>OX336388.2:2054115949-2055315949 GCA_946902985.2 Meconema thalassinum | reverse complement strand
TCATGTAATATTTCTTTCAGGTTAGAGTGTTTAACTTAAATACTTGTTTTCCCACTTAATGTAATTGGGCAAAATTTGTGTAGATCGACTGAAAAGCTTTCTATATCAGGACTAGGCAACACTGAAAACTGGTTTCTAGTACTTCAATATCGACCATAACTAAGTTTGCTATTCCTGGGTGTGTTAGTATGTGTCCTACCAACCTATCTCTTCTCTTCATTAGCAGCCACCAGAAACATCTCTCCTCTCCCACTCATCTTAATACCTCTTCATTTGGTGTGATAGAGGCAGATGACCTCGTAGTTACGACCCTTAAAACAACAATAATTAACTCTTCATTTGTAACTCTATCTACCCAGCTGATCTTCATCATTCACATGCAACACCACATTTCAAATGCTTCATTTCTACTCCAACAGTGCAAGTTTCATTTCCATAGAGTGCCATTCTCCAGACATGACTTTCTAATACCTAAACCTATATTTGATGTCAACGGATTTCTTTTCTGTAGAAAGGTTTTCCTTGCCTGTGCTAACCTACTTTTTATATCCTCTTTGCTTCGTCCATCACTGGTTATGTTGCTTCCTAAGTACCAGGAGTCTCCTACTTCCTTTAGCTTTTCACCAGCCAACTCTATGTCCATAGGGTTTTCTGATTTCTTTTGGCTGCATTCCAATATTTTTGTTTTACATTAATTAATTTTCATCATGAATTCTTTCCTCAAGACAGAATTCATACCATTTAAAAACTCATTCAAATCCTCGGGAGTGTCGTCTAAGATGACGATGTTATCAGCAAATCTCAGAGTTGAAATTATTTCTCCTTGAATCTTCACTTTTACTTTGAATTTTTCTCCAATTTCCTTCATTGCTTGTTCAATGTATAGATTGAAAAGTATGGGTGATAAGTTGCATCCTTGCCTTACACCTTTCTGAATACCAGCTTCTCTCATGTCGTTTGGCTCGAATAACTGCTGTCTGGTTTCTGTATAGATTGTAGAGCACCATCCTATCCCTGTACTTTATTCCAATCGTTTTCAAAATGTTAAACAACTTATTCCAAAGTTATCAAAAGCCTTTTCTGAGTCTACAAATGCCACAAACGTTCTCTTATCCTTCCTTATTCTAGCTTCCAAAATCAGCCTAAGACTTAGTACAGCTCCCCTTATTCCTAAATTTCTCCTGAAACCAAACTGGTCTTCACCCAACTCTGTTTGTATCTGTCTTTCCAACCTTTTGTATATTATTCCAGTCAGGATCTTCGAAGCATGAGTGAGTACATACCTTTGCAAAAGAAGATGCATCATTAGAAAATGCTTCAATTTACATGGCATGCTTCTCAAATGAATTGTTTTCAGTGTCATCAATGGATAAACACTGGTATATCAGGTAAGAAACATCAAAGAACACCCTGCAATCATTGATGAAAGAAGGTGGTGGCAGCATTATGGCCGAGGAACATTTTTGAATATTCTTTGGTTCCACTCACGGGAAGCACTCGTGACCAATCTGATAATGAATCCATTCTTGCTGATAATGTACACTGTGGATGGCCACGTTGTGCAAAATGGTACAGGGCGCCCGAAAATGTTCTCCGCAGTGGGTACGTGCAGCTGTGAGTGGTTGAGTCATGAGTTTAGTTGGCTGCACTGCACTGTGTCCTTCAAAACGGGACTCCCCCGTGTGGGCTGTCAGTGTGAATTGCGATAAGCGAGCGAGCCTGCATGTCTTCACAGTGTGTATTACAGTCAGCGAGCATTCAGATAGATTATTGGAAGTGTGCAACAGTATACAGGCGGTAATGTTTACTACTGAAGAATACGTTTGTCGCAAAGGCGATCATTTTACAGAAAATGTAAAATTATGATTTCAGGCGCGGTTTCCTAATTCAAAGTGTCCAAACCGTGATACCGTTTGGGATTTGATAAGTACATTTTGTGTGACTGGCTCAGTTCACGATGTACCGGGAACAGGCAGGCCTACACTTTTAACAGACGAAAAACTTGATGAAATCTCCAATATAATGCTGTGTAGTTCAAGTAGATCAACACGAAAATTAGCTCAACAAACAGGAATCTCTAAGTCGACAGCACATAAAGCTGTAAGAGACAAGCTTCAGTTGTTCCCTTATAAAGTTACCTTGGTTCATGAATTGAAACAAACTGATTACGGAAAAAGAGTGATGTACTATGAATGGTCCCAGCATCTGTTATGAATGGAGGTGGTGAGTACAAAGTTTACTGTTTATTTGTTATGATGCAAGCGGCAGCCGTGCTACCAACGTAACTGCTGTAGATAGCTCTCGCAGACGCATGTAGGCGCTGCGGAGAACATTCCCGGACTCACTGTATGTGGATGCAGTTTGCTGTGAAAGTGCGAGATAAAAGCAACTTGCTTGCTGTAGCTTGATCTACCTTGGCACTGCTTGCAATGTAATCTTGAGTATGCCCCTTGTCCTGGCTTGCTTGTCTCACTGCTGAGACAGCATAGACAGTTTTGTTACAAAGATAGAATGGGAAGTGCATATTTGCCAACTTTACTTTTTTCCATACAATTTATGGAACTGCAGTGTGTTTTACGGATGAAATATTCTATTTTACAAACCGAGATCTGCTCTTTCAAATTTACTCCAGGATGAGCTTTTGCAGGCCATCGATAGATGGAGTGTGACCGGCGAATATTTGATGCATCACTCCGATTTGCATTTTACCAAATGGTCTTCGATTGTGAACATGGTGTACCCTGATAATTGTTTCTGAATCCTAGTCGCTAAAAAAATCATGGATTAAAGATTGATTCATTCAATACCTTTTTCATTGGTTTATCCACGAGTTGCAACAGTTGTGAAGCTGAGGTCGTGGGCATGTATGAATTATGTTGTGTAAATGGATGTTAGTTAGATATTTGTGGTAGTTTAATTCAGATGAAATGTTTCATTCTATAGAATGCCATCAGTTACTGACACCTGACCTCATCTAATTACCCAAAAAATAACAGAGGGAAGGACATTTTTAAGAATTACTGTGCACATGGTTGACTTTCTCAGCCTGAGTTTCAAAGAATTTGCTTGCAATAATTACACACATGTCCCTTCCACTGTTGTCAAAACTATACAGAAGCGAAGGTCAGGAGTATTTGGGCAAGTAATAGAGGCGAGGAGGTCATAGGCTGACAGTTCTAAGAATCGTGGCATTGGGAGAGTCCAGGGGTTAATGGAAGAACTAGGTTCTTAACACATCACAGAGCGGTTGGTTGGTTCTTAAGTTTAGGGGCTGCGACAACGCAGTCATGTAGCCCCGTGTACTTTGGGTGTGTGTAGAATCTGTCTGATAACCGGTGTTAAATGTGATGACTGTATTAGTGTGTGTTATCTGTTTTTTTTTTAAATTTAAGTACTGAAACTTAGAATTTTTCAAATAGTTCCTACTTTTGCCGCCAAGCGCCACCGTCAACGACTACTAGCCCAAGTTCACAACTCAGCTAGTAGACACCACCGCAGTCGGCACTTGGCAACGAACTTAGAAACCTAAGAGCGTTGTTTACATTAACCTATCCAATTTAGCTTCACACAGGTGCAATTAGTGGAAGGTTCTTTAACATGCCATAAATCTATGACATGGGACCGCCGGCTTTACTTCCCCTCCGAAGGAAGGCATACTGAGGGATTTTTAATGCTCTTAAAAAATCCGACGGCTTCGGCCGGGTTTGAACCCGCTATCTTGGGCATAGAAGCTCAGCATGCTACCGACTACGCCACCGAAGCCGCAAATCACAGAGCAATGGAGGTTATTCTTCCAAAGCAATTTTAAAAATAGTGTTGTTACGTCGTGAAAATATTAAACCACCAACTTCAGTAGTGTATTAAATGGGTATGAAGGAGACATGACAATTTGTCAATGTTATTAGATGAAGTCCAGTACAAAATGTATTGCTGGCAACTCAGTGGAAATTTTTAAATCGCAGCCTTATTACTCGGACTTCAGGGTCGGTTTACAAAATACTGTTGAGTTCTCCATTTATGGGATAGTAAAGTGACTGAAAGACTGCATGTCAAAAGGTGAGGCTTTAAGAGAAAGCTATGTCCCAGGTGAATAGCCTAATAAAATTAAGTATGCTCCTTCAGTAAAACCAAAAAAAGTTTTGTTCTCCCCCTTACATATCAAGCTTGATTCAATGAACAATCATTAAAACTATGGATAAAAATGGTGCGCATCATAAAAAGGGAGGTAGCCCGCAGTTCACTACTCCTGTGGGGGTGCGGTTTCGGACACCAAGAGCCCGCTGATGAGTCTGCTTGGCGTTCCTAGGTTAAACCCCACACAAGACACGGCATAAACCTAGAAAAATTGCTGAGCTTTAATTCACTGGCTGTGAAAGCCAATTTAACATCTCTTTGGAAGCCTTCATAGGGAGGTTAAGACTACTTGAGCTTTTAGCTCTCACAGTAAAGAGGCGCAGGTGGGCTTTGTAAAAAGGGTGGTAGCGTGTAGTTCGCTATTCGTGTGGGAGTCTGGGCACAGACACCAAGAACCCGCTGATGAGCCAGCTTGGTGATCCTAGGCGAAACCCCACACAAGATCTAGAAAAATTGCTGAGCTTTAATTCACTGGCCGTGAAAGACAATATACCATTAAAAAAAAAAAATGGAGAATGTTTTCCATATGTAAGAAATTGGTTTCTGAAACTCAGTAATGCCAGTTTTTTTTTTTTTTTTTAGCGTATGGCTTTTAGTGCCGGGAGTGTCCGAGGACATGTTCGGCTCGCCAGTTTTGCAGCTGCTTCGAGACGGACACCCAATGGGTGAGCTACAAGTACCGTTGGAGGGGAGGGGGGGGGGGGGAGGAGGGGGAAGTTGGAATGTAAGGGCTAGGAATTGGAAGGTAGCGGCTGTGGCCTATACTTGGGGACCAACCCCGGCATTTGCCTGGAATGAAGATGGGAAACCACAGAAGACCATCTTCAAGGTTGCCGGCGGGGGGATTCGAACCTCCGCGCCTCCCGGATGTGAGCGACTGCCAGCAGTCATGCCGTAACGACCTCGGCTAACTCACCCGGTAGTAATGCCATTGATAAGCCCCCATAACTGGAACTATAGGCCTACACACAAATAAGCAGTATTTATTTGTCTATGAATACTGTGTTGTGTTAACATCTGAATGTGTCTTTGCAAGCCGCTGACTGAATAAGGATTCCCCTGTGTTATTGTTAATTTCTGTGTAGAATCACTAGTAACTTAAGTTGAAGAAAAGATACAGTAGTTTTGGAACATATCTTGTTGTAATCTGACCATTTACGTTACACATTCAAATAAGGTAATAACCTATATCACAACATTTCAACGCAGTATTAGTAAGTAAATATTGCTTAGTTGTGTTCATAGTTCTAGTTTTGGGGGTTTACCACTAAAGTATATCATAGCATTACTAGGCACACTTTTGTGGATTAGTGTTTTAGGGCCGTGACTAATTACGATTAGCATATCATTTTATAAGCAAGGTAACATGAAAGATTACAACAATTATAAAGGCATTTCTTTGATAAGCATCCCAGGCAAAGTGTACTCAGGGATTGTAGAAAGAAGAGTTCGATCATTGACCGAGAGAAAGATGGCAAAAAACCAATGTGGCTTTAGACAGCAACAAGGATGTCAAGATCAAATTTTTAGTATGCGCCAAGTTCTAGAGAAGGTGTACGATAGAGTAGGCTACCCAGGGAAAAGATGCTGAGCATCCTGAGGGATTATGCTATCGAGGGAAGGCTGCTACAGGCAATCAAAAGTATTTATGTTGATAATCAGGCTGCAGTGAGAGTTGATGGTAGGATGAGTTCTTGGTTTAAGGGTGTTACAGGAGTGAGGCAAGGTTGTAACCTCTCACCACTTGGTTGGTTCTTAAGTTTAGGGGCTGCGACAACGCGGTCATGTAACCACGTGTACTTTGGGTGTGTGTAGAATCTGTCTGATAACCGGTGTTAATTGTGATGACGGTATTAGTGTGTGTTATATGTTTTTTAATTTAAGTAAAGACAGCAGACTTTTGAATTTTTCAAATAGTTTCTACTTTTGCCACCAAACGCTACCATCAACGACTACTAGTTCAGAACTTAGCTACCAGACGCCACCGCAGTCGGCTCTTGGCAACGAACCTAATAGGAGCGTTGTTTACATTCTTGACCTATACAATTTAGCTTCACACAGGTGTAATTAGTGCAAGGTTCTTTAACATGCCATAAATCTATGACATGGGACCGCTGACTTTACTTCCCCTCCGAAGGAAGGCATACTGAGGGATTTTTAACGCTCTTAAAAAATCCGACGACCACGGCCGGATTTGAACCCGCGATCTTGGGCATAGAAGCTCAGCATGCTACCAACTACGCCACCGAAGTGGCCCTCTCACCACTACAGTAGTTTATTTTATATATGGACCATTTGCTGAAGGGCATAAACTGGCTGGGTGGGATTCAATTAGGTGGAAACCAGGTAAGTAGTTTGGCCTATGCTGATGATCTGGTTGTAATGGCAGACTCCGTCAAAAGCTTACAAGCCAACATGTTAGAACTTGAACAGAAATATAGGGAGTATGGCATGAAGATCAGCATTTCAAAGGCGAACGTTATATCGGTAGGGAAGAAATGCAAGAAAATAGAATGCCAGGTAGGTGGAACATTTTAAATACTCTCAGGATGGCAGTATGGGGGAAGAAATAGGGTCAAGATGTATAAAAGCCAATGCAGCGAGTTCTCAGTTGCGATCTACAGTATTCTGCAAGAAAGAAGTTACTGTTGCCACGAAACTCTCCCTACATTGCTCTGTATTTAGACCGACCTTGCTTTATGGGAGTGAGAGCTGGGTAGATTCAAGGTATCTGATACATAAGCCAGAGGTGACTGATATGAGGGTAGCATGAATGATTGCTGGGACAAATAGATGGGAGCAATGGGAGGAGGATACTCGTAATGAAGAGATAAAGACTAAGTTAAGTTAGAAACGAACACGTTAGATGAAGCTGTTCATATAATCCGACTCAGATGGTAGGGCCATGTTATGAAATGGGGAAGGAGAGATCACCTAAGAGGTTAATGAGTTCGAATGTAGAGGGTAAGAGAAGCAGAGGTAGACCTAGGAGGTGATGGTCAGATTCAGTTTTAAGTGAAATTAGCATGTTATTTTATTGTGTGAATGGCCTTATACTTAGTCCAGGATGATTTGTGGTTATTAATACTTCAACATTTGAAATATCATTCCTCTCAATAATCACATTTAAAGCTTCAATGGATTTATTATGAAGGGGACTATACATTACAATAATACCACCAACTGTACTGTTTACGACACTGATAGCCTATCCTAAGGGGTGACAATCTCTGAGCTGAGTTTGGCATTTCAGTTTGGGTCCCTAATTTGTATTTGCCCCATTTGGGTGTCTTGCCTTAATATTACTACTGACTAATGATGGTAAATAAGCCAATTAGACTTTTGCAAATAGAAACAAACACACACCTAAATACATTTTAATCCGTTATGGTGCATAGTTTTTCACTCCACTTGTAAACACTGGCTAGACTAACCAAGGCAGACAGCTGTCTGCACACGTCCACTCCACCATGCAGCTTGCATGCTCAGTCTTAAACTCGTGTAAAATACAAGGCAAGCCGTCATGAAAATTAAAAAATAAATAATGACTAGGCCTATATGTTTCAACTAAGGGGGGGGAGAAGAAATTTAACTTTTTGACTACAGGGGGTGTTATTCTCCCCATAATGCTAATTAATGTGATTGGTTTTACATCCCGCGGCTTTTAGAGACGCCGAGGTGCCGGGGATCTTTAATGTGCCAGTAAATAATCTACTGACATGGCTTCCTCGCATTTGCGCACCCTTAATGTCCGCTGACTGTGCCAGGATTCGATCCTGCAACTTTGGGCACTGTTGGCGAGAACATAACGCTGAGCCATGTAGCCAGTCTCATGATTGCCACATATATTATGGAGTCACTTCATATTGTTGCAATTTATCAGAGGTGCAGTGGTGAAAGGGAGGTGTGCCAAGTTAGTGTGGTACTAAGGGTTTACATACAAAAACATGCCTAACCTGGGGCTTACACACCAGAACCCTCTCGTTTATAGTGTAAACAGTACTTTTCGATTAGACAATAGTCCAACCCAGTAGGAACCAATGGTTTCACCCAGACAGAGTTATAACCCAACAGCAATGGACAGGCTAGGCTTGCTCCATATATTACAAGAGTTAAAGACTAATCGAGCAAGCTGCAAGGAGTGGACGTGTGCACACAGCTGTCTGGCCATGGTTAGTCTGGTAAGTAGGCTATTTAGCCTACAGGTGGAGTGAATAACTATGCAGCAGAAAAGATGTAAATATTAGTAAATAGTAAATATTGGTCTAGGGAAAAACCATTAGCCTGGATAAAGGTTATTCAGGGTTTGGCAATGCTGTATTTGCCCAAAATTCATGCGTATAATGGCGGATTCAGCTGGATTTTACTATACTCTGAATTACCAATAATGGTCGCTGACAGCTGTCAAAGCTTGCACGTGGGGGAATGCTGCATTGCCACTGAGGCAGATCATGACTCCTAACATTCCAAGAGGCTTGCAGGAAGACACAAATACTGGAGAAGTTAGACCCCCTGCCTGGCGGTCTAATGACGAGTGAAGACACACTGAGTCAAACCATGTGCTTACTGCTGTGTCGGTGTACATTGCAACATTGCTCGCTGTTGCTATGGAGACCGTTTCCCCTCACGTCTCCACTCCTCACCTCATCCTTCAAGCGGGTGACCGCTTTCACCGACCATCTTTTGTAAATCAGAGTAGCCTATATATTAGTCATGATCAAAAAAGGGGATGGTGGGTGGATTATAGACAGCGGAGGAGAAAACATCTATTGCCACGGCATTTCCACAGTGCATTTTTTCAATCACTATTCAAGACTAAATGAGCAAGCTGCATGGAGTGGACGTGTGCACACAGATGTCTGGCCCTGGTTAGTCTAGTAAGTGTATAGAGGTGGAGTGAATAACTATGCAGCATAACAGATTAAAATTTATTTAGGTGAGTGCTTGTTTGTTTCTATTTGAAACAGTCTAATTGTCTTATTTACCATCATTACTCAGTACCGTAGTAAGATGAAGGATAATTCTTGAAGGAGAGCATCTACAAGACATCCAAGTGGGGCAAATAAAAATTAGGGACCCAAACTGAGATGCCCGACTCAGATCAGAGACTGTCACCACTAGGGTGCAAAAGGTAGAGTTGGTGGTATTATTGTAATTTATTCCCCTTCATATAAGTGTGAATATAGAGAGGAATGCCATACTTCCCTAATGACATGTTGAGTGATCTAATTAAAGTGTATTAATAACCACAAAGTATCCTGGAGCTAAGTATAACTAAGCCTAGTCACACAATACAATAACATGCCATTTTCAGAAGTAGAGTCAACGAAGAACAATCAGCTTCCTTAGAAGACTATACGAAAATAAATCACCTTTCTTTCCGTCGTTTGGAATCATTAAAAATGGAACTTGAGCCTCCTCGAACATGACAATTAAATCAGCCTCGGGCATTCAAATTGCATCAATCTCAGAAAGAAATACAATACTGCAAACATCAAAGAATATATCCAATACATTTTATTATTACCCTAAAGAAAACACCATAAGAATAGAGACGCCAAAATAAATCACTGTGCCTTCTTCTCAAAATGTAATTATAATCCTATGTATATATAAAATATTCTCACTTCTATTCTCAAACACTGAATGATTTTTTCTTCAAGACACGACTGAAGGCCTTCAGAACTATAAATCACCACACCATTCTTTGCTTCCACAGCACAAAGCCGACAACAATCCTCGACTGACTTTTCACTTGGAGCCATTTTACATATTTCAATAATAATAATAATCAGAACTCCATCTATATGCAGAAAATCGAACTCGAACCGGACGTAAACAATGTAAAACAAAAGAAATAGTTAATGTCTGCTATCTACTGGCAAATATGCAAACTTATAACTTCTCAAATGTCGGTAGGTTTATGTAGTTGCTGATTAATCTCTTAGATGGCAACACTACACAAGAGCCTTTTATAAATAGTGTAACGGCCTGGTCCATCTGGCTGCCATTACTGACCCATTACTGTGCGGGAGGCTTTGTGAAAGGTATCATACTCTTTGGTGCCAAAAGAACTCCGATACAACTCAGCAATGACTACTGTACTGACATGTAGAATTAATGGACGAAAGGCGGAAGCACAAGAATGTTAAGAGATGAAAAGGGAAAAGCAGAATACAGACGTCCAAGAAATGAGTTCAACAAGAAGTGCAAGGAAGCAAAAGAATAATGGTTGAAAGAGAAATGTGCAGGTATAGAAAATTGTCTGAAATTAGGAAAAGTAGATACTGCTTATCGAAGGATTAAGAGTACTTTTGTGGAAAAGAAGACTAAGTGCTGTAATATCAGGGACTCAGATGGAAAACCTCTAACAGATAGGAAGGAAAAGGTTGGGAGATGGGAAGCTTACATAGCGTGTTTGTATAAGGGAAAGGCGATTGAGAATCATGTAATGGAAAGGGAAGAGAAAATTGAAGAGGATGAGAAAGGAGATTTAATATTGAGATCAGAATTTGACATAGCATTGGAAGACTTAAGCAGGAAAAAACTCCAGGCATAGATGATATAGGCCCACCGATTGAGTTGCTACGCTGCATAGGTGATGAAGATCTGATCAGGTTATTTCACTTGCTGTGTAGGATTTATGAGACAGGTGAGGTCCCCTCTGATTTCAAGAAGAATGTTATCATCCCTATACCGAAGAAAACAGGAGCTGACAGATGTGAAGAATACCGTACAATCAGCTGATCACTCATGTTTCAAACATCCTGTCCAGAATAATTTACATGAGGATAAAAAGACAGATAGGGACAGAGTTGGTTCAAGACTAGTTTGGCTTCAGGAGAAAAGTAGGAACAAGGTAAGCTGTACTACGTCTTATGCTGATTTTGGAAGTTAGAATAAGGAAGGTTAAGAGATTGTTCATGGCATTTGTAGGTTTAGAAAAGGCTTTTGATAAGGTTGATTGGAGTAAGTTGTTTGACATTTTGGAAACGATTGGAATAAAGTACGGGGATATGATGATGATTAAGGCCCGGATAGTTATGTGTTTAAATAGTTTTTATTTAATTACATATTTTCTATTTATTTACGTATTTTTACCGTTTTAATAAATAAATACATATTCGGACGTGTTTATTGATAAGCACATATTTGGTAGTATGTTGTTCTTCTTGGATGACTGCTGCCCACAATTTTGACCCTTTGAAATTCCAATAATTGGCTTCTCTATTTCGTCAGTTGTCTCCATACTGTAGTCGTATTTCAAGACAGGAATTTCCCGGTCATTAAGAACAGCAGAGGGGCTGTAATTAACAGGCTCATTAAGCCTTACCTATACGAGAAATTTAACTTGAAATCACAGTGGTATGCATAACTTGTGAGTGTACTGATTGTGGCGTTGTCGTTTCAACGAGTATGATGCGTCCCAAAAGTGCGAAATGTGTTACTTTGAATCGTTTAGTGCGGGAGTTCGGAGACGTTTTTAGTACTGAAGGACCTAATTTATTTTGCAACATTTGTGAGAAACCCATAGCGGCAGGCATGCGTTCACAAGTTACGCAACATTTTGCGACAGTGAAACACGTGAAATGTGCATTTTTAAGAAGTCCACACAACGTTGGTTTCTCGAAATGCAGGATGTGAGATCTGGTCCAGCAAACTGCTAGTTCTCACAAGATAGATAGATAGATAGATAGATAGATAGATTTTTATTAATTCCATTTGATCAAATACATGCATTCAATACATTTTTGATATAGGACACGTCAGAATTTACATGCATAAAATAAAAGAACTAACAGGCATATATTACTAAGATTATAACTATTTATAACTTATTATAATAGCAAATCTTAATAGATACAATCTTATTGCACAACTATTTACACCTCACTCTATTATCATAATATGAAAACTTAATTCTATAAATACAACAACATACAGCTAGGTATTAAAATTAAATTATTTATATAATAATCCGGGCCGTGAAAGCCTTAATATGCAAAGTAAAATATAGTTATAGATTCCATCACTCCTATACGCTAAAATATTCAACTACTGAGTAAAAACAATGGCACTGCAGATAAGCTTTCAACATTCTATCAAAGGTTTTTATTTTTGGGGCCAGTTTTATATACTGGGGTAGTTTATTGTATAATTTAACTCCAGTGTGAAAAGTTCCTTTTTGATATATGCTTGTGTGTGTGTGTGAAATATGAATGTTTTGATTTTGTCTTGTGTTATGCCTATGAACAT
Source organism: Meconema thalassinum (assembly GCA_946902985.2). Taxonomy (NCBI): domain Eukaryota; kingdom Metazoa; phylum Arthropoda; class Insecta; order Orthoptera; family Tettigoniidae; genus Meconema; species Meconema thalassinum. Next base: position 2,055,303,559 of record OX336388.2, on the reverse strand, counting down.
CATTGTTTGTTTTAAGAAAAACATCTTTATTCATTAAATTCTTTTTAAAAAACATAATACTTTCAAAGATATATATGCAGGGCAGTGGGAGAATGTTTAAATCTTTAAACAGAGGTCTACATGATTCTCTAGAGTTTACATTTGCCATAATTCTAATCGCTCTCTTTTGTATCCTAAACGTGCTTAGTACATCTGGCGACATACCCCAAAATATGATCCCATATCTTAAGTATGAATGGAAATAAGCAAAATAAGTATTTCTTAATGTGTGCATGCTAGTGCAGGTTTTCAAAATACGTAACGCAAAGCACATCGAGTTCAGTTTAGTATTCAGATATTGTATATGTTTATTCCATTTCAAGTCTTGTTGTATCCATAGTCCTAAAAACTTTGTTTCTGATTTATTTTCTATTTGATGACCATTTAATGTTATATTGGGCATCGCAGGATTCCTATTCTGTATAGTGTGGAAATTTAGACATACTGTCTTTTTATAGTTTATTATGAGGCGATTATCTTGTGACCATTTGGTTAACTCTCCTGTAACGGAGTCAGCAGACTGCTGTATGACCTGTTTAGTTTCACCTTTTATTACGAGTGTTGTATCGTCCGCAAACAAAATTTCCTTATGTGAATGAACGTTCTGTGTTATATCATTGATACATAGAAGAAAGAGTAGTGGGCCCAAAACCGATCCCTGGGGTACTCCAAATTCAACAATTCCCTCATTGGACAATGTTTCATTAAGTAATTTTGTTCCATCATCCTTGTGTCTCAAGCTTACTATTTGTTTACGCCTTGTTAAGTAAGACTCTACCCATTTATTAGCTAGACCTCTAACACCATATTGATTTAGTTTGGTAAGAGGATTTTATGGTCAACAACATCAAATGCTTTCGATAAATCCAAGAACAGGCCAGTTACATGTTCCTTATTGTCAATTAATTTCAGTATACTGTTACTACATTCGTAAATTGCTGTCTGTGTAGATTTTTCCGTTCTAAATCCATGTTGTGAGTTTGATAATATTTTATTTTTTTCTATGAAACTTATCAGTCTCTTATACATAATTTTTTCCACAATTTTTGCAATACCAGTTGGTAAGGTAATAGGACGATAGTTATCTAATTCATCTTTTGAACAGTTTTTGTGCACTGGAATTACTTTTGATAACTTCAAAATATCCGGGTAAGTTCCTGAGAGAATTGAACTGTTTATTAAGTGCGTAAGTGGATTTATTATATTTTCTGCACATTTCTTTAAAATTGCATCAGGGATGCCATCAATGCCAGCACAGAATTTATTTTTTAGCTCTTTTATAACTATTCTTACCTCTTCACTTGTGACATGATTTATAAATAAAGAATCACTGCATATATTTATTTTATTATTAGAATTTAGTGTATTTACCTGTGATTTATTTATTAATTTTTGTGGAATTTCCAGAAAATAGTCATTAAAAGTGTTTGCTATTTCTTCTGGATTATTAATCACTTTATTATTTCTGGTCAGTGTAATGTTCCTTTGTATTTTATCAGATTTTCCAGTTTCTTTCTTTATCACGGACCACATAGCCCTGTTTTTATTAGATGATTGGGAAATAAAATTATCATTATGCATTTTCTTTACTAGTCTTATTACCTTATTTAATATGCTAGTGTATTTTTTGTAGTATAAATTGAATTCAGGTGTTGTGTGGTATTGTTTATATAATTTGTGTAGAAATTTCTTTCTTTGACATGAATTTATAATCCCTGTTGTTATCCAATTGCTAGTTTTGTTATTTTGAACAGTTCTTCGTTTAAAGGGGAATGCTATTTCAAAATAGTGTTTTAGGGTACTGTTAAATGCATTAAATTTATCATTTACATTTTCTAGTTCATACATTTCTGACCATGTTTCCTTATTTAATAAGTCATTGAAATATGTAACATTTGATTCAGTGAATGACCTGCACTTTGATTTTACTCCATTATCATTATTATTGATTACTTCGGATACTTCAAAACACAGTATTTGTCCATGGTGGTCACTAAAACCCGGACAATAGACTTCTATTGAATGGTGATATTTATCTGTATTTATAAAAATTTGATCAGGAGTGGTTTTACTAAATTTTGTTATTCTTGTTGGTGTATTTACTGTAGGTTTCAGTCCATAGGAAATTAGTAACTGTGTTAATAATTCACAATTTCTATCAAGTTTTAAGAAATCCACATTTACATCCCCACAAATTATTATATCGAAATTTACTTTGCTCATGTTATTGAGTAACAATTCTAATTTATCTATAAATAGAGGAAACTTTCCTGACGGAGAACGGTATACGCATACAATTATTAACTTAAACTGCTGAATTTTTACGGCAGAGAATTCAAAATCCTGTTCCATAATTAGATAATCATAAGCTGTTATCTGTTCATGATCTAAATTGTCACATTTGTCACGCATTTCGTGTGGCTGATATACCACTTAACAAATTGCTGAATCCAGTGCTGCGTGGAACGTTAGAAAAGTACGTCAAACTTCCTCTCCCTGGCGTGTCAACACTGCGTAAGAACTATTTACCTAAACTTTACTCTGAGTGCACAGAATTCGTAGTGAAATAGGCGACAACGCTGTGTGGATTACAATGGACGAGACGACCGACGATGCTGGCCGTTACGTAGCCAACATCATACTGTAGTTGGTACGTTAAAATACGATCCATCACAGTTATTTTTACTGACAGCTGTTCATTTTGTGAAAACCAACAGTTACACAAGGCTAAAGCATTCAATGATGCTATGGTGCTTCTGTGGCCTGATTACCGGGGACAACATTTAATTTACTTTACACGTCAATCGAGCAAATTTACGCACTCAAGTATCAGTATAAGACAATACAATCAGTGTTATGACAGATTCTTAAGTGACCTTTTCTTCCGTTCAGAATGAAATTCGAAAACAGCGCATATATGATTTCGTATCGCCTATCTGCAGGAAGTATTGTAGGATTCGGAAATTGAGGCAAGTCCCGGTCTGTTAAGCGGGAATATTTGTACAGTGGACTGGGTTATTGAAGCAGCTATACGTTTCAACTATTTTTAGAGTAACTGAGGGACATAAATACGATACCAATTTAAGAACATATTTTGGAATCTTAATCACATATTTTCCCACTTTTAAGCACATAAATAAATACATATTTATGAAAAGTTAAGCACATAACTATCCGGGCCCTAATGATGATAATTGTTGTTTTAAGGGCTCTAACATCTGGGTTATCAGTCCCTAGGTCTCACGAGACCTTGATAAATACGTTAGATGGATTCCTCCAAATGCCGATAATTATGGCAGATTCGTTGGTGCCGTCCTGTCAAGCCTCCGTGGCTTAGGCGGCAGCACGCCGGCCTCTCACCGCTGAGTCCGTGGTTCAAATCCCGGTCACTCCATGTGAGATCTGTGCTGGACAGAACGGAGGCAGACAGGTTTTTCTCCGGGTACTCCGGTTTTCCCTGTCAAAATTTCATTCCAGCAACACTCTCCACTATCATTTCATTTCATCTGTCATTCATTTAATCATTGCCCCAGAGGAGTGCGTCAGGCCTCGGCAGCCGGCACAGTTCATATCCTTGCCGCTAGATAGGGGCTTCATTCATTCCATTCCTGACCCGGTCGGAGACTGGAAGCAGGCTGTGGATTTTCATTTCGTTGGTGCCGTCCTAGCTGTTACTAAAAAAACACATTCGAAGAGACTACAGGGATAGGAAGGTGCTTTACAATCTATACAGAAACCAGACAGCAGTTATTCGAGAGAGAAGCTGGTATTCAGAAAGGTATAACGCAAGGCTGCAACTTATCACCCATAGACTACTTTTCAATCCATACCGTACATTGAACAAGCAATGAAGGAAAATTGGAGAACAATTATTCAAAGTAGAAGTAAAGATCCAAGAAAAAAATCAACTATGAGATTTGCTGATGACATCGTTATCTCAGCCCACACACCAGAGGATTTGAATGATTTTTTAAATGGTATGGATTCTGTTTTGAGGAAAGAATTCATGATGAAAATTAGTAATTGTAAAACAAAACATATTGGAATGCAGCCGAAAGAAATCAGAAACCCATATGGACGTCGAATTGGCAGGTGAAAAGCTAAAGAAAGTAGGAGACTTCTCTTAGTTAGAAAGCAAAATGACCATTGATGGACGAAGCAAAGAGGATATAAAAAGTAGGTTAGCACAGGCAAGGAAAGCATTATACAGAAGGATTCTGTTAGGGCTGGTACTTTTAATAGATTAATTTAAGATACCAATTAATCAAAACCGAATAATCGATTAATTGCCGCAAACAACGATTAATTGGTTAATCGATTAATCGGTATTCCGAATAATTGATTTTTGATTTGTTTGTCGATTAATCAATGTATTTCGCACTTTTAACTACGCGCTCACAGAATCAACAATCGATGACACAACTTGGTTTCTTAATGCAATCACTCGACATGGTTAGCCTGGGTAGTCCCATGATGGGTGATATTTTTGATTCTCGTAGAGTCTTTGCAACATCGTGGTCACGTAGCCCCATGCACTGGGGTGTGTTTAAGACTAGCCTGATAACATGTGTCACTGCCATGCCAGTACCAGTGTGTGTATTTGTAATTCAGGTAGAATTTGGGTAGGAACCAACCGTGGCCTTAAATTAGGTACCGTCCCGGCATTCGCCTGGAGTTATTAACTTCCAGGATGGCTGAGGTAGCAATCGATTCCGCCTCTTATTAATTTTGCCTCACGAGGCTGAGTGTACTCCGTTCCAACCCTCACACCAGAATTGATTTTCTTGGCAGAGCTGGGAATCGAACCCAGGCCTCTGTTGTGACATCTAAGAATGCTAGCCACTGCTCAACGCCCACTTTGAGGTTTCATTTGACTTCGCTCCAAGGATTATCGTGTTGGAAGCCCTTTTTCAGGTTTGCCTTAGTAATCGAAATTTAAGGTTTTCAGTCGGTCGATAAGATTGTAAAGCGTGATTCCCTAATCATAAAAAATACTACATGATATTAATAAATACACTTGGATGACTAGTTTCGATCGTCAAGTGATCATCATCAGATTCTTTACACTTAAGCTATTGAATCTACTGTGTGTGGAGAAGTATGGGTGATGACATTTACAATATACACACTTAGTTAGTTGCAGTAGAAATTAAACTAGCACAACTAGTCAAGATATGTGATTTTTTGTTGCGATACCGTACTGATAGTGATGATTGACCTGCAGGTTAGCTTGCTTAGTGTTATTATGTGATAGTTATTAAATGGTCAGGTTATTGTGGATGGTGCACTTAGCAGTTTGAGCGATGTGTGGTCCGTTTTTGTGCACAACGTGTGGGCGTTTTTGCTAACACAATAACCTGACAATTTAATAACAATCACATAATGACACTAAGCAAGCAAACTTGAAAGTCGATCACCACTATTTAACAGTGTCTCAGCAAAATATAACATATCTTGACTATATGTGCTAGATTAATTACTACTGCAACGAAATAAGTGTATATATTGTAAATATCTTAACTCATACTTGTAGACATAGATTAATAGCCTAAGTGTAAAGGATCTGATGATCGCTTGACGATCGAAACTGGTCATCCAAGTCTATTTATTAATCTCATGCGAAAAAACTTTTTAAGGATTAGGGAATCACCCATTAGACAATTGGGTACAATCGTGCTGACTGTCCGAAAAACATTAAATTTCGACTCCAAAGATACAAATGTGACGTCTAACAAACGTGGGTATGTCTAAAGTCAACTCTTAGGCATGTTTGATAAAAACTCATGTTCTCATGATAGGTCAGTTATAAAAAGCACGGTAAAAATAGGAAATCTTGTAGATGTAGCTTAAATATTGCAAACATTGCAACAGACGAGCTGGACGTCTATCTTGGAAATTCACCGCCTGACTTGCATACTCACCCTTTTTCACTGGTGGAAGATGAATCAAACAACATATCCAAGGCCTCTAAACTAGCGAAAAAATACTTGATAGTCCCCGCGACCACCTGCAGCGCTGAAGGAGTATTTTCAATTGCAGGAAACATTGTGTCAGCAAAGCGGAGCTGCCTGGCCCCAAAAAATGTGTACTTGCTAGTATTTTTCACCAAAACAGATCTTTACTTAATTGAAATATATTGTAACATTTGTTTTAAATAATGCATCTTGTTTGTGAACTGTTGAAGCGATTCTTTCAGTGTTTCCTATACAAACTGTTAGTTGCAAATCTTCAGTCGGTCAACACGAATTTGTCCAATGACTGTGTGGGGTGCAATTTATATATTATATGAGTAGTAAGTATATAACTCCTTGAAAAAATACATGTAATAGTTATGATCACAATGACCTCGGCGAGAGTAGGCAGGCGAAAGCGTAGCAACTGTACAACAAAGGCTCCGCTGACATATGTAACTATTTACATAATAGAATTCATGTGCATGCTCTAATTTAATTTTATTTATTATATTGTGTTATTTTAATTTGTATACACGATCATAATACGCATACGTAATTCACAAACCCTTATTAAATAAACTAAACTTATACAGTGCTCAAAAAAGGTTTTGCATATTGCGATTTAGTAACTTGTTTATTTTGCTATGTGTATGTAATCATATTATAGGCTACCTGTTCTCATACACTCAAGAGAAAGTAGGCTGCATGTTCTTTACAGAACAGCTTGTTAAAATGTCATATCAACGAACTTGTTTCATAGTTCTCTGTCTTAGTACAGCATTTCAGATTCATAGCTGCAATAGATCCCGAGAAAAGGGAATTGAATTCGATAAATACACTCCAATGCCATATTAGTTTCTCGCTGATCACTGGTTTGAAAGTGACATTTCTGAATTTATCTTAGACTACAGTTTCCTATCATGAAATGCAATTTCAGGATAGCTGTTAGAAGTCCCGAAGAAAGGCAATTGAAATAAGGAAATTCACACATCCGTCATATTGCTTTCGAGCTTGTCACAGATTTGACATTCTCATTTTTGAATTCTTTTTTAAGTCTACTGTAATGGTACAATAACACAGGACTATAATTAGAGCCGGATTTGTAAGCACAATCAAATGGTGAAATAAGCTAGGATATAAGCTCGTTAAATGAAACAAATAAGCACACAAAATAAGCGAATACAAAATTAAAATTAAATCATAAATATATTGTTTCATAGAATTCGTACCTTACATAGCCTTTGCTTGTTACTGTACACGAGGAAGGTCATCTTGAGATTTTCGTGTGTGAAGCTCCTGCGTTTGTCAGTGTTTTATACAGTGGAAATGATCTCTCAACGCCGCATGACGTTACAGGAACATGTACGAAGCATAGTTCTTCTTGAGTGAAATCCTCTTCGATATACGTTTCTGTACCAGAAAGCTTTTTAGAAATTTTTCACAGTGTTCCGTAACCAGGGGTTTTCGTGAATAGCTTACTGAGTTTCTCAAAGGCAATTTTAGCAACGTTACTAAAATTTCATCTATCAAAGAAAGTGAATGTGCCAAGGTATTATTTCGAGCTTCCAACTGTGTTATAATAGCAGGTATTTTGGAGAAAATCAGTGTAATATTTTGCGTACCGCCATGTTGGATTGCGACGAATATGGAAATATGGAAGACATGGTTGAGATATTCGGAGATGGAACTGACTTACTATCACATTTTATTCACATAGGTCTATAGTCGATCATGAATCATTTGACACTACTAACACGCAAAGACAAAAGTAGATCTCATAAGCCTATATTTCGTATGGTGATAAAGGCAAATCAAATACAAAACTCATAATGGTTGCCCCATAGACTCATGCCCCTGAGGGTCCGGCTCCCTCGACATATTTCTGATTTGTTGCTACCCCCCCCCCCCCTCCAAAGTTGGCACCACATAAGGTAGTCTGTTGGCTACTTACATCCCAACCTCCCACCCGAAATAGTTTTCTGGACACATCTCTGCCATGCAGGAATACACTACTAACTTGACTAACCTCTTAATGACATTCAAGGGGATGTGATCCACGTGCTACATGCCTCCAATATCAAACCACCCCAATATTAATTAGAAGTGTAAACCAACAGCACACTGCAATTAAGCCGACTTAATAAGAGTATTTGATTTAATCCCACCGATCGTGCTGGTTGCAGCTTTCATTAAGTTATTTGTGTTGGCAGCAATGCGTTAGCTCGCTAACTATGCGCATAACTCATCCTGTCAGGGAGGCGGTCACGTTCCAACAACTTCTATGATGTTCCTCCCATCCCCAGTTGCTCAAATATGATTTCCACTAGACGTCGGATTTGCACGAAAACTATCCAGCAGAATAGCCAAGCGCGTTAAGTCGCGCTCTACGACTGCAATGGAGGTATACAAGTTCGGAGATTTAAGGCACAAATCCCTCCGTTGATAGTGGCCATTCTGCGTTTCGTTTCTTCCCGAGTTTTTCTGCACTCCCTCCTGGCAAATTACAGGATGACACCTATTTCAACTTCCAGGGCGTCTACCCCAATCCTTAGTTCCAAAAATTACATTGCCATTTGTAGCTCTTCAGTCGGTCAACACGATTTTGCCCAATGGATGGGTGGAGTACAAGATATAAATATAAACAGACAAAAATACACTACTGGAAAAAATACATGTCGGCTATTAGCTAATTATCCTCCCTATATTGTTCTGCTAAGGTCCCATTCCAGTTTAGTACCGAAAATAAGGTCCTGTTAACACCAACCTACACATATGGGGTAGCTACAGATTTCACATAACCCCATGTGTGCCCGAAACGCACTCACTTCCTCTTTAAATACCTCACAATTAAATAGATAAGTTACCTTAAAAATGTACATTTACAATGGGAGCACCGTAACCTGGCGAGCCTGTCGCTAGATCGCAGGGCAGCGCGGTGGCGGCAGCCATCTGACGGGAGCGCAGCTTACTGCTAGCTGAGGAGTCTCTCAGCAGACGGCTCCGGTGTGGTGTCGCCAAGACTTTCTCTATGGTTCAATCCTTTGCAAATGTAAAAAATTGCTGTAGAAGAAACTCCCGAGCAAACAATAACCGATGCATTCGTTTAACATCGAATATTGTCTACAAAAAGGTGCTGTGACAAGTACATAACACTGTTCTACATAATTATTTGTGTTCTTCTCATGTACGTATACCGTTAAACAACAATAAATACATTTCTTCAATATTTAAAACTTCGTTCTCCCACATTCTTCCCTACTACCCCATAAACCTACATTCACGTTGCGAAATCTCGCACGGGCCCACTAGTCACTTAATGAGACAATATAGGATTACACGTTTCGACCCTCAAGTGGCCATCATCAGATCCTAATCACTGTGTTGAGGTTTAAATTTACACTAATGTAAAACGTACTACTAATGTACAGTAGCTCGTCTTAGGTGATTATATTACGATCAATTTGAATCTCGTTATACCTTAGGGTTGTTTTGTTTTGTTTTGTTTTGTTTTGAAGGTTTTGTGAATTACGTGAGTAAAGGTGTATATGCACGTCTATACAATTGAGAATAACACAATGTAATAATAATAAATAAATTAAAAATGTAGCATGCACTAGAACAATCTAATTATAATGTTTACTTAACTTGGTAAAGTACGGTTCTTTAGAACAATTTAATAAAATTATAATGCTACTTGTTACCACGTCATTTCCACTGTTTCCTTTCAGTCTTATTAAAGTTGGCAGAAACGGTATACTACTACTATTACTACTAATAGTAATAATTATAGTAAGACTACACTCAACGGCCGGGACGTTGCTAAATACTGGTCCAATGCCATTTAATATTTGTCATTTTGATCAATCTTCGTTACTATTTGATTCTATTACAATAGTGTGCTACTTCTGACACGAGTAAATAATAATAATAATAATAATAATAATAATAATAATAATAATAATAATAATAATAATAATAATAATAATAATAATAATAATAATAAATTAATTTAATTTTAATTTATTTATTAAATACTATTGATATTACATTATTGTGATAAGTCTTACGAATCTGACGGTAAATCCAGAACACATTATCTGTGAGACATATTAATTATTATTTACAACATATAAACAGATTGTATTTCAATACAAGAGTGCATGCAAAATATATGTTTTTTAAATTATATACATTTTAATCATAATTATTATTGTTTTTTTGTTTTAATATTCTTTATATAACTAGCAGTAGTATCCGGCTTCGCCCGGTGGATTTATTTGTTTTATGGGGAGACAAAGATGGTTCGCGTCCATAGCATTCCTTAAGCTACATGTGTCTCCTGGGTGGGGCTAAAGAACAGTCACTTCGAGGGTAACACCTACACCAAGAAGTTTAGGCAGCCAGACAATCCCAGCGATCTCCTGGCCTGAAACATTGCTTGATGTCACAAAACATGAATACAAATGGTCCTTCTCAGGGCTTTCCAGCTAAGAATCTTGGCCCTGTTATTAGAATTTGCCAAATGAACATAGAAGGCATAAGTAGATCGAAATGTCAAGTTCTACAAAAAATTTTAATACAAAATGAAATCGACGTTGTTGCTATCCAAGAAACCCATACTGCAGACGAAGAAGCACTGAGACGTAGAGGGAAAAATCCAGGTTATGAATTACTAGGAGCAACATACCATCATGCGCATGGTGTGGCAACGTATGTTCGAACCACAGTTGAAAATGCTACACTCTGTTCAGCTTCAGACTTCAATGAAATTCACGAAGTAATCATTAAAATAGACGATGTGAGCATATCCAATATATATAAACCTCTAGCTATATCCTGTCCAATGCAAGTCATAACAACATCACCGCATCATGCAGTGTACCTTGGAGACTTCAACAGCCATCATACTCAATGGAAATACAGGGAAATCGACAAGAATGGTGAAACGTTAGTTAACTGGGCAGAAGACAACAACTTGTATTTGGTATGTGATGCTAAAGACAGAGGAACTTTTAAGTCAGCAGCATGGTGACAGGAGTACAACCCAGATCTTTGTTTCGTGACCACCAACGAAAACAGATTGCCACTACGAACCTCACGCCTAGTATTATCAGACTTCCCACACAGTCAGCACCGTCCAGTTATATTTGAAATTGGGACTAGTATACCACTGATATCATCTCATCCTCAACCAAGATGGAATTTCAAGAAGGCGGAATGAGATGTATTTGCTGATAATTTGGACAAGTGCCTGGGATGGATCCCTCCAAAAGCTAGTAATTACGATAGACTTGTTGGTGCAATCATATGTGCAGCAAAAAAGGCTATACCAAGAGGTTACCGAAAGGAATACATTCTAGGTTGGGATGAAGCTTGTGAGGAACTATATGATGAATTCTTGAAGGGAGGAGATCAAGAAATTGCAGAGGACCTGCTACATAGCTTGGATGAAGCACGCCGTGTCAAATGGACCCAGACTGTCGAATCACTTAACTTCCAAACCTCTAGCAGAGGAGAATGGTCACTCTTACACAAATTAGGAGGAGCTAAGGATAAGGTGAGAGAGAACAATCACATATCAGCCAATAAGATTGCAGCACATATATTGCCTACAACTAGAGCACCAAGAGACAAACCCTTTACTCGGCAAATTAAGCGTAAACTTAGTATCCTCAGAAAGAACAGCGCTGAACAATCAGAGTACTCAAACTCTTTCTCCGCCTCTGAAATCATAGTCTCTCTGAAAGATGTAAAAGCCGGCAAAGCTCCTGGAAGTGATGGTATACATCCAGAATTTCTCCTGCACTCAGGGAAGTACGCGAAACGTTGGCTAGCAGAATTCTTCTCGGATATAATAGCAACAGGTACAGTTCCATACAAATTGAAGCAGTCGAAAATCATTGCAATACACAACCGGGTAAATCACATGACCATCCGAAGAATTATCGTCCTATTGCATTGCTGAGTGTCATCTATAAGCTTCTAGAAAGGCTGCTGTACAACAAAATTTGCCAAAAGGTTTTTGAGAATCTACCTATTGAACAAGCTGGCTTTCGCCCAAAGCGCAGCTGTGCTGATCAGGTCAAATCTCTAACCATCTTCATAGAGGCAGGATATCAAATGAAGTAGAAAACATCAGTTGCTTTTATAGACTTAAGTGCCGCATACGATACAGTCTGGAGGCATGGCAGCTGTGTTAATTACTACAGGTGATCCTATGTCAAAAAACAACACGACTAATTGACAACATGCTTAATGAAAGAAATTTTACTGTAGTAATCGGAAAGGACGTCAGCTCTACAAAAACACTAAACAATGGTTTACCACAAGGTTCTGTCCTTGCCCCTCTGCTTTTCAATCTGTACTTAGCTGACATGCCAGAAACAAAATCTAGAAAGTTTGGTTTTGCAGATGATTGGGCCATCGCTACTCAGAACAGTACATTTGAAGTAACTGAACAAGTCCTAACTTCAGATTTGGATACGTTAGGCAATTTCTTTCGCCAGTGGAGACTACAGCCCAACCCAATTAAAACAGAAGTGTCCTGTTTCCATCTATCGAATCAAATTTCAAACAGATTTCTCAATGTGTACTTTGAGGGAAACAGACTTCATCATAACATTTGTCCTAAATATCCAGGGGTCATTTTGGATAGGTCACTTTCCTACAAGGAACATCTCACGAAGGTAGCTGCCAAGTTGAGGAGTAAGAACAACCCCCTGCATAAACTGTGTGGTACTGGCTGGGGATCTTCAGCAGACACACTACGAACCTCAGCTCTTGGGTTGGTTTATTCAGTTGCGGAATATAGTGCACCAGTGTGGATAAACAGCGCTCACACACAGAAAGTAGACACGCAGTTGAATGAGACTATGCGCATTATTAGTGGGAACAACCGATCTACTCCCACTCACTGGCTACCTATTCTAAGTCATATTCCACCGCCTGATGCTAGAAGGAAGAGAATATCAGAAGATCATGGATAATCCACAGGTGCCTTTGTTAAATGACGTAGCCTATGCGGAGCGAAAACGGCTCAGGTCAAGGAACCCTGCTATTTCCACAGCCAGAATTTTGTCAGAAGAGAAGTTCGACATTCGTCTCTCACGGGGCCAAAATTGGCAACAAAACTGCCCTGAACGATGTCGAGCATGCCCTGCATCCTGGAAAAGCCACCAGGATTTGATCAACCTCGCTCTGTGTGGACAGCCCTCAATCGTATCCGCACTGGCCGTGAAAGATGTGCAAACGCTCTCCACAAGTGGGGAATAGTCCCGTCATCAAAATGTGATTGTGGTGCAGAGAAACGGACAATTCATCACTTAGTGACCGAGTGCCCAAACCACGCATATTGTGGGGACTTCAAGGGCTTTTTAACTGTAACAACAGATACTGTATGCTACATAAAGAACATGGATATTTGTATATAGATATATGTAGGAAGTTATGTTTCAATAGTTGGAACTATTATAGAATTTCATGTATGTGATAATTTAATGTTTTATGTGCCATACGCTAATTAAAATAAAATTTGTTTTATGGATGTTAATGAATACTACTACTATTAAGAATCCTAGAAAAAAGAATTAGAGTAAAGGTAGAAAACAACATAGAGGAGGAGCAGTTTGAATTTAGAGAGGGCAGGTCAAGAGTGGAACCCATTTTCATTCTGAGACAGAACATTGAAAAGAGTTGGGAATATGGGAAGGATATGGTAATGACTTTTATTGATCTAGAAAAGGCCTATGATAGCATCCCTAGAAAAAAAGTTTGAGAAAGCTTATCAAATAGGGGGATAGGCAAGGAACTGAGAGACATGATAAAAGGAATGTGCATGGATTGCTACAGTGGTGTGAAGACTAGAGTCAGGACATCGGAATGGTTCAAAATTGTCACTGGACTAAAGCAAGGAAGTGTGTTGTCACCATTATTGTTCTTAATGGTAATGGATGACATCATGAAGGCAGCAATGAAAGACTATAGTAGGGCAAAGATGAAGGCAATGTTGTTTGCAGACGATGTTGTGATCTGGGGCGAGGATGAGATGGAGGTACAAGAACAGTTAGACGTAAAAAATGAAAAGATTGAGCAATGGGGATTGAATATAAATGTGGAGAAGAGTAAAACAGTGGTGGTGAGTAGAGGTAAGAAAGAAGGAAAAGGAGTAATCAAAGTAGGAGATAAGGAATTGGAAGTGGTGAAACACTTCAAATACTTGGGAAGTGAACTGACTGAAGATGGAAGACTAGATTTGGAAATTAGCAGAAGAATACAACTCTGGAGTGCTTCCTACCGACAGGTACGGGCACTAGTATGGAACACGGATATACCAATTAAGGCTAAATAAGTTTTGTACAAAGCATATTATGTTCCTATAATGCGCAAGGATGACACGCAAAATCGTGAAGCGTTCCACATTTTTTGCTTTTGTATGGACAGTTGCGTTGTATGCCTGTGAAACGTGGACACTAAATAAAAATGAAAAGAACCGTCTTGAAGCCTTTGAGATGTGGTGCTATCGTAAGATGATTAATGTGACGTGGAGAGACAGGATATCGAACACAAGGGTTGTCGACACCGTGAACCAACGGAGATCAATCCCACGCACAATCCGTAAACGTCGTCTCGCATGGTGGGGTCACACAATGCGCCACTCCAATTTAATGAGAACTGTGGCAGAAGGGTTCATTGAGGGAAAACATCCACGGGGAAGACCTAGAAATACCTTCATTAAACAAATTCAAAACGACACCCAAGCAAAGAATTATAATTCAATGAAGGAAGCGGCAAATGACAGGACCATCTGGACAGGTTTTATGGCAACTGACCAGTCTTAGGACTGCAAACCAATGATGATGATGATAATGACATATACAGCAGAAACTTGGACAATGACTAAGAGGGATGAGAGCAGAGTACGGGCAGCTGAGATGAGATTCCTGAGAAGTATGGTCCAGAAAATGAGGAGAGACAGAGTGAGAAATGAAGATATACGGAAAGAACTGGGAGTACAGAAATTAAATGACAAACTGGAGCAAAACAGATTGAGATGGTTTGGACATGTCAAACGGATGAATGAAGTAAGGCTACCAATACGAGCACTGGAACGACGGATGACAGGGAAGAGAGGACGAGGAAGACCAAGAATGCGTTGGATGGACTCGGTGAAGAATAGCATTAGTAAACGGAACCTGGATTGGAACACCGTGTCAGAAGAGAAATGGTGGAACGACAGAACAAAGTGGAGAGGAACCATATTTGCCCCCACCCAGTGTCAGCTGGAAAAGGAGAAATTAAGATGATGAATGAATACTACTACAGAACTGGCACATGATGCTTAAACTAAGAGAAAAATAATATTTAACAATACAACTTTTTGTGGTGGTGGTAGTGGGGTTGATAAGTAGTGCAGTATAATTGACGTAACATTGAGGTCGTTTCTCGGTAATGATAATGGTAATAATGCATAGGGAAACGGCTATTTACTAACTAGAGCAGTGACACATGTAATTTACAAATGAATTGAAAAATATGATTAGAAAGAGGACACTGCCTAGGGCCTATATCTCATTGGCCGTTAGAAAAGTAGAGACCAATAGTGTCGTCTTTTGTCGCATAGCGCCGTAGAAAAATAATCAGAGCACTTTGGTAAACTTATAGACCGTCCCGAGCTCCTGAGGGAGCAACAGTGACATTTATCGTCGCATAACGCTCAAAGATAAGGATCTGAATAAATGAAAGTAAATTTGAAAGCACCATTTCTTATTGCAGCCGATAACCTCAATGTACTGCACCAACACCATCGCACTTATACAGAGCCATAATATTTTGATGACTACAGTATAACTGTTTTAAGGGGACTAAGACATATTTTTGCACTAATTACTCCCCGTGACTCCAATTTATAAGCAGCGCAAGATGTAACTATTTTCGCAATTCTGCACCAGAACACTGATAGGGGCGACGTGATGCATCCCGCATTGCCAGCCAATAATAGACTTATTCAAATTATGCTTACAGTTACACTACCGTTGACATGAATGGTTCTTGGACCTTAAAACGTAGTTTTCAAGTTCATTTTGTCTGTTTTTCTAAATGTAGGGAATGGAGAGGGTTGTCCAAAATATCAAGTGGACAGTGTTACCAGGAGGGTTTCAGAGGGTAAGTACGTAAAATTTCGTGAAATTAGGCGAAACGATGTATATTTGTGCTAAAGGGTCTAAGTGAAGGGAATGGTGTGGTCTCTGCGAAATTTAAAGTGGACCGAGTTACCCGCAGGTTTCCAAAGGGTAAGTATACAACATTTGGTTCAGATCGGTGAAACGGTGTAGATTTGTGCCAAAGGGCCTTAATGCAGGGAATGGAGTGGTCTGTCCGAAATTTCATGTAGACAGTGTTGCTTGTCGGGTTCCAAAGGGTAAGTACATTAAGTTTAGTTGAGATCGGTGAAACGATGTAGATTTGTGCTAATGGGCCTAAATGCAGGGAATGGAGTGGTCTGTCCGAAATTTCATGTAGACAGTGTTACTCGTCGGATTCCAAAGAGTAGGTATGTAAAATTTGGTTCAGATCGGTGAAACTGTGTAGATTTGTGCCAAAGAGCCTAAATGCAGGGAATGGAGTGGTCTGTCCTAAATTTCAAGTAGACAGTGTTACTCGTCGGGTTCCGAAGGGTAAGTATTGAGCCCGAATAGCTCATGCTGGTGATAGCTTGTACACGAACCATGGAATTTATAATGTTCAAGAATTGTGAAAGCACCCACAGCAGCATGCCACTACTTAGATGTTCTTTTGACTTCATTAAGAAGCAGTATAAAATTACCCTACATGATCAAAGAAGTTCTCTTTGATGTGCAACCTGAATTTAAAATAATCAGTCATTCAGCTTAACTAGCCACATTTTTCATGGGCTAATAACATTTTATTTATGGTTTACGACCGAAGGTATAACACCGCCGATACGCGGAAGGAATGAACTTAGACGCTAAATGACTCGGAAGTGATCGAACTGAGCACATATACTTCCGTGAAGAAATTACTTGAATCTGCGCTTGCATGGCGAGCGGATGTGAAATTGTTAAGGTCCTAGGTGACCAAGTCTAAAGTATCATCGACGTTCAAATTGTGTAAGTGAACACGTCTAAAAGTATTAATTATAGCACGAAGTGTGCTGGTGACGCGAGAAGTTCGTCCAAGATTGTGAATCTGATTATATTTCTATTCAGTGAAGTGTTGACCACATGGTTACAGCGTGCTTCTATGGCTGACCAGTGACAAATAAGTTGTGTACCAGTAAGACCCGAGTGGAGAATCTGGTCGTCATATTCAACAGATACAGTGAAATATTTACGAGCCGTGCAAAGGTCGACTGTAAAACAAATAAGATTAAGCTGATATTCTTCGATATAATATCTAAAGCGTGTGAAGTTGTCTATCTTCAGTGGAAAGACACGTGCCCAGTGTAAAAGCCAGTTTATATGTTTTAGCAGACAAGGCCATTTTAAATATAGTCTGTTGGTGGAAAAAGGTGGAAAATCTGTGAATTTCACAAAGCTTGAAGCTGTGTCCATTATTATACGTATTTCAACGACTCTACAAGATGCCTTCATTTCACCACGTGCTGAGGCATAATAATCCAACATCTAAGAAGATGAGGGCTATGGCTTAAACATCCGAATGGGAGGAACGCTGAACACCTAAGCCACACTACAACAATGGATGACCACCCGAGGATAACCATGCTTGTGGACAAGCAGAGAAGATATTTGTGGTTTGTCTGGATGAAAGGCAAAATCCTCAATCTTCGTGTCTGGATAATTATCTGCAATAGCTGTGAGTCATGATTTCCTAATCTATTTCTGTACGGTGGATGGTCATGGGTGGATTAGTCTGTAGCATCCGTAACTCATTGTCAGTCATCAAGGTAGGCTTCTTTCATTCTTTTTTGACCACCTCCTTAAGGTGATTTTCACGCTTCTGAATGTTTCTCTTTGCATTTCGTTACTCGATACTGAGTTAGTCACCAGATTGTGTGTGTCCACACGGTGCGATATTGTTCTTAGAAGGTAATTCCGCATGACGGAACATCAATTTAGTCATTTGTGACAGGGGCATGTTTTTAATTCAGCTCCAGCTGATATTTGGTCAAAGTTTTTGAAGTCCCCATTTCTATTATTTTAGTACGCCACTGACGTCCTTATTTAACATTATAGTGTAACGTTTAGATATAGAAGGGATCCAGCCTGTTGTTATTGTAATATACATTTTTAAAGAGTGAGCAGTTCGCCACTAGAATTCAAATAATTCACATCGCTGTACATGAGTCAAGAAATGTTATGAACTTACTCATAAAGTTTATGTTACACGATTCGTATCATTTCGATTAGTTCCACCTAAGGTTAAGGTGTGAACCAGTATTTTATTATCATTTAACCATGGTTTGTACGCAGCACTCATTCGCTGTGAGCTTCAGTGGCGTTACAAAATGTCAACGCCTTTCAAAGAGAGAGGAATATCTTTCTGTTACGTCTATTTGGTTTTCAGAAGCCAAACATATCATTCTACTTGTAATTGGTTCGTCTTTAACGTTATAACAACTTTCTTTACATGTGTATAAAAAGAGATTGCTAAGAACACTCAGTATACATTTACTGTGCTTTAATGTATTGAAAGATCAGTGATAGACATTTTCTTTGAGATTCACTGATGCGCTATGCTGCTTAGTGCCAAGCGCTGGGAGCACAATGACGGGTGTTTGCCCAGTCCACGCCAATGACATTGCCCAAGGTTACTTACGATCTCTTGTGAGACTGTTGACTATCGACTTCATTTTTATTTTCTTTATTTCTAGACCTTGCTAGGAATGTTCTGATGGGCTATGCTTTGTTTATGCTCATGCTATTGACCTTGATTCAGTATCGATTTTTGTAAAGCTGTTCTGGTACAGGTGTACTGATAAGTAATGTTGTTGTTTGAGTCTTCAGTCTTTTGACTGGTTTGATGCAGCTCTCCATGCCTCCCTGTCCTGAGCCAATCGTTTCATCTCTACATAGCTACCACATCCTACATCAGAGGCTATCTGTTTAACATATTCTAACCTTGGTCTACCCCTACAGTTCTTGTCCTCGACCCTTCCTTCCATAACTAAGCTTGCTATTCCTGGGTGTCTTAGTACGTGTCCTACCAACCTATCTCTTCTCTTCATTAGCAGTCGCCAGAAACATCTCTCCTCTCCCACTCGCCTTAATACCTCTTCGTTTGTAACCCTATCTACCCATCTGATCTTCATCATTCTCCTGTAACACCACATTTCAAATGCTTCAATTCTCCTCTTTTCTGCTGCACCAATAGTCCAAGTTTCACTTCCATAGAGTGCCACGCTCCAGACAAAGGCTTTCAAAAGTGACTTCCTAATACCTAAATCTATATTCGATGTCAACAGATTCCTTTTTTGTAGAAAGGCTTTCCTTGCCTGAGCCAACCTACTTTTTATATCCTCTTTGCTTCGTCCATCACTGGTTATTCTGCTTCCTAAGTAACAGAAGTTTCCTACTTCCTTCAGCTTTTCACCTGCCAATTTGATCTCCATAGAGGTTTCTGATTTATTTCGGCTGCATTCCAGTATTTTTGTTTTAAATTTATTAATTTTCATCATGAATTCCTTCCGTAAGACGGAATCCATACCATTCAAAAACTCATTCAAATCCTCAGGCTTGTCGGCCAAGATGACGATGTCATCAGCAAATCTCAGAGTTGAAATTATTTCTCCTTGAATCTTCACTCCCACTTTAAATTTTTCTCCAATTTCCTTCATTGCTTGTTCAATGTAAAGATTGAAAAGTATGGGGGATAAGTTGCAGCCTTGCCTTACACCTTTCTGAATACCAGCTTCTCTCTCATGTCCTTCAGCTCGAATGACTGCTGTCTGGTTTCTGTATAGATTGTATATCACCCTCCTATCCCTGTACTTTAGTCCAATAGATTTCAAAATGTCAAACAATTTAGTCCAATCAACGTTATCAAAAGCCTTTTCTAAGTCTACAAATGCCATGAACGTTCTCTTATCTTTCCTTATTCTACCTTCCAAAATCAGCCTAAGACTTAGTACAGCTTCCCTTGTTCCTACATTTCTCCTGAAACCAAACTGGTCTTCACCCAACTCCGTTTCTATCTGGCTTTCAATCCTCTTGTAAATTATTCTAGACAGGATCTTTGAAGCATGAGTAATCAAGCTGATTGTACGGTAATCTTCACATCTGTCAGCTCCCACTTTCTTTGGTATAGGGATGATAACATTCTTCTTGAAATCAGGGGGTACCTCACCTGTCTCATAAATCCTACACACGAAGTGAAATAACCTGATCAGACCTTCATCTCCTATGCAGCGTAGCAACTCAATCGGTATATCATCTATGCCTGGTGCTTTGTTCCGGCCTAAGTCCTCTAATGCTCTGTCAAATTCTGATCTCAATATTAAATCTCCTTTTGCATCCTCATCAATTTCCTCCTCCCTTTCCATTACATCTCAATCTCCTTTCCCTTATACAAGCACTCTATGTAAGCTTTCCATCTCTCAACCTTTTCTTCCCTATCTGTTAGAGGCTTTCCATTTGTGTCCTTAATATTACAGCACTTAGTCTTCTTTTCCCCAAAAGTATTCTTAATCCTTCGATAAGCTGTGTCTACTTTTCCTAATTTCAGACAATTTTCTATACCTGCACATTTCTCTTTCAACCATTCTTCTTTCGCTTCCCTGCACTTCTTGTTAACCTCATTTCTCAAACGTCTGCATTCTGCTTTCCCCTTTTCATCTCTTAGATTCTTGTGTTTCCGCCTTTCATCCATCAATTCTAGTATATCCTGAGTGATCCACGGTTTTCTACCTATTCTTTCTTTCCTACCAATGTTTTCTTCTGCGGATTTTGTTATTTCATTCTTCAAAAGTGCCCATTCGTCTGCAATTGAAGTTTGTTTAGGGGTTTTGATTAGTCCTTCCATTATACTTTTCTTGAATCTTTCGTTTACATCCTTCACTTTCAGTCTGTCGATTGCCCACCTTTTTGGCTTTTGACTTTTCTTCAGTTTCTTCAACTTTAATCTGCATTTCATTACAACCAGATTGTGGTCAGAGTTTATGTCAGCACCAGGATATGTTTTACAATCCAAAATCTGGTTTCGAAACCTCTGCTTGACCATAATGAAGTCGATTTGGTAACGCCCTATATCTCCTGGTCTCATCCATGTGTATATTCTTCTATTGTGGTTATCGAATAAGGTGTTAGCTATGACCAACTCATGTTCGGTGCAGAATTCCATCAGCCTGTTTCCTCGATCATTCCTTTCACCTAATCCAAAATCTCCTACTATCTTCCCTTCTCTCCCTTTTCCTACCACAGCATTCCAATCTCCCATTACTATAACATTTTCATCACCTTTGATATACCTCAGAATGTCATCTATTTCTTCGTAGACCTTTTCAACATCCTCATCATCAGCTTGACTGGTAGGCATATAGACTTGTACCACTGTGGTGCACGTAGGTTTAGTATTGATTTTTGCTACAATAATCCGTTCACTGTATTGCTCATAATATTCCACCCGCTGTCCAAGTTTCCTACTCAATATGAGACCAACCCCTGCTTGGCCATTGTTTGATTTAGTGCTAATGACCCTATAGTCTCCTGACCAAAAGTCCTGTTCTTCCTGCCAGCGCATTTCACTAATCCCAACCAAATCCAACCTCAACCTATCCATTTCCCTTTCTAAGTTTTCTAACTTTCCACTTCCTAGCAGACTTCTAACATTCCACGCTCCGATCCGTAGAATGTCAGATTTCCTTTTTGTCACTTCTGTGATGTTAACCCCCTCTCGAGTAGTCCCCACCCGGAGATCCGAACGGGGGACTAGTTTACCTCCGGATAGAAATTTTACAAGGGAGGAGGCCATCATCACATGTAATTATGCATAGAGAGGTGCATATCCTCGGGAATAGCATTACGGCTGTAGTTTCCCGTTGCTTTCAGCCGTGCAGCAGAACGCTGTGTAGCCATTAGTTGGCTTATATTATCAATATCTTAACCGTCTATTAGACTAGTAAAGAATTGATTTATTCTGAAAGGCTGCTACTCCCTTTCAGAATAAGTAAAGAGCAATTCTACTACAAAATACTAACCTTCTACCAACAATTAAATACCAAAATTCTACTAACGAAAAAAATACTAAAGTTTCACCAACAAACAAATACTACCACTAAAACAGTCTGTCACCAGGCCCACTCACATGCACCCTCACCAGACACACTCACACACCACAGTCTAATAGAACAATGACATATATCTAATAAACAAATCAACTTCATACTTACAATTAAAACTGTACTGTAATTTGAATTGACAACATTTACAAAATTTTCTAGAAGATAAATATTAAAAAATAAAAATGTTCAAAGCATATCCTTAATCCTCCAAGAATAAGGAACTTAGAATGCGGAGAGCCTTAGGCCCCATTTAAGCCCCTTCGAACCCTCCAAAAACCACGACGCGGACACCGCAGAGATGGGGACCCCTCAGGACCTGCTTATAGGGTACCAGGGAACATCCATGCCAAATTTCAGCTTTACATTTTTTTTTTTTTTTTAGTTTGGCCGTGTTTTTTGCATATAATGCCTGAGCTGCCTTAGAAGAGGGGGATTGTGTGTGGAACTGTCAGTCGAGATTATTTCTGAGTCATTAAACAGGTAGCCACGTCCAAGGGCTGTGGGGAATTGTCAGTATTTAGGGCAGTGTGTGAAAGTGTCAGTGTGGGGAACTGTTATGTAATCGACGACTTGTATAGTGTAGCCAGTCTTTGCAATTAATTGTGTCCGCTACCGCTCGTAGAACATGCCCAAACCAACGCAGACGGCACTCCCGCATCTTGTCACAGATTGGTGCAAACCCAAACCGTTTCCTGATGTAGTCATTGGAAACATGATCCAATTTGGTGACACCAGCTGTCCATCGCAACATCTTGGTCTCCATAACGCCTAATCGACGTTCTGTCACTGTTGTTGTCAGCCAACACTCGCATCAGTACAATGCGATAGGACGGATGACATAACGATAGATCTTTGACTTTAGGTAGGTTGTCCTTCATCCTTCGATCGCATGTGTCTCCTGTTTCTATTAGCATAAATACATAAATAGTCAACTGTTGCTACGTCATGCTGTTATTGTCACTAGGTCTACTCATGCAGGTATACCAACTAGGGTTAAATGCTGCTGTGCAATTTCGATTAATGTTACAGTATGTTATTTACGTTCCATTCAAAACCACAAATTGACTCAACGACTTGTTTGTTTTTGATTTTTTGTTTTGTTTTTCCGTAATTGTTGTTTATTTTTATAATTTGTATTCTTATTTAATTTTTTGTTTTTGTTTTATTAATTTTTGGTCTTTTCAAATGTAGGCGTCCACCTCAAAATTCCAAATTCAATTCCAAATTTGTATTCTTTAATCCGTGGCTTAGGCGGCAGCACGCCGGCCTCTCACCGCTGGGTCCGTGGTTTAAATCCCGGTCACTCCATGTGAGATCTGTGCTGGACAAAATGGAGGCAGACAGGTTTTTCTCCGGGTACTCCGGTTTTCCCTGTCAAAATTTCATTCCAGCAACACTCTCCACTATCATTTCATTTCATCTGTCATTCATTTAATCATTGCCCCAGAGGAGTGCGTCAGGCCTCGGCAGCCGGCACAGTTCATATCCTCGCCGCTAGATGGGGGCTTCATTCATTCCATTCCTGACCCGGTCGGAGACTGGAAGCAGGCAGTGGATTTTCATTTTCAAAACCACGACTCCTGCATAGCGCTATAAAACTTATGTTTATTTTTGATAACGGTTGAGAGCGTATTAGCTGGAATTCCAAACATAATAAGCTACTGACAGAAATACACAGTCCAGGATCCCTACACATCTAATGCAAAATTAATGCAAAATTTTAAATATACTCGCAGGTATTTGTGAGCGAGCCCCAATATGTTTTGTCATGATTTATTATGGATTTGAGCAACCATTTGATAAGTTGGACCCTTAAGGCTGTGCGGTCAAAAATTAAATATTATTTTTATTTTTATTTTTATTCTTAATCTCTAATGCAGGTCTTTGTGAGACATTATATGCGTTTTGCAGAAAATAACGACGGCTCGTTTGCTGAGGACATGGCTTCAAAGTGGCTATTTTGAGCGTTAAATGTACGATCACCACGACGAAACTAATAATCGGAAAACACCGAAATTTCTCTACAACAATCCCTGTAGTAGTACCTGTAATAGGAACAATTCTTATTTCGAAATTCAAATTTTTATTAACCTCTTCAGATTTGAATACCATTTTTAGTGAGATTTTTTTAATATTAACTTCAAAGTTATATTAATTTGAAGTGGATCTTATTCTGAGCAGTAGAAAAGTTTGATAAAGAAAATTGGTTTAGCGATATACCCGTGGTGCATGTACACTCAGACTCTAAAAAAACGCTGGCTGAATCAGTCACACACACACATACACACACGCCCGCACACACACAGCGGTAAGACAAGGTCTTGGGCAAGAGCGCGCTCGGGCACCTGCCTTCCCCTCTCCTTCAACACATTTGCTATCGCAGCTCCCACCTCCCTCCCTCCCTGACTCATCCTGCCAGGCTACATGACCACAATCTAGAGGAAATCGTAGAAGTGTTATTATCTCACCCATTACTCCTTACAGAATGTTAAAAATTATTTATCAGTTACTTTGTAAAATTCTGTAAGTTATATTAGCAGAATAAAACATGTTTATGATCAATAGAACTTAATGTGAGTTGTAATCTTCAAAAGTACGGGGCTACGTGACCGCGTAGTTGCAGCCCCTAAACTTAAGAACCAACCAACCAATCTTCAAAATATATCAAAATAATATATATACTAATATAATAAAGCTGAAGAGTTTGTGTGTTTCTTTGTGTGTTTAAACGCGCTAATCTCTGGAACTACCAGTCGGATTCGAAAAATTCTTTTTTTATATGATAGCCAGATTCAAGAGGAATAGTTTAGGCTAGGTTAAATTGCGGACAGACGACTCCGTTCCCTGCATTTAGGCCCTTTGGCACAAATCTACACCGTTTCACCGATCTGAACCAAAATTTGAATATAACCCTTTGGAACCTGCGAGTAACATAGTCTACATGAAATTTCGGACAGACCATCCATTCCCTGCATTTAGGCCCTTTGGCACAAATCTACAACGGTCACCGATCTGAACCAACATTTGTATACACACCCTTTGGAACACTGCGGGTAACACTGTCCACTTTAAATTTCGGACAGACC
Organism: Meconema thalassinum; assembly: GCA_946902985.2. Classification (NCBI taxonomy): domain Eukaryota; kingdom Metazoa; phylum Arthropoda; class Insecta; order Orthoptera; family Tettigoniidae; genus Meconema; species Meconema thalassinum. The sequence continues at coordinate 2,055,278,225 of OX336388.2, read as the reverse complement.
AATTAATTCCCTGCATTTAGGCCCTTTGACACAAATCTACACCGTTTCACTGATCTGAACCAAAATGTGTATAATTACCCTTCGGAACCCTGCGAGTAACACTGTTTACATGAAATTCCGGACATACCACTCCATTCCCTGCATTTATGCCCTTCGGCACAAATCTACACCATTTCACCAAGCTGAACCAAAATGTGTATACTTACCCTTTGGAACCCTACGAGGAACACTGTCTGCATGAAATTTCGGACAGACCACTCCATTCCCTGCATTTAGGCCCTTTGGCACAAATCTACACCGTTTCACCGATCTGGACCAAAATTTGTATACTTACCCTTTGGAACCCTGCGAGTAACACTGTCAGCATGAAATTTCGGACAGACCACTCCATTCCCAGCATTTAGGCCATTTGGCACAAATCTACACCGTTTCGCCGATCTGAACCAAATTTCACAAACTTAGTCTACACTTTGGAACCCGACGAGTAATACCGTCGGCTTGAAATTTCGGACAGACCACTCCATTCCCTGCATTAGGTCCATTGGCATAAATCTACACCGTTTCACCGATCTGAATCAAATTTTGTACACTTACTCTTTGGAACCCTGTGGGTGACACTGTCCACTTTAAATTTCGGACAGACCACTCCATTTCCTGCATTTAGGCCCTTCATCACATATCTACACCGTTTCTCCTAATTGCACCAAATTATACATACACTTTGAAACCCTGCTGGTAACACTGTCCACTTGATATTTTGGACAACGCTCTCCATTCCCTGCATTTAGAATAACAAACAAACTTAACTTGAAAACCATGTATTAAGGCCCTAGAATCATTCATGTCCGTAGTAGTGTAAATGTAAGAGTATTTTAAGAAGTCCAATGTTGACTGGCAATTCGGGCTGCATCACGTCACCCCTACCAGTGTTCTGGTGCAGAATTACGAAAATAGTTGAATCTTGCGCTGCTTATAAATTGCAGTCACGGGGAGTAATTAGTGCAAAAAGACTTATTTTGCCCCTTAAAACAGTTATCATCATGAACATATTATGCATCTGTATAAGTGCAATGGTGTTGGTGCAATACATTGAGGTTATCAGCTGCAATAAGCGTTGGTGCTTTCAAATTTACCGTAATCTATTCCGAAACTTATCGTTGAGCGCTATGTGGCCATAAATGATACTATTGCTACCTCAGGAGCTCGGGACAGCCGAAGTTTGCCAAAGTGCTCTGATTATTTTCCTACGGCGCTATGCGACAAAAGACTACATCTCTAACAGACAATGAGACATAGGCCCTAGGCAGTGTCTTTTATTTCGCTTAGTCCTCTTTCTAATCATTTTTAGAAATTTGTTTGTAAATTACATGTAGTACAGTCATATTAGGACAAAATTTGGCCGGATACGGAAAAAATTAAATGACAACGAATTTCTTCAAAAACATGTTCTATAGGACCACCTGAACATCCCCAGAAAAATTGCCAAAAATCGGGCTTGGGGAACACCCCTAAATTTTCAAAAACGCCCGCCATCTTGGAAATTTCAAAAAACTGGTATACTTTATGAACGAAAAGTAGAAATAAGGTGCGGTTTTCGCCCAAAGTTGTGTTTCGTCTTCTAGATGTTGTACCTACTGTGAAAACTCACATTCAAGTCGGGGACCGTCTTCAAATTTTGAAAAAACTCTTATTATCTACTTAAAAAAATGCTTTCTCCTAAACGAAAAGTGATAAAAAGTGCTGTTTTCGTCTATATAATTAATTTAACTTTCAGAACTTCTGTTTATTATATTACTGCGTATGTAAGATGGGGAACGTCCTTAAATTTCAAGAAAGAAGCCTGATTTCTTGGAATATATTTTAAAATTTTGTGATATACTAAGTGAGCTTAAAAACACAGTTGTCCAAATGACGGGTGGACACGCATATGCAAGAACTTTGTGTGCTCATTCCCTCTCTCGAGCTGCTATCGGCCATTTGATTTTGGAATCATTCCAGGAACAGAAACGTCTGTCTGCCTCCGACGTCGAAACTCCTCATCTAGCTTACGAAAAGTTTTTTAACACCAGATCTTCAGAAGAATCCTTTCTCCAGGTGGAAGAACTACTCTAGGCTGTTTCGTCGTGGATGGCTGAAATGGAAGAAAAAAGTCGAACTTCGAAACAGTGGCTGCAATATTTTCGACAGACAGCGATTATTCATGACTTTGTTCGAGCGGAAAGATCCGGAGATTGGAGCCTTCACCTATCCGCTGTTCAAAGAATGTTAAATTGCCTGCATGCCACAGGATAAATTCACTACGCCAAGGTGGCTCACATCTATCTTCAGAGCATGGCTCAACTTGAATCAACTTTGACAGACAAGGAATTTGAGTTGTTCGTCAAGAAAAGCTTTTTCACTGTCCGTCGATCGGATAAATTTTGGTGTGGGGTATTGACCGACATGACCATCGAGCAGGTTTTGATGAGATAATGAAAGTCAGCGGTGGGTTGACTCAAGGTCGAGGTATCTCTGATGCAATCGTAGCCCGTTGGATTCGCACTTTGCCGGCGAGTCTACAAGTGAGAGAAGCAGTGGAAGCCTTTGTGGGAATTAGAAGTAAAACCTCTGAACAACACGTCTCTCTGCTGGCATCCAGGCAGTTTAGAGACTCCAAAGACTTGAAGAAATTCGTTGAGTGGCTAAAACAACATTCTCCCTTTAATACATCCAAAGATCTCGTCTCCCTGTCAACTGGAATAATTACAGACGAAAGCGTCAATTGTGATTTGGCCGAAAAGGCGGTGAGAAGTGTTGTGGGGAAGTCATTTGACACCGTCCCTTTAAAACGGAAGAATCGAGTGACAACTTTCGCTGCCATGAAGAAGACACTCGTGATCAACAAGGACCCAACCAATAGTTCCACCGCATCGCCTGTGTCGTCAGAACCGAGGAGGAGTTGGAAGACTGCTTACGGCACGAGTTGGCGCCATATCCCCAAGCTTTGTTCGACAACGTTGCTCCGTGCTGGTGTTAAGTCGAAGATATATCAGGTTATAGACCAAGTCTGCCAGGTGAGCAGTCAGATGCCTGATAACCCCAAGTTCGTTCTAGACGTTGGCGATCTTATACACTGCGTGCATTGGCCTCGCCCAGCAACCTACGACGTTGTGTGCAATGCCTACAAGGACTACGTACGAAGGAATTACGGGGAAAGTGTCATTATTGTGTTTGACGGCTACGAGGCGAGCACGAAAGACGCTGCAAATGGTCGCCGTTGCATCGGGAAGTCGTCAGCTAGGGTAGAAGTGACATCTTCCAACATTTTGACTGCTCCATAAGAACAGTTTTTATCCAACGTTGACAACAAAACGAATTTCGTAAACCTTCTAGGAGCAGCATTTCAGGCAGCAAACATGCCAGTCCTCCATGCACCCAGTGACGCGGATGATTTGATTGTAGAAACTGCAGAAAAAAGGCCGAATCTGGGGAAAGATCAGTCGTAGTGGGCGCCGATTCAGATCTTCTTGTTTTAATAGCAGCCTTGACACAGCCGGACCATTCAATCTTTTTGTTAGTTCCGGGTACCTCAACCGACTCCCAAAAGATTTTAGTAAGTAGCTGCATCAAGGTCTCGGAGAAATGACAGCTCACTTACTGTTTGTCCACGCAATGATGGGATGTGATACCACCTCCGCCTTTTATTACAAGAGTCCGTTGGTAGGCTTCAATAAACTGCACAACGACCAACAACTCCATAAAACAGTCGCTGTTTTCCTGGACGAAACCGCAACACAAGATAAAATTGCAGCTGCAGGTAAATTCGTTCTTTTATTTAGTACTTCTTCTTGTAAAACCGGTATGATCTTTTAATTCTCTGACTGCTAGAAGTCGGTATACTGTACATTACCTATGTTTTGTTTGATTCTGGACAGGAATTTGTCATCAAGCTCTACGGAGGCAAACAAGGAGAGGGCAAGCACGATTTAAGAAGTAATCCAAACCGTGGGAAGGAAACCACCAAACTTCGTCATGAATCTTTCTAGCATTCTTCCTTCTTCCGCTGCGGCACGTCAACACTGTCTGCGCGTCTACCACCAGGTTCAAGCTTAGAAGGGCAACCGTCTTCCACCGCAAGATTGGGGATGGAAACTCGAATGTGGAAGGCACATTCCTATTCAGTCTACGTTGCCGCCCGCTCCTGAACGTCTCCTCCACATGGTAAGGTGTGGATGCAAGGGAGATTGCAAGAGATGCATGCCTGAACAAACGCACTTTCTTTGATGACGAGGAAGAAGATGACCCGGAGCAAATCGAAAATGAAACCAATGATGCCGTCGCCGCCGCCGTCTCTGTACAAAAGAGGTCTAGCATCGCCCCCAAAGAAACCTCAAAGAGAAGACGAGTTGTAAACAAATGAATGTTGTCTTAATATGTGTCAATGTCTAATAAATGTTATCTTCAATGTAAAATGTCTGAAATTTGTGTATTGTTGTTTATAGTACTAAGATTTTGTAATGTCAGTTTTAGCTAAAATGATTTATTTAAACATTTGAACATCGTAAATCCATTGTACATGTTCTAGCCCAAAAACTGTAAATGCTCTGGTATGAGCATTAGATTTTTTTAAATGCAATATAAGAGTTTATTATGACGTCTTTACTTTTCTAATTTAGGGACGTTCCCCCTCGTATATATCCAGTTATTTGATGTACACAAGTTGTGAAAGTTAATCTAAACTTGTAGACAGAATAGCATCCTTTTCACTTTTCGTTCAACAGTTACATCGATTTTTTTTACAAGAATCTAAGATATCAAGCGCCTTTTTTTTCTCTAAATGTAAAGACGGTCCCCGACTTGACTGTTAATATTAAGTTCAATATCAAGAGTTATTAGTAATTACAACATCTAATAGTAGAAACACAACTTTTTGGGGAAACCTCATTTAGTTTTTACTTTTTGTTCGTAACCTATAGCATTTTTTTAATCAAAAAATTTAAGGACGGTCCCCGACTTGATTGTGTGTTTTCATAGTAAGTACAACATCTAAAAGTCGATACACAACTTTTGGCGAAAACCGCACCTTATTTCTACTTTTCGTTCGTAAGTTATAGCAGATTTTTGATAAATCCAAGATGGAGGACGTTTTCAGAAAATTTAGGGGTGTTCCCCAAGTCCGATTTTTGGCGATTTTTCTGGGGATGTTCAGGGGGTCCTATAGAACATGTTTTTGAAGAAATTCGTTGTCATTTAATTTTTTCCGTCTCGAAGCCTAATTTGACCGTACTAATGTGTCAGTGCTGTAGTTAGTAAATAGCCGTTTCCCTATTTATTATTATCATTATTATCATTAGGGGAAAATTATCTAAATGCTACGTCCATTATACTGTACTGCTTATCACCCTCACTACATTCACCACCACCAACACCACCACCTCCACCACAAAAATTTATATATTTTTTCTTTCGGGTAGCTTTAGTATCATATGCCAGTTCTGTAGTAGTATTCATTATCATCCATAAAACAAATAAATCCACCGGGCGAAGCCGGGCACTACTACTAGTTTATATATATTACAATTTGTCTTACGTCCCACCAACACAGATACTGTAGGCCTTATGGCGACGATGGGATAGGAAAGACTAGGAATGGGAAGGAAGTGGCTGTGGCCTTAATTAAGGTACAGCGCCCATTTGCCTGGTGTGAAAATGAGAAAGCAGGGAAAACCGTCTCCAGGGCTACCAACAAGCGGGGGGGTTCGGACCCACTATTTCCGGAATGATAGCTCACAGCTGCACAACCCTAACCGCACGGCCAGCTCTCTCCGTCAATCATATCATACTATATCATAATATAATGTTTTTTATTGGACTGGACGGAAGGAGAGTGCCTAGTCCACAAATTGGTAATACGCAGGGCCGTCGCGAGACGTGCGGTCTCGCCAGGCCCCGCGCTTCAGGCCATTTTTTTTCATAAATGAAAATAAATAAATAAATTAATAAATAAATTAATAAATAAATAAATAAAGATAGTGTGTTTGATTCAGTCCAGCCCAAATTAAAATTTGTCCTCCGCTATGTTGATATGATAGCAGAAACTCCAAGGATCGTCGAATCGTTCATCGAGTTTTTGGAGGTACACGACACTACGGGAAAGGGTTTAGCTGAGGTTTTGGAAGGAGTATTGGAGGATAATGATCTTGATATCATGGACTGTTGGGGACAAGGGTATGACAAGGGTGCTAATATGAAGGCTAAGTATAAGGGAGTGCAGATGCGAGTAAAAAAATACTAATAAACGAGCAATGTTCACGGCATGTGTTGCACATAAACTTTACTTACTTTTGGGTGACATGGTTAATGCAATAAGAACGCTATGGCATTTTTTGGTATAGTTCAGCGCCTGAACACCTTGTTTGTAGCTTCCACGGAAAGGTGGGACATTTTGTGCGAACAATGTCCTGGCCTCCTCACACTAAAATCTTTAGCTAGCACGAGATGGGAATGTTGAATTGGCAGTGCCAAGCCCATCAGGTACCAGTTAGGCAAAGTAAACGAAGCTCTAGAAAAATTGGCAGAAACTACCAAAGATCCTGTTACCCGGTCAGAGGCCCAATCTTTGTTGCTTCATACAAGTTCGTATGAATTTGTTTTAAGCCTCGTTATCTGGTACGATATTTAATTTTCTGTAAACTCAACAAGTAAAACTCACCAATCTGAGAAGACTTCGTTAGATACGGCTTTAACCGAACTTCAGGGCCTAAAGTATTTTTTTCAAAATTATCGCAACATTGGCTTTGACAGTGCAATGTCCACCGCTAGAGAAATAATGGAAAATTTGGCTATGCAAATACATTTTCTATTCGCCGCCAAGGCAATCGCAAAAGGTACCTTGATGAAATAAAACAGCAAAATGAGCAAGTGGAAAAAACTGAAGAGGAACTTTAAAAAGAAGCTGAAAATAAATTTCGGGTAAATTACTTTTTGTCTGTCGTAGATACTGCACTGAGCTGCGTAGAAAATAGATTTAACGAATTTTTTTTTTTTCGGAATACTTTGGATTTCTCTTCGATCCTTCCAAGCTTTCCAATTTGGAGGAAAGTCAATTGAAATACCATTGTCAAACACTCTCTAATTTTCTAAAAGACGGGGAGCTTGAAGATTTGGATGCAGAGGATCTTTTTCTGGAGCAATAATTATTTAGGTACGCTGTTCCTCAATCTGTAAAAAGTGCTTGCGGTGCACTAGAGTACTTAGCCCCGATAAAGGAATCCTATCGTAATTTAACGACGGTATATCGAATTATGCTTACAATTCCTATAACGGTTGCGTCGGTGGAAAGGAGTTTTTCCATTTTGAAACTAATAAAAAAAAGTAGTTCCCTGAAGAACTAAAGCCTATTTTCAAATATCCTACTTATGTTAATTGCCACTATCAACCTACAAAATTTCAGTTTTGTTTGCTGTAATAGATTCGTAGATATTGAGAACCGACTAAATATTTCGGATGGTCGCCATGTTGGATTTTTATATATGTAGGTCATAGAGTTATGTACTGTTACATGAAGATTATTGTGTACGTGTAGCATTCAAACATCAATCGCTTGATTAGGACACAAGAAGTAAATACGAGATTTTAAAATTTCACACAGCTGCCATCTTGTGGTTATGGAAACATTTGTATAAGGATTTACTGTACCAAGTTTCACTGCACTCGGATGGTTATATTGTGAGAAATGTCCATGTGAATATTTTTACTTCGCGTCACCGCCATGTTGGATTTGGGATCGCCAGGTTATTGCAAGTCCTATAGGTGAACTTATGTTCATAGCCCCTATGAACATTAAAAAATCAGTTTGATTGCTATACTAGATTCGTAGATATTGAGAACCGTCTAAATATTTCGGAAGGTCGCCATGTTGGATTGTTATATGTATAGGCCATAGAGTAATGTACCATTAAAGGAAAATTATTGCGTAGGTTCATTATTCAAACTTTCACTTCGATCGCATGATTACGACACCAGAAAAAAAAACTTAATTTTAAAATTAGCACAGCTGCCATCTTGAGGTTATGTAAACAATTGAACTGAATTAAATACCAGTACATAACAATGTGTATAAACATTTGCTGTGCCAAGTTTCATTGCGTTTGGATCATTACATCGCGAGAAAAGTCTATTTAAAACTTTCAACTTCGCGTGGCCGCCATGTTCGTTTTGTAGTTAACCGATTTTTGAAAGTCTCATAAATGAACTTCCATTAGTGCTTTTTATCTCCGTACAAAATTTCAGGGTGATAACGGTAATAGTTTCAGAGATATAGAATGCCGGTGAAATATTTCGCACAGCCGCCATATTGCGATTATGTAAACAATTGAAAGAAGTTAGATGTCAGTGCATTACAATATATATAAACATATACTGTACCAAGTTTCATTGGGTTTGGTTGGTTAAATCGCGAGAAATGTCTATTTAAAAGTCGCAATTTCGCTTGGCTGCCATGTTGGTTTTCTAGTTACCAGGTTTATAAAAGTCATATAGGTGAACTTCTAGTAGTTCCCTTTATCACCGTACAAAATTTCAGGGTATTCTTGGTAATAGTTTCGGAGATATTGAATGCTGATGAAATATTTCGCACAGCCGCCATGTTGGATTGGTGAGACGTAACAAAATTTGAAGGGCACGGTCGGGGTGGTCCTGAATAGTGCTATGAACTTACCGAGTTTCATTGAAATCGCTCCAGCCGTTAAGATTATATTAGGGGGAAACACACACATGAATCACACACACACGCACACACAGACAGACACACGGACAAAAGGTGATCTCATAAGCCTATTTTTCCATAAATGAACATAGGCTTAAAAACTATTTGCGATCAACTATGGCGCAGGAGTGTCTTAACGGTTTGGCTACTCTGTCAATTGAATGTGAAACGGCCAAAAAATTAGAAATGAACGATTTAATGAGCACTTTTACCCTAGCAAAGGCCCGCAAAGCGCCTTTTACATAAATGAAAAAAACTCTAAATACTAAACATAAAACATATTTTTAAAAATAAAAAATAAAAGCCTTTAAACCATGTTATTTCTCGAACAAAGGGGCCGTTCAGCTGATATTTATCGGTGGAAGTAGACTTATAGCACTTTTTGCACTTTTAGTAGTTTAGTTTATGAAAAACTGTATAGCCGAAGAAATGTTGAAATATGTAAACGTGATTGCGTATTATCATTAATGATGTGCGTTTGGGTAAGAAATTACATCAAGCACATGCTTCGTTTTCCATAATATATTATTTATGCAAAAAAAAAATCACCTGTGTTAGCTCATTATATTAGGTTTCCATTGATATAGCTTGTTGCTTTTATCCGATCAGGTGCTTCCTGTATCCAATTTTATGGTTAGGCCTATCCTATTTGTTGAGGTTTGTTTAGAAACTAGAAATGTAATAAAATGAGTTTTAACTAGCCTAAAATTGTAATTTCTTTTAAAACATCACTCTCCATACAACACATCCACTTACAGTCTAACGCTATCAGTGAGAGAGAGAAGACATTGAGTGACGAGAAGAGGTAGGGGAGGAAGTAGGTGGTAAGTGACGCGTAGACAGATCACTAACACAAATGCAGCGGCTGTCCAACGGTGATAGTGCTGCCATCTCTTGCCTTGCGATTGACGGCGGTGGTGATCGCACAGACTTAAGGCTATTATGTATTCTCACCTGTAAGTGAATGATTATTTACCGTGTTTTTTAATACACGCAGGGTTGGTTACCACGTTTATTAGAGAAAGCCGGCCAGATCTATGTTACAGAACAAGTTTGGACCGAGGAGGAAAAGGTATGGTCTTTTTCGAGTACCGATTGTGTTATTGTTAACGTGCGAGCCACGTATTCTTTGTTGAGGTGTACCACGTGTTGGTAGCATGCTCTTGCGACGCCTATCTTAATAATCAATGGACTCATAAATCTACGACATTAAACTTAGGACTAAATCATGAATCATTAATTTATTTCCTAAACGGCGATGCTAATAATACAGTTAAACCTTAATCGTTGTTAAATTTTGATCTTGTACCTGTAGTCTAGCAGACCAATGCATTGCGCCTTTGTTCGTTCTTACTAGTAAGTTTTAGTAGCTAACACTGATAAAATTTGACAGAGATCGCACGAACCCAAAGTTCAGAACTCGTGGGGCGTGACCCGATCAGGGGAATGCTGTTCTTGCACAGTTTGATTCTCAAGTTTAGACACCCTGATAGAAGACGGTGGACAACAAACAGTTGTTCATCTGTTGCAGGCAGAATTAATAAGATGATTATTTGTGAGTATAACTTATTTATTACTGATGTGTTTCCCACTATTACCCTACAGTCTCTTGTAAGATAAAACATCTTTGTTGTTTGTATATAATTGTACCAATGTACTGTAAGATGTTGACTGACAATAATTAGTTGTTGTATAGTTTGTGTATCACGGACGTCTGACGCCGTTGATCAGATTATAGCAGGAGTAGTTCAAATAATTATAGTATAAATGTAAATATGGGATGGTACCAGTCCTTTAACTTTGCTGTCCTGTTTGACATGTTTTGATGCCATGATGCCTTCTTCCTAGAAGCATCGGTTTTTTTTGTATAACGATTTTTCTTGCGGTACCATTTCCCCAGTTTTGCTTTGTTTTGCTGTATTTAGGACCTGTCCAGGGGATTCTACGTTAATTTTAGGAGTTGTTTATTTTTTTCTTTGCTCTTAGCTACGGAATAGCCGTTTTATCAAACCCTCCGACCGTAGGACAGGGGTTTGACCTTCCAAATAAACCAACCATGAGTATGTCTTAAGTCTGGATTTTAATTATTTAGTAGTTTTGACCTTTTGGGGCTGCATTTTCCTTGGGCGTCTATGACAATCACTGTGATGGGAACCTGATCCTTAGGGAAGCAGAGTCTTGTGCCGGCTAGTCCCAAGAAGTGCATTCCGATCCTCTCCGGCAATGTGTCTCGAGGTAGAGGTCATCTGGGAGGCCACGTTACGGTTGGTGGTAACCAGATAACCTCGTCCGACGGGCACAGTATGTAAAATTTGGTTCAGATGGGTGAAACGGTGTAGATTTGTGCCAAGGGCCTAAATGCAGGGAATGGAGTGGTCTGTCCGAAATTTCATGTAGACAGTGTTACTCGCAGGGTTCCGAAGGGTAGGTATACACATTTTGGTTCAGATAGATAGATAGATAGTTTTATTAATTCAATTTGATCAAATACATGTATACAATACATTTTTGATATAGTACTCGTCAGAATTTACATCTATAAAATAAACGTACTAATAGGTATATAATACTAATACTATAACTATTTATAACTTATTATAATAACAGATCTTAAGAGATACAATCTTATTGGACAACTATTTACACCTTATTCTATTATTACAATATGAAAACTTAATTATATAAATACAACAACTTACAGCTAGGTATTACAATTAAAATAGAAAAGTAAAATATAATTATAGATTTCATCGTTTCTATACACTAATTTATTCAACTAAAGAGTAAAACAATGGCACTGCAGATAAGCTTTCAACATTCTATCAAAAGTTTTTATTTTTGGGGCAAGTTTTATATACTGGGATAGTTTATTGTATAATTTAACTCCTGTGTGATAAGTTCCTTTTTGATATATGCTTGTGTGTGTGTGTGTGTGTGTGTGAAATATGAATGTTTTGATTTTGTCTTGTGTTATGCCTATGAACATCATTGTTTGTTTTAAGAAAAACATCCTTATTCATTAAATTCTTTTTACAAAACATAATACTTTCAAAGACATATATACAGGGCAGAGGGAGAATGTTTAAATCTTTAAACAGAGGTCTACATGATTCTCTAGTGTTTACATTTGCCATAATTCTAATCGCCCTCTTTTGTATCCTAATCGTGCTTGGTACATCTGACGACATATCCCAAAATATGACCCCATATCTTAAGTATGAATGGAAATAAGCATAATAAGTACGGTATTTCTTAATGTGTGCATGCTAGTGCAGGTTTTCAAAATACGTAACGCAAAGCACATCGAGTTCAGTTTAGTATTCAGATATTGTATATGTTTATTCCATTTCAAGTCAGGTTGTATCCATAGTCCTAAAAACTTTGTTTCTGATTTATTTTCTATTTGATGACCATTTAATGTTATATTGGGCTTCGCAGGATTCCTATTCTGTATAGTGTGGACATTTAGACATACTGTTTTTTATAGTTGATTATGAGGCGATTATCTTGTGACCATTTGGTTAACTCTCCTGTAACGGGGTCAGCAGACTGCTGTATGACCTGTTTAGTTTCACCTTTTATTACGAGTGTTGTATCGTCCGCAAACAAAATTTCCTTATGTGAATGAACGTTCTGTGTTATATCATTGATATATAGAAGGAAGAGTAGTGGGCCCAAAACCGATCCCTGGGGTACTCCAAATTTAATAATTCCCTCATTGGACAATGTTTCATTAAGTCATTTGGTTCCATCATCCTTGTGTCTCAAGCTTACTATTTGTTTACGCCTTGTTAAGTAAGACTCTATCCATTTATTAGCTAGACCTCTAATACCATATTGATTTAGTTTTGCAAGGAGGATTTTATGGTCAACAACATCAAATGCTTTCGATAAATCCAAGAATAGGCCAGTAACATGTTCCTTATTGTCAATTAATTTCAGTATACTATTAATACATTCATAAATTGCTGTCTGTGTAGATTTTTCCATTCTGAATCCATGTTGTGAGTTTGATAATATTTTATTTTTTTCTATAAAACTTATCAGTCTCCTATACATGATTTTCCCCACAATTTTTGCGATACCAGTTGGTAAGGTAACAGGACGATAGTTATCTAATTCATCTTTTGAACCGTTTTTGTGCACTGGAATTACTTTTGATAAGTTCAAAATATCCGGGTAAGTTCCTGAGAGAATTGAACTGTTTATTAAGTGTGTAAGTGGATTTAATATATTTTCTGCACATTTCTTTAAAATTGCATCTGGGATGCCATCAATGCCAGCACAAAATTTATTTTTTAGCTATTTTATAACTCTTCTTACCTTTTCACTTGTGACATGATTTATAAATAATCACTACATATATTTATTTTATTATTATAATTTAGTGTATTTACCTGTGATTTATTTAATAATTTTTGTGGAATTTCCAGAAAATAGTCATTAAAAGTGTTTGCTATTTCCTCTGGATTATTAATCACTTTAATATTTCTGGTCAGTGTAATGTTCCTTTGTATTTTAGCAGATTTTCCAGATTCTTTCTTTATCACGGACCACATAGCCCTGTTTTTATTAGATGATTGGGAAATAAAATTGTCATTACGCATTTTCTTTGCTAGTCTTATTACCTTATTTAATATGCTAGTGTATTTTTGTAGTATAAATTAATTTCAGGTGTTGTGTGGTATTGTTTATATAATTTGTGTAGAAATTTCTTCCTTTGACATGAAATAATAATCCCTGTTGTTATCCAATTGTTAGTTTTGTTATTTTGAACAGTTCTTTGTCTAAAGGGGAATGCTGTTTCAAAATAGTGTTTTAGGGTACTGTTAAAAGCATTAAATTTATCATTTACATTTTCTAGTTTATACATTTCCGACCATGTTTCCTTATTTAATAAGTCATTGAAATATGTAACATTTGTTTCAGTGAATGACCTGCACTTTGATTTTACTCCATTATCATTATTATTGATTGTTTCGGGTACTTCAAAACTCAGTATTTGTCCATGGTGGTCACTAAAACCCGGACAATAGACTTCTATTGAATGGTGATATTTATCTGTATTTATAAAAATTTGATCAGGAGTGGTTTTACTAAATTTTGTTATTCTTGTTGGTGTATTTACTGTAGGTTTCAGTCCATAGGAAATTAGTAACTGTGTTAATAATTCACAATTTCTATCAAATTTTAAGAAATCCACAAAATTGTACTTTGAAAATCTCACATGTACTGACCGTGAATCGACCCCAGTCCACCTAGGTGAGAGGCAGTGATCTTCACCACTGCACTAGCGCGGCATGGGTGAAACGGTGTAGATTTGTGCCAAAGGGCCTAAATACAGGGAATGGAGTGGTCTGTCCGAAATTTCATGCAGACAGTGTTACTCGCAGGGTTCCAAAGGGTAGGTATACACATTTTGGTTCAGATAGGTGAAATGGTGTAGATTTGTATGAATAACAGACAGACAGACGGACAGACAGACGGACAGACAAACCAGCATTGAGCTTTATATAAATAGACTTGATTTAACATATTAGGTGGCAATTAGAAAGAAAAATATGTTAAAAGTTTAAACACAAACAGTTACACCATAGAAGTTATAATAATAAGTTTATGTTATAAGTTAATGTTTATTTAGGTAATAGTTTTTGATGTGTTGTATAGCTAGTCGTTTGCTGTTGATGTTGAACAACATAGGAGGTAGTTCATTAAGTAGTGATGGGATAATATAATTTAGTTTCTTGAAACCATAGCTATATATTGTGACCGTTTGATGGAGGTCCCACGTCCACATAAGCGTACATCTAAATAACAGCAGAGCACCAAGACTCAAAAACATCTCGGGGTAAAAATATGAGCAAACAACCAACGTTGTAATTTAATATAAAAGCTTAGCTGTTATTCCGATGTACACTACAGCAAGGATAGAAAGGAGTTAAGTTTCAAGAAATCATGAATGACCCCAGTTTTCTATAAGATAAAATGCATCAGGTCAATTTATTCATTCAACCATCCTACTCTAATACTGTCCTTCTTTCCGCAGGGAGATCGATAAATACACTCCTGAAATAAAAAAAACACCCTATCGCTCCCCCTGGGACCCTGTTCTAAAGATGCCCTATTCGATTAACGGCAATAATTAAATAAAAAATTAAATAACGAAATTTGTCAAATGTTCCTCCAACATTTAGTGAAATCTATAGTTTATCACTGGCATGTGTGTTATTCGAAACACCACAAACACATTGATGATGTGCAGACAATTAATAGTCCAGTCTGGCATCATTTCAAAAATTATATACAAGTCACAACAGCATTATATTTCCAAAATATCCTCTAAATTATTTTTAGTTTCAAAATCAATCATGTGAAAAGTCATGAATAATAATTTTTAAATAGTTATCTCAATAATTTAACAAGCCATCAAAACTATTGGCTATGAACAATCAATTCTTCCATGTTATCTGATGATAAGTCATTTATTTCATAATCGTAAATTTCCACACCTGGAATTTATTAATCACTCCAACAACCATGTTGATTCAATATAATTTCTTAAAGAAATAAATTTATTCACCAATTAAATTTGGGTGTAACTCTCTATTATCATGAAATTATTAAATTTTATATGAATTATGGATTTGTTATAACGGCTAACAAATTCATCTGAAATCGAGGTCAGCATCCCCTGAATGCCCCATATCACTAAGCATTATTAGGCTTCACATTTTATATCTCCACATAATATTGAAAGTTTCAAAATATATTGACCATACTGCAATATCAAAGTCAATCCGTAGAATATTTGTAAGATGAGAGCAAAATAAGTAGAATACGGAATTCTACTGATGACGTTATATCGTTTAAGGCGTGGGGTTGCTACTCTGGCTAGACCCTTCTTTTTGAGACACGTAACATGAGGATTCATCCTCCAAAATCATTAATATCAAACACACACAACATCATTTAATCATTATTACTACTTCCATTTTTCTAAATTCCATTGAGCCTCATTGCTTCAATTAATGGATTAGAATAAAATCTGTGTGCTAAGTACACGCATGTCTTCCCCATTTAACTAAACTACCAAGCCAGATAAATCATTTAGTTGTCATTAACAATTATTTTGCCTTCCAATAGTCATCTTACAAAACACTCCCTATTTGACACAACTGCTCCACACCGCAACTTCCTTTTTGAAAATATTATCATCATCTCATTAGAGAAATCCAAATTACATTATTAATTACGACCTCATTACCTCTTGTCCATATTCTGATCCAAAATTCGATTATGTGAACACCACAGAATGGTTCACTATCACCCAATAAATTTATTATTATTATTAAATATTTCAACAAGTCAAAATAATTAAATTCCAACAGATCTTCAAAATCCCGATAATCATTCAACATGATACAATCAAGTAATATCGAAAGTATTTCAATCATCAATTTTTTTGTCGTGTAGCCTCCTGAGAGGCCGAGTGCAGGTCTTTCTATTCGACGCCCTTGGGCGACCTGCGCGTCGGGATGAAGATGAATGAAACTGGGCAAGGATGTGGAAGGAAGCGGCCGTGGCCCATCAGAAGGTACTGTCCCAACATTTGCCTGGTGTTGAAAATGGGAAACCACGGAAAACTATTTCAAGGACAGCCGACGGTGGGACTCGAACCCACGCGTCTACCGAGTCAGCAGAGAGCTTGGCCCCATGGCCTAACGCAGCGCTTTAGCCAGCGTAGCCACTACTGTCGGTATCAATTATTATTGATACGTTGCCTACAGAGAAAGATTGGAATGACTGGACCCAAATTTTAGCAATGCTACCCAGAAGATCTGTTTGAGAACATCCCTCAGATTTACATTTGGAAATAATACAGAGGCTCATTTCAACTTACTTTCTCTATTCACCAAAATAATACAAGTCCAAAGACATATAAACAAACATAAATACATACAAATATAAAACATTTACAATAAGGTGTGCGTTCCGGACCTACGAATGGTACTCACTTCTGAGGGGTATCCTAATTTCATTTCCCTTGTCATAACTAAACATTCACATAAGATCTTTCTAACCGGCAGATTCTTAAGGTCGACGACAAGATTTGTCTATCAGTGGATATACGGACTCTCATAGGATCAAACTCATCTCTTCCAATATAATATTTCATCATACATCTTCTTTCTTCAATACATATACTCATCATGTTGTTCTTATAGCCTATGTTATGAACCAATTCATATCAGCAATCTCCAATAACATAATAGCGATCTCAATTCCGTAAATTTTACTAATGGCTCCACGTCGATCTTCTCGTACCTTACCACTTATTATTGTCGGCCTCATCATCATCTTGCACAGTTTCCAGCCACTGACCGGGTCTGTTTGGAACACAAGCCTCTCCAACGTCTTCTGTCTTCCCACCATCTCTCAGCCTCCACCCTTGTCCAGTCTTCTCCTCTCTTCTTCACGCTTTCTTCGACCCCCTTCAGCCACCTGTCTCTCGGTCTCCCTCTTGGTCTCTTTCCTTCCTACTTCGTCTCGTATATCCTCCTGGGTATCCTCTTCTCCTCCATTCGTTTTACATGTCCATACCATCTAAGTCTAGATTTCTCTATACCATCCTGTAATGGTTCCTCCTTCATTAATTCTCTGATCCTCTCATTTCTTATTCTGTCCATCTTTGTAGCTCCAATACTGCTTCTCAAGAACCTCATCTCACTGGCCTGTATTTTGCTCTTCTCCCTTCCTTTCATAACCCAGGTCTCCGAGGCATACGTCAGGATAGGGACATAGTACGTCCGATATATGATCTTTTTGCTGTTCTGAGGGACATCCTTGCTCCATAACATGCTTCACACACTCCTCCGGAATGCTTCTGCCTGTCTTCCCCGCTCATTTATTTCTCTATCGTTTCTTCCATTATCTTGTATCAGGCTTCCCAGATACTTGAAACTCTCCACTTTCTTCAGCTGTTCCCCACCAATTGTTAATCCTTTTGTGGTTCTTTCCTTCTTCCTTGTTGTGATCACCATCTCACTCTTATTTATGCTAAATTTCATCCCATACCCTTGTATTACTCCTGCCCACACGTCCAACTGTTCCTGTACCTTCTCCTCCTCCTTGTTTCCCCAAATCATCAAATCATCTGCAAACACCATTGCTTTCATCTTTCCTTCCCCAATTACTTGTGCCACTCGGGTCATTATGTCATCCATCACCACAATGAAAAGTAACGGTGACAGTGCACGTCCTTGTTTCAGGCCGTTTCTCTGTTCCAACCAGTCTGATCTCTCTCCTTCCACTGTCACACAGCTCACGCTTCCCTTGTACATCTCCTTTATCCTCCTTATAGTCCATTTTTCTACTCCTCTATCCCTCAGGGTCTTCCATACTTTGTTTCTGCATACACTGTCATATGCTTTCTCAATGTCCAGGAAGGCCATCAGTAGATCTGTTCCATACTCATAGTGCTGTTCTTGTAACTGCCTTACAGCAAAAATCAAATCCACTCTGGACCTTCCTGCTCTGAAGCCATGTTGTTCTTCCCTCATTCCTCCATCTATCCTTGTCCTAATTCTCTTTTCCAAAACTTTCTCGAAGTTCTTTGCACAATGACTCATCAGTGTTATTCCCCGATAGTTTCTGCATTCTGTTCTACTACCTTTCTTGAAGATCGGGACAATTATTCCATTTTTCCAGTCCTCTGGGGTCTTCCTTTCCTTCCATGCTGTCTTCATCACTCGGTATAACCATTGTATCCCCACCTCTCCTGCTGCTCTCACCATCTCCACACTCAACTCAACCACACTCGGTGCCTTCCCTCCTTTCATCTTCCTCACTGCATCTTCCACTTCTTTCTATGTTAAGTCCTTTTCTGTTTGCAGTTCATCTTTCTCTTCCCGATTTCTTCCTCCTCGCCGTGGTTTCCATTTGGGATCAGGAGTTCTTCAAAATATTCTTTCCACATTTTCTTAAGTTCTTCCCTATTTTCTTTCTCTTGTCCCCTTTTGTTCACCATTCTAACATAATCCGTAGGATCCTTCCGCCTCTTATTCTTTACCATCCCATACAGGACCTTTTTTGTACCTTCACTATCCTCCTTCATCATCTTTGTCCACTCTTCCATCCACTTTCTTCTCTCCTCAGCCACTACTCTCTTTGCCTCCTTTTCTCTTTCCTGGTACTCGTCCCTTGTCTCTACCGTCCTATTTTGATACCATCTCCTAAAGGCTCTATTCTTTTCCCTTACTATTTCTTTTGTCTTCTCATTCCACCATTGTGTTTCCTTCCACCTCTTCTTACTACTTATCCTCCCACATACTGCTTCTGCTGCACCTACTAGTGTCTTCTTAAATCCAGCCCATTCCTCTTCCACCCCTCTTTCTTCATCTGTTGGAATTCCTTCATTTACCATTTTGAGGTACTCTGCCCTTCTATCTCCTTCTTTCAGTTTCCATATCCTTATACGTCTTTCCTGGTTCTCTTCCAACCATCTTCAAAATATTACTCCAGAAAAACGACTCTCATATACAAGCTATGGGCTCCCTCAAAATGGGCACAATATACATAAATGTTTTACATATTTAGTATTTGGTATGGATCTTGTGTGTATATTGTTAGAGACCTTGTGCTTCCATCTTGCATCATGGTAGTTGAGATTCAGCACAGTAATTTGAAACAACTCTCAAATATTAAAATAAGGGATACCCATGGAATATTTAAAGAACCTATTTTGGCTATCTAGAATATTATAAACTTATGTTTTGATTTCCCCAAGCTGTTATGGCATGTCTTAATTTGCTTTCAATCAGAGCACTACACATGGTTTTGTAAGTATTTTATCTACATATAATCGGAGGTTGTAGAATGTGTAAAGGTTTGCTCTCAACTCTCTTATCATGCTTAATGTGTGTGTGTCTTCATTATAAAATGATCATTAAGGGCAATTCCTAGATATTTTTGTGACGAAGTACTCATTATAAAGGTGTGCGAGAAGGTGTTACATTTGCAACCTGCCAGGATGTTTCGGTGGAGGCATGGGTGTGTCAGTTTATACATTCCTTCTAATAATAATAATAATAATAATAATAATAATAATAATAATAATAATAATAATAATAATAATAATAATAATAATAATATTAATACTGATAATTAATTAAGTGAGTTTCAATATAACCTCGTGTTAGATTACTTGCACGTTAAAATTCTCCCACAGGGGTAAAAATTCCTCACTTCGGTGTATCGAAAGTAACATCAATTAAAGGGGACGTTACAGCCATATTATTACTATTATTATGAAACGGAAACACAAATCAGAAATTAATCAATCTTGGATACTTAAGTATGGAAGTTCCCTACGCTTCTAGTCATCAGTATGCCAGTGACTAATGGGGTGCGGTCTCCTCTAGTCTCCTGCAGAGGCGGATAGGAAGCTTTAACATTCCAGGTTCACCACAAGATTCTGCGGCACACACTTCCAAGGCAGGCTCGCCATTTCACCCATTTGCAACTCAAAGATACATTACACTGCATTACCATAGTTCTTGTCCCCAATCGTTTCTGTACAACATGAATTAAAACAAGATTTTCAGTAAAGAACATATAACCCACTTTCTCCTAAATGCATGGGTATAGTTATAACTGTTTGTCCTTTTCAAGGAGTATAATTGACTGTTGGTTATAGTAGCTTGTTGAAATATATCGTGCTATATTGGACGTTGATTGAATGAATCCTCGCCAGAATTATAAATACACACACTAATACAGTCATCACAATAACATAGGTTATCACCCAAGTCAACGGGGCTAAATGACCATGATGTCCAAACCTCTCAAATAAAACAACAACAGCTTCCTACCCAAATCCTTCCTCGTATAAAAGTGCACACACCAGTACAGACATCACAGTGACACAGCTTATCAAACAATTTCTACAAACACCCAAGTACACGGGGCTACATGGGCGCGATGCTGCAAAGCCCCTAAAGAATCAACAAGAACGACAACAGACTCTACCGCGGATGAAGGACAGCTTCCTACACAAATCCTACCTCATTTACAAGTACACACACTAGTACAGACATCACAGTGACACAGGTTATCAGACAACTTCTACACACACCCAAGAACAAGGGGATACATGCACATGATGCCGCAAAGCCCCTAAAGAATCAACAACAACAACAGTCTGTACCACGGATCAAGGACAACGAATTTTAATCGCTGTAGTCGAGTGTTGAAATATGTGATGTTTTAAGTATATGTAATATTTTCAATTGCAAATACACACTATGTATGCTTAACATTATAACGTTTGAGTACTTATAAATCAATAAATACAAAACAATCAAGTAACATATTTGAATGCGCTTGGTTTCGATCCACGAACCTCCTGGTTAACAGTTATTAAAGACGCTAGCCCGTAGCTACACTTCGCCATTGCTAGTGTTACGTTAACAACTGGTTTAGTATAACTATATAGCATATTTTGTCTTGGAAAGGACGATTTTATTAGCGTTTTCTGCCGTTTTTATAAACCATTTGATACTAAATTTGTATTATTTTGTTCAGTACATTCCTAAAAGGATATCAATCTACTGAAATATGGACTAGCGGGCAAGCGATAGTCTCCATTTTGACCCAACGGGGCGGCACGACCCAGCACGATACGGCACGGTCAGCCTGAACTATTAGTCACTACTACGGAATAATATTCTATTATAAAATGTTAATATCCTACAGGTCACCTCCTTGAGGGCCTTGTTGAATCGTAAGTTACGCTTAGGCTATAATAATTGCATGCAACATACATACGCTATCTTACAACTATTTGACTGATGACCTTGTAGTTTGGGGAAAAGACGCTCCCCACTTTAAGGTATATTGTAGCAAAATTTAGCAGAGATCAGATGATTAGGTTAGTCGTAATTTGATTTAAGTATAGAACATTTGGGTGGGCGCCATTTCTTTTTCGTTATGATGGCGGCGATATACAACATTACACTGAGTTGTTCTTTGCTAGTGCTACCTCTGTACCAAAGTTGGTTCGATTTGGTTTCATTGGGTTTGAATTGATAGGGGGGGGGGGATCCGTTTGCACACATATTCGGCCGCCATCTTCAAACTATTTGGATGATGACCTTGTAGTTTGAGAAAAATACGCTTCCACATTAAGGTATATTGTTGCAAACTTTAGTAGAGATCATCTGATTAGGTTAGTCGTAATTTGATTTAAGCTTTGAACATTTGAGTGGCCGCCAATCCGTTTCGTCAAGATGGTGGCGATATAAAACATGACACTGAGGTGTCCTTTGCTAGTGCTACCTCTGTACCAAATTTGATTCAATTTGGTTGCGTCGTGTTTGAATTGATAGGACACAGACACACACACGCACACGCACACACAGACAGACTGACAGCATTTCATGCATAGTTCCTCATTATGCGAAGACACATAATGTAAGAATTCGCCTCCTGGCGTTGTGGCTAGCAATAATAGCTATAATCGCGGAGGTGAGAGTTTGATTCCCGGCTCTTCCAAGAATTTTAATTCTGGTCTAAGGGCTGTAACGGCGTGCACTCAGCCTCGTGTGAGGTAGAACTGAGCCATCACAATGGCACATGCTATCAGGCAGACTCCGCACACACACCCAAGTACACGGGCTGCATGATGTCGCAAAGTCCCTGAATTAAACAACAACAATGCATAATGCAAGAAAAAATAAATAAATTTGAGCTGGCTGCATGACTGAAAAAGGGCAAATTCCAAAATCCCTTCCCTGACCCTTCCTTAATTAGACCCAAGTTGTCACCATCCCCAGTTGTATCTGCTGACAAAGTGTGTTCATCTCCCGGACACCGTCGTTGCGATGGTATAGGAATGATCCCTCGCAGAGTCCGTGAAGCCAAGCTGGGAGGAGAAGCGTTTAAAAAGAGTGTTAAGTAGACAAATAATTCTGTGCTGAGAAGTTGTCAGTTGATTGTTAGAACTAGAATATTACCTGATGGTACAAACCTGCACGGAGCTACGAGCTCGGAGGGGAAAGGAGGAGAAGGAAGGTAGTGGAGGGGGGGTAACTGTTCCTGGGAGACACACTTATACCCCGCTTAAACGTCACGGTCGCGATCCCGATTACCTCTGATCTGGATAATGCCAAATGGCGATCAACGACATTTGACATTGGAACGTGTTTATACGTCTCATCATGAAACAACAGGATAATCGATTAAAACAGCACGACATCGCTAAATTCTGCCAACTTTTGAATTCCCAGTGTTATAGCAGGAGTTATTTAATCCCTTCTATGTCTATGACAATAAATGTATGTCTTAATTATTCGAATTCAACGACTTCCCGCAACGCTAAGAATTTTTCTGTGTTTACATATTGGTATGTTTGTTCTTTTTCCATAATTTTGTGTCTTCATCTTCATATATATCTGATATCAACCAACATAAATACAACCATTATGACCAACATTACATACTTCTCGCTTTCAAAACACCAGAAAATCCAAAATGGGAATAATTTCCACTGCCTACTTCACTCACACAACAGGGGATAGAACAGACCAATGATCGCAATGGCCACGAACGCGATTATCTAGTTGTGGGAACAGGATCAGGCTGATCCTGTTGGAGGGAGAGTTAATCGAGATAATGTAATCCTGTTTCGTTTAGACGTCCCAACTTAACCTGGATCGAGTCCTGATCGGGATCGCGACCGGGACGTCTAAACGGGGTACTGCCCCCGAAAATTGAATTATTTTGGGACAAAATGAGAGTATTTTCTGTCCCCATGATAAAATGTAACCAGCAAATATAAATCCTGGAAGTGTGACACAAGAGAGTCGTTTTACAAGCTCGAGGCAGTGGGAGAGCCCGATCACGTGATATATTGCACAATAGACGCTTCGAGAACACAGAAATCGGCAAAGCAACAGTGAGATAGCTAATAAATATAATAAATATTGTTATGAATTATGCTATTGGATCCCAGCCCAGAGCCAATGAGAAGAGGTTTTATTGAAGACGGGATTAACTTCAACTACATAATTTGGTGAAATTATGCATTTAGGCCCTTAGAAGAAGATTTTCTTAATTGGTAATGAAGAGAAAATTAAAAGAAAATATGTCTGACACTTTAAAAACCGCAGATCGGTTAATCTACGCAGCAATAAGCATTAGTAATCTACGCGCTAAAATTATGGTGGGAGATTGATATGGCCGCCAAAATTTCGACTTGGAGAGGGGGATCCAAGGATCGAGGTTCTTATTCCAGCAGTCTTTGAGGAGCGAGGAAGTGTTTTTATTGGGCTAAGGGAGATCCCAAAGCTTTGTCCGAGTGCGGTGATTGTCGACTCGTGGAGACGCTAGGTTAGCAAGGTAGAACATTGGAGATTACCGCACTAGCATTCTAAGCGAAGTTGAGAGGAATATTGAAAGTAGAATATCTCATATATATTTGAGACTAGACTTCAGCCAAGTGAATATATAGAAAGTACAGGTCGAATACTACATTCTGTTCAAAGTCGAGAGTTTTAAGTCACACCATTTCGACGAAATAAGCCGGTTAAAGACAGTTTTTCAAAAGTGTTGGAAATATAAGCTGAATATCATTTTAGTTGCAACAAGAAGTTGGCGAACGCAGTTCAAGTGAACAGTAGCGGAGAACTTTAACATTGGCCCAGCAAACAAACATTATCATAATGACTATCATTATTCTTCGATTAGTTTAATTCGACATAATTAATATTGTTGAAATAATGAGCTAAATAGTCATGCGCCAGAGACATATTTAATACAGAGTTAAGATACAACAATGGAGCTTCGATAGACATCGTATTGCAGAATACAGACGTAGTGTACGTTCCACCTTGTACATTTTCGTCAGTCTACGAACACTAATGTAACATCAATTAGCAATAGAAATAATTCATTCACCATCTACATGAATATTTCTATACATTATTATTCAACGACGATGCTGACATATTTGCGACGGAGAATGAAGATTCTACAGAAGATGATTTTCACGATGCTGGGGTATCCCAGCAACAACAGAAGAATTTGCCAGAAGGTTGTCGTTCGAGCCCAGACGGAGGTTAGTGAATTCCGGAGAGGGAACGTTTTCCTATCTCTGAGGTCGCAGGTCCGAGGTTCGAATGAAGATCCATCTCAGTATCTTGAACTGAGGAAACACGTAAAGTATTGTGTAAATACTTACCCAGATCTTCAAGATATCGTCCAAATTAAGGTAGCCGTGTCTTTTACTTATAGTATAGAGCTTGATTAGTGACATTCTGAGCCGATGTTCTTACTCCATATTTCACATTTTATGTATTTCAGTGTTCTCATGTATTTTTACACTTCAGATGAGTGTTAAGATTTTTATGCTTCAAGATTATTAGAGATGATTGCCTTTCATCTATTTTTCAATTTTATTCTACGGATCAGTTGTTGAACTGATATTAAATTTTGTTTGAGGAATCATATTGCCTCATAGAAGACTAGTCGTTTCGACTGTTGAACTTTAATAATTTTATTTGAACCTAGAATTCAGACATTGTGTCATAGTTGCAAATTATATTCTTTTAAATTTAATTTGAGCACTTTAATGTAACAACTTCAACTTCAAGAGCAGAAGAAACATCGAATGATATTGTTATATCATAATTGTACATAAACTTTTGGCGATCTAAGAAATACCAGTCGTTTGATAAGACCGAAGTCTTAATCCCTATAGACATTCTTTGTGTAGAGGGGAAAAACATTACGACATTGACAAACCTTTTCATTATTTGTAAAGCTGAGAGCTTTGTTCATATATGTTGAAGGAAATATCTTTTGATAGAAGATTATTCAAATCTTTGGCTAGGAATTCAAAGCTAGTTTATCCCGGTCAAGATTGAATTCTATTTGACACTATAAATAACATGTGTGTTATTTTACACCATTTGTGTAATATCACGTCATAATGTATACCTGATATTGCAACGATATGCAATTTAAAGCTTGATAAGTGAGGTGAGACAGAAGTATTATTTTTATTACATGTATTTGTGACAGACGAGTTAACAGTTAATTATCTTTTTGTGTAGTAAACTTTAGGAGGTCAATCTCGACAGTCTAATATCGTTCATTATTATTGGAAGTTTCATTTCAAGAACTTAAGGATGTATAATAGTAGATCAGTAGTCATGTGGAACGACACTGAGGGTCATGCCGTTATTTGAGAAAAGTTCCTACAGAAGAAATTTTAATAAAAATTAATCCGTTTTTGGTTATTGTTTAACATAGTGGATGATAATTGTTTATGCCATATATACTGTTATATGAGGATTTGTAGAGCCATGGAGAGCTCGTGCGAAGGAAGGCTCCGCATTTTAAAGGAAGTCAAAGAATTATTGTTCTTTGATAAGAAAACGCATGGATCATGATAAGAGTCGTTGTATACAAAAAGTCCAGTTCATGTAAAGTAGCGTTTTAACCGTGTTGACGGAAAGGTTTAAGCGGAAAGCAATTAGAGAACGACCTCTGGACTAAATAGGAGACGCGGGGATCGAACCCCGTTCCCAAATGTCGTACTCTGGCAGCCATTCACAAGGAATGAGCAACCAGGCGGGTAGGATACCCGGGATGTGGATTTGGGCCTCGTTATACCAAGGCGTGGGTCTGGGTAATACAAAACTGATGGTAGACGAATGCCCATGGGTTACAAAAACGTAAATAAAAATGTATTGAGAAAAACAAGGAAAATACAACATGTGGAAACAACACTGGCGTGAATAAGAAACACTCCTAACTATAACCTAACCCCACGTGGTATTGTGAATCCACGGTCACGGGAGACAATTACAACCTTAGTATTAAAAGCATATTCCTGGGATAGTAAGAATTTGGTCCCTGCAAACGGGCCTAAAACAAGAACGCAACTTAAATGTGAAAGGATAGTTACTGAACGAAAATGAAATGCCGGGAGGCATTTTGGGAGAACCCAAGAGCAAAACACAAAACAAGTAAAACGTGGTACATCCAAACAAAGGTACCAAAATAAAGAAATTAGCATAAATAAGAAAAGACTAAAGGCTAACTACCAGCCCTGAGCGAAATTGCTCCAAACGACAACTACCGTGACCGTTGTCCACACAATTAAATGGTTGGCGGCCGCCTGACATGAGGCAAGCCGTTTCCAAGTGTAGGCCACATTCAATGCAATGCGCCCATTTGTACATATCCTAACTAGCCCTCCAAAATATAACATTTCAGGTATAATTCAGAACTGAACAATCACAATTTAATTAATTATATCACACACGGTTTAATAGTTCTGTCGATGTTGCTCGATACCAAAGAAACTGGTTGTGAAGGCAAGCCGCCATTGGCTATGGGCCTTGCAGTTCATACTAGTGCAAAGTTTTGATAAACAAGTCAATTAATCTTAAATTCGGCAGACTTTCCTCACGGCGACACTGTGAGCTGATAATTATTCTGTAGTACCGGAGTCCACAATAGTTATTGTAAAAGATCAGAAGCTTTACCTTAATTTCGGTGGTAGGCCACATGGCCTGTATAGAATGCCCAGCTCGAAGAGCTCGGACCAGAACACTCTTGTCCGCGGCATGGTTCAGAAGCTTGTGGGGAGAGGAACGCTCTCAGAGAACGCTCCAGGCGAGGCGACAGGAGAGTCGCGCGCGCCTCACGGAGAATTTAGGAATTAGTCACTACCAACTGCAGTCGGTCCTCAGAGTCACGGAAACCACCTCGCTGGTCCAACCACAAGGACATTTCAGTTGGCAGGCCGGACCAGGCCTACTCAATATGCAAGTCACTGTGCGCGGGATCGCGCCATTGGTTCATTTGAACCGGCCGGGCCAATAGCATTAGAGACCAGGCCAAGACGAAGTTTAACTAGCCAGGAACAGTCCATTCATCCAGGCGGGACAGTTCATTTGTAGAGGATGGGGGAGGACATCGCCAGCGGCGGGACATTCAAATATAAGTGATACACAAGTCACGTAGAAAGGCCGCCCGGGTAGCCGCGGGCAGGGGCAGAAATGTGTGCCAGTCTTTGGAGTGGCACAATGCCATATATACTGTTATATGAGGATTTGTAGAGCCATGGAGAGCTCGTGCGAAGGAAGGCTCCGCATTTTAAAGGAAGTCAAAGAATTATTGTTCTTTGATAAGAAAACGCATGGATCATGATAAGAGTCGTTGTATACAAAAAGTCCAGTTCATGTAAAGTAGCGTTTTAACTGTGTTGACGGAAAGGTTTAAGCGGAAAGCAATTAGAGAACGATTGTCTACTCATGTCATTGATACTATTATTACACTTTATTAAACCCGGAATTGTGTAAATACGTACAGTTAACCTTTGTCAGTCGACTGTATTAGATCGACAATGTAAATGAAACCTATATAAGACGATGTGTGAGCAGTATATGAAAGCTAAAGAGTATTAGCAAATGTTTATGTGGAGAAACATTGTAAATAACTAATTACAAGTTGTATAGTAACAGAGAATCTAAAATCTCGAAGGTAACGTGTTAGCAACGTTAAATATTGTCTATTATGAACAAATTACTTGTACATATTTTCCGTAATGATTTAATAATTTAAATAATTTTTAATAGGATTAATTAAAAGAATGTTTTTGGAATAGAGTGCTTTTATGAGCGGATGTTTTTGTATGGGTGATTGCCACCTGTTAAGAGTGACTGTTCAACCTAGTTGGTCTAGAACAACTACGGAGTATGAATGAAAGTGTGTATTAAAATTTCAGTATGATTGATAGAGAATTGTTTAAGTTATGAGCGTTTTTGTAATGGCAAAATGTAACTTTTATTTGAGGGTTTTTAGACGCGAGCCAGACAGCAATTGATACAAGCAA
Source organism: Meconema thalassinum (assembly GCA_946902985.2). Classification (NCBI taxonomy): domain Eukaryota; kingdom Metazoa; phylum Arthropoda; class Insecta; order Orthoptera; family Tettigoniidae; genus Meconema; species Meconema thalassinum. The sequence continues at coordinate 2,055,249,576 of OX336388.2, read as the reverse complement.
ATGTGGACAGAAAAATGAACCGTTAGCAGTCGAGGTCATGATTGTTATATAATGTGAAGCCAGATGGCCAGCCACTGCCTTGTAAACGGAACAGTTTTAGAGCGCAGCACTTTGCTAGCGTTCATTGAGGAATCAGGCCAATGCAGGTGCATTTCTAGACGCGTGTCGGAAGAATAACCAGTTGTTAGGAATGTTATGAATGCCGGAGCCTCTGTTAAACGTTTTATTCACGTACAGTAGGCCTAGTTATGCCAAGATTTTTATGCTTGTAATTTATACGCAGTAATTGCAGTAAGATGTGTAGTGGAAGAGATGTGTGTATGATAGTATGGTTATTTTTTGTTATTTAGAATAGTTTATTGTTATGTATTGTTTATATTAGATTAGTTTACTCTTGTTAAATACATTTACACAGTTCGTTATCTTTCGTCGTTGACGTGCGGTTCATTTTAAGTATAAGGATTAGAGGATTGTGGATGCAGTGCAGGCGAAGCTGATTCCCCATACCCCGAGACACGTAAGTAAAGGTAAGTGTGCCCCGTGTAGTTTGTTGTTTTTCCACAATATTCTTGTAATTGCTGTATGTAAATTCCTAAAGACCATGTTGGAGCGATTTCTAATGAAGTAATTTGCCGGTGCTGTTAGAAATTGGCAATCCAGCTGGGGCTATGGATATTCCAACAGGCTACTTTCTGGATTTACAGGCACAGTACAACGCTCAATATACTTGCCTCCTTGAGTAGAGAACTTTTACCTGACGCCAGCCTTCGACTGTGATAGGTTTATGAGGGATAACTACTCACATTTGCATGCTAAGTTTCAGTCGGTTAAGACGGAAGTTACCATTCAATTGTTAGTAAGGTAACATTGAAGAATGACTTCAAAGCTTTTTAAACTATCGACGTGTCGAGCGGTTATCTTTTAAAACCTTGTTCCACCCTTTCACTAATAGGGGTCACATGACAGCTAGGCTTGGGTTAGGTTAATTACTTTCTAGGATCTAGGCTCTTTATTGTTGTAGGCAACTGTACAGTTACAATTACCAGGAGGCGATGTCGACGCTTCCTAGTGAAGAGAACGTTTCTCCCCTCTCACCCACGCTGCAGCACAAGGATTAACCCCTATACGAAACTTCTTGTGTGCGCAGTTGTGCGCTGTCTTGTGCCATCAGAAAATAATCGCACTCTAACCATTCAACACTAAAATGTCTTCAAAATCCTCTAGATTTTTGAATATATGTACGGATGCTAGGACAGCCGCTAAACATACAAACATATCCTGCTAAATACACACATCTGGTAAGCCTAGTTCAGACAATAGCTATCAGAATGCGCAAGTATCGCCGACCAACTGTGGATACGTCGGACGGAAGCTCATGGTCAATCGTTTTGAAGTTATGGATAAAATATGGGGCTAGGAATTGGTATTATAAGGCGTGATCAAAAAGTGTCCATTTGAGGGCGAAAGCAGGTGCCACTACTGGGAACTGAAAGTGTTGACGATGCAGTGGTGTCATCCATCGTCCCCTCGTCCCAAGAAGTTCAAGAACCAACCATCCACTGGAAAGATGATGCTCACCCTTTTCTTTGGTTACCGGGACCCATTGCTTATTGATTTCAAGGAACATAGTGTCTCCGTCACTGGTGAACGGTACTGCGCTACACTGGAGATTTTACGGCGTGCAATTGAGGCAAAACGTCCAGGGAAACTGCGACAAGGGGTGCTGCTGCTTCACGATAACGCACGTCCCCGTACCACAAAGGTTGTAATACAAAAGGTACGCCAACTCAAGTGGGATACACTCGAGCATCCGCGACGAGAAATTGCGACTTTTTCTAATGTTTCCGTTCCGTATCAGCCGCGGAGAAATTTCCCGTCTGGCGAACTAGCTCCGTGGTATCGTGAACGGCGCGGCGTGTTGCGAGTCATTTGGTAGCGGTTCGAATCAGAGCCAGCGCAAGTTTCTTCTTACTGCTATTTTCTTACAACTGAGATAGTTCACCAGACGGGAAGTGGCGGCATTCCTCCGCGACCGGTACGGAACGGAAACATTAGAAAAAGTCGCACTTTCTCGGCGCGGTGTTGCCGATTTGCCTCGTTAAAAGTGTAACGTCACACAGATTTTTAACGGTTCGTTTCCAGCCATAAGTGTCCTATCTCAATTTGCTTCAGATAAGGGCCGGAACCTCTGGTTTCAGTTTGTTGACGTAATTTTGCGACAACCTATATTGAACGAGTTAATCGAAGTTGCCTTGGAGTGCTGTCTGATTCATTATTTCGATTATCTATATCAGATTATGTAATTATATTTCAATTGACGGCCACTCTATATGTCTATGTGATATGCACGCCTGATGGATACGATACATCGTTATCGCCGTTGGCAGGCGATAACGTTATCGCCATGACTATAACAATATCATCTGTTATTTACCAGTGAAAGACATCTATCGATGTGAACGGTGCTGATGTGCCATTCATAGCGTTATGAGGCTTTTTACGGTTCCTGAACGATGTGTCACTCCGTTTATCACACTTGAAACGACTACAACGACTCATGGGTGCAGATAACTGAAACATTCTTCCTGCGAGCGCACCTCCACCCCAGGGCTGTCATCAGCAAAGAAATACAATACACTATGGTATACTAGACTTTGTCAAATAGATAGAACATAGGCCTACTCCTGGACAATCTTCAGGACTGCCAAATCTCGACTGACTTAGAGAAGTTAAGTGCAAAACGAATTTTGGTAAATAAATAAATAAATAAATAAATAAATAAATAAATAAATAAATAAATAAATAAATAAATAAATAAATAAACAACGGCTAACTTCGTGTACACAATGTTTTAAAAGGAAGGAAGCTTGTAGTTTAACGTGACCGTTAATCTCGCGATCATGAGCCATGGGATAGATAAATAAATAAATAAATAAATAAATAAATAAATAAATAAATAAATAAATAAATAAATAAATAAAGACTGAAAGAAAGAAAGAAAGAAAGAAAGAAAGAAAGAAAGAAAGAAAGAACAACGGCTAACTTCGTGCACACAATGTTTTAAAAGGAAGGAAGCTTGTAGTATAACGTGACCGTTAATCTCGCGATCATGAGCCACGGGACCTCCTTTTTACGTGGAATCCGAACAACAGGACATGGCATTTCACTTCGAAGATCTCACATGCATTGACCGGGAATCGAACCCGGTCCGCCTTGGTGAGAGGCTAATAGCTTGACCGCTGCGCCACCACGTCCCCAACACACAATGTTTTAAGAAAATATGTGAAGAATAAGTTTTTTTTTACCTTATACGTAGATCTGATCCATCGAATAGGTGTCCCTAAGCCAGAGTTTACTTGCTGTAGGATGGCCTGTTCTATTCCACTTTTTCTTCTCTTCCCCCGCAACAGCATGCGGTCCCACCAGAACCGGCCACCTGTCCTAGCACTGATCACGCTCAATCTTGCTTAACTTTGAACACATCACACGATCCTTCTTTCAACATGGCTAAGCCGATAAGAAGCAAAAATTGTAAAAAATGTAAATGTGGGTAACTAAAGGAAGAGGGAAAATTGTAGTTTTACGAGACCTTGAATCTTTTGGTTATGAACCACGGGACCTCCTTTTAACGTGGAATCCGAAGCACAGGACATGGCATTTCTCTTCGAAAATCTCACATGCATTGACCGGGAATCGAACCCAGTCCACCTTGAGTGAGAAGGCAACAGCTTAACCGCTGCGCCACCACGTTCCCTGGTAACTAAGCTGAGATATCGAACGATGTAATTTCTTTGAATTCATTCTCTCAATCGGGGTGTAAAATTACTTTTTCTCCTTTTCAATCAATGAATTTTGACTTCCAAAGCTAATTTTTTATGTTGTATAAAAAAGATGACTTCAAAGTGCAGCTACAATATTTTACGAGTATGATCCTACTCTCAAACAATGAGACATGCCTTCACACTAGCGAAACATCACCATCACCATCATTTACTGTACTCAACAGGCCATGAAGACGCATGACAGAAAACAGAGAATATACATTCCATTACAGAGGATTATACAGTACAAAAGATATTTCATGAAATATCAATGAAGAAAGAAATACAATAAAATCAGAGGTTCAATCGCGAGCATGCTGAGCATCTATGCCCAAGGTCACGGGTGCAAACCCAGCCGAAGTCGTCGGAGTTTTATGAGCGTTAAAAATCCCTCAGTAGCCTATACCTTCCTTCGGAGGGGAAGTAAAGTCGGCGGGTCCATGTCATAGATTTATGGCATGAAAAAGAACCTTCCACGTCTTATGTGAAGCCAAAATTTGTAGGTTTGGTTTGATTAATGCTCTTAAGTTTCAACGTTTGACACCGGGCGTTGGTTGCGATGGCATCTAGTAGTAGCGAAGTTCACAGCTAGGTGTCGTGGACGGTAGCATTTGGTAACGAAAGTAAGAACTACTATACTTGAAATTATCGTTTGCAGTCCTTACTTGAAATTTTTATTTTTTTATTTTATTTTTTTAGCGTATGGCTTTTAGTGCCGGGAGTGTCTGAGGACATGTTCGACTCGCCAGGGGCTGCAGCTACTTCAATGCGGGCACCCATGGTGTGAGCTACAAGTTCCGTTCAATTTCAAGTAGTTCCAACTTTCGCTACCAGATGTCACTGCCACCTAGTGGTGAACGTTGGAACTTTGATAGAGCGTTTGAACGAAATCTAGTCTCCAAATTTAGCTTCACACAAGATTAATGGAAGGCTGTTTTACAAGCCATAAATCTATGACATGGAACCACCGGCTTTACTTCCCCTCCGAAGGAAGGCATACTGAGGGATTTATAACGCTCTTAAAAATCCGACGACTTCAGCCGGGTTTGAACCCGCGATCTTGGACTAAATATAGAAGCACAGCATACTACCGACTACGCCACCGAATCGTAAAAGCAGATAACACACACTAATACAGTCATCACAATTAACACCGGTTATCAGATTCTACACACACCCAAAGTACACTGGGCTACATGACCGCGTTGTTGCACCCCCTAAACTAAGGAACCAACCAACTCTTATTCCGGTTCGAGCAACAGAATTTGAATAATTGAATAAAGGATCTCAGGGGAGCTGGTGCTCGTGAGAACGTTTTGGCTCCTATGACGAGAGCACCAAATTTCATTAAGGGCCATTCTACACGAGCGGGTAAAACGCCGCGTTTCACCCGCCTCCTACCGCACCAAAATGTTTCAATCTACACGTGATCGTCAAAACGCGGCGTGTGACCCCCTAGAGCAGACCTCGCCAAAATTGTGCAATCTACACGTGGCGATCAAAACGTGGTGTGTAAACAGAAGCGCCTACTATTCTATTCATTCTACTGAGACAATTAGTCTACCAGCATCTATTGAGTGTTGCGATGGACATGGATACAGTGCAAGTCGGTTGCGTTGCAGGAATCTTATTGTTAATGATATGTTTAATAATAAACTTAATGGGGAAAAGAGGCGCTGGTGGATTCAACCCACATTAGCGAATCGTTTGTGGCGGTCGATTCTTGATCTCAACAATAAACTTCTCCGTATAAACATAGTGCAGCGCTGGTACAAACGACGTGAATTCACAGTTAACAACAGGAGATTACTGACGCGATTTTATAGGTGTTCTGTGCTGACGCGTGTAAACTGCTAGCAAAACGCCAGGTGTAGTTTAGTTCGCGGGTCTCCCGCTAGCGGGCAGGGCGCCTCCAGAGGCGTGCATCCCTCCGACCACTGCCATTGTAATGTACAGGCCGTAAGGCTCCTACTGTGACGTCACGCCTAGGGTCGTTATAGTCGCAGCGGCAAGTCACACGCAGTCTCTTCAAACCTAATATAAATTAGCTCCCGCTTCAAGACGTAGAAAAATAGCAATGCTATTTAGGTCTGATTGGCACTTCCATCCGTTACCACTACATACGCCTAATTATCGCTCCGCTTGTTCGAATCCGGCCGATGTAGCTGGTATTTTGAGAGTGAACAAAATGGTACATAGCCGGTACATTTACTAGGACGTTGAAACACACAAACAGGGCTAAATTGCAGTATTTTGACGTCGAGAATAATATCTATTCTTGGCCATTTTCTCGTTGTTCACCGCTTTGAAAAGGTTTATGGTAGATGCCTGAGAAAACCCCACATCACTCTGGGCTATTCAACAGATCACGTCCTAAACTGCTCGTGGATGACAATGCACAGGCCACCCTCAAGGTAACTTATACAGGGCCTATCCTAACAGCACTTATTTTCTATGACTCAATCTAACTTGTTTCTTGCATCAGGAATTTACAATGGGTTGTAACTTTGACATCAGGTATCAATAACCTACAGTACATACACCAGGTGCTAACAATCCCATTAATGTAAATACAGTAGCCTACACAAATGCTGCCACGAAAAAATTACCATATTTACTTGAGCTTGATCGAGAGACCATTCTCACAAATAATGTAACTTGGACTGACTTCAGTAGATACTGAATACTGGATATCGCTTCTCTGATTTACATACGGTAAGTAACTCAACCGCAGCATTATCACATTAGAAATGTTTCCAGTCCTGGCATGGGCTGAAGTTTGGGAACTTCTTACAATAATTGAAACCATATTAACAACCTACCATCAATGCGATTAGCTCTTCTCTCCCGAAGAATGGTATCTTACTTTCAGGGAAATGTTAACACACACTCTTGTATTCCCAGTAATGTACAAATAATTTCTAGGAATGTTGTGTATGCATTGCTTTCTTAAATTGTCGTGGTGGGGAAGGAGAAGCAAGCCACATTATCATTTCTTTCATAATACCGGTAGTTGCTATAAACAAACTTTTGACATACCTGCGACCTGGGAAGGAGGTTTCCTGAACTAACAACATTTTATTGCCATCCAAAAAACCCTTGTATGAGTCGAAATAATAAGTGATATAGAGGTCCTAACTAAAACATAACCTTCTGTGTGATGACAAACATGCAACGCAACATTTGCGTAGATACAATAACCTACCTACAAAATGAATATTTGTTTCAGAAAATAAGTAATCCTCATTCTAGATGACGTAAGTAGAAGCGTTCTCAAGTATCACTTTTCATGCGGATACTCATTAATAAAAGATATAAACAGCACAGCACAAAGCAAAATGGTTGCCATCTCTACCCCCTACCGATCAGCTGTTCAATCGTTAAAAGTCGCTGCATGATGGCCTGTACATTACGATGGCAGTGCTCCGACGCGTCTCGAACGCCTCCTCCCGCGACCGGCAAAACGCTCGTGTAGCCAGACCAATTCATTTCTGAAGGTTCTGTCCGATGGCGCGGTAGGAGGCGGGCGAAACGTGGCGTTTTACCCGCTCGTGTAGAATTGCCCTTTAAAGAGCACCGTGGCTGAAAACACCTGATGTACGGCAATGTAAATCACGCCATAGATGTACTGTACTTCTATTTTAATAAAAACTCTCATAATTGCAGGAGCTGTATGGAGTAGGTCATCTTCTCATTGTTAACAAAACTTTGGAGAAGGAGAAGTATCTTTTTTAATCTCTTTGCCGCAGTGTTAGGAAAGTTGAGGTGGAAGGTAAGGAGAATGTTGCGTGGTAATGCGGGGGCTGTAATCTAACATGAGCAATCTTAATCTCTTCCAGGAGCCTCCCCAAGGGAAAGTTCGTTTTGAAGAGATGCTATACATTCGTTCATAGAAACATAAACACATACGAGTGAAATGACAATAGCGTGTAGTGTTTGAAGATTAAATAATTGTATTATTAGCTTTTTGACATAACCATAATTTTATTTTCTTTCTTTCTTTCTTTCTTTCTTTCTTTCTTTCTTTCTTTCTTTCTTTCTTTCTTTCTTTCTTTCTTTATTTATTTATTTATTTATTTATTTCCTTCTTTCTTTATTTTATTTATTGATTTTAAAGAAGTCTTAATAATTCATTTTTGGTATTTCCACCGTGAGAAAAATACGTCTCTTAGATTACCTTTGGTCCATGTGTGTGTACACTTGCAGTAGTATGAATGTGGTCTCTAATACGTTTAGCTTGGCCGGAGCTATTTGAACAAACCTTGGTGAGAACTTAAACAATTCTTTCCCACCCCGATAAGTACCAACAATTCAACATGGCGGCCACGCGAAATATTTCTTCAATACCAAATATCTACGAAACTATTGCAGCAATCGACATGAACTTTGTATGATTTATTTGTCGTCGCTGAACTTGCAATACCTCTCTTCTTTTCTAATAGTTAATTATGATAGGTCACGCCTCCCAGGGTATGTGTTGTCCAACAGAACAATTTCACGCTAGGGTAATTTACCTGTGTAGCGACATAAATGAAAAATGAGCTTTAAATGCATTGTTTTGTAGAAAAGTACCGTATATTAATAAACATTTAATGCAGCCAATGGCTATAGCAATACACAGAAAATAGAACTGAATCAATCCTCTCGAGATTACAAATCCTGGCTGCCACACAAGTCCTTCAGTGACAAACCCCGCTCACATCTCAGTACGTGATATCTGTCACAGAGCCTCCCCCACACAACCGACAGATGCACTCTTCGTCTGGAACATGGAAAGCTTTTGTCTCACACACTCTAAAGTGGAAACCATGTACTGCAAATCGTGTTCAGGTGTGACGGAGCTCATAGTTGGGGCCCTTTCACTCAGAGTTTGTCATAGCTTCTGTTGCAAAAAAAATCCTCCCAAATAGCCTCAAGATTAGCTTGTAGCTCGTCCAAAAATTCACCAAAGACGCCAGTAGCTGGCAAGAGCATCATCATTCGTAGCTGTTCTAAGAAGAAGGGCTCACTAGTAAGCACATAAGTCAGTCTTGAAGGGGTGCATTTAGATACGCAGAGAATTTTCTTGAGAAAAGCCGATTCAACCGTATATTTCAGTGTAGTTATGCACTGAGAGGGAAGCAGTCTGACCACTGCACAATCACGCGCAAATGCTGAGTGAAATATTCTGGTGTATAATTCATTAGTGTTGTACTAATGTATAGGATTATCATGTGAAGATTTTGAGACTGAAAGGCTCAATAATATATGGAAAACCCCAACTTTATTTGTTCTTTAGGGAACTACACGTTTAATGTTCCAGGAGTCGTTTAGTGTCTACTTCTGTTTAGTATATTTTTCTTCCCGTTATCTTGCTTAATTCCCTAAACTTCCAGTGCTCTTGTTTATTTCAATGGTGGTAAGGGATTAGGTTTTATATGTTTTGGTAAATTTGACCACTTTCTTCACGTTTCAGTGTTCTACATTACTTTCATGATTTTATGATTCTTTTGATGAGACTGCATTTGTGATATTCCAGTAGTCCTGTTTTGATTTTATAATCTTTATTAGTTTCGTGACCTTCTGCTGGCCTGGCTTCTTTGGCTTCCTATTATATATACGGTATATACACTGGTCAAAATAATTAGGGGATCAGGTGAGATATCATACACAAGATACATATGGTAACGTCTTTTATTCAGATTTCGGTTACAATTGTAATTTGTGTGTGCTACAGTACGATATTGCACTGTCTCAACTCTTTACTGGAGGTTTACATGGCGATTACTTAGTGCGAGGCACCATGGGGCTACCATAATAGTGAAAAAGTCATTCTCGTTGCCCTCGAATATGGTGTGCGACCACCTCGGATAGCCAGGACAGTTACACACCTGCGTGGCATGGACAGTATGAGGTTATCAATCAGCTCTTTAGGGATATTTGGCCATTCTTCCATGAGTGCAATATCCAGCTCGGCAACCGTTGTGGGAGGTGCTGGTCTGGCTGCAATGCGTCTGCTAAGTGCATTCCGGACATGTAAAATCGGGTTTAAATCCGGTGAACAAGATGGCCACTCCATTCGTTCAATGCCCTCGTCGACAAGCATGTTGTCCAACAGTGCAGCTCTGTGGAGTCGTGCGTTATCGTCTACCAGAATGAACCCATCGCCTATGGCACCAGCGTAGGGCACAATAAACGGTCGAAGGATCTCGTCTCGATACCTCTGAGCAGTCAAAGCGCAATTCTGAACGACATAGAGGTCCGTACGTCCGCCAATACTGACTCCTGCCCACACCATTCGTCCACCACCATGATATGGTACTGTTTTCTGCACATAAGCGGGATTGTTCCGAGTTCCACGTTCTCTCCAGATGAGAGAACGACGATGTCCGCCTGAACACATTATCTTGACTCATCTGTGAACAGAACTCGCGCCATTCGTTACGACGCCAATCCTGATGTTCCTCCGCCCAGTTTCTGCGGGATAATCGGTGGCGTGGTTTAATGGGACACACACCATAGGCCTCCGTGCGTAGAGGCCACTTTCCCGAAGGATTTCGGACTGTTTGTGTTGATATTGCGCGTCCTGTTGCCGCCTGGAGGGTGCGTCGCAGCTGAGTTGAATTCAGCCTCCTGTCTCGACGGGCTGTTAACCGGAGATAACGGTCACCTCTTGCTGATGTTACCCGTGGACGACCTTGGCCTGGCCTTCTTTTAACGGTTCCTGTTGTCTGAAATCACGTCCAGGTCCTGGAAATTACACTTTGGGACACTCCAATAGCTGCAGCCCCCTTCCTCTGTGTCTGTACCGCTTCCAACCTTCCTATGGCTCTCTATGCCATTCCTTCGGGTAAGTCACGTTGTTGTTGCATTGCACTACCTGCTCACTACACCATCTGAACCCAACTGCTTGTGTCATTCGTTTGGTAGAGTGAACACACGTCCACACCAACCCCCTCTGCAGCAACTTTCTGTTATTACCACTATCTCGGTTGCCGTAATGTTGATGTCTCCACTCCGTAGAACCGACAGAAAGACGTCGAACCATTTTAGGTCATTCTGCCGATGACATTACGTCAGAACCTAGATATCTCACCTGATCCCCTAATTGTTTTGACCAGTATTGCTTCTTTGATCAAAAGGTTGCCATTATTGACAAAGCTTACCAAACTTCTAATAATTTAAACAATATTTTGTTAAAAAGAAGGAAAGGACACACAATCCAGTACGAATAATTAACTCTTCCCTTTCCCTCATCATTTTCAACAAAAGCCGCTTTCCTTTTAACTATAGGTTCCATAAAATGGTTCCTGTTCAGTTTCTGTGGTGAATGTCGTATGTTGACGGTACGTAGGAATCTCTATATTAGATAGTACACATATTCTTAGCGTATTTATCGGATTTCTGATCGTTTTAGCGGCTGTTTATAATGTCATTCCATAATTTTAAAATGCGTTTATAGGACAGCCCATGTTCTATTCAGTCCATGAACATGGGTATTTCTTTCTCGGTTACAAGCCAGATAATTGAAAATCATACAGTTTATAAGTAAAATTATGCTTTGGCAGTTCAGGAAAGGAATAATGCCTATAGGAAGTACACATGTGTATAATGTAAATTTATTTCTGACCTAATAATAAAGGAAATGCATGGTGTCCTTTTGCCCCAACAAGGCGCTGTTCATTTGCCCCCCAAATACAGTGTTGTAGTTAGTTCCATGCATTTCTAACTTACGATTGATGGGAGCGAACATGAGGGCAGTTAGTGTACAACAGTTCAGTAGCCTAAACCGCTATAGCCCATAGATGCTCCCATATACTGCAGTTTAATTAACTAGGTGAAATGTGCAACGCATATCCTACCCTTTATGTTTCTATTATTAAGAGGAAAACAGAAGCGTTTGAAATGTGGTGTTACAGGAGAATGATGAAGATCATATGGGTAGATAGAGTAACAAATGAGGAGGTATTAATACGATTGGGAGAGGAGAGATGTTTCTGGCGACTGCTAATGAGGAGAAGAGATAGGTTGGTATGACACATACTAAGGCACGCACAAATAGCAAACTTAGTTATGGAAGGAAGGGTTGAGGATAAAAACTGTAAGAGTAGACCAAGGTTAGAATATACTAAACAGATTGCCTCAGATGTAAGGAGTGGTAGCTATGTAGAGATGGAACGATTAGTTCAGGACAGATAGGCATGGAACGCTGCAGCAAACGAGTCAAAAGACTGAAGACTCAAACAGCGATAACGTTTTGGTGATGGATGGCACGTTTTCCTAAATTGTTTCACAGCATGTCGACACAAGTGATAAGTATTCTGGCTTCTTAACCATACATTGCTACCAACCTTGAGAACCAAACAAAGTTAAGAGACTGTTATCCTTGCTGTTACGGCCCTTAAAGCAACAACAACAACAACAACAACAACAACAGCAACAACAATCATAATAATAATAATAATAATAATAATAATAATAATAATAATAATAATAATAATAATAATGTCGGAGTGCTCTGGTAAACTTCCACGGAATACCTATTCGTACATTGGAACGTTCAACATTCAAACACTTGTTCAACCTGGTATGCTACACAATCTCACGACGGAACTTTCCAAACAGAAAATCCAAATTCTTGCCTTACAAGAAACACGCTTTCCTGACTCAGACATATTAGATTACAACGACTATAGGATCTTCAAAAGCGGAACCAAGAAGAAAATTTGCAAAGGCGCATCGCTATTCGGCATGGCTTTTACTGTAGACAAACAAAATTCTGAATTCAGTAACAGACGTGAAACCCATCAACAATCGACTAATGACCATGCGAATTAAACACACGAACAAAAATTACACATTCATCAACGTCCATGCACCCACAAATGCTGACAACAAAAAAAGAACCCGAAAAGACTGACAAATTCTGGGAAGAACTCGAAAACGAAATGTCCAAAATTCCATATGATGACGTTAAAATTCTCCTCGGAGATTTCAATGCACAATTAGGCAGAGAAAGAAAATACCAAAAAACAGTAGGTGATTACCCCGCGCAAAAATTTACCAACAAAAACGGGACTCGACTCATTGAGTTATGCCAACAAAACAATTTGAAAATTATGTCAACCTCACTACGAAAATCCCCCAAGAAACAGAAAACATGGCGATCACCTATCCACCACTTAGGCGAATTTCAAATCGACCAAGTCGCAATCTCTTACACCTATCAGAAAGAAATTCACGATGTACAAGTACGAAAAGGAGCGAACATTGATTCGGACCACTATCTCTCCCGAATAAAAATCAAATTGACACCAAGGAGAAAATTTAATAAGACACCCCCAATGATCCCAAAATTCGACATAAGCAAAATCAAAGACTCCAAAATCACTGAAAAATGGGAAGAACAACCCACAGAAAACTGGGAAAATTTCAAAGGAAAAATCATCGAGACCGCCAAAACCTTGATTCCTCTGACTAAAAAACCGAAACATCCTTGGTGGAATCAAGAATGCGAAATCGCCCTCGACAACAGAAAAACTGGCTTCCAAACCTATAACAGTAACAAATCTGAGAAAAACCTGAAGATCTTCTTCGAGGTACGTGAACAGACGTCCAAAATTCTGCGAATAATCAAACGGAAGTATATCAATGATCAACTGACTTCGATCGAGAACGACTTCAGAAACTACAATACGCGTGATTTCTACAAAACATTCGCCAACCAAATCAAAGGGTACACACCACAAAACTTATGCTTCAGAAAACAAGACGGAAAACTGGCATTGACAAATCGAGACAATTGCCAAGAGCTAGCTACATACTTCTCACGACTATTGAATTGCCCAGAACCCACGAAAAGATTCCCAAAGAAACAATCGGACCACACATCAGAAGAATCACTACCACCAACTCAAGATGAAATCCACTCCCACATCAATAGACTCAAAAACAATAAAGCCTCAGGTGAAGACGGCATCACTGCAGAACTACTTAAAAACCTAGGACCCAATGCACTCAGAGAAATTACACTAATCATCCAAGAAATATGGCAAACAGAGAAAATACCTGATGACTGGAAAACAGCACTCATCCACCCACTACACAAAAGAGGAGATAAGTCTGACGTGAACAACTACAGAGGGATTTCTCTTCTTCCCGTCGCCTACAAAATTTTCTCAGCTTGTCTATTGACACGAACATAGGAACAGCTCGAACCAAAGTTATCAGAATTTCAAGCAGGATTCAGACCAAACCGATTCTGCCCTGAACAAATCTTCAACCTTAAAACCATTGTCAAAATGCATGCAATTAGAAATAAACCAGTGATGTGCACATTTGTCGATTTCCAAAAAGCATACGACTCGATCGATAGACAATCACTCTTCCAGATCCTTGTAGAAAGATGATTAGATCACAAAACACGGAAACTCATTGAACAAACGCTGACCAACACAAAATCCAAAGTAAAATTTATGGGGGAAATCTCCGAACCTTTCGAAATTCAGACAGGTGTGCGACAAGGAGATGGCCTTTCCCCTCTCTTGTTCAACATTGTCCTGGATAAAGTCATGGTAGAATGGGAAAAAGAGCTCAATGTCTGGAAACCAGTTGCACTTGGCTACCGTAAAAACAATCTCTCTTTACCATATCTTGCCTTCGCCGATGACTTGGTTATACTAACAGAAAATCAAGAGACCGCAATAAAACAAATAGAAACACTCCAAGAATGCGCCGAAAAAGTGGGACTTCAAATATCCTTCGAGAAAACTCAAGTGCTAAGTCACAAAGGCGACAACATGCAAACAAAATACGGAACAATCAAAAGAGTCCCACATTTCAAATATCTGGGAGAATTTATCGAACCAACTGGATCCGAAAATATCTCACAACAAAACAGTCTTAGAAAACCAGGAGAGCACTCGGACTTATCCAAAACCTCTATAACAAAAAATGCATGTCAAGACAAACCAAACTTCGACATTACAACACTGTCATCAAACCGGCAAGTCTCTACGAAAGCGAAACACTTACACTCAATAAGAAATATGAACTTGAAGACATCAAGAAAGAAGAAAGAAAAATCATTCGGAAAATACTGGGAGTAAGACTCACTCCTGACGGGTACCGACTACAGTCAATCAAGACAACTGAATAATACTCAAACATCGAAGTCGACTTCAGAAAAAGACGATTGAAATTCTTGGGGCACATAAGTAGACTGCCGAATACACGACTAACCAAAAGAATACTAGATTACATATCATCACTCAAAAGTACAACACCATGGATGAAAGAAGTACAAAAAGACATGCGAACTGCTAACATAACCGACACATCAGACAGAGACTCCTTCCGTAACAAAGTGAACAACTGGGAAGTCCAACCAGAGCAACCAAAACCTACAAATTACAGACCTCAATGGTCTGACGAAAGAAAATTGACATTCTCCAACAGAATGAAACATTATTGGCAAGACAAGAAGAACGTCAAGAATCGAGTCAAATTGCTTAACGCTTTCCAATATTGGGAAAATACGCTGTAAATAAATAAATAAATAAATAATAATAATAATAATTTTGAAGCGATTAATGTGCCTTAAATTGGTATGGTTTAGAGAAGGGGTGTCGGAATTTAGTTCTGTAATGGTTCTCTAATATGGTATTAAATCTTCTGATGTGGGTTTCACTCATTAAATTTCAACCGACTATGCCGAATCTCGACACAGTAAACTCGGCACGGGAGCAAGTCCATACCCGGCAGATTAATACTCTGCCAAGGATTTGTAAAGCTTTGCAAACAGACTCACCGATATTGTTGCTTCGACAAATGCATTTAGATTTATAATCATAGTCCAAAGTTGATACTGTGAGGCATTGTGCTATCAAAAATCTACTCATATGTAATAACTTCAAAGCGATCCATTTATGAGCCTGTTTCTTTAGGCGACTGTACGTACAAAACTAATGACATGCATGCCAGTTAGTCACAGCGGATGGTCTTCAAACTATGCTAGCGCTCGGCTGACGCAACAGTTCGAATTCGATTACGGGGGCATGGATGTGTGTGTTGTCTGCAGCTGTAAGACAATTTCATTACTTAACCAAAATGTATAAATTCAAACTATCACCTAATAAAACAAATAAAATAAATTGTGTAAATAACAAGAAGTTCCGTGACGAACTAAAGAGACTACTTTTCTTAAAATTTAAGATTCATGCCAATGATTAATCTAAATGGATCTATCTACACACATCAAAAAAAGTTTTGCATCACCTCGGTTCCAAGAGTTCCGGAACCGTTAAATACAAAGGGAATAGAGATCAACACAAACAACATTTCAGCTCGTTTTATTGCTCATGAGACCCACACATTGCATGTTGTACCATCATACAGCTAGACTTTCAGCATTTGTGGTCCAGATTGCAGTACACACCACTACCTCTAATACCCAGTAGCACGTCCTCTTGCATTGATGCATGCCTGTATTCGCCGTGGCATACTATCCACAAGTTCATCAAGACACTGTTGGTCCAAATTGTCCCACTCCTCAACGACAATTCGGCGTAAATCTCTCAGAGTGGTTGGTGGGTCAAGACGTCCATAAACAGCCCTTTTCAACATATCCCAGGCATGTTCGATAGGGTTCATGTCTGGCGAACATGCTGGCCACTGTAGTCGAGCGATGTCGTTATCTTGAAGGAACGCATTCACAAGATGTGCACGATGAGGTCGAGAATTGTCGTCCATGAAGACAAATGCCTCTCCAATATTCTGCCGATATGGTTGCACTATGGGTCGGAGGATGTCATTCAGGTATCGTAAAGCCGTTTCGGAGCCTTCCATGACCACCAGTGGCGTACGTCGGCCCCACATAATGCCACCCCAAAACATCAGGGAACCACCACCTTGCTGCACTCGCTGGACAGTGTGTCTAAGACGTTCAGCCTGACCAGGGTGCCTCCAAACACGTCTCCGACGATTGTCTGGTTGAAGGCATATGCGACACTCATCGGTGAAGAGAACGTGATGCCAATTCCGTGGGGTCCATTCAGCATGTTGTTGGGCCCATCTGTACCGCGCTGCATGGTGTCGGGGTTGCAAAGCTGGACCTCGCCATGGACGTCGGGAGTGAAGTTGCGCATCATGCAGCCTATTGCGCACAGTTTGAGTTGAAACACGACGTCCTGTGGCTGAACGAAACGCATTATTCAACATGGTGGCATTGCTGTCAGGGTTCCTCCGAGCGGCAATCCGTAAGTAGCGGTCATCCACTACAGTAGTAGCCCTTGGGCGGCCTGAGAGAGGCCTGTCATCGACAGTTCCTGTATCTCTGTACCTCCTCCATGTCCGAACAACATCGCTTTGGTTCACTCTGAGACGCCTGGAAACTTCCCTTGTTGAGAGCCCTTCTTGACACAAAGTAACAATGCGGACGCGATCGAACTGCGGTATTGACCTTCTAGGCATGGTAGAACTACAGACAACATGAGCAGCGTACCTTCGTCCTGGTGGAATGACTGGAACTGATCGGCTGTCGTACCCCCTCCGTCTAATAGGCCCTGCTCATGCATGGTTGTTTACATCTTTGAGCAGTTTTAGTGACATCTATGAACAGTCAAAGGGACTGTATCTTGGATACAATATACACAGTCAACGTCTATATGCCGGAGATCTGGGAACCGAGGTGATGCAAAACTTTTTTTGATGTGTGTAGAATAATGACGAAATTAAGTTGGTAATATCGAAATTTCTAATTAGTTCGAAATACTGTATACCTGGCATAATGTAGCCTAATAGAGAACTACAGTTGGCAGCCCTGGAGACTGAGTATATTCTTAGTTCCATCTCTTAAGGTACAGAATACAAAATTTGGTTGAAGTCCAATGGATAGTATGGACGTTAAATGCAGTTAGACATTGGATCTATCAGTGACCGTAAAATCATGTTGGCAACAATGTCATGCATATGTTGATCAGAAATAATCTGAAATAATATGATCTATTGTTGTGTCAATTTAGAATGAAATCAATTAGTTAGTAGAGAAGTTACATGCATTTTATAATTGGACCTATCAGCAGGCTTAGAATCATGTTGGCAGCACTGACGTATATTAGTTACTCCAAATTAATCTAGAATGCCAGGTAGTATACGTGCGCAAAGTTTAGAGCTATTGGCTTGCATACTTTCTGATATATTGATATTAGGGTAACAAAAATAGAGACAGTATTTATTAACAGTTGGCAGGCCTGGTTGCTCCTAAATGTACGTATAGTCATATCTGTTATGGTTCACATAACGCACACGAAATTTGGTTGAAATCCAAATGATAGTATAGAAGTTACGTGTATTTAAAGTTGGACCTCTCAGCAGGCTTAGAATCATGTTGGTAGCACTGACGTATATAAGTTACTCCAAATTAATATAGAATGTCAGGTACTATACGTGTGCATAGTTTAAAGCTGTCGGCTTGCATACTTTCTGATATATTGGTATTTGGATAAAAACAATAGGGAGTGCATTTAGTGACAGTTGGCAGCCCTGGTGGCTCTTAGGAATATGCTCATTCATATCTGTGTATGTACACATAGTACATACGAAATTTGGTTGAATTCCAATTGATAGTGTAGAAGTTATATGCATTTAAAAATTGGACCTATCAGCAAGCTTATAATCATTTAGGCAACACTGCCATGTATGGCCTCCTGGAAATTAAACTGCAATATTATTATCTATACGTGTGCCAATTTTGAAGTAGCTCGCATTCATACCTTCCATGATATTCAACATGGAGCTCAAATTTCAATTGCGATTTTTCAGCAGTTGGTAGCACTGACATCATTTTCAAATATGGCCGTGAGATATTCAGGTATAGATCTTTACTCCTACCAAATTTTGTTTCGATTGCTCCAGCCGTTTAGGAGTTGATAGGGGTCACACACACACACACAGCCAGCCAGCCAGCCAGCCAGCCAGCCAGCCAGCCAGACAGACAGACAGACAGACAGGCAGAAGGACAGACAGACAGACAGACAGACAGACATACACACATTTGCCCGATCTCATAAGTCTACTTTTTCCTAATTTTTGCAAAATGTGAAAAGTAGGCTAAAAATAAAGTGCATGGCTCAAAAAGATAAAAAGCCAAAATATTTTAAAAATGTTAAAAACATGAGGATTAATTATTTATTTATCGTATGGCTTTTAGTGCCGGGAGTGTCCGAGGACATGTTCAGCTCGCCAGAGTCTGTAGCTGCTTCAAGCGGACACCCTTAGTGTGAGCTACAAGTTCCGTTCAATTTCCAGTAGTTCCAACGTTCGCTACCACATGTCACCGATACCTAGTGGTGAACGTTGGAACTTTGAAAGAGCGTTCCAACGAAACTTAACCTAGAAATTTAGCTTCACACAAGTTTAGTCTGTGGAAGGATCTTTTATATGCCATAAATCTATGACATGGAACCACCGGCTTTACTTCCCCTCCGAAGGAAGGCACACTGAAGGATTTTAACGTTCTTAAAAAATCCGACGACTTCAGCCGGGTTTGAACCCGCTATCTTGGGCACAGCAGTTCAGCATGCTACCAACTACGCCACCGAAGACGCCAATATGAGGATAAAACCATGTATAACAATGGAGGGATTGAAAGGAAACATATGGTTGGTGGTGGCTAATGCAGTAAGACAAGAAGGTTAGGGACTCCTATAATGGGGAAGAGCTATAAAAAGAGCTTTCTTCTTCCAAAATGTACTAAACCTAGGGGTCTGAGGAATATATACTATCAGGAAGACCAACACAGGGTAGAAAGTGAAAATAAATATCTGACAATAATTACATTATTAAATATGGTAGAGAGAAAGCCAGATGAAATAGTGAGACTATGCAATAAGGGGAATGTTGGATATGGAACCAAAATAAGAGGAGGAAACTAGTGAACTCGATAAGGGAAATGTAGGGTAGAGAACAAAAAAAAAGACGGAAACTGGTCAACATGATAAGAGGAATATAGGGTAGAAATTCAATAGAGAAGGAAACTGATGAACACTTTAAGGGGAATGTAGGATAGAAAACAAAAGAAGAGAAGGAATCTGATGAACACGATAAGGTGAATGTAGGGTAGAAAACAAAAGAAGAGAAGGAAACTGGTCAACATGATAAGGGGAATGTTGGGTAGAAAATCAAAAGAAGAGAAGGAAACTGATGAAGACGATAAGGGGAATGTAGGGTAGAAAACAAAAGAAGAGAAGGAAACTGGTCAACACGATAAGGGGAATGCAGGGTAGAAAATCAATAGAAGAGAAGGAAAATGGTCAACACGATAAGGGGAATGTAGGGTGGTGTATTTCTCGAAATACACGGTCAGGCAGAGTTGTTTTTTGCTGCTCTTTATTCTTTTATGTTAATTCATTTATTTAGGTTTCCTTCCCGCAGACACCAACAGCGAACTTTTACATTCTGTTTGCCCCGTACACTTGCTTATGTTTGGTATAAGTTTGTTCCAGAGGCGCATATCCTGCGGAACTAGCCTAGCCGCACTTTACAGCTACCTTCTTATGTTCTTCGATCGCCTCAGGTCAAGAAGACTTCCTCATCAATCCGCCAGGCGTCGCGTTCGTCGCCAGCTTACTACCCCATGAAGAAGCTTTGCTTGCATGAGAAATTTTGTGTTTATAATGTTTCCCATGTTTGTATAAACTCCTTTGTTTCCTTCCCCTACCCCCTCGCTCGCCTACTTATGACGTGTACGGTATCGCTCGCCTCTGTACACGCTGTTCCACTATCGCCCTCACTTCTGCGTCAGACGTCAACCATACAGTTGAGGCTCTCTCCCGAGCTTGTCTCCTGTGCACGAGAGACATTTTAAATCAGACGCCATGTCTGCCTTTTAATCAACGGTTACAAGGAACCATCGCCTACTCTACAAAAATGAGCTGAGTACAAACTTCAATGTTTTTCAACGCATTTTAATTGTTTTTAAAAGGGCAAAGTGCTTTTAATACAATTTTATAGGCAGTGTGAAAAATTGCAAACTATTGTGCAATAACCGTCTTCAAGATTTTTTTTTCTTGTCATGCTTTAACTATTTTAGCTGGCTTTATAAAGTGAAACCCAGTACTTCTTGTACTAAATGATTGGGATTACCTTTCCCCTACGAGGGATTTAATTCAAACTACCCACTGCCTATAAAAACTTAGCTTTTTCCTCCGTGGAACCTCTCTTGTCCATTTAATCGTCATCATGGTTCTGGAACATTCCACATGAACCGATATTTCTACAAGTAAAGCAATTTAGTATTTGCCACTCAAATTGGGAATGCTTTTCCTCACTGAAGAATTAACGTCACATTTACTGTTGTTTAACTAATTTGCCTTCCACCGTGGGAATTGTACCTCATCATTCAACCGCAACCTATAAACTTTTCAAAGCAATAAACTTGTTCAAGCTAAAAGTCAACTAGTGATCTCCATAACTACAATAACTTTTCGTTTCATAAAGTTTCTGTGCTGCAATAGTGAACTTTTCCTATTCATCAATATACTTCAGTGCAAAACAGTGCCCGTTCAACTATCTTCCGCGCTGCGTTCGGTTGAGAAAATAAATTTGGCCAGGACGTTTTCCTAAACCTCCTATTTTCCTTCTCCCAAATACCTTTACTAACATAACTTAAATTAAAATTTCCATCTATCTAAAATACTACGAGGCTTCGTTTGCGGTAATTTCCGCTTTATATTTTCTATTTTCTTTTTTTTCTCCTGTACTATCAGGATTTAATCTATTTGTCTTTAGATTGTTGGCTTGCCAAAAGTGCAGTCAAATAGCGCTTGTAACTTACCTAATTTGTAAAAGTTATAATTATTGCATGATTCATTGTTTTTAAGACCTTTAAATATTGCAATTTTAAGCACAGTTTAAAAACCTTTGTATAGGTTTAGTGCTTTTGCAAGTTCGAAACCTGTATTTGAAAATTGTAAACTTCTTATTATTAGGTCTGAGACCTTGGCATTTTACAATTAACCGTTGTTTTGAACTCAAATTAAATCTTAACTTATGCATTGTTAATTTTTTAAAGTTTATATTTATTGTTAATAAACTCTCTATTATTGTTTGCTTCATCTTTCTCACTAGAATCAAAGTTAGGCAGAACCCTCTTTACCCTGATTCTTCCTTTAGGTTTAAGATATCTTTTCGAAAAAATATAATTTCGAAATCGACAAAGTTCGTACAACTTGTTGCATTTAACTTAAAACTGCAAATAACAACATGTTTAAAGTTTCTCTTAGCTGTCATAGCTAATTCTAACAAGCCAGTAAGGCAAATATAGCTAGCTCTGCAAGCTTCCTATTTGTCGAGATTCTCTCTCTGACTTATGGTTTGTTTTCAAAAGTCAAGTTTTTCCTCTGTCCTAAACTTTTAGTCGGCACTCTGCTGGGTAAAAGCTTAGCCTTTCTTAAGTGCAACAATTGGTATTCTTATAAAAGTTGTCAAGAAAACCAGTAAAATTATTAATAAAAGCATTCATACTGCTTTATCGCTTCCCTCTCTGGGAGCATTGGGTTGGTCTGACGGAGATCCAACAGTGCCCAGAAATAAAATTATTATACCAAATTCAAATCTTTCAAGCATTCTTGAATGCATCATAAAATAACCTTTCTGAAGTGAAAATTAGTACGTTCTTTCCTTTTGGCTTACTTTGCCTTGCCAGACTGCCACCCTTCCCCATGGTACCGAAATACCGGCTCGGGAAGGAAAGTGCAATCTCCGAGCACTTGCAGGACACCTCAATTCACGCTACGCTCTCCGCTTGCCTGAAACAGGCCCCCGCTAAAGTTAGGTTCCTCTTAAGATTTGTATAGCAGATTTTCGTTCCATTTTATTAATTTACTTCAATTTTTGTGGTGGATTCTCTTCATATCTACCAAAACTTTTCTCCAAACCGAAACCCATCTCCTTTTCTCTTTTATCATCATTCCTTAGGTAGTGTTAATCCTTAGCTAACACCTACCCATAGGATAGAAAACAGAAGAAGAGAAGTAAACTGGTCACGATAAGGGGAGTGTAGGGTAGAATATCAAGAGAAGAGAAGGGAAGTGGTCAACATGATAAGGGGAATGTAGGATAGAAAATCAAAAGAAGAGAAGGAAACTGGACAACACGATAAGGGGAAAGTAGGGTAGAAAATCAATAGAAGAGAAGGGAACTGGTCAACACGATAAAGGGAATGTAGGGTAGAAAATCAATAGAAGAGAAGGATAAAAGTTCACGATATAAGCAGCAGTGTGTATGAGGTGGTATTCTACCCTGCAGAACATACGGTAGTTTAGGTTATTTTAGGATAGTACTGTACCCATGTCACATGGAGAATGCTTGATCATCACTTGGCTTGCTACTGCGGCTTCGAGGCGTGTACCGTTCATCCCACAACATGATCTCACATTCAGATATGAAAGCACTCTAGGATCTACAAGACCACATTGAAAACTAAACATGTTACAATTAATATGAGTTTATTTACTAAAACTCCCAGGAACAAATACAAATACACATAAACATCAATATTTTGGAAAGAATCCAAAATAACAAAAATCAAAATCCATAAATTCTTTAAAATCATACAACTCTACATTATAGCATTATCTTGCTTAGCTGACATCTATTCTTTAATGTCAATACAAATTTTCTTTCTTCCAACATTTCATTTCTATTCATTAAGGCAACGAGCGTGCCTATCTTTTTATGAAAAATACACTAAGGCTTTACGGAAATTTACCGTATCATCATAGTCCCTTCACGGTTTTATTTTACCTTTATTTTCATTGTTTACTTTATTTTCAGTCACTTTCAAACTACAGTATATTAATTCTTCCAGTTAAGCCTTAGGTTTAAACATTTACACAACAAATCAACAATTCTTAACATGCCATGACTCGAACTCACATCCTTCCAACTTATTTCTCATGCTCAAGGGGCATTCATTAGTGATGTATCATGTGCTACAATTTTTTCATTACTTGGTTTACTTTCAAACTCAATCATTTTATTACCCGTGTTACTCACTAAATCTCTCGAGGTAGAAATCGATTATTTATTAACAAACTTATTCCTTGACTACTATGGTCAAATATTATAGAATTTCTTCAAACTTAGTGTGGGGACAATTGTCAAGGACCCACCAATACAACAATCTACTTTATATCCTAACAGCACCTTCATTTAACAAATTTGCATTTTCCCCGTTTATTTACTAATACTTTTTCCGCTCTTACAACTTCTGTACACAAAGCGTCTATTATATTCGCTTCCCCTGCGGCCTAAGAAGACCTCCAAGGTCGCTAGACTCTCCCCTCACTTCTACTTGGCTGTGATTTATGACCTAGTCTTCGCCTCATTCATTCCCCTCGCGACTTTTCAAATGTTTACCTCTTTTCTTAAAGGGTGTATGATCATCAAGTTAACACATTACTTCAACTAGTTATTCCTTACTTTATTTATCATTCATTTCACTTCCTTATAACCAATGCCATATTTAGAGATCACGACGACTTATATACTTATTAGGCAGACAACAAGAGATCGTTATCATACCTTGCTTCCGTCCTTTTTATAGGTAGACAACAAGAGATCGCTATCATACCTTGCTTCTGTCCTATCATTTCATTTCACATACTTTTATTGTCGGATATAACAATACTGCTGGCCATTTTAGGAAATGTTATATGACACTAGGCTCGGAGACCCTACACGCCTCCCCAGTTGTATCATATCTCGTAGAAACCTTTTAATCCTTCCAGACTTATACTTGGCAATGCCTCAACGGGACTTACACTGCAAATTACCATAAACTAAGCTATTCCAGCGGGAATGTACCATCCGCTTTGGTCGCTAACCATAGATACCATTTTATGCTGACTGGCGAAAACCCTTTAGTTTTCCCATGGGTGCAACCCTTAACAACGACGACGATTTCCGACATTTAATACCTTTTTTGATATCTCAAAATATGCACGTTACAGGATATACATTTGCTAGCTTGATACTACATTTTATTCATTACTTATAGGCCCATTTTGGCAACACAACGTTTTAATAACTTGGACTCTCATCGCATACTACATCTTCGACAACTCAACTTTACTCGTATCGCGACATTAATTTTACTGGTCTTTACTTCGGCATTTTACTTTCAACATGGCCAATGGCCTATAACTTCATAATACATTTCCAAGGTGTTCGTTTATCACCAATTACTTTAATTCATTACATTTATTAGCTGAATACCGTTATTACTTCATTATTTTAAAGTATCCCAAAGATCCTTCAATTATTCAATTATTTCAACTCGAGTTTATTATTATCATTCTCATTAATACTTATCGCTTCATTATTTACTTACGGAAGGCAATTATTCAATTCAACACTTATTATTCCGGAGTATAAAATCTCAAGACTTATTATTTTTCGGAGTATAAAAACTCAATATTTATTATTATTATTATTATTATTATTATTATTATTATTATTATTATTATGGTGCTTGTTTCATTTTACTCTTACTTTTCACTTATATGGCGTAATTTACTTGCCAATAACATTATTATATTCGATTTCTCCTCTCAGATTTCACTTTTCATTGTTAATTATTCATTTTTACGGGTTTCCATTATTATTAATGTTATCATGTTTGCACTTCAATAATTATCTTTTTACATTTTTGCAAACTATATTTGCGGGTTTTCCAATACATTTTAACTTTACTCGTTCATTCACTAGTGCATTTATTGGTTATTTTATACATTTTCAAATTCACTGATTAGCACATGACACAATCATTTAGTATAATAAACATTTCTTACTCACCCCATCTGCTGTTCGGCTCATGACCTGGTTTTTGGATGCCTTCCCATTTAATTGCTTCAGTAACACATCTTTACACTTAAATAGACCATTTTCATTTTCTGGTCCTCAATTTTACACTCGTACACAACTCGATACATTATTACTCTGCTTTTTCTTAAACACTTATTTCCCTACACATTTCACTTAATTAATATTTACACTGCACACGAACCAAATTTCAGCATATTGCGGTGAAAAAATCACTGCGCTGGTGATCCTGAGATAATCTCCCTATTCTGCATTGAACGTGTGTTTGTTCCTACAAATCTCCTACTTCTTGGAAAGTCTTTCTTTCCTAGTCTCTTTGGAGTTTGTCTATTGTGCGTGGCTTCCTTAAATGATGCCTATTTGCTTAAGGCGAATTGTTTATGATGCTTGCTGACACTTCATTCCCTGTCTCTACTTATCGCAACTTTCGCAACTCTATTTTGGCTTCCAGTTCGAAGACCGTATACTTTCTACTTCTATATTCTAGCTGCTTTTTCGTTTCTTTAAACTCGTATTTCTTATAGCGTTTCTGTACTGTGCGATTTTACTTTACAAAGTTCTTTTGACGTCCCCTCTGGGAGTTTAATATTTGAACTATCTTCCCTTTAGCGTGGCGTAGCCTGTCTCCGCTCTATAAATTTACTGTTTCTTTTTCAATTCCTATTATTCTTTACTCTGCAGTCCTCTGTTATAAGTGTTCGTTAGTCTATTTGCGTTCGTTCAGAGTCCCTAACTCTGTCTTGCTTCCTTAAGCTTTAAAGAATATCAAGACCAACACTTTGGTCTGGAATCGAACTATTGCTGCAACGTGTAGCGTAACACCTCACCAAGGTGTTCAATCAACTGAATGACTGACTTAACGTGCCTGACGTGCTTGACGTGACGTGCTTCTACCGAGGCTTCTCGATCTGACTGATGAACTTCATTATACTGATGCGTAACGTGTAGCCCGACCTCCCTCAGGAGTCTCTGATGAACTTCATACTCTGGCTTAGGCTTAAAGCCTTATTTATTAGTTTTGGCGCAGAAATTAGTCCCTGACAAGCTCGGGAGTTCAACTTCTGATTCCTAGCTCCAATCTGGTTTATATTTTATTTCCAGATGTAATCTGTAATAACTTTACGATCGCCTGTTGGCGGAACGGGATTAGTTCATAGGTTAATTTTTAATTAATTAAAATAGTCATTATACACTCTGCGGGGCCGATTTGATTACCTCTGTATCGCTTCGTAGCACTCCGATCTGCATTCCGATGACGTTATCTTAGCTTGCATTTTCTTAAGTACCTTCTTTTCAGGTTTACCAACTTTCCGATTTATGCTGTCCCTGCTACTGTCTTAATTTCAAATCTTGTTAACTTGGTGAGTTTATTTTGTCAAGTTTTATAGTTGGGAGTTCCTCATTTATATGTTCGAATTCTTGTTGACTAAACGCTCTTTGGGGCCTCGTCTCAAGTATGCCCTTAGGAAAGTAGATCTCTCGTAAATGTCGCACTTGAATAGTAATAACTTTTCGTTGGATCGCTTACTCATGGAATGTTGAGTGTTAATTACGACCCTTCAGCTCTACATTTCTTTGCTTCGTTAATGGCTTTTCTAACGACCTTTTTCACTTAAACAGTCAGAACTAATGGGATTTTATATGTTCAATAAGCCACCCGCGTATCTTGCAGTGTTTCTGAAGCTTATTTCACAATGACATATAAGCCCAGCCATCGGAGGAGCAATCCAGTTCAACTCAATGCCGGTCCCAAGCCCGGAAAAATGGGGAGGGTAAATGGATGGTTAATGAGTCTCAGTGGAAGCACTTGTACTGAGAAATGCTCTAGTTGGTAGGCTAGCCTGCTTATGAAACCATCAAATCCTACCCCTATGGGGACAGATGAGGGCGAGTGTCTGGCGCCTTAAAACGAGACTATCTCAGATAAAGTATGGTAACTCTGAGAGAAGGTTCCGTGGTCCTCCAGGTTGGGGGTAGGGCGTAAGGCTAACAACTCTACCTTGAAAAGAAAGCATTGTTACGAAACCAACACAATTCATGCCTCGAACAAGTGAACCTGAAGACGAACATGGCAGAGAATTACGGAACAATGATAAATGAGCTTCGATATTGAGAACCATGCTGCAAGCAGGAAAAATGGCAGAGATAGCTGAAGAGTTTCTGAAAACAAGGAAGAGAGGAAGACCCAGAAAATGATGGATCAAGGACATAGAAGAGGACCATAAGAAGATGAAGATTCAAGGATGGTGGGAGAAGATAAAGAAGAGAGAAGTTTGGACGTGTATTGTGAAGGAGGCCAAGGCTCACCCAGGGCTGTAGCGCCGAGGAAGTATGTAACATGACATATAATGTACACGGTGGATATGGAAAACGCTACATTCTCTTTACGTCCATAAAACGTTATTAAACCATCACAGGTTGATAGATCACACTACAGATGAGTGGTGATTAGTCTCTCACGCATAAAGGGCGCTGTGAATTTTCTATCCACAAAGCATCCCTCTGGCGGATATACAGGCAGCGATGTGACGAGGTATTTCATCATACAGGTAGCGGATATTGTTGTACTGAGGTAAGCAATCTGTTGTATAGCACCACTGACCTTTAGCTGTGAATGCCACGCTCATTATATCCGTAACTATGAACACCACTACCACCTTCTAACCCGCTAGCATATCCATACATTTCCTTTCGGCTGCCTATCCTATCCTAGCTCTGCCTAGAAAACTATGCTTTGAGGACAGGAATGAGTAAAAATGCACTCATAGTACAGGCTTAATTAAAAAACACAGGTTATCAAAGGGATTTAACGCACACCTAACTATAGGGGATGATGAGTATGATACCGCAGCCCCTAAATGAAACAACAACAATTCCTCCTCTACTCCAGGCAAATGCCGGGATGGTTCCTAACTTAAACCCTTGTTCGCCTTCTTCCCAATCCAAGCCCTAATTACACACACACTAATACAGCCCTCAAAACAACACAGGTTATCATACAAATTCCATGTACACCCAAGTGCATGAGACTAAATGACCACGATGTCGCAAAGCCAATAAATGAATCAACAACATACCAATCAGAGACGAAATAGAATTACCTGAGAAAAATGTAAAAGGAAAATGAGTAATCATACAGGAAGCATCACTGAGCACTCTGCTAGATCTTCTTGTTCCCTTCATATCGAGGAGCCCTTATAAGAGTTAACCCTTTATAGCATAGTAGTCTTTATATTAACCACCTACTATAAAAATAGTTTGTAGGCTATTATCAAAGGTGCTAATAGTTGAAACTTTCAGCCAATTTACAAGAAAGTTTCTTGTAGAAGTAATATTTCTGAAGGCAAATGTTATATCCGTCTCCATGAACTATGGTGCTGGATAAAATTTCAACTGGTAGATACAATCAAAAATATTAAAATTAAAAAATTAAATAAAACAAATATACAAATAAAAATAAAACATAAATATACAAATTAAATTAAAACATAAATATACAAATTAAAATAGAATTAAGATAATAAAAATTACAAAGTTAAAATTGTAAAATTAAAAATAACAAATAAAGACATTTTTAAAATTTATTTAAATAAAATTAATAATATTGAATAATAACTAAAATCAAATTTAAAATTGAAATAAATAAAAGAATAAATAATAAAAATTCTTCTCGGCACGCCGGAAGGCGGAGGTAGATTTCACCGGGCAAACTTGGGGATAGGCGAAAATAGGCAGAATATGCAGGTTTTCGTAGAAGGATCAGACCTCATTTATTGCGAGAAAGTATTTTATAATTGGAGCTTAATTAACTTTGTTTTTCGTCATTTTATGCATATTTTAAACATTTTATTGTCTTATGGGGACGGTAACCTTCTTGTCATTTGGGGTCCAATTTTAGCCTACTTTTCACATTTTGCAAAAATGAGGAAAAAGTAGACTTATGAGATCGGGCAAATGTGTGTCTGTCTGTCTGTCTGTCTGTCCTTCTGTCTGTCTGTCTGTCTGTCTGGCTGTGTGTGTGTCCCCCCTATCAACTCCTAAACGGCTGCAGAAATCCAAACAAAATTTGGTAGGAGTAAAGATCAATACCTGAATATCTCAAGGCCATATTTGAAAATGATGTCAGTGCTACCAACTGCTGAAAAATCGCAATTGAAATTTGAGCTCCATGTTGGATATCATGGAAGGTATGAATGGGAGTTATTTCAAAATTGGCACACGTATAGATAATAATATTGCAGTTTAATTTCCAGGAGGCCATACATGGTAGTGTTGCCAAAATGATTATAAGCCTGCCGATAAGTCCAAATTTTAAATGCATATAACTTCTACACTTTCAATTGGATTTCAACCAAATTTTGTACGTGCTATGTGTATATAAACAGATATGCCTGAGCGTATTCTTAAGAGCCACCGGGGCTGCCAACTGTTAAAAATTCTCTCATAAAAATCCAAAAAACCCATATATCAGAAAGTATGCAAGCCGACAGCTTTAAACTATGCACACGTATAGTACCCGACATTCTATATTAATTTGGAGTAACTTATATACGTCAGTGCTGCCAACATGATTCTAAGCCTGCTGATAGGTCCAATTTTAAAATGCATGTAACTTCTATACTAACTAATGGATTTCATTCAAAATTGACACAATAATAGATCATATTATTTCAGATTATCTCTGACCAATACATGTATGTCATTGTTGCCAACATGATTTTACGTGCGCTTTTAGATCCAATGTTTAACTGCATGCAACGTCCATGCTATCCATTAGACTTCAACCAAATATTGTATTCTGTACCTTAAGAGATGGAACTAAGAATATATTCAGTCACCAGGGCTGCCAACTGTAGTTCTCTATTAGGCTGCATTATGCCAGGTATACAGTATTTCAAACTAATTAGAAATTTCGATATTACCAACTTAATTTCGTCATTATTCTAGATAGATCCATTAGGATTAATCATTGGCATGAATCTTAAATTTTAAGAAAAGTAGGCTCTTTAGTTCTTCACGGAACTTCTTGTTAGACTTCTTTTCACATTTTGCAAAAATGAGGAAATCGTAGACTTATGAGGTCGGGCAAATGTGTGTCTGTCTGTCTTTCTGTCTGTCTGTCTGTCTGTGTGTGTGTCCCCCCCTATCAACTCTTAACGGCTGCAGCAATCGAAACAAAATTTGGTAGGAGTAAAGATCTATACCTGAATATCTCACGGCCATATTTGTAAATGATGTCAGTGCTGCCAACTGCTGAAAAGTCGCAATTGAAATTTGAACTCTATGTTGGATATCTTGGAAGGTATGAATGGGAGCTATTTCAAAATTGGCACACGTATAGATAATAATATTGCAGTTTAATTTCCAGGAGCCTATACATGGCAGTGTTGCCAAAATGATTATAAGCCTGCTGATAAGTCCAAATTTTAAATGCATATAACTTCTAGACTACCAATTGGATTTCAACCATATTCGTATGTGCTATGTGTACATAGACAGATATGCCTGAGAGTATTCTTAAGAGCCACCAGGGCTGCCAACTGTTAATAAAGGCTCTCATTTAAAAAAAAATCTAAATACCCATATATCAGAAATTATGCAAGCCGACAGGTTAAAACTATGCACGCGTATAGTACCTGACATTCTGGTTGGTTGGTTGGTTCTTAAGTTTAGGGGCTGCGACAACGTGGTCATGTAGCCCCGTGTACTTTGGGTGTGTGTAGAATCTGTCTGATAACCAGTGTTAATTGTGATGACTGTATTAGTGTGTGTTATCTGTTTTTTAATTTAAGTACTGCAACTTAGAATTTTTCAAATAGTTCCTACTTTTGCCGCCAAGCGCCACCGTCAACGATTACTAGGCCAAGTTCAGAACTTAGCTACTAGACACCACCGCAGTCGGCTCTTGGCAACGCACATAGAAACCTAAGAGCGTTGTTTACTTTCTTAACCTATCCAATTTAGCTTCACACAGGTGCAATTAGTGGAAGGTTCTTTAACATGCCATAAATTTATGACATGGGACCGCCGGCTTTACTTCCCCTCCGAAGGATGGCATACTGGGGGATTTTAACGCTCTTAAAAAATCCGACGGCTTAGGCCGGGACACCAGACATTCTATATTAATTTGGAGTAATTTATATACGTCAGTGCTACCAACATGATTCTAAGCCTGCTGATAGGTCCAATTTTAAAATGCTTGTAACTTCTACACTAACTAATGGATTTCTTTGAAAATTGACACAACAATAGATCATATTTCAGATTATTTCTGACCAATACATGTATGCATGGAGGAAAGAAAGGAAGGAGATGCCTTCGCTGCGCTGCCTAGCGCAAGCTGCTGAAGCCAAACGGCTCGCCCACTTTGGCTGCAAGAAAATGGCTGTCCCTATGCTTAAAGCCGTAAACCACTCCAACTAGTAATGGATTTTAGTGACATAAAACTGCAATGACAAGTCAAGATTTTTTTTGGATAGGCAGAATACACTCTGTACATCACGGTAGTTGGCACAAATAAGCTGCGTTATCGTTTTAAAAGACAATTTAAATATACATATGAGAGCACCTTTGCGAGGCTAGTTTTGTAAGGAAGACGCGGCAAAACGTAATAATACGCTGAAACACTGATTAAATTGAATACAGGTGTCTGAAGATGCGAGAAGGAACATCTTGGGAATTAATGATGCCGAACTAATTACGGTATTGACACCAAATTGAGTTTTATGTTCTTATTGGTGTTGAGGCATTCATCAGTTTTTAGGCCTAATTTCGAGCACAGCCACTTTCACTCATTGGTCGTACACATTTTGATATTCAAGAATACGAACCTCAAAATTAATAAACAGAACAATTAAAAAAGGACACATATTTGCACAAAAATACGGTATAGCCTATACGTTTCGGTACCGTACGGTATTTTCTTTGTGGGGGGTAGAAACTTGACGATTAGCCTCGAATTGATTAATTACGTAGGCCTACCGTAATTATTGACCGACAGCCGTTTGATAATTTGGGAATTCCAGAGGAATGATTTTTATTTTTTTGGTACTGGTATATAGGGTAGGCCTACACATGCTGAGATTAGAATTGAAGAGTGTTTTTTTTAAATAACTTATCACTTCTGTTATTACGTTTCCAAAGTTGCATAACTGGAGCGCGATAAAAATCAGGGCCAAAATAAGGTTTAGCCATGCACCATGCCATATGCAAGTCACAGAACACCGAATACGAGTTAAGGTTACGCCCACTTTGGTTGCAGCGCTTGGCTTCACTCATACGAGCTTAGGGCATCTCCTCTTATTCTTTCCTCCATGCATGTATGTCATTGTTGCCAACATGATTTTACGCGCGCTGTTAGATCCAATATTTAACTGCATGTAACGTCCGTGCTATCCATTGGACTTCTACCAAATTTTGTATTCTGTACCTTAAGAGATGGAACTAAGAATATATTCAGTCACCAGGGCTGCCAACTGTATTGCTGTATTAGGCTACATTATGCCTAGTATACAGTATTTCGAACTAATTAAGACATTCCGATATTACCAACTTAATTTCGTCATTATTCTACATAGGTTCATATACTGTAGATTAATCATTGGCCTGAATCTTAATTTTAAGAAAAGTAGGCTCTTTAGTTCGTCACGGAACTTCTTGTTATGCTTGTGGTCACGCTGTCCTTATGCAAGGTTTCGACACTGATGTGTAACTATCTAACGGTCTGTTACTTCCTCACGCAAAATTTTATCTCCCGCAGAGATTTTGGTTGGTTCCTCAGTTTAGGGGCTGCGACAACGCGGTCATGTAACCCCGTGTACTTTGGGTGAGTGTAGAATCTGTCTGATAAACGGTGTGAATTGTGAAGCCTGTATTAGTCTGTAATTCAGGTAAGGACTGCAAACGGTCAATTGCAAGCAGTAGCTCCTAATGTTGCTACCAGATACTACCGTCAACGACACATAGCTTTGAACTTGGCTACTAGATGCCACCGCAACCAGCCACTCGCAGCGAACGTTGGATCTTCCCCTCCAAAGGAAAGCATACTGAGGGATTTTTAGTGCTCTTAGAAAATCCGACGACTTTGGCCGGCTTTGAACCCGCGAACTTGGACATAGAAGTTCAGCATGCTACCAGTTACGTCACCGAAGCCGCTTCTCACTTAGTCAGAAGGAAAACTGAATGTGATCTCGTGCAAGTGCGTTGTCATGGCAACGTCTGATGGCTCATCCCTCATTAATTTAGTAGTGTTGTCATGGCAACCTCTGATAGCTCTTGGCATTTTCTTATAATTCAGAAATCATTTTTCTCATCCCTTGGCGTAATGGTGGGTCATATCAAAAATTCTCGCAGACAAAAGTTTTAGGTAATTATTAGGGGAATAATGTCCATTTTGTACGGTTTTGATATTGTGCCTATTAAGAGAGATATGATTAATGTTTCCCGAAAAACCCACTTTTTCCCACCCCTTTGGTCAATGGTTGGTGCTATCAAAAAACTCTTCAAACATAAATTTTTGGGCCTTATCCGACACATAGGATGAACTTTGAATGGATTAGATATTACAAATATTACGAGAGTTATAGCAATATTTCACTTTTTCGAAAAAAGCCCCCCCATTTTCACCCCCGTCGACCGATTGTGCCCATTAACGAAGTCGACCGAGATATTATGTAAAAATTTCAAAGTGATTGGTGGAAAATTGCGGTAGTTATCGTGTCCACAAGAAAGTGATATATCTATTATATAAAACAAAGTGTCCTGACTGACTGACTGACTGACTCATCATCGCCCAGCCAAAACTAATAAAGTTAGAAACATGACATTTTGGGGATATGTTCTTTGTAAGTCAAAAACGCCCACTAAGGATTTTGGATATTCAGGTTCTAAAGGGGTATTATGGGGGTACAACTGCATTTCCTTTTATAACAATATCTCCGGCTTGGTGTCATTGAGGGATGTGATGCTCGGCATATAAACTCATCATTAAAAATAAGAAGACACGCGTCTGAGGGTTTTTCGATATGGTGTATATTATGAGGTGAAAGGGGGTGAAAAGTGGGGGTTGAAGGATTCCTAACGTAGTGTGTATCTCTTAAACGACATAGGCGAGGAGTTTGAAACTCAGCGGAAAAATCAGCTTAAAAATAAGTAAATAGGTGTTTGACCGTTTTTTCATAAATCCAATTTAAGGGGCCCATGGGGAGGAGTGAATTTCTGAGGGGGAAAACAGGATAGAAAGTGTCCTAACTGATTGACTGACAGACTCACTCATTAAACTCAGTGGGGGGGGGGGGGGACTGTTTAAAAATAAGTAAATAGGTATTCGACAGTTTTTTTTCATAAACCCAATTTAAGGGGTTCATGGGAAGGGGTGAAATTCTGAAAAAAGAAAATTGAAAGAATATGTCCTGACTCACTCACTCATCATTGCCCAGCCAAAATTATTGAAGTTAGAAACATGACATTTTGGGGATATGTTCGTTGTATGTCAAAACCGTACACTAAGGGAGGATTTTCGGATATTCAGGTTCTAAAGGGGTCATAAGGGGGTTCACCTGCATTTTATTGAATAACAATATCTCGCGAGTGGTTTCATTTGTGGATGTGATACTCGGCATATAAACTAATCATTAGAAATAAGCAGACAAGTGTCTAAGGTTTTTTCGATGTGTTGTATAATGTATTATAAGGTGAAGGGGGGTGAAAAGTGGGGGTTGAAGGATTCTTAACGTAGCGTGTATCTATTAAATGACATAGGCGAGAAGTTTGAAACTCAGCGGAACAAAATCAGCTTAAAATATAAGTAAATCGGTGTTCGACCGTTTTTTCATAAATTCAATTAAAGGGGCCAACGGGGTGGGGTGAAATTTTGAAAAAAAAAAAAAAGGAGAGAAAGTGTCCTAACTGACTGACTAACTCACTCACTCATCAAACTCAGGGGAAAAGACGGCTTAAATATAAGTTAATAGGTGTTCGAGCGTTTCTTCATAAATCCAATTTAAGGAGCCCATGGGGAGGAGTAAAATTCTGGTAAAAATAATTGAAAGAAAATGACCTGACTCACTCACTCACTCATCATCGCCCAGCGAAAACTATTGAAGTTGGAAACATTAAATTTTGGGAATATGTTCGCTGTATGTCGAAAACGTCAACTAAGGAAGGATTTTTGTTTATTCGGGTTCTGAAGAGGTGTTAAGGGGGTAAACGTGCATTTCATTGAATAACGATATCTCATGAGTTGTTTCTTTGGGGATGTGATATTCGGCATATAAGCTAATCATTAAAAATAAGCAGACATATGTCTAAGGGTTTATCGATGTGGTGTATATTATGTCGTGAAAGGGGTGAAAATTGGGGGTTGAAGGATTCTTAACGGACCGTGTATCTCTTAAACGACATAGGCTAGAAGTTTGAAATTCAGCGAAAAAAAAACCCAGCTTAAAATGTAGGTAAATCGGTGTTCAACCGTTTTTTCATAAATCCAATTTAAGGGGCCCTTGGAGAGGGGTGAAATTCAGAAAAAAAAACAGGAAAGAAAGTGTTCTAACTGATTAACTCACTCACTCACTCATCAAACTCAGGGGGGAAGAACAGCTTAAAAATAAGTAAATAGGTGTTCGACCGTTTTTTTTTCATAAATCCAATTTAAGGGGTTCATGCGAGGGGTGAATTTCTGAAAAATAAATGAATGAAAATGTCCTGACTGACTGACTCACTCATCGTCGCCCAGCCAATATTATTGAAGTTAGAAACATGAAATTGTGGGGTTATGTTCGATGTATGTAGAAAACGTCCTCTAAGGAAGGATTTTTGAATATTCAGGTTCTAAAGAGGTGTTAAGGGGGTAGACCTGCATTTAATTGAATAACAATATCTCCCGATTGGTTTCCTTGGGGGATGCGATACACGGCATATAAACTCATCATTAAGAATAGGAAGACACATGTCTGAGGGTCTTTCGATGTAGTGTATATTATGAGGTGTATGTGTGAAAAGTGGGGGTTGAACGATTCCTAACGGAGCAAGTATCTCTTAAAAGACAGAGGCATAAAGTATGAAACACAGGGGGAAAAATCAGCTTGAAAAATAAGTAAATAGGTGGTCGATCGTTTTTTCCAATTTAAGGGGCCCAAGGAGAGGGGTGAAATTCTGGAAGAAAATCGTCCACTAAGGAAGGATTTTTGGATATTCACTCTCATCGACCAACCAAAACTATTAAAGTTAGAAGAATGATATTTTTGGTATATGTTTGTTGTGTGTCGAAAACGTCTACTAAGGAGGGATTTTTGGATATTCAGGTTCGAAAGGGGTGTTATCGGGGTTAACCCTGCATTTCATTGAATAACAATATGACATGACTATCACGTGAGCGAAGCCGCGGGTACCTGCTAGTAATATAATAAAGCTGAGGAGTTTGTGCTTTTTGTGTGTTTTTGTGTTTATGTGTTTAAACGCGCTAATCTCTGGAACCACCAGTCAGATTCGAAAAATTCTTTTTTTATATAGCCTGATTCAAGATGAATCGTTTAGGCTATGTAGCATTAGGCTACACTTCTCAGGTAACCTTCAAGATTGATTTTAGTTCAGTAAGTCGGTAGAACAAGTGCTCCCGAACAGCTCTATCCGCATGCGCTGGCGTTATGGTTAGTGATACGTTCACCTTTTCCCCGATCTGAACCAAAATTCGTATACTTACCCTTTGGAACCCTGCAAGTAACACTGTTTACATGAAATTTCGGACAGACCACTCCATTCCTTGCATTTAGGCCCTTTGGCAAAAATCTACACCGTTTCACCGATCAGAACCAAAATTTGTATACTTACCCTTTGGAATCCTGCGAGTAACACAGTCTGCATGAAGTTTCGGACAGACCACTCCATTCCCTGCATTTAGGCCCTTTGGCACAAATCTACACCGTTTCACCGATCTGAACCAAAATTTGTATACTTACCCTTTGGAACCCTGCGAGTAACACTGTCTACATGAAATTTATGACAGACCAGTCCATTTCCTGCATTTAGGCCCTTTGGCACAAATCTACACCCTTTCACCAATCTGAAACAAAAGTTGTATACTTACCCTTTGGAACCCTGCGAGTAACACTGTTTACATGAAATTTCGGACAGACTACTCCATTCCCTGCATTTAGGCCCTTTGGCACACATCTACACCGTTTCACCGATCTGAACGGCAATTTGTATACTTACCCTTTGGAACCCTACGAGTAACACTGTCTGCATGAAATTTTGGACAGACCCCTCCATTCTCTGTATTTAGGCCCTTTGGCACAAATACACACCGTTTCACAGATCTGAACCAAATTTTATATAGTTACCCTTTGGAACCCGACGAGTAACACTGTCTGCTTGAAATTTTGGACAGACCACTCCATTCCCTGCATTTAGGCCCTTCATCACAAATCTACACCGTTTCTCCTGAATGCACCAAATTTTACATACACTTTGAAAACCTGCTGGTAACACTGTCCACTTGATATTTTAGACAACGCTCCCCATTCCCTACATTTAGAATAACAGACAAAATGAACTTGAAAACCACGTATTAAAGCCCTAGAACCATTCATGTCCGTAGTAGTGTAACTCGAAGAGTATTTTAATAAGTCTATTGTTGGCGGGCAGGTCGGGCTGCATCACGTCACCCCTACAAGTGTTCTGGTGCAGAATTGCGAAAATAGTTGCATCTTGCGCTGTTTATAAATTGCAGTCCCGGGGGGGTAATTAGTGCAAAAAGATTTCTTAGGCCCCTTTAAACAGTTAGTATCATGACAATATTATGCCTCTGTATAAGTGCAATGGTGTTGGTGCAGTATATTGAGGTTATCAGCTGCAATAAGCGTTGGTGCTTTCAAATTTACCTTCATTTATTCAGAAACTTATCGTTAAGCGCTTTGTGGCGATGAATGATACTATTGCTACCTCCGTAGCTCGGGCCAGCCGAAGTTTTCCAAAGAGTTCTGATTATTTTCCTACGGCGCTATGCGACAAAAGACGACACTACTGGTCTCTTAATTTCTAACAGCCAATGAGATATAGGCCCTAGGCAGTGTCTTTTATTTCACTTACTGCTCTTTCTATTTTTTTTTAGTAAATTTGTTTGTAAATTACATGTGTCAGTGCTGTAGTTAGTAAATAGCTATTTCCCTATTCATAATTATCATTACGGGAAAATGACCTGAATGTTACGTCCCCACTACTACTACCACCACCACACAAAGATATATTTTTAAAATATTGTTTTATGTTAGTTTAAGTATCATGTGCCAGTTCTGTAGTAGTACTTAATACCATCCACCGGGCGAAGTCCGGCACTACTGCTAGTATATATATATATATATAGATACATATATATACATATATACATACATTATATATAAACTTTTGAACTGACGGTGGTTTTGGGGTGTAGGGGATATGAAACGCGAAGTTATGTCAAAATTTTCCGGAAGTCGAAACATGGTACCCATTGCAATAGTTAGCTTTCTAATGAAATCTACCTAAAATTAGAGCTGAAATGAAAATTTTAATAAAAACAATTGAAATAAGAAAAAGATAGTCTTCCCTATAAAGGGTTAAACATAGAGTTGATAAATCTGATATTACAGATTGTTGTTGTTGTTTGAGTCTTCAGTCTTTTGACTGGTTTGATGCAGCTCTCCATGCCTCCCTGTCCTGAGCTAATCGTTTCATCTCTACATAACTACCACACCCTACATCTGAGGCAATCTGTTTAACATATTCTAACCTTGGTCAACCCCTACAGTTCTTGTCCTCGACCCTTCCTTCCATTACTAAGCTTGCTATTCCTGGGTGTCTTAGTATGTGTCCTACCAACCTATCTCTTCTCTTCATTAGCAGTCGCCAGAAACATCTCTCCTCTCCCACTCGTCTTAATACCTCTATGTTTGTAACCCTATCTACCCATCTGATCTTCATCATTCTCCTGTAACACCACATTTCAAATGCTTCTATTCTCCTCTTTTCTGCTGCACCAATAGTCCAAGTTTCACTTCCATAGAGCGCCACGCTCCAGACAAAGGCTTTCAAAAATGACTTCCTAATACCTAAATCTATATTCGATGTCAGTAGATTCCTTGTTTGTAGAAAAGCTTTCTTTGCCTGAGCCAACCTACTTTTTATATCCTCTTTGCTTCGTCCATCACGGGTTATTCTACTTCCTAAGTAACAGAAGTATTCTACTTCCTTCAGCTTTTCACCTGTCAATTTGATCTCCATAGAGGTTTCTGATTTATTTCGGCTGCATTCCAGTATTTTTGTTTTACATTTA
This sequence comes from Meconema thalassinum, assembly GCA_946902985.2. NCBI lineage: Eukaryota > Metazoa > Arthropoda > Insecta > Orthoptera > Tettigoniidae > Meconema > Meconema thalassinum. Next base: position 2,055,209,586 of record OX336388.2, on the reverse strand, counting down.
TTAATTTTCATCATGAATTCTTTCTGTAAGACGGAGTCCATACCATTCAAAAACTCATTCAAATCCTCAGGCTTGTCGGCCAAGATGACTATGTCATCAGCAAATCTCAGAGTTGAAATTATTTCTCCTTGAATCTTCACTCCCACTTTAAATTTTTCTCTAATTTCCTTCATCGCTTGTTCAATGTAAAGATTGAAAAGTATGGGTGATAAGTTGCAGCCTTGCCTTACACCTTTCTGAATACCAGCTTCTCTCTCATGTCCTTCAACTCGAATGACTGCTGTCTGGTTTCTGTATAGATTGTATATCACCCTCCTATCCCTGTACTTTATTCCAATCGATTTCAAAATGTCAAACAATTTAGTCCAATCAACGTTATCAAAAGCCTTTTCTAAGTCTACAAAAGCCATGAACGTTCTCTTATTTTTCCTTATTCTACCTTCCAAAATCAGCCTAAGACTTAGTACAGCTTCCCTTGTTCCTACATTTCTCCTGAAACCAAACTGGTCTTCACCCAACTCCGTTTCTATCTGGCTTTCAATCCTCTTGTAAATTATCCTAGACAGGATCTTTGAAGCATGAGTAATCAAGCTGATTGTACGGTAATCTTCACATCTGTCAGCTCCCACTTTCTTTGGTATAGGGATGATTACATTCTTCTTGAAATCAGGGGGTACCTCACCTGTCTCATAAATCCTACACACCAAGTGAAATAACCTGATCAGACCACCTCCTCCTATGCAGCGTAGCAACTCAATCGGTATATCATCTATGCCTGGTGCTTTGTTCCTGCTTAAGTCTTCCAAAGCTCTATCAAATTCTGATCTCAATATTAAATCTCCTTTCGCATCCTCATCAATTTCCTCCTCCCTTTCCATTATATGATTCTCAATCTCCTTTCCCTTATACAAACTCTCTATGTAAGCTTTCCATCTCTCAACCTTTTCTTCCCTATCTGTTAGAGGCTTTCCATTTATGTTTCATTAATAATGTTTGCTAATTACTGACAGCAATAGCTATGTTCGATAAGGCGCAGTTCTAGGCCACGGGACCAAGCTAACTGCGGACACGGTAGATGTGGGTTCAAGCCCCACCGTCGGCCGTCCTTGAAATGTTTTTTCGTTGCTTCTCATTATCAAGTCCAGGCAAATGCCGGGATGGTACCTTCCAATAGACCACGGCCACTTCCTTTCAACTCCTGGCCCAGTTTGGTTGGTTGGTTCCTCAGTTTAGGGGCTGCGACAACGCGGTCATGTAGCCCCGTGTACTTTTGGGTGTGTGTAGAATCTGTCTGATAACCGGTGTTAATTGTGATGGCTGTATTAGTGTGTGTATCTGTTTTTTAATTCAAGTAAGGACTGCAACTTTGAATTTTTCAAATAGTTCCTACTTTTGCCGCCAAACGCCACCGTCAACGACTACTAGGCCTAGTTCAGAACTTAGCTACTAGACGCCACCGCAGTCGGCTCTTGGCAACGAACGTAGGAACCTAAGAGCGTTGTTTACATTCTTAACCTATACACTTTACATTCACACAGGTGTAATTAGTGGAAGGTTCTTTAACATGCCATAAATCTATGACATGGGACCGCCGGCTTTACTTCCCCTTCGAAGGAAGGCATACTGAGGGATTTTTAACGCTCTTAAAAATCCGACGGCTTCGGCCGGGTTTAAACCCGCTATCTTGGGCATAGAAGCTCAGAATGCTACCGACTACGCCACCGAAGCCGCCTATGGCCCAGTTTGTCTTCATTAATTTCATATATCCTCTAACGAGATTGAAGTCCGGAGGAGCATCCGACCGTAAAACTACCCACCACTTAGTAATTCATCTCATCTCATCCCCGACCCCGTTAAAACGGAAATAAGGGTCAGACTTACACTAATGTTCCGTAATTCTAATAGTTAGTCGAGTTCCGATCAATCAATCAATCATGCTAATCACACACGCCTACTTTACGGTTTCTGAAACTGTCGAAAGAAGGTTAAAATAGTGGATTATCTAGGGTGATGTTGTTGGCTGATTTACCTTGGAGATGATGTTGCCCACTTGGCGGCAATAAACAGTTAAGTACGACCACCTAGTGGTGTAGTGGTTGGCATTCTTGGCTGTCATTCCCGGAGGTCCGGGCTCGATTGACGGCTCAGTAAATAAATTTCATTTCGGTCTGGGGCTAGAACGGGGTACACTCAGCTATTCTGGAAGTAGCTTTCCGTGATTTCTCAATTCTACTCTAGGTGAATGTCAAGATGGTTCCTAACTTAAGGAGCTCCCTTCCAAATCCAAATTTAAAAAAATATACACTAATACAGACACCACATTAACACAGGTTATGAGATAAATTCTACACACACCCAGAAGTACACAGGGATAAATGATAGCGATGTCCAAGCTCCTCAAATGAAACAACAACAGCAACCAGTTAAGTACGGAATGTTTGATTCTCCTCGGCGAGGAGCGATTACAAGACGAGTGAAGCGCAGTGCGGGTTGCGTGTCTAACTGGCATTGTGTTGTCCTGACCTGGGAGGGCATCTCAAAAAGCCAGTCTGACGGTCATTTGTTGTATTTTACTTGAGGGCATTGTGGTTACGAGCTTCGTGAACTTGGATGTACCTACTGTAACAACTCGTCTCTAGGTTTGGGTTAGGTTGTGTGGGACTTGTAACAAGATACCATCCCAGCATTTGTTTAGATTTAATGTGGAAAATCCAGGTAAGGAGTCCCACGGATCTGATAACGTGGAACTTCCCACCTATCAAACGTTGTGGCCTATAACAGTGGCATAGAGAGCTTAGAAACCATTTTCCGGTGTTGCCTTACAGACAATCGAAATTTGATATTTTTCAATCGGTCAACACGTTGTACTCATTACAATTGGGTGATTTCCTAATCCTAATCCTGGCTGTGTTACTCAGCGGTAACGTTCCAACTTGCTGTCCCAAGGTTGCAGGATCGAAGTCTGGCGCAGCCATTTGACATCTGAGGGTGCGCAAATGCGAGGGAGCCGTGTCAGTAGATTTACTGGCACGTTAAAGATCGCCTTCCGGACAAAATTCCCGCACCCTGGAGTTTCTAAAAACCGCAGTTGTTAGGAGGGACGTAAAACCAATAACATTATTATTATTATTATTATTATTATATTAATCCTGAAAAGAATTTACATGAGATTAATAAATACACTTGGGTGACCAGTTTCGATCGTCAAGCGATCATCATCAGATCCTTTACACTTAGACTATTAAATCTATGTCTACAAGTATGGGTTCTGATAATTACAATATAAACACTTATTTAGTAGCATGCTGAGCTTCTATGCCCAAGATAGCAGGCTTAAACCCGGCCGAAGACGTCGGATTTTTAAAGAACGTTAAAAATCCCTCAGTATGCCTTCCTTCAGAGAGGAAGAAAAGCCGGCGGTCCCATGTCATAGATTTATGGCATGTTAAAGAACCATCCAATAATTACATCTGTGTGAAGCTAAATTATATATATAGGTTAAACATTTGACTAACGTTCTTAGGTTCCTAAGTTCGTCATCAAGAGGCGACTGCGGTGGCATCTGGTAACTAAGTTCTGAACTAGTTGGTGGTTGATGGTGGCGTTTGGCAGCAAAAGTAGGAACCACTTGAAAGATTTCAATGTCTGCAGTCCTTACTTGAATTAAAACAGATACATACACTAATACAGTCATCACAATTAACACCGGTTATCACACAGATTCTACACACACCCAAAGTACATGGGGCTACATGACCGCGTTGTCGCAGCCCCTAAACTGAGGAACCAACCAACCAACACTTATTTATCAAAATCAGGACGTTGGGTACGAAATGAGCTTCGGAAACGGTCATTTGAAGCTTGGTGCAGACTTCCTCATAAAGGTAAAGGAGTGGAAGTTTATGAACAACATCCTAAGAACAACTCGTGGATAAATAACAGAAAAGGCTTATCGTGCTCTGAATGGACGAATGCCATCAAAATGTCTTGCAACATCTCAGCGGTGAGAGCTGTGCCGGGGAGAAGTCAGCACACAACCCTATGCCGACAACCAGGATGTGACCAACCAGAGACGCTAGGACATGTCCTGGGCCAATGTTCTAAAGGAGAACTGTTACGAAATTCCCGCCATCACCGAGTTCGATCATCAATTGCCACTTCCCTGAGGAAATTGAAATGGGAAGTTTATGAGGAAGTGCACTGCATTTCGGAAAATGGTAGTCACCGTAGAGCAGATATCGTTGCCATTGACAGGAAGAATGGAAGGGGTTTGGTCCTGGACCCCACGGTACGAATGGAAGTGGACATTCCGCAAGCCGTGCGAGTCAACGAGGAGAAAGAGGCTATTTACCGACCATGCATACCTCACTTGAGTGAGAGATATAACTTACCTAAAAATGCATGGAAAGTGAATGGCCTTCTATTCGGAGCTCGTGGAACATCTTATAAGTTCGTCGTGGATATCCTCAAGAAGCTTGAGATCATCGAGGATGATCTTGAGAAGATCTGCTTGGGCGTATTGAGAGCTTCACTCAACATGCTACATAACCATTTATATGGTATATCGTAATGACTTATGTACCGTAGAGCCAACAATGTACCTACACTGTATTCTGGATCTTTATGGTCTCCCGGAATGCCGGGCGGATGTCCTTCAGGATATATATACAGTAGTAATTTAACTTGCGCACCTTGTCAAGATGTGTGATTTCTTTTGTTGAGATACTGAAAGTGTTGATTGACCTACAAGTTTGCTTGCTTAGTGTGATTATATGATTGTTATTAAATGGTCAGCTTATTGTGGATTGTGCACTTGGCTGTTTGAGTGGTGTGTGGTCCGTTCCGTGCTACTGCCAACACCGGAAGCAGCGGGGGCAATTTTTGTTGAGGCACTGATAGAGGTAGCCGGCCCCGTGGTGTTGGGGTAGCGCGCCTGCCTCTCACCTCGAGGCCCTGGGTTTGATTCCCGGCTCCATCAGGGATTTTAGAAACTGACGTGAGGACTGGAACGGGGTGCACTCAGCCTCGTGTGGACAATTGAGTAGCTGTCTGACAGTGAGGTAGCGCCCCGATCACGAAAACCAAGATTAACGGCCGAGGGAACCCGATGCGCTGATCACGCGTCACCCCAATATCTGCAGGCCAAATAGCTGGGTAGCGGTCGCTTGGTAGGCCTAGGCCCTTCACGGGCTGTAGTGCCAGGGGTTATTATTATTATCTACCAAATATTCGGAGACAGAACGCCCTCCTAAAGGAATATAAAAAGTTAATTATCAATCCTCAGCTTCCAATCCACTCTGATGTACCTGTACTTAAAATAAAAGCCGATTAAAATCCAGACGGCCACCCATCATACTGGCAGAATCGTTGCAAGCTATGCATTTCAACATGAACTGGAAATGGTCAGGAATGTGGACTAAAGCTGCACATGAGGACTACCAGGCTCTCGTTAGACCAGGTACACAGCCAGTTGGCATGGAACTATCCGACGTGTTTGGAAGACACTTAACTGGCTCCGTACCGGCCATGATATATTTTGTGCAGAGAACCTCCACCGATGGGGATTGGCGGCATCTTCCCAATGTGACTGTGGCAGTGAACACCAGACCATCAAACACATTGTAACATCCTGCAGCAGACGAGCTTATTCTGGAAGCCCAGAAGATTTCTTTGTAGTGACGGCTTAAGCCATTCAATGGATTAAAGACTTAGACACTAAATTGTAGATTTTCAGTATTTGTAAACTTTGTATATTAGTTGCTCTTCAGTTGCCATACGCTAAATAAATAAATAAATAAATGTGTGAAGAATTGAAATTGGCACGTGGTCCCTAGCAGGCCTCATCGGAAAGAAGAATAAATAAATAAATAAATAAATAAATAAATAAATAAATAAATAAATAAATAAATAAATAAATAAATAAATAAATAAATAAATAAATAAATAAATAAATAAATAAATAAATAAATAAATTATTATTATTATTATTATTATTATTATTATTATTACTGATAGACTCTTCTGTAGTCCATAACAAATATACTGTATTTACCAGGTGAATAGGGCAGATGACTTTTTAGTTCCGCCCCTTAAAACAACAATAACTAACTACCAGGTGAATCAGCCGCCCCGAATAATATTGCTTTTATACAGCCCAAATGACGTGTGTTACCAGGAAGGTCGATATTATTTTGTCTGCTTGCATCCCGTACGGTACTAATGCACTGCAAACTGAAAACTATTATCCCTCCCCCGATATGACTAAAGACTGTTCAAATAATACGATGTACCTGCAGTCAATTATTGTAGTGGAACATATAATCTGAATTAAGATGTTGTGCCAAGTTGCTGGACATCACAAAACATTAAATTAACGCTTAAAACTACGATATAGTGACGCAGAGAGCGTTTGAATCAGCAAACTGGAGGAGTAACAACCTGTACTCTGAGAGGATCTTAATATAAGATTCCTTCAAAGCTGAGGCGTACGACATGTGGACAGCAACCGGATTGCTGTTTCAAACACGATTTAAAGACTAAAACTAAAACTAAAACAAACGGGTTTGATTACCGTCCTCTAATATCGTAATTTTGATTTACGGGAGATGGATTTCTTATAATAAGTTACTTGTACCATGTGATTCTGTAGGCTATTTGCAATTTACAGTTTCTCTTTTTATTTGCATTACGATTCAGGCCTGAGAGTTGGATAATTTCTCCTAGGTATTTTAAATTTATTAATAATAATAATAATAATAATAATAATAATAATAATGATAATAATAGTAAATAATGATAATAAAATACACAGAGCTTTCAGAACTGATAAGGAAGCATTGGCACATGGCACAAGTCAGGACAGTTCCTATAATTATCTCCAACACTGGCGTGATTCCCAACAACTTAAACGGAATATCTCACCGAGTTGAAATTGGACCCAGGCCATTTTATACGGATGCAGAAAGCATTCATACATTCGACGTGTCGCTGAGTAAGGCTGTTCTTGGGCAATCAGATCTGAAGTAGTGAGGGAAAAGTGTAAAGAAACTACTGAATGCAGTCACCGAGAATTTGCTCCTTATGATGTATATTTGGGATTGTAAATGTTTCCTTTTCAGCAAATATGCTGAGAATGTGTAAGCGTATGCGCAAAATAAATAATAATAATTATTCAAGGAGAAATAATTTCAACTCTGAGATTTGCTGATGACATCGTCATCTTGGCCGACACGCCTGAGGATTTGAATGAGTTTTTGAATGGTATGGACTCCGTCTTGCGGAATGAATACATGATGAAAATTAATAAATGTAAAACAAAAATACTGGAATGCAGCCGAAATAAATCAGAAACCTCTATGGACATCAAACTGGCAGGTGAAAAGCTGAAGGAAGTAGGAGACTTCTGTTACTTAGGAAGCAAATTAACCAGTGATGGACGAAGCAAAGAGGATATAAAAGTAGGTTGGCTCAGGCAAGGAAAGCCTTTCTACAAAAAAGGAATCTGTTGACATCGAATATAGATTTAGGTATTAGGAAGTCATTTTTGAAAGCCTTTGTATGGAGCGTGGTGCTCTATGGAAGTGAAACTTTGACTATTGGTGCAGCAGAAAAGAGGAGAATTGAAGCATTTGAAATGTGGTGTTACAGGAGAATGATGAAGATCAGATGGGTAGATAGGGTAACAAATGAAGAGGTATTAAGACTAGTGGGAGAGGATAGATGTTTCTGGCGACAGCTAATGAAGAGAAGAGATAGGTTAGTAGAACACATACTAAGACACCCAGGAATAGCAAGCTTAGTTATGGAAGGAAGGGTTGAGGACAAGAACTGTAGGGGTAGACCAAGGTTAGAATATGTTAAACAGATTGCTTCGGATGTAGGGTGTGGTAGCTATGTATAGATGAAACGATTAGCTCAAGACAGGGAGGCATGGATAGCTGCATCAAACCAGTCAAAAGACTGAAGATTCAATCAACAACACAACTATTATTATTATCTTTAAAATCAGCTTATTTTCCCCGGTAGAAGTTGAGAGTGATCGGAGACGAGGGAGGAAGAATTTTTGGCTCCACCAGTCATATTGGGTGGGTTTCTACCTCGCCTGGAACATGCCAGGTTTGTATGCTGAACGGAGCCTCAAGCCTCGAGTCAGGTCCTCCTGGTATCATTATGAAGAAGAGACGGGCTCCATACGTTTTAATATTGGGTCCCTACTCCATCTCACCGGGGTAGCGTGGGCGCTTATGACCTAGTTTGCTTTTATGAGCTAAAATTTATGAATTTGGGGGCAGCGAAGTTGTAAGTTTTTCATCAATAGAATGCTGGTATGTTGACGGTGTGTGTGATGTTCGGGTGTGCTCGGGTGAGGTCGGAGGTCCTCGGATCGGCTCCAGCACAGCCTCTCGTGAGGCGGGCGGCCCGTTTAGTCAGTGAGTGTAGTGAATGGAATACGGTATGGCCCCCTCAGCCGGGGAGGCACTGCGGGCCTGGCTGCTCTCCGCATTGGTGGTGCATGGAGCCGTCGCGGGGAATCCCGACGCCAAGCGCCTGTATGACGACCTGCTATCCAGCTACAATAAGCTGGTCAGACCTGTCGTCAACACCTCTGACGTCCTGCGCGTCTGCATCAAACTGAAACTATCACAGCTCATTGACGTGGTGAGTCTCATACCTTCAGTATTTCCAAAATGATGAGTGACAAGTGCGTGCAAAATTGTATGAGCGCAGTCAAAATGCCATTCTAATAGTACATTATGCAACGAGCCTATAATGGCAATAATTAAGACACGAGTATTATAATTTCCATACGAGTATCATAATTACCATTATAGGCGAGTTGCATACGACTGTTTATGTTCGACGATAATTATAACTATTTTATGTTCGAACATAAATATTCATAAATATCTGTCGAGATTTCACCAGTTTTATGTACTGAACAGAGCGCATGGGACACAGGGAATACATTGTATTTGAGCATGGCCTCCTGGAATACCTCACTATGACACTCGCAACGCAGTGAAATTTAAAATAGGGGGCCATGGAAGTGAGAACAGCTGCGATGCAATCCTCACCTAATTGGTCACACAACTGTTTCTTGAGCTCTGATTGGTGGGAGAAACTGTATCATAATGAAAACTTGTAATATAATGAGCCTCATTATAGTACAGATTTCGGACATATAATATTTACATTTCGCCAGGGTCGAACCTAAATGATGATATGAAATATTAGATGATATTTTATTTACAGCTGTCATGTTGATAGAGGAAACCCTATCAAAACTTCATTCTGACAACGAAAATATGCCGAAGATTTTGTAAAACAAAATTTAATTTTCATGACATGGATGGGTCATAAATTACGACGAAACTTTCGTGATGATTTCTTTAACAGCTTCTGCGTTACATCTCATTACTTGTATCCAAGAGTTTGGTGCTTTTCAGTCGGTCAACACGAATGTACACAAAAGAGTTGAGGTATACCCCAATCCTGAAAAAAATAATCCTACATCCTAGTGATTTTATTAATCTCATGTATTTTTTTCAGGATTAGGGTATAACCCAACTCTTTTATGTACATTCGTATTGACCGACTGAAAAGCACCAAACTTTTGTTCACTGAGGCAACACTGAAAAATGGCTTCAAACCCCATAATAATCATTACTTGTATTTTAAACATCGTAATATACGAGTACTATTAACATATTATTTTATCATTTCACATTTAGGAACTAGGGAAAATTCGGTCATCAGCCCACGTATTAATGTGTGTTTGCCAACTAGCGTAGTCGGGCAGTCTAAGGCATTGTTCTTTTCATAGGCGGATTTTGTCACGCTTGTCATGTATGGAATACTTTCAACGCCGTCAATGAATGGGAACGTAATTTATTTGTGGAGCTTGAGTGTGAAAGTTGTTGTTACTCCTTAATTTAGGGATGGTTGGACTGGGGAACCGTGCGTTTGAAGATTGAGGTTTAAATCCCGGTGCTGATACCGGCCACCCTGAGGGATTTTCCCCCCAAACTTATTTTTGATCAGTTCCTGCATAGTAGCCTAACTTATTTCATGTAATGGGGCACCTATCCCAGTTCTAGACCCAAACAATTATAACGAGAAACTATATTACAGTCACCACAAATATACGTGTTATTAATCACATTCTAATACCAACAACTACACGGGGATGATGACCAAGATGTCCCTAGCCCTAAAATGGGACAATGTTTACAACAAAACTTATGGGTGTAAGCTAGTGTGTGTTTTATTGTGGTGACTGTACCAGAGTAAATAATTGGGATTGGAAATGGGTCGGGTGTACCGTAATAATATTTTCCGTGGAGTGAGTGTTGAAAACCAGAATAACGCATATATGGATGCTTTTCTCAGTGATAAGATTGGAACAATGAACCTCCAGTAAATGAGGAAGAACACAAGGCGACTCCAGCTACCGTCATTTGGTGAAGTAGGGAGTAAATGAAGTAAATTAATGAGGTTTTAAGGGGCGGAACAGAGAGGTTATCTGCCCCTTTTGTGAAGTTGGGATCTGAACAAAATCTTCAGTCATTGTAGCTCGTTCCTCCTTCCTCTTTCCTCATCATCCTAGATTATCCTCATAAAACTATGTGACCTAGAAGTACATAAATGAGACTTATGCTCTGAGAATCATGGGTTTGATTCCAGTCTCTGCCTTGGATAATTTAAATGCTGGTATCGAGTGAGAAAATTAGCTGGTTCGAATTAAGAGTAATTTAATCTCCATTTAAATGCCTGCATGGAACCTAACTTGCATCGGCCGTTTCCTTCTCAATCTCAGCCCCATGTACAATTACACCAACTGGGACAGACACCTCGAGAAGAAACAAATCCATACTTTACATAGCACACGGGATTGATGACCGCGATATTCTAAGTCCCTAAATGAAACAATGAGGAACCAAAGTTCAAATGATAAATTTACACGGAACACTTTCTTTACCTCGTGGCGCATATACTAGCAATTTTGGCCGTCACCGCAGAGGTTCGGGTTCGATTCCCGGTTCTGACAAACAAATTAATTCTAGTCTTAGGTACCGGAACTCAGCCTCGTGAGGCATGACTAAGAAAAAGTGGGTTTGATTCGCATCTCAGCCATTTGGGAAGTTTTACCATTTCTACTCCAGACTTATGCCGGGATCGTACCTAAATTAAAACCACGGTCACCTCCTACCCAAATCCTAGCTATTTTTTTAGCGTATGGCCTTTAGTGCCGGGAGTGTCCGAGGACATGTTCGGCTCGCCCGTTTTGTAGCTGCTTCGAGATGGACACCCAATGGGTGAGCTACACGTACCGTTGGGGAGGGAAGTTGGGATGCAAGGACGAGGAGTTGTAAGGTAGCGGCTGTGGCCTATAGTTAGGGACCAACCCCGGCATTTGCCTGGAAGGAAGATGGGAAACCACAGAAGACCATCTTCAAGGTTGCCGGCGGGGGGATTCGAACCTCCTCGCCTCCCGGATGTCAGCGACTGCTAGCAGTCTTGCCGTAACGACCACGGCTTACTCACCCGGTCTAGCTCCAATAACAAATACACACACACTAGTACAGACAAAATAAAAGAAAGAAACGTATAGTTTTATGTCACCGTTAATATCTCGCGATCATTTATGTTTTATGTGGAATCCGAACTACAGAGCGCGAAATTTCATTTCGTAAATCTCACATACATTATCTTGGAATCGAACCCCGGGTCCACCTTGGTGAGAGGCAAGCAGCTTGACCACTGTGCCATCACCGCTCCCTAATACAGCAATTACAATGATCCAGGTTATCAGAGAGATTTCACACAAATACACACGGCGCTACATGACCACGATTTTGGCGAGGATACGCGTAATATTTGTTGGTTTCTTTATTTGAGGGAATTGGACATCACGGTCCTTCATCCCCGTGTACTTGAGTGTTTTTGTTGTTTGAGTCTTCAGTCTTTTGACTGGTTTGATGCAGATCTCCATGACCCCTGTCCTGAGCTAATCGTTTCATCTCTACATATCTACCACACCCTACATCCGAGGCAATCTGTTTACCGTATTCTAACCTTGGTCTACCCCTACAGTTCTTGTCCTCGACCCTTCCTTCCATAACTAAGCTTTCTATCCTGGGTGTCTTAGTAAGTGTCCTACCAACCTCTCTTCTCTTCATCAGCAGTCGCCAGAAACATCTCTCCTCTCCCACTCGTTTTAATACCGCTTCGTTTGTAACCCTATCTACCCATCTGATCTTCATCATTCTCCTGTAACACCACATTTCAAACGCTTGAATTCTCATCTTTTCTGCTGCACCAATAGTCCCAAGTTTCACTTCCATATAGTGCCACGCTCTAGATAAAGGCTTTCAAAAATGACTTCCTAATACACTTGGGTGTAACGTTTGTCTGATAACCTGTGTTATTGTGACCTATGTAGTAGTGTGTGTATTCATAATTCAGGTGATGATTGGGAAGGAGACTGTCGTGGAACCATCCCGGTCTTTGCCTGGTGTAGAAAAGGGAAACCACGGGAAACCACTTCCAAGATGGTTGAGGTGGGAATCGAACCCACTTCTTCTCACGTTTGCTTCAGGAGGCTGAATGTACTCCCGTTCAAGCCCTGAGACCAGAATTATATTTCTTGATAGAGCCGGAAATCGAACCCGAACCTTCGGCTTCGGTGGCGTAGTTGGTAGCATGCTGAACTGCTGTTCCCAAGATTGCGGGTTCAAACCCGGCCGAAGTCGTCGGATTTTTTAAGAGCGTTAAAATCCTTCAGTATGTCTTCCTTTGGAGGGGAAGTAAAGCCGGCGGTCCCATGTCATAGATTTATGGCTTGTAAAAGATCCTTCCACTAACTAAACTTGTGTGAAGCTACATTTCTAGGTTAAATTTCGTTGAAACGCTCTACCAAAGTTCCAACGTTCACCACTAGATGTCAGTGAAATCTTGTAGCGATAGTTGGAACTACTTGAAATTGAACGGAACTTATAGCTCACCCCATGGTTGTCCACTCGACGCAGCTACAGCCTCTGGCGAGCCGAACATGTCCTCGGACACTCCCGGCACTAAAAGCCAGACGCTAAATAAATAATTCGGTGCGACAGCCCACAATATATTTTGATGTACGTAATTTGTCGATTGGTCAATTTGAGGGGCTGATGAGTAGAGAGTTGGGTTCAAACTCCAAGATCAAGAGTTCAATCTAGCCTCAGGCCGACGGGGTTTAGAATTGTTGACACAGCGTAACTCGTGTGGGACAATATCCCGACATCCTGGTGAATCTACTCACCGTTATCAGTTTCTGGGACATGAAGCCCTGTCGTAACTAATGTACGCCTCTTTGCGTAGTGACTAGCATTCTTGGCTGTCACCGTGGAGGCCCGGTTTCAATTATCGGCTCTGCCAAGACATTAAATTCTGGTCTGAAGCCTGGAAGGGGGTACACTCAACTTCGTGAGGCAAAACTGAGAAGAGGCGAGATCGATTCCCTCCTCAGTCGTCATAGACGTGTTTTCTCGTGTTTTCCCCACTTCAACCCTTTATAGGGAAAATGACTGGGGGTATAAAATGTTTTTTTTTGCACATTTGTAATTGGGGGTGATAGATGAGTTGGAATATGCAACAATTTTATGGATGTGGATTCTATTTTATGAAATATGGGGTGGGAAATTATTATCCCACTGCCCATACCCTACAGTTTGTTTTCTTAAATGAGCAATGGGGTAATTATTTCTCACCTCCAAATTATGATGAAAATGTGTTTATCACTCAGTAATGAGGTTTATTTAACACGATATAATACATAAAACACCCATCACGCTCTATAATTAAAAAAAAAACCCGTAACTCCCATGCAACACAAGGTCAGTGACCTATATCATCTTTGCCGAAAACTGCAGAAAAATATAAAAGTGATGTTGGAATGTTAAAAGTTAGTATATTCGAATATAATTCAATAATTTCAAAATAGTATTTACTAAAAACACAGAAAATTATTTTTAAAAATCTTCTATTCTATGGCAAACTCCCTGAGCAGGATTATTATTTCCATTCTAGCTGAAATATATTTACTCAAGTGACCAAAACCATTGTTAACATTGTATTTCAGTTATACACCAACGTTTACAAATCTTCAATAAAACACCTTCTTCTGTAAAACAATGCATTTCTTTCACTCAACACAACCGAACTGGCGAGCACGTGCACTGTGGAGACCACTGGGATATATGCTTCCCACCTTTGGTGTCTGATGACAGTATACATCAAATTAATGGGTTTTCCATATTTCTCTGCATCTAGCTTGTGGATGCATGTGGAACTGCTTGAAAAGAAAGGAGTGGGAAGATTCTCTCCCTTACACCGTTCTATAAGGTGCGTTCAAAAAGTAACGAGCCGGAGGCTGTAATGCGCAAACCGGTAACGACATCGGCTAATCGTGGCGTGTGTAACGAGGTGTGGTTCCGACCGGTGCGTGGAAGGTCACAGCCCGTCGCTTGAGGGCACGCGTGCACGTCACGTGACGATACAAAGCGAGCAGCAGCACGCATCAATCGTCCAACCAAGACCAAGACAGTAGGCTTTTCGACATGCTTCCTGGTGTGGTTGAAGACTGTGGGGCACCCATTGGGCTCACACTTTGCGCAAGTGCAGTCGTTCCTTCATGATGGTGTGCACACTTCTGGTTATGTGGAGAACAGCCCAGATTCATCAACATAAACGGGAGGACAGCATCAGGCTTAAGGCCTGGACAAAATAACTTCCTTAAGAGAAGATTAGACTGAAAGGATTGGGCTAAGGAAATGCGGCCTGGTTCCTTCAATACTAGACTGAACATTGAGAGTAAATACAATACTTTTATTTTTAGGGTGAAACTTGCAAACACATTAATAAAGCCTTAATTAAAAAATTAGTTATGCTGGCCCGCCTGGGGCAGTTTCAAATGTTCATTAATTTTATTTAGGTTGGCACAGCCATGTGCTATTATTCAAAAGTTCATTCTGCTTGATGCACACACAAATTTAATATTCTTGCACTTGCTAGCAAACACTTAAAACGAAGATGATTAAGATAATAATAAAAAAGGCACAAACTTATCTTTAGTGGCGATGACTAGAAGCATGCTGACGGAGACTGCCGTGGCCAACACTAGATTTTTTGGTAGTAGAATTTGAAATGTCCAGCATCAGGAAAATAACTTCGCCAGGGCGACCAGCGCTGTACATTGGCTAACATCGTTAGGTTTTGATGCTATTTCTTGAATGCCAAATAACATGGCATTTAGAACTGCGATTTGATGCAGTTTCTTGCGGTTTGAAGTAAAAATGTAGAATGCACTTTCTCAGTGCTGAAGCTCTCTGCTGTTGCGTTTCCTGGTAGTTTCACTCATAAATGCAGATTAGGCCTGAAGTTTAGAAGGCCCCGAAGAAGGGCGGAAGGCACGAATGCCTCTCGCTAGTTGAAGAAGACCGTAGAAGGTTTGAAGAAGGAATGCTGATGGAGAGCAAAACGCCGCCACTTAAATAATAACATCATAGAAACGTCTGGAAGCCAGGCTGGCGGGCGATGATTGGCCAGGGCAAGCTGTGACGTCAGTCATACAGGAAGGCAGCAAGCAAGTCGACACCCTTTTCAGTATGCGAGCGTAAGCTGGAGGCGCATGACCTATTAACACGCTGAGGTAAGAGTCTTAGATATATATATAGAGAGAGATTAAACACTAGTAATAAACATTATAATGTTAACAGAAATGAATAAGTACATATGTTTTCGTTCGGTGGTCTCAAAAGCATTTAACTGACAAATGCGGCACAAAAGAAAAACGCACTATAAACATCACGAAAGTGATCAACTTCCGACGCTCAATCCGACCACGGCAGTTATGGCGTTCATTGTCAGTCGGCGGTCCTGGGTAATGAGTGCATCAACCAACTGGACGTTGTCATCGGTAATTCAGGGGGGTGCCCCAGACCGGGCATCATCAGCTAACGACACCCGTCCTTCCCTGAAGCGCTTGTGCCACGCCTTGACTCTTGCAAGGGACATGCAGTGTTCGCCGTACACTTATGACATTCGGCGATGAATGTCGGTTCCCCCTACTCCTTTCGCTGTCGGAAACCAAACAACACCTCTTTGCTCTTAGTTTGACGCCTCCATGTCACTGTTTGCAATGCGACTGGCAGCGTTGGACGATGGATGCAAGCTGCTGCTCGCTTTGTATCGTCACGTGACGTGCACGCGTGCCCTCTAGCGACGGGCTGTGACCTTCCACGCTCTGGTCGGAACCACACCTCGTTACACACGCCACGATTAGCCGATGTCGTCACCGGTTTTCGCATTACAGCCTCCGGCTCGTTACTTTTTGAACGCACCTTATATAAATACATGGTGAGAAGATAGTATCCCAAGGACCTATAAAGGGTTTAGGCCACGGCCACATCCCATCCAAAAATCCTACCCGATTTACAAATACTCACATTAAGACAGCCATAACCATAACACAGGGTATCAGCAGATTCAACATACACCCAATGTACACGGGGCTACATGACCGCGTTGTCGCAGCCCCTAAACCGAGGAACCAACCTCCCTTAAGAACGGCACCATCCAAGTATTGATAGAGACCATCGTGCACATTGGCCAGAACTTAAACAGACAAACACCTCAGATAGGAATCATTGATTTTCACGAACTTTGCGGAGATGTTAGACATCTTGGCGAGGTGCCATATAACTTTAAGTCACAACTCAATAGCTTTTACAATATTGCTTAAAGATTTCCAAACGACCCATTCTAAAGTTTAAAAGGTACGTATTGAGATTTCTGCTCCAAACGTTGTAGGTTCGATTCTTGGCTCTGCCGAGAGAAATTTATTTTGGTTTAGAGGAAGAAACAGCCTTGAGTGGTTTTGCGTGATTTCCCACTTGTTCTCCAAGCAAATATTAGTAATAGTTACAAATTTAAGGTCCATGTTACATGTACATGCACAAACACACTAATACTGGCTTCACAATAACACAAGTTATAATTAATTAATTAATTAATTGATTAATTAATTCATTTATTTTCAATTAGGGGTGTGTCCCCCGGTGGAAAATAA
The DNA here is from genome assembly GCA_946902985.2 of Meconema thalassinum. Classification (NCBI taxonomy): domain Eukaryota; kingdom Metazoa; phylum Arthropoda; class Insecta; order Orthoptera; family Tettigoniidae; genus Meconema; species Meconema thalassinum. The sequence goes on along the minus strand of OX336388.2, from coordinate 2,055,192,482 downwards.
CAATTCAATAACAATTAAACAGGAGTATTTTCACAAATTGTCAGTTTCTTCTTCAACACACCTATACAGTATGTTTGGGGAAAGGCTCCAAGACTGCGGCAGGTAGATTGATTGATTGATTGATTGATTTTATTTTCACGGATACACTTAGAGCTTAAGGGCTCATTTAAAGTAGCGCCATACATAAAATAAGATCAGGGCTTATAAAAATAAAACATTTCACTTACATTCACAATATAAATAATCATAGTCTAACAATTATAGTAACAAAAATATAGTAACAATACAATAATAATAATATTACTAATGATAATGGAAAAATTATATAAAAAAGAGTGGGAGTGCATACAGACTATCAGCCCGAAAAAACAAACACCATATACTGTACAAGAAAAGCTATTAAAGTAGACAGGTTGTCAGCTATTGTCCTTGTGTTATAATTGACCTTTAAAAAAAGTATTTTAACATAATACAGTAATCAAATGTGAGAGGTATACTGCTCCAAGAAGCAAGATGAAAGATGTCTTTTGAAAGCTGCAGTGCTTGCAATGTTGACGAACTTATATAAATCGAAGGTGTCGAAGAGGCGTGAGGCGGTGCAAACAAAAGATTTATTGAACTTCATAGTTCGATGTATAGGAATCTGGAGTGTTAATTTTGTGTATCTATTTTCTCGATTATGCACAGAATGCATTGGTGTAAAGCCATTGTAGAGATATAACGGGGTCTTGGTATGTAATATTTTATGTGTCAGAATGGCAACTGATAGCTGCCTGCGCTCGTGGAGTTTCAGCCATTTCAGCTGCACGTAGTAAGGTGTGATATGTTCATCTCGCCTTACATCCAGAATGTACCGAACACGTGCATTCTGGACTCTTTGTAATATGATGTTCTGTGTTTCTGGTAAATCATTGTATACAGCAGAGCCATTGATTGGAAAAATGAGAGTTTGGACGAAGAGCTTACGTATTTAGGAGGGGTGTAGGAAACAGTTCTTTTCAGGAGATGCATAGTTGATACAACCTTCCTTACCACATTAGACGTATGCTCTGCCCACGACAGTGTTCTATCAAATATCACTCCGAGATTATTGACAGTGCTGCTGTATTTAATATTGTTATCTAGTATCTTGATGGGTGGTAGAGAGAGAGAGAGAGAGAGAGAGAGAGAGAGAGAGAGAGAGAGAGAGAGAGAGAGAGAGAGAGATCCTGTTATCAATGGTACGGTTTACGAAAGAATATTTATCATAATTTGTACGCTGTGGTCGGCCCTTAACTTTGAAAGAATGATCACTCCTACTCATGTAAGTGGGCTTTCCCATACGTTTGTTAAGTACACCCCATTATGGTTGATTTGTATACGCGTTGTAGCCTACATAGCGGAGAGCCTCAATTGATTCCCACCCAAGTTTCTTTCACATACGGGTCACACTGTTCTTGGGATCCAAGTCACTGAGCACAAATCTAGCGCCCTTTCTTTGTACCATTTCTAACTCACTGATGAGGTCTACTTTATTTGTTCCCAAACCGCCAGGGCGTATTCCAGAAAAGGTCTTACAAGTGAAAAATACCCTCTAAAATTCTTTAGCAGAGATACTATTTCCTTTTTTTAACCCTCAATAAGGTGGGATTCGATCTCTGGTCCTATTGCAGTAGAGTCGAGAGATCAACTCATTCCTCCAACTAAACAGAATGTATATGGAAACATAGCGAACGTCAATATCCCGATCTTTGTAAAACTTCGCGGACATGTGGGCCAGGTCACATGGAAACAATCTGTGATGGTATTTCACCCCCATATTCATAAGGACCATCCCTAGAGAGGTGTCTCACTGTTCAGACACCGCCCTTGTCTACACACTGAAGAAATGTCAAGAGAAAGCCATCAGGCATTCTAGAAGTGGCTTCCTTGAGTTCTTGGCAAATACAGGCGGTGGCCGCCTCTATCTCAACTCTATCCCCCATTGTTCACAATGGAATGGTGTACTTAATATAATCAACAACAAAATCGAGCATAAACTAGAACTGCGAATTTGTGTTTGAAGTTCATGATTCGTATTCAAACATAATTTTGTTACAGTTGCAGTTCTAGGTTTTGTACACTACACATTACCTGTGACATTGGTACAGTGACAGCTCTCGTGTTTCTGGGAGCACAGCAACTGTGACAGGGATACAGAAACATTTCGAATTTTGTGGAGCTCAGTAACTTAACTGAGACAGGGATACAGAAACAGTTCGAATTTTGTGGAGCTCAGTAACTTAACTGAGACAGGGATACAGAAACAGTTCTAATTTTGTGGAGCACAGCAACTTAACTGTGACGGAGATACAGAAACAGTTCTAATTTTGTGGAGCACAGCAACTTAACTGTGACGGAGATACAGAAACAGTTCTAATTTTGTGGAGCACAGCAACTTAACTGTGACGGAGATACAGAAACAGTTCTAATTTTGTGAAGCTCAGTAACTTAACTGTGACGGGGATACAGAAACAGTTCTAATTTTGTGGAGCACAGTAACTCAACTGTGACGGGGATACAGAAACAGTTCTAATTTTGTGGAGCACAGCAACTTAACTGATACAGGGATACAGAAACAGTTCTAATTTTGTGGAGCACAGCAACTTAACTGAGACAGGGATACAGAAACAGTTCTAATTTTGTGGAGCTCAGTAACTTAACTGTGACAGGGATACAGAAACAGTTCTAATTTTGTGGAGCTCAGTAACTTAACTGTGACAGGGATACAGAAACAGTTCTAATTTTGTGGAGCTCAGTAACTTAACTGAGACAGGGATACAGAAACAGTTCTAATTTTGTGGAGCACAGTAACTTTACTGTGACGGAGATACAGAAACAGTTCTAATTTTGTGGAGCACAGCAACTTAACTGTGACGGAGATACAGAAACAGTTCTAATTTTGTGGAGCACAGCAACTTAACTGTGACGGAGATACAGAAACAGTTCTAATTTTGTGAAGCATAGTAACTTAACTGTGACGGGGATACAGAAACAGTTCTAATTTTGTGGAGCACAGTAACTCAACTGTGACATGGATACAGAAACAGTTCTAATTTTGTGGAGTACAGCAACTTTACTGTGACGGGGATACAGAAACAGTTCTAATTTTGTGGAGTACAATAACTTAACTGTGACGGGGATACAAAATCAGTTCTAATTTGTTGGAGTACAGTAACTTAACTTGACACGGGTGTAGTAACAGTTCTAATTTTTACGCACCACACATTAAACTCAGAGGACGTATTAATGTTCCCCGCAGGGACAGTGTGGCTCGTCCAATCCAGGAAGCTCTGCTCAGCTTGTCACGTTACGAGAACATTATCTTTCCCAGCCAGATCATATTGACCAGCTATTCTCCACTCACAGATCATTGCTTAAAATGAGGTGGGGAACGGAGTGGCACCAGATCGATGGCTCAGTTTGTGGCAAAACGGATATATGGAGAAAGTACGACGAAAATAGACGGCCCCGTGGTGTTGGGATGGCGCACCTGCCTCTCACCCGGAGGCCCTGGGTTCGATTCCCGGCTCCGTCAGGGATTTTAAAACTGACGTGAGGGTTGGAACTGGGTGCACTCAGCCTCGTGAGGACAATTGAGTAGATGTCTGACAGTGAGGCAGCGCCTCGATCACGAATACCAACATTAACGGCCGAGGGGACCCGATGCGCTGATCTCGCGTCACCCCAATATCTGCAGGCCAAATGGCTGGGCGGCGGCCGCTTGGTCGGCCTAGGCCCTTCATGGGCTGTATAGTGCCGGGGGTTTTGACAACGAAAATAAGTGAATACCTGTCTGGCTTTCTTCCATTTATATTTAACACGGAAATAGAGTCTTGTTAACCCTTTATAGGGCAAAACTAGTTTTTATATTTATGTTTTTTTTACATCGTAATTTATTTTAATTATTATAATTATTAATAATGCTATTTATTGTTATAGTTTCTCTAATTTTAATGTTTATATATTTATTTTCAATTTTCAATTCATGTTCTTATAGATTTAATTTTGATATTTTTTATTGAATTAATTAATTAATTAACTGATTTCGGATTGATTTTTACAATTATTTTCATAATTTTTAATAGTTAGGTTCATTATTTTAATTTTTATCCAACACATTACGTCAACTAGATACGTAGGTATATTTGACGTTTAGAAATACTAGCACTTCGGCATGAAAATTCTCCGAAATTTGGTTTAAAGATTCAACTATCAGCATACTTGAAAGCATAAACTGTCCTAATGACTGGTGGATAATATAGAGACACTGTCCCATAAAGGGTTAATAAAATGAAAATCCACAGCCTGCTTCCAGTCTCCGACCGGGTCAGGAATGGAATGAATGAAGCCCCCATCTAGCGGCGAGGATATGAACTGTGCCGGCTGCCGAGGCCTGACGCACTCCTCTGGGGCAATGATTAAATGAATGACAGATGAAATGAAATGATAGAGGAGAGTGTTGCTGGAATGAAATGTTGACAGGGAAAACCGGAGTACCCGGAGAAAAACCTGTCTGCCTCCGTTTTGTCCAGCACAGATCTCACATGGAGTGACCGGGATTTGAACCACAGACCCAGCGGTGAGAGGCCGGCGTGCTGCCGCCTGAGCCACGGAGGCTTACATAAAGGGTTAATACAGGACTTAAATTGCATGGGATAGCAACGTTTTGGTCCATCGAAGGGAATTTTGATAGCTTCAAGATGAAAGTAAATTGAGAGCTTATCCTGTCATTGTCCACCTGCCTGTTAGGTAGTCAACCCGAAGGTTGATTTTATCCTCAAAAAGTGCCTCTAAGGCACACAACACAATAAGATAAATTAGATCATGCATAGGCTACTGATTCCTACAATGGTTATGGTTACTTACCCGTTAGGACAATCCTGTCCACTGTTTCACTGCAAAATGGATCCTGTCAAATGTCCTTGTGATTAGCTGCGACATAAAACACATTTAATTATTTATTGCCGAAAGTATCCGAGGACATGTTCGGCTCGCCAGAGTTTATAGCTGCTTCTATGCGGACACCCATGTGGTGAGATACAAGTACCGTCGCGTGTGGATGAGATGAAATGAATGAAGATGAATGAGCAAGTTCAATTTCAAGTAGTTCCAACTTTAGCTACCAGATGCCACTGACACCTAGCGGCGAACTTTGGAACTTGATAGAGCGTTTCTAACGAAATATAAGCTGCCAATTTGGCTACACACTACCAATTGTAGTGGTCGGTTCTTTTTCATGCCATAAATCTATGACATGGGCCTTCGGCTTAACTTCCCCTCCGAAGGAAGGCATACTGAAGGATTTTAACGCTCTCAAAAATCTGACGACTTCAGCCGGGTTTGAACCCACGATCTTGGGCATAGCAGTTCAACATGCCACCGAAGCCGCTATAAAATATATTAGTCCTCGTACTAGAAACACAAACGTGTTTCGATATCAACTGAATTGTCAGTGAAGAGTAGGTAAAATCACGATTTGTGAGCTATCAGTATAAACAGAGATACATTCAACTTTAACTAAGCATTTTTATACAAAGTGGAGCAGGAGATTTTAGATTGTGACCGAGATTACGTCGTTCAAATATTTGCATTTACCATGGAAGTTCCTCTACTTGTTTGCGTTTGTAAAATGCTGTCCAATGTTTAAAGTTAATGTTGCATGTATCAGCAAGTTAAATAACACTCTCTGTGGTAACCAGTCGTTGGGGGGGGGGGGGGGGGGGGACAAGAGCTGTGCTCCTACAAGTTACTACTCGGTGAGACATCCTCCTTCCAGCCCCAAGAGAGAGAGTTGTTGTTGTTTTTTAAGGGGGCTGGACATCGTGGCCATTCAACCCCGTACATTTGGGTGTGTAGAATATTGTCTGAAAACCTGTGTTATTGTGATGGCTGTATTAGTGTGTATATTTGTAAGTCAGGCAAGGATTGGGAAGGAGGTGGCCTTAAGTTAGAAACCATATCGGCATTTGCCTGGAGTAGAAATGGTAAACAACGGAAAACCACTTCCAGGTTGTCTGAGGTGGGAATCGAACCCATCTCTTCTCAGTTTTGCCTCATAATGCTAGTTGGTTCCTCAGTTTGGGGGCTGCGACAACGCGGTCACGTAGCCCCGTGTACTTTGTGTGTGTGTGTGTGTGTAGAATCTGTCTGATAACCGATGTTAATTGTGATGGCTGTATTAGTGTATGTTATCTGTAATTCAGTTAAGGACTGCAGACGATCAATTTCAAGTAGTTTCTACTTTTCCTACCAAATGCTACCGTCAACGACATCTAGCCACGAAGTTGGTTACTAGCCACCACAACCGGCACCTGGCGGCGAACTTTGGAACTAATAGATCGTTAATCAAATCGAACCGACAAAGTTAGCTTTACGCAATTGTTGTTAGTGGAAGGTTCTTTTACATGCAGCAAATCTATGACATGGGCCCGTTGGCTTTACTTCCCCTCCGAAGGAAGGCATACTGAGGGATTTTTAACTGATTGTACCCTGTTCTAGTCCTCAGAGCAGAATTACATTTCTTGGGAGAGCCGGAAATCAAACATAGACCTTCGGGGTGACAGCCAAGAATTCTAGCCCAGGAGAGACCCAACACAGAATTGCCTGAGCGTTGTCCGTGTGCTTCCGATTGCTAGCACCCGAGGATGAGTGTACCCCATGCCAACCCTCAGACCAGAATTAAATTTCTTTTCAGGGGCGGGAATCAATCCCGGACCTAAAGAATAACAGCCAAGAACGCTAGCCACTATACCACGAAATGGTCACTGTACTTATTGGAATCCTTACAATTCAGTTCGTGACATTCTCGGTATACTTCTCTATAGTTTAATCGAACTTTCTCTGATGATTCGGCGAGGGTAAAACGTCTAAGAATTGAATGAAGCAAGTTTTATGTTCTGGTCAATACTTCAGTATTTTGCGTGCACGGCGTACATCTTAATTCTTACTTAATGCTTCGTTTTGTGTTTGCGAATTATATTTGACCACCTAAATATGGAATTTTATATGAAATTGGAGTGGAAAGTGGAACTATGGCGTTTCAAGTGACGGCACGTTTATTAATTCTTAATATAATATCTATTACTATAGCCTGTATAGTAAGAAGTTAGATTATTGAGGTTTTAAGGAGCAGATCTACGAGGTTATCTGCCCCTGTACTGTATGAAGCCAAGGCTTTGCTACCGTTAGATTCTCCTCCACGAGACGAATATTGCTTTCTGGCTGCAATATTCACAAGGACGTTGATGGGTTGATCCAAATGGATGTATCAATAAGATAATCAATTGATAGAAATGCTTTTCAGTCGGTCAACATGAAATTTTCCCAATTAGAATAGCAGGGAATAAAAATTATTTTATTTATTATTTATTTATTGGTGCCTTTATTGTGGCGAAGTTAGGGCTCTAGGCCCTCTCTTACACTTAACCACACACAGTGCAACTTACATGAATACTCACATATGTTATTCTTAACCTACCAAACTTAAATACTAGGAAAACCTTAAATACTAGAATAAAATAAAATAAAATAAAATAGAATAAAAATTAAATTAAATTAAATTAAATTGGCGACTGCGTGATATTAACTAAGCTATACAATTTAAATGACATACATTTTTAACAAAATTATACTATGGTCATTCACTCACACATTCATACACAAATTGTTCTAGTTGGCCTACGAATTCAAGAGGAAATCTTTACATGCACGTTTGAAAGTAGTTAGGGATGTACAATTTCTGACGTCACGAGGACAATTATTCCAAATTCTAGTTCCCGACACGAGGAAAGAGTTACTGAAGGCAGATGAATGATGTAGAGGAATTGCAATTATAGATCCAGATCGCGTGTGACGATCATGAAAGGAAGAAAGAAAACGAAAATTACAAGAGAGATAGTGAGGAGTACTTTCATTGAGAAGTCGATAGATGAGGGTACATATGTGCAGGTTTCTTAGTGGTTCTACTTTTAGCCAGGAAAGTAGATCATAAAAAGGAGACACGTGTGAGGAAAATTTCAAGGAGAAAATAAACCTAATGCAGGAATTTAAAGCTCTCTGAAGTTTCTTGTTTTGTTCACCGGTAGCATCTACTAATACAACATCACAGTAGTTAAATATAGGGAGTATCAAGGTTTGGACGAGTTTTATTTTCAAGTTACGGGGTAGAACGGACTGGTGAATCTTAAGTGGATGAAGTGACGAGTAAACTTTCCTGCATGTATTAGTAACGTGCCCATCCCAATTCAAAGTTTCATTTAGTGTGACTCCAAGACTTTTTACCGATTTAGAGTACGGGATAGCAACACCATTAAGTTGAATTAAAGATAGCGGTCTACTGTGTAAATGGAAAAGCAATTTAGTCTGCCCTATTATGATAGCTTGTGTTTTAATTGGGTTGATGGCAAGAGAATTTTCAGTTGCATAGCGGCTGATCCTCTTTAGATTTAGATTCATATTTTCAATTGCCGCATCTATGTCGTTTACTTTTGTGTGGCAATATATCTGAAGGTCATCAGCATATAGATGGTAGTTGCAGTTTTCCAGTTTCGAAGAGATGTCGTTCCGATATAGAATGAATATAAGGGGGCCGAGAATTGAACCATGAGGTACTCCATTTATTTTGAACTTCCACTCAGTTCTGTTTTCATTAAGGAGTACACGTTGTCTTCACGAAGATAGGAGGCGAATAATTTGAGAGCAATGGGGCTAAGATGGAAGGATTGCAATTTAGCCATAAGTATGTCCGTGTTAATGGTGTCGAATGCACTGCTGAAGTCTAGAAGAATGAGTTAAGTCACTTTACACTCATCCATTGCTCGTCTTACGTCATCAGTGATCTTAATGAGTGCAGTAGATGTGCTGTGTCCTTTCTTAAATCCAGATTGTAACGGATCAAGTAGTGAGTATTGCGTCAAGTACTGAAGAAGTTGTTCATGCATAAGTTTTTCTAGTATTTTGGAAATTGAGGAAAGTATGCTTACAGGTCGATAGTCGGATGGAGAATTTGCAAGAGAATTTTTCGGAACTGGAATAACTAAAGCATCTTTCCATATTGTTGGGAAGAAACCTTCTAAAAGACATGTGTTACAAATGTAGTACTCAATTATCTGAAAAAGAATATAACATGAAGTATTTATACAATTATTATTAACACACTTCTGAAACAAATCGGTGGAAATTATTTATACTAATATTGGATTAATATCCAATTAATCTACCCCCTCCCATAATTAACACAAAAAGGGGGACACCAATGATAAGCGAAGAATGTCAAGCGGGAAGAATCTAGTTTGTATCATATTCTCAATAAACCAAGGTCTAATTTAGTCAGTATTATAGAGTCCAAGATTACGTTCAAAAGCCAGCTGCGCCATATATAGACGATCTGTTTCACGTGTGATGAATGACAGAAATTGGTGTATAATAATTGCCATACACCACCATAAGTTAACATTCATGCTCTGGACACGCAAGTAATTAATTGTACGCTGCAACAACAGATAGCGTTAGTATCGCTTTAGGCACGCCAAAAACTTAATTTAAGAGACATCGTTAGATAGCGCCAGAAACTAACGAGTAGGCATGCTGAGACTGCGCGCGCCATTCCAATGCGTAGAGTGAAGTGCAGTGGACGTTATAACAGGAACTTACGAGAATCAGCTAAGTCTATACAACCACATTATCAACTCAGTTGTTTAAGTTACTAAACTAACTAACCAATTACAAACGTTCATTACATAAATATGAAATTTAAATAGCAAGGGTTATTAAATAGCTAGAACACAATCACACCAAAAGCTCGCTACGGTAGAAGTTAACGACACGAATAGGGTTACATAATTAAACACATTAAAAGATAACAAAAAACGCAATATTTACAGAAGTATAAAACACGAAAGGAATACAAATATTTACCTGAAATAATGTGACTCGTTAAGCTACACGTTTAATAAAAACATTCTGTAATTTAATAATTGTAAATATTGTTTTACATAAGTGTTATCCACCGAACCTAAATTAAACCTGAAAGAGCAAGATATGACGATGCTCGCTTGACGAACGAAACTAGTCATCCAATTAAACATCTCATTTGTATGAGAAGGGTTTTATTAAGTGTATAATTTACTTAAGTGTTTATTAAGGTAGTACGAAATTAATTGTTAATCCCATCCAATCTAATTGGATACACTCGTGTTGACCGACTGAAACGCAATTCTACTAAATTAGAAACTGGGCATGACTGAAAAATGACTTCTAATTCAAAACTTTAGACATGTCATAAAGTAAGGTTGTTCTTGGGTAATCAGGTCCGAAAGAGCGAGGTTGTTTAAGGGAATATGACCTAGCTGTTCCGGCCCTTAAAACAACAATACATAATTAACTAACATAGAGCGAGGCTGAAGAGTGATGATTCTACAGAATACAGTCATCGTGAGATTGGATAAATGTGGTCCTTATATCTTAATATCTGGGATTGTAAATGTTTTCTTTCCGGGAAATCTTGTATGCTGAGAATATGGAAGCGCATGCGCAAAATAAAGAAATATAAATAAATAAATAAATAAATAAATAAATAAATAAATAAATAAATAAATAAATAAATAAATAAATAAATAAATAAATAAATAAATAAATAAATAAATAAATAAATAAATTGAAATCACAACCCAAAAGAAATAGGCGTAAATGGAAAGATGAAGAGAAGAAGGCACACAGTGAACGGATGAAAGGTTTTTGGGAAGATGAAAAGAAGAAAAGTGCCACCACCAAAAGCTAGATTTTTAGCCTATTTTCAATTTTGAAAAAAATAGGCTTATGGGATCACCTTTTGTCCGTGTGTGTGTGTGTGTGTGCGTGTGTGTGTGTGTGATTCGTGTGTGTGTCCCCCCCTAATAAAATCTAAACGGCAAGAGCGATTTCAATGAAACTCGGAAAGTTCATAGCACTATTCCCGGCTACCTCGACCGTGCCCTTCAAATTTTGTTACGACTCACCAATCCAACATGGCGGCTGTGCGAAATATTTCACCAGCATTCAATATCTCCGAAACTATTACCGATATTACCCTGACATTTTCTATGGTGATAGAGGGGACTACTATAAGTTCACTTATGTGACTTTTGAAAACATGGTAACTACAAAACCAACATGGCGGCCAAGCGAATTTGCGACTTTTAAATAGACGTTTCTCGCGATTTGACCAACCAAACGCAATGAAACTTGGTACAGTATATGTTTATATACATTGTAATGTACCGACATCTAACTTCGTTCAATTGTTTACATAATCACAAGATGGCGGATGTGCGAAATATTTCACCGGCATTCTATATCTCTGAAACTATTAGCGGTATCTCCCTAAAATTTTGTACGGAGATAAAGGGCACTACTGGAAGTCCATCTATAAGATTTTCAAAAACCGGTTAACTACAAAACGAACATGGCGGCTAAGCGAATTTGAACATTTTAAATAGACCTTTCTCGCGATTTAATGTTCCAAGCGCACTGAAACCTGGTACAGGAAATATTTATACACATTGTAATCCACTGGTATCTAATTTAGTTCAATTGTTTACATAACCTCAAGATGGCGGCAGTGCGAATTTTAAAATTAAGTTTTTATTTCTTGTGATGTAGTCATGCGATCGAAGTGAAAGTTTGAATAATGAACCTACGCAATAATTTTCCTTTAATGGTACATGACTCTATGGCCTATACATTTAAAAATCCAACATGGCGACCATCCGAAATATTTAGACGATACTGAATATCTACGAATCTATTTAACAATCAAACTGCATTTTTTAGTGTTCATAGGGGCTATGAACTTAAGTTCACCTATAGTACTTTAAATAACCTGGTGATCACAAATCCAACATGGCGGTGACGCGAATTATAAATATTCACATGGACGTTTCTCGCAATTTAACCATCCGTGTGCAGTGAAACTTGGTACAGTAAATCTTAATCCGAATGTTAATCCACTGGCATCTAATTTATTTCAATTGTTTCCATAACCTGAAGATGGCAGCTGTGAAAATTTTTAAATCTCCTTGTTTTTCTTGTGTCCTAATTATGCGATTGATGTCTGAATGCTACACGTACACAATAATCTGCATGTAACAGTACATAACTCTAGGACCTACATATATAAAATCCAACATGGCGACCATCCGAAATATTTAGTCGGTTCTCAATATCTACGAATCTATTATAGCAATCAAACTGAAATTGTGTATGTTGATAGAGGCAATTAAGATAAGTAGGATATATGAAAATAGGCTGTATAGTTCTTCACGGAACTACTTGTTGTGTTTATAGCGCTCTCCTTAAAGGGGAATGTACGCAAATAATAATAATAATAATAATAATAATAATAAATAAATAAATAAATAAATAAATAGCCGTGTTCATTACAACATAAGTTTGGTTGTTACGATTCGATTGGCGCAGGTGATCCATGTTAGATGTATCATAAAGGAGATGTATGTTTGTTTCTCCATACAGACTCGAGCAAACTTGGGAATTGCTCACTGCGGGACAATTACCGGGTTAACAGCAGGACGTGCCTGGCAGGGAACACAGATGGATGGAACTCAGGAATGTGGCCCTGGGGAATGTTTTGAGATGGAGTGCCTGGAGAAGGACCTAACTTTAATTTCAACCAACGCTCGAAAACACTTCCCGGTATTTAGCTGCTTACGGAAGTGGTCATCAGCTGTATTATTCCCAGCCAAAGCCGACTAGCTCATTGAATACGTGATCTATTCTCCCGCGATATTGAAAAGTTTGTCCACATCTTACTAATCTATAAATTCCATGGGGCACATACAGCCCAAGGAGCCACAAAAATAACGATTTTAATATTATAACTGTGCCTGCCACAAATCTTGTACAACAATGATATACATATTCAAGGAAACACACATACCTTGCTATTAGAAGCAAAGTTAAAATTTTTCAAAATTCAAATGATAATTATTTTTATCAATTTTTTCAAAATTGGTTCTTGTTTTGTGCTGATCTTCACCGTTTCCCTGATATCTCCCGTGTTTATAGGGATTTTTGGAGTTTTCTTTTTTTAATGTGGGTGTTAAACCTTCTGCTACAAAATGAATCTCGCATATTTTCACATTATTAATTAATTAATTAATTAAGCGTCATTATATCCATTTTTATTCTGAGCAAACTAAAAAAAGTTAAAGTTTCATAGAAAGACTAATTAAAGTCTCAACGGTTTTGAGTGAGATTCATTTTGTAGCGGAAGGTCACCTCCTTTCATTAGTGATAATTTGATTAAATGATAGTTTATAAGTTATAACCACTGTTTTATAAGCTGCATGTTGTCTGTGACCTGCCCCTGCTGGTTAAGTGACCCATACATCACTGCCTACATTACAATGTATGTCTACCTCTTATTATTCCCGTTTTTCCAACGGGGTCGGGGATGAGATGCGATGGAAGTCTTTGTGGCGATGGTTTTTACGGCCGGATGCCCTTCTTGACGCCAACCTCATGAGAGGAGTTAATGAGAGATGAAATGAATGATGGTGAATGAAACTGGGCAAGGATGTGGAAGGAAGCGGCCGTGGCCTGTCAGAAGGTACCGTCCTAGCATTTTCCTGGAGTTGAAAATGGGAAACCACGGAAAACCATTTCAAGGACAGCCGACGGTGGGGCTCGAACCCACGCGTCTACCGAGTCAGCAGAGATCTTGGCCCCATGACCTAATGCTGCGCTTTAGCCAGCGTAGCCACTACTGTCGGTACTGCCTACATTACAATATGTACTCGTATCATTTGATAACGTGAAGAGTAAGATCCCCAGTCGGAATGTGCATAAGCGGCATGGAATGTGACACACACAACACTTCATATTTAACGTGTCTGTCAGTGTTTTAACGACCGATAACTATTTTTTATGATTGCACAGTTCGTGACAGGTTGCGTGTCGACAACAGTTTTACAGCTGTTTCTGTCCTGTTATCACGTGTTTACATTATCGCTCACTTTTGGCAGCCTTATCTCTCTGGAATAAAACATTGTAATTCTTGAAATAAACATTCCAACAGTGTTCAGACGATTACATGTACTGCCCGGGTCCAACCTCTGCGAACTTGGGGGGTGAGGGGAAGGGGCAGGGAAAGGTCAGGCGAGAAGAGAAGGATCTGTCAAATGGCCCGCCGTGATATCTGGTATTCCTGTTTATTCCAATACTGCTAACATAGGGCCGTTGCTCAAACCACTGTGGTGTTGCGAATTAGTGAGTGAGTCACTGACCAATGTATTTGGTTCTGTTACTACGCACTTACCGGGAAACCTCGTCACTCGTCACCACCACTTCTCATAGTCCCCGATACACATTCATCTCAGGTTCACGCAGCTTAGACCCGAGCTTGCCACGGTGGGTGGGTGGTTATTAGTGTCGGATTACCAAACCCAAGATTGCAGGTTCGCCCCTGGCTGTGGTAAGTGATTTTTGAAAGGCGACAAAAATCACGTCATGGATGTCATACGTTGTTGGCATATTAAATAGCCCACTTGAATTCAGTAGGCCGTGTTCAATGACAAAATTAATCTCGGGATTTTCCGCCAACACAAAGTTCCTCCATTCTCTACTAGAAAGCACTGTAATGTCAAGGAGCTTAGATATCTAACCTCCTTGACTTTCATAGCGTTCAAAGGAACGACGAAATTCGACATGCCAGCTGCCCTCTGGGTGTCAATTAACGAAGCTTGCACCCGGCAACCGAGGCCATACGATATTATTATTATTATTACTATTATGTCCTGTAACTGAAAAACAAAAACAAATAAACATAAGAATAAATAAATAAATACATAAATAAATAAATAAATATAAAATAAATAAATAAATAAATAAATACATATATAAGTAAATAAATAGATCAATCAATCAAACAAACAATCAAACAATCAATCAATTAAACAAACACTCAAATAAATACATAAATACACACACACACAAACAAACCGACTGACAAACAATCACACAAATAAACAAGAAATCAAACAAACAAACAAAGAAATAAAACAAACTGACTGAAATATAAAGAAACGAACAAACAAACAAGCAGACAAAAATTCAACATAAGGTATAAGGAGCATTCAAAAAGTAACGAGCCGGAGGCTGGAATGCGCTAACCGATGACTACATCGGCTAATCGTGGCGTGTGTAACGAGGTGTTGTTCCGACCAGAGCGTGGAAGGTCACAGCCCGTCACTAGAGGGCACGCGTGCACGTCACGTGACGATACAAAGCGAGCAGCAGCATGCATTAATCGTCCAATGCTGCCAGTCGCATTGCAAACAGTGACATGGAGGCGTAAACCGAAGAGCAAAGAGGTGTTGTTCGGATTCTGACAGCGGAAGGAGTAGGGGGAACGGACATTCATCGCCGAATGTCACAAGTGTACGGCGAACACTGCATGTGCCTTGCAAGGGTCAAGGCGTGGCACAAGCGCTTCAGGGAAGGACGGGTGTCGTTACCCGATGAAGCCCGGTCTCTGGCACCCCCCTGCATTACCGATGTCAACGTCCAGCTGGTTGATGCAGTCATTACCCAGGACCGCCGAGTGACAGTGAACGCCATAGCCACCGTGGTCGCTCCATGACAATGCACGTCCTCATACGGCCAACA
Source organism: Meconema thalassinum (assembly GCA_946902985.2). Lineage (NCBI taxonomy): Eukaryota > Metazoa > Arthropoda > Insecta > Orthoptera > Tettigoniidae > Meconema > Meconema thalassinum. The sequence goes on along the minus strand of OX336388.2, from coordinate 2,055,176,801 downwards.
CAGTCGCAGCACTCCTGCAGAAAATCAAATGGGAGGTTCTCGTCCACCCTCCATACAGTCCAGACCTCTCTCCCTGTGATTACGCCATGTTTGGTCCCCTGAAAAGGGCTCTGCGGGGCCAACGATTCACCTCGGACGCTGGCGTCCAGCTTTACGTACGGAACTGGTTCACATCGCAGCACAGGGAATTTTATGAGACAGCCATTCAATGCCTCGTGTCACAGTGGGACAAGTGCCTCAACAGCCAGGGCGGAAACTTCTGACATACAGGTACTGGTTTCCGCAATTATGCCACCGGCTCGTTACTTTTTGAACGCACCTTATATATTCAGTCATGCGGGATAAATACAAAGTTTCGGTTGAAAGATCAAAATGTTCAGACAAAAAGTTAACTTTATCGATGTAGATGTTTGCATCAGGCAGTATAATATAATAGTGTGTCTCTAAAAGGCACAAGTTGTACGCATTGCGATTGCTGTGAAGATATCCTGAGACAATGTGTCGCTCGCCTCGCTGAATAATGCGGCAGACAGGCTGACAGTGAGTGACGGTGTAACATACAGTGCAAACATTGCTCTTATCTGAGGGCTGCTACAAACCTTACCTCAATAATTAGCAGCACTCGCAAATTATCGACTGCGGCAAAGAAAGGGAGGAGTGTTTTCGTCTGTGGGCGCTTTGTATCTCTACTCCTTATTATTCTCGTTTCTACGGAATAGGGGATGAGGTGAGGTGAGTTCTGTATAAGGCAGGTGTTTTTTTTACCGCCGTATTTCCTTCATGGAGCCAACCTCATCACAGGAGTTATTGAGAGATGCAATATATGAAGATAATGAGACTGTGCAAGGAGTTGAAAGAGTTGGCCAAAGGCCATTAGAAGGTTTGATATTGTAACTTTTGTTTTGTCCACATTCAACAGTCCATAACAATATATAAATATTCAAGTTATTCATGTTTTTTGAGCTAATGCCGTGTGAAAATTGAATTAAAGTTAAATAACACCAGACGTTTTGAAGGAACCTTGCCTCCTTTTTTAATGGAATTAAAACAATGTGGCCAAAGAAAGTATATCAATGAAATAAAAATAAATAAATAAATAAATAAATAAATAAAGATACGAGCCTCACAGTAGTCGCATACGACGTGTAACATCAGACATGTTATCCTACTCGTATGTTACACAGCTTGGACATTCTTAAAATGTTAATTTACGCTCCATTTTCAGGCTGGTACTATGATGAATGTATAGATTGAATTGGAGATATGCTACTGTCACATTTGTGGCGCAGCGGTCAAGCTGTTAGTCTCTCACCAAGGTAGACCGGGTTTGATTCCCGGTCAATACATGTGAGATTTTCGAATTGAAATGCCATGTCCTATGGTTCGCATTCCACGTAAAAGGGAGGTACCGTGAATCATGATTGTGAGATTAACGGTCACGCAAAACTACAAGCTTCCTTCCTTCCTTAATAATTCATAATAACAAAGTGACACACAACGTCGACTGTACTCTCAAATACTGTGAGCACACTCCTCAGTAACTATATCATTCATTATTCTCAAGACTCTCATACAATTCGTCGTAAACAATCAAAACATGCCTTCCTACAATCATGAAATGACCTAGTATCAGCTTTTATTCCACTCATATAAAAACATTCTGTTATGCATTTAATATTTGACTAGCCTACTCAACCACAGCTTGACAATAATGCCGCTTACTTACATGTCATTTGTCGTCTTTGTCCTACCCCATGTGATGTTCAACCTTGAACGTGAAGCTTCATAAACTGCTCAATGACAAATGAAAGTCGGTGAAACATTTGCCACTGTGCTCGTCAAACCAGTGTCTGCTAAATGCACTGCCTACTGTATTACCATAATATTCTCGCGCTACAGAGCACACACTGCCTTGTTTCCAATACACACATTTTCAATTGTTATTGTAAAAGGGAGTGTTTTACAGATAATGCACTTTATAATACGGAACTCATTTTATTAGATGATTTGTAGCTTCCACCAGCACTAGCCTAAATAAAGAATACGATATGGATCAACTAGATTAATAGACGCGACACCGCTCCTAACCTTAAATTCCTTATAAACAGGTCCAGTCGCCTCCGTAGCGTAGCGGTCAGCATGGTTAGCTGCCGCCCCGAAGGTCCTGGGTTCGATTCCCGGCTCAGCCACGAAATTTGAAAAGTGGTACGAGGGCTGGTACAGGGTCTACTCAGCCTCGGGTGGCCCAAATGAGTGGAGGGGGTTCGATTCCCCCTCAGCCATCCTCGAAATGGTTTTCCGTGGTTTCCCACTTCGTCTTCGGGCAAATGCCGGGATGGTACCTTCTTCAAGGCCACGGCCGCCTCCTTCCCTCTTCCTTGTCTATCCATCCTAACCATCCCTTACCTTCCCTCATGAGGCCCCTGTTCGTTTTGCAGGTGAGGCCGCCTGGGCGAGGTGCCAATCCCACCTCACCTGTTGTATCCCTTCCGATTCGATGTTCCCAGCTCTAGGACACTGCCCGTAGAGGTGGTAGTGGTGAGTTCCCTCACTGAGACCGTGGGTTCCACCAACCTGGAGGGTAAACGACTAAGAAGAAGAGAAAAATAAAAATAAAAAAAATAAACAGGTCCTCTTCATTCACAGACCAACACGTAATTTCATATGGATTCTGTTAAAATGAGTCATATTGATATGATAAATATCGTTTAAAATGATTATATGGTAGCAAAAATAACTACCCCTCCCAAGTTGCGAACCCAAGATCTCTACATTCACAGTCATACGCATTATCCCCACGGCTATTTCGACCACATAAATATGGTGCACAAGATGGTGACTTATTTCCACGTTCCAATAATCCTGCATTACAGAATCAAGTTTCATTTATATTTTGCTTGTTTCGATAATTTTCCTGAGTGACATTGAGTTTAAAATGCCTTATGCCAATGCAATGCCGACTACGTACAATGTTTGATATTAAGGCATTTTACCATTTAAAAATACTGATACGAAGACTTCGAACATGTACCATGTCATTTGTTTAAATCACTTGACACCAGAGTTCACATGAGCGTTTTCCGTTCAGTATGTCATATACATTCCACATGGCCGAGAGTGCGTCATGGTATCAATTTTCGACACCGCGCGCTGATTGTTTCTCTTACCAATGCCAGCTGGATCGATCGATCGAGTTGGCAGTGCGTCTTATCCTTCCGTTCGATCCACCACTGCCCGCTAGGACACACTTCCATTCGATCGATCGAGCGGGCAGTGCATACTTCCGTTTGATCCACCACTGCCAGCTCGATCGTTCCGATCCACTTCCGGCCCCAATTTTCAAAATCACTCCCACAAACCTATCCAGCAACCGAGCGGAAAGATGTTACACATATTTAAAAAAAAACCTAGAGAAATTCCTCTGTTCATCACCAGAGAGCAACCGCCAGAAAGTATGGACCTTGTTAGAAAAACGCGCCATATTACTTATAATGAGAACGGTGGACAGAGTAGCAAGGAAGGGGAAGGTAAAGGTGGCGGGGGAAAGATATTGAGACTCGTCGATGTATGAGGATGTCCAAATAAGGAGAAAGGCCGGGGGGAGAGGGTTTGATGGATATATGGAAACAGAAACAAAACAAAACGATACCCAACGTCATACAGTCAACGACGAAAAAACAGATGGAAACTCCTCCAGTGACGAACAAAGGAGATCAAATCATGGCCCCGCCCCCTCTTTACCTTCACTACCTTACTACTCTGTCCGCCGTTCTAATTAATATGGCGCGTTTTTCTACCAATATCCATACACTACTTTCTGGTGGCTGCTCTCTGGTGACGAACATAGGAATTTCTCTAGTTTTTAGCCTACTTTCGATTTTTGCAAAAAATGAAAGTAGACTTATGAGATCAACACAGGGCGAAAAATTGTGTGTCTGTATGTGTGTGTGTGTGAGAGAGAGTCTCTGTGTGTGTGTGTGAATGTACTCTGAATGTCTGTCCGCCCCCCCCCCCTATCAATTCGAACACGGTGAAACCGAATTGAACGAAATTTGGTACAGAGGTAACACTAGCAAAGGGCACCTCAGTGTCATGTTTTATATCGCCGCCATCTTGACGGAAACGTAATGGCGGGCACCCAAATGTAAAAAGCTTAAATCAAATTACGACCAACTTAATCATCTGATCTCTACCAATTTTTGCAACTGTATACCTTTATGTATGATAAAAAAAATCTTTTGACCAAACTACAAGGTCATCAGCCCAATAATTTGAGGATGGCGGCCATGTTTGTCTACAAATCGATTCCCCCTATCAATTCAAACACGGTGAAACCGAATTGAACGAAATTTGGTTCAGAGGTAGCACTAGCGAAGGACACCTCAGGGTCATGTTTTATATTGCCGCCATCTTGACGAAAACGTAATGGCGGCCACCCAAATGTTAAAAGCTTAAATCAAATAACGACCAACCTATTCATCTGATCTCTACCACATTTTGCAACATTATACCTTTATGTAAGAAAAATCTTGTGACCGAACTACAAGGTCACCAGCCCAATAATTTGCGGATGGCGGCCATGTATGTGTGCAAATCAATTCCCCCTATCTATTCAAACACGGTGAAACCAAATTGAACGAATTTTGGTACAGAGGTAGCAGTAGCAAAGGGCACCTCAGTGTCATGTTTTATATCGCCGCCATCTTGACGGAAACGTAATGGCAGCCACCCAAATGTTAAAAGCTTAAATCAAATTACGACCAACCTAATCATCTGATCTCTACAAAATTTTGCAAACAATGTACTGTGCCCAACTCTAGGAATGGGTATTCCAAGATTCAGACACCTAGATATCAAGGGAAATGCTGTAGCCGCTTTTGAAAGTTCAGATATTTGAATATCGCGCTACATTGCTTCTCGAAGCATATGGAAATAATTTACCGATACTTGGATGTCAAGTGACGTAGCGAGTAATAGCAGAGGTCGAGGCTATTTATTGATTAAATAGTTAAACATGGAGTAGAGACTTGAGACTGGGATCAGATTACTGGCACGGCCAAATGAAAGAGAACGCAATTAGTATCAAGTAAATCGGACCAGGGATACCAGAGATATGAGGATTTCTAGATTACAACGTGATGACGCGTGACCCTGGCAGTTTTGAATAAAAGCCAGCTGGCCGAGGCATGGTCAGCTCATTCTAACACAAGCACTTGGCGAGCAAGTTGCTGCGACGCTGAGCCAAGGCACATGGTTGCCGGATCTACGCAGAAGTTCTTTTCAAAGTCGTGATAGTCACGAAAGTGCTGCGCTACGAGTTGGAACTTAGTAAGTTTACGGCGAGTAGAATCACTGAGGTGATTGATTTTTCTACAGACATTGGTGGAAATATTTATATTTCCCATGGACATATGCTAGACTTTGTCTAGAATTAATACTTTGTCACAGTCCAGTAATAACATAATACTTGGATATTTAAATCCATTTCAAGTCAGTTTTCATATTTGTAACTAGTTAACCACTTCGATCTGTCAGTACACTGAAGACTAGTCTATAACGGTGGCGTTCATTAGTCTACGCAAGGGAAACTACAAGTTGCTTAGCGCATGGTAGATGGTGATATAATAAACCATGCCCAGGGAACGATCTTCAGAACAGCCGTTGATTGCTTAGACTGTCAGTGTTTTTCTTGTACTGATAAGATTACCGTGAGTTATGTTACAACTGACATATTTAAGAAGAGATCACTTAGATCTGACCCTATTTAAACAAACTGTTATGGCTTTGATAGAAGCCCATATTAAAATGGAACAACAGTTAATTCAAACGTCAAAAGATACTACCACTATGTCTTACTAGACGGATTGTGGGTATATAATGGCGGCCGATACAAGGATTGTACATGCTTGTCCGATAGGGCATGTCTATGGATAAATCTGGTACAGACCAGGTTTACTACGCTTCAAGACCATCAAGAAATGTAAGCCACATTTGAATTATATTATGCCTAGCTAATTGGAACAAACTATTTTTTCTGCAGATGACCAACACATTTTATTTTTCGTCGTATTTAAAGCTTGCAATGATTTACGCAAGACTTGTCAGAGTTATTCTGAGTATTTTCAGCACTCAGAACAGTTTAGGATCGATGACCGAGCATTTCGAGCATTTATTTGAATATTTCATATTTTTGGGAAATCACGGTAATCAACCGATGTAACTGTAAAAGTTAAATTTATTTTTGTTGAGGAATGGATATTTTTTCCATATTCGAAGGTTCGAACATGTGGATTCTCACATAATGAGATGATAATTAAACATATTTAAAATGATATAACGAATAATAATAATAATAATCCACTAATAATAATAATAATAATTTTTATAATTTTTCTAAATAATTCTTGGATATTATATTTTCTAATAATCATATGTATTGAGAGAGAGCCTGTGAAGTAGTTTAATCATTTCTAGTCTGGAACAGGAGATTTTCCGAAGGAAAGTGGTTAGCGCAAGCCCGCATTCAACCAACATTTCAGTTCTGGTTGAACAGTTGATATTTGCAATGAGTAAAGTATATTTTTCAGATAACACGGAGAGGCATGAAACGGGAAGCAATTGATATTTGTATCAAATAGGATATTTTTGTATTTATATAAAATCATGACGTAAATACACTCGAAAGTGAAATGAAGATTTTCATAAGTATGGTAAATTCACAGGTTGAACTGAATGGTAAAATAAAATAAACTTGTAAGTTTATTAATCTTCCAGTGTTGATAACAAGCAGAGGCTTGATTTATTGTATAAATTTTGGGAAGATAATTTATATGTGTGGAGTAGTTGAAATGCCATTCCCAGGTGCGCATGTTTAAGTCGCAGGAATGAAGAGGTTTTTTCGAGCATCAATCAAATAGCAGGTTCGATGGCTCAGGTTTATAGTAGGAGTATTGGAACTACACATTTCGTCGTATGAATGACCCGAAGGTTATTTCTTGAAAACCATCAGTTCTTATTTCAACCTTGTTTACGAATTCCATTTAGACTTTGATTTTGCTAGAACCCGGATTTGTCATGATAGTAGTTTATTCTTCTTCAGAGGAAGACCTTTGCCGTTGTTGTTGTAATATTGTGTTCTTACACAAATAATAGAATGGGCCACTGCCAATTAAAAATAATTCTTTAACCACGAATAATTTGAAGGATATTTTCAATCCTAGTGCCATGAACTAAATGAATTCATTATAAAACTACAATTCTAATTTCCGCATTCTGTCGAAGAATTGCAAGTTGTGAAAGTTGCTAAAAATGGCCATGAATATAAATATTTTTTATAATAATGATTCCAAGTGGAAAATTGAATAGTTGAATGGTTCAACCATTTATTGATCAAGTTGATGATTCAGAAATCATATATTTTGTTAGGAACTTGAAGTTCATAATCGAGTCACTTCTCGAATGTTTAATGTCAGAAGAACGATTAATTGTTGTTGTGCTTCGCACAAGTTCTTCGATGCTATGCTCAAGGTCAAATACTTTTCAGATGTTATTAATATGTGTAAATAATTTGTATTGCTCCAATGATAATAATATTTTTTCGACGATGTATTTTTGAAACTGGAAAAATAAGTGAAAGTTAAAAATTCTATGAACATTTATTCTACGAGTGTTAATATCATGTAAATATTCAAACAGTGATCTACGATATTTCCAGTAGAGACAATTAACTTTGAACTGGAATTAATCATTAATAAATTTGGAACACAGTCTACAGGACTATTAATCGGACTTGTGTTTCCAAAAAGATTGTCAAATGTGTTTGGAAAATTTCTGTATATTGTGTGTAAATAAGAGTGTGGATCGCCACACGTGAGTGATGCTGCTTTGAGCATCTTTGCAGTCAATTTTAACTTTAAAATAAACTGAGATAATTTTACAGGATGTGTTACTCCCAATTGAATCTCCTTCTATCCTTATTGTTGCATTGAGACAAAAAATCAGTAAAGCATTTTTTTAATTTGATGTCGTTTTTGCGATTTGCTTTAACCCATCTGGCGCTCCGGGATATTTTGACTCTCGTGCTGACTGATTATTGGTAAAATGCATATGTGGTCGTGCGGACTCCGGTCTAAACGGGCACATAAAATAAGATAGAGAGAGAAATGGCTTCGAACGTGGGTCTCGATTTAGACATGGTCAATCGCATGCCGATTTAAATTGTGATAATTTTTATAGAAATATTTTGGGAGTTGAGAGATGTCTGGTTTGGATGAATAAATTAGTAGGAAACCCAATTAGTGGGGAAGATTAAAAATTTAACTTGGTTAATAATTAGAATGGGTTTGATTATTTTTGACAATGGCTTAACCATTAGGGCGTCAAGTAAATTCAGTAGTAAACGTTCGATGACTGGACATACACATTATTAGAATCCAGGTGGAGGATATTTGAGAACTTGCATATTTTTCTTGTGATATTATGGTAAATGTAATTCGTAAAAGTAGAGAATTTTGTTTTTCCATCACGTCGACATTAGGACAAATCTCATTTTATTAGAGTGTTCCAATTAGCTATTCATATTTCTTGTTCTAGTTATAAGCTTGTGTTTGCCACTGTTGTATACCCCAAAGTTTTGAATAATAATTGAAATTATGGAAGAAATGATGAGGATGATGAGGAGTTTGGAGGAGAGTTCAAAGGAAGCTGGACGGCGTGTAGCCGCCATTATGAAAGAAAATACAGAGGCTTTAGAAAAGAAACTTAAAGAAAATTCTGATTCTTTAGAAAATAAACTGAAGGAAAATTCTGATTCTTTAGAACATAAACTTAAAGAAAGTTTAGATGATAAACTTAAAGAAAATTCTGATTCTTTAGAAAGTAAACTTAAAGAAAATTCTGATTCTTTAGAAAATAAACTTAAAGAGAGTTTAAACGATAAACTGAAAGAAAATTCTGATTCTTTAGAAAATAAACTTAAAGAAAATTCTGATTCTTTAGAAAGCAGGTTAAAAGGTAACTTGAAAGAAAATTTAAATAGTAAATTTAATTCAATGGAAAGTAAATTTAAAGAGAATTCTGAAATTTTGAAAATGACACTTGAGAGTAAAATGAATAAATTATGCGAAAAAACACATGAGCTCGAAACTTCATTAGCTACTAACGCAAGTTTAATGGACGATAAATTTCGCGATGCCGATCTTCGATCTCAAAGCTTAGCTGATAGGATAGAACATGGTCTTAGGAAAGTTGGTGAAGACATGGTCAACCTGGAGTCAGAGTGAAGAAGGAGAGTAATGAGATGGGAATTCTAGTTGTTCAACGGTTGACAAAACAATTCAAAGAACTTGTCATGGGAGAAATAAGAGAAGGTGTGATTAATGAGTTGCAAACTGAAATTAAAACCACAGTTGTCAATGAAATTAAAGACACACTCAAGCTGGAGAACCAAGAGGGAATCAAGGAGATTAGGGAATCTTTGTCATCCCATATTGAAGTAATTGCCAAAGATATCCAAGCAACTCAGAAGGACATATCAGATATGACAGGGTCATTGAAAAGTCATGAGGCTGTTATGAACCAGATATCCATTGATGTTAAGGAGAATTGTAAAGAAACTGAAGCAATTAAGAAAATGGCAGAAGAAAACCAGAAGGAACTTGAGGCTATGAAAACTCAAATCAAGGACGAGAAGCAGTCTGACCATCTGTTAAAAATGCCAAATGTAAGGGGAAAGGAACAGATACAGATAAATCTAGGAGCAGCTAGAGAGACTGACAGACAGGATGAGGTCAGGACAGTATTTCAATCCAACCCCATAACTGTATTTAAGAATATAGAGGACAAGCCTTCTAAATTTTCAGGGCGAGATTCTGTGACACCCGTGGAATTTTTGAGAGAAGCAGGGGATTACCTGAAAGATTCCAAGATCCCTAAAGAAAGACAGATCCGAGTGATAGGGAAGTTTTTGGAAGGTCCTGCACTTCTTTGGTTCAGAGCATTTAGATCCACTCTAACCACTTTTGAGGAGTTTTCTCGTGGGTTATTGAAAAAGTTTTGGTCCCCGGAAACCCAACAGCAAGTTAGAGCAGAGTTATATTCGAAGAGATTCTCGACGTCACAACCTACTCGATACTCTACGTACTTTTCTGGACAGCTGTCTAAACTCCAACATTTAGATCCGCCGATGCCAGATAACGAATTGATTACTGCATTGATACGTCAGTTTTCAGCAGACGTCCAGAGGACTTTGATCGCTGCTGATATCTATAATATGGAACAATTTGATGAAGTATTACAGAAGCTGGATCATACAAACGCTCAATTCTTCCATCAGAAGGGAGGAAAGAATAACAACGCTGTGTACGCTGTTATCGCTGATAGTTATTCTCAAACACCTCGAGAGATTCGAGAGGAGCGAGAAGAGAAAACGCCGAGGGAAGATACCAATAAGAGAGGATGGAACCAGTACAGTAACAGATACAGTTACAAACCATATGCGAGACCGGATGGTGGTAATCGATACAATACTCGATGGAGAAGACCACGAGATAGTCAAGGAAGGTACCAGGAAAGAAGATATTATGGTAGAAACAACTACAATAACAGAGGGAATGTAGATACTCGTCAGTCCAATGAAGAGTTCAACAAGGAGACGAGGAAAAATTTGGAAGCAAGACACCAAGATAACTTGCAGTTTTTGGAGCAGAGGCCCAACGAACCAGGTCCATCGGGAACACAACAATCACGGGGGAATGGTAATGAAAAAAACAACAACTTCGAATTCACAGTAGAAGATAGAATTTTGAATAATTTCACTTCCAGAATTATTAAATGGCAAGCAGAGGATGATGACTTAATTCAACAGAATGACGAACGAAAAGAAATGGGTACAAGAATTAGAATGCCAATCATATCATGCGAAGTATTCGGTATGCCTGTCGATACTTTGATCGATACTGGGGCTATGCTTTGTCTGGTGAGTGAGAAGCTTTATATTCTGTGGAAGCTCAAAGAGAATTTAGAGGAGATTCCAGTATCAGGAATTAAGATCCAAGGAATAATACCCAATAAAATATCTCTGTGTAAAACCCAATTATACTTAAGCATTACGATTGGAGGACATGATTTCCGACATGTGTTTGTTGTAATGAAGGACATGGCTTTTGACATGATATTGGGAGCAGATTTCATTCAGAAATATCAAGCAGTGATAGATATGAAGACAGAGACGATCAGATTTAAGAATACCGAAGAGATTAACTTCGAGGGAAAAGAAGAGGAAGACATCGAGGGAGATGCTCAATGGTCTCTGATTTTTCATGAAGCTGAAGGAAGAGAAGTCTACACTGAGGAGGAGTCCCCAGAGCTAGGGAAGATTTTGGAAGAGTATCACGATATTTTTGATATTAAACCTGGTGAAATTGAGGATTTTGAACATTGTGGAAGTAAACAATAATGGAAGCTATGAAGTCGCCAATACACGAACTGGTAACATCGTGGGAACTTATAATGCGTCGAATTTGAAGATATATTATTCAAGAACCAGATGATTTAATGTGTAGATAGGAAAAATAAAAATTTTTCAATTTTTATTTTTTGCTAGGTGTGGGGTGGATGTGCCCAACTCTAGGAATGGGTATTCCAAGATTCAGACACCTAGATATCAAGGGAAAGGCTGTAGTCGCTTTTGAAAGTTCAGATATTTGAATATCGCGCTACATTGCTTCTCGAAGCATTTGGAAATAATTTACCGATACTTGGATGTCAAGTGACGTAGCGAGTAATAGCAGAGGTCGAGGCTATTTATTGATTAAATAGTTAAACATGGAGTAGAGACTTGAGACTGGGATCAGATTACTGGCACGGCCAAATGAAAGAGAACGCAATTAGTATCAAGTAAATCGGACCAGGGATACCAGAGATATGAGGATTTCTAGATTACAACGTGATGACGCGTGACCCTGGCAGTTTTGAATAAAAGCCAGCTGGCCGAGGCATGGTCAGCTCATTCTAACACAAGCACTTGGCGAGCAAGTTGCTGCGACGCTGAGCCAAGGCACATGGTTGCCGGATCTACGCAGAAGTTCTTTTCAAAGTCGTGATAGTCACGAAAGTGCTGCGCTACGAGTTGGAACTTAGTAAGTTTACGGCGAGTAGAATCACCGAGGTGATTGATTTTTCTACAGACATTGGTGGAAATATTTATATTTCCCATGGACATATGCTAGACTTTGTCTAGAATTAATACTTTGTCACAGTCCAGTAATAACATAATACTTGGATATTTAAATCCATTTCAAGTCAGTTTTCATATTTGTAACTAGTTAACCACTTCGATCTGTCAGTACACTGAAGACTAGTCTATAACGGTGGCGTTCATTAGTCTACGCAAGGGAAACTACAAGTTGCTTAGCGCATGGTAGATGGTGATATAATAAACCATGCCCAGGGAACGATCTTCAGAACAGCCGTTGATTGCTTAGACTGTCAGTGTTTTTCTTGTACTGATAAGATTACCGTGAGTTATGTTACAACTGACATATTTAAGAAGAGATCACTTAGATCTGACCCTATTTAAACAAACTGTTATGGCTTTGATAGAAGCCCATATTAAAATGGAACAACAGTTAATTCAAACGTCAAAAGATACTACCACTATGTCTTACTAGACGGATTGTGGGTATATAATGGCGGCCGATACAAGGATTGTACATGCTTGTCCGATAGGGCATGTCTATGGATAAATCTGGTACAGACCAGGTTTACTACGCTTCAAGACCATCAAGAAATGTAAGCCACATTTGAATTATATTATGCCTAGCTAATTGGAACAAACTATTTTTTCTGCAGATGACCAACACATTTTATTTTTCGTCGTATTTAAAGCTTGCAATGATTTACGCAAGACTTGTCAGAGTTATTCTGAGTATTTTCAGCACTCAGAACAGTTTAGGATCGATGACCGAGCATTTCGAGCATTTATTTGAATATTTCATATTTTTGGGAAATCACGGTAATCAACCGATGTAACTGTAAAAGTTAAATTTATTTTTGTTGAGGAATGGATATTTTTTCCATATTCGAAGGTTCGAACATGTGGATTCTCACATAATGAGATGATAATTAAACATATTTAAAATGATATAACGAATAATAATAATAATAATCCACTAATAATAATAATAATAATTTTTATAATTTTTCTAAATAATTCTTGGATATTATATTTTCTAATAATCATATGTATTGAGAGAGAGCCTGTGAAGTAGTTTAATCATTTCTAGTCTGGAACAGGAGATTTTCCGAAGGAAAGTGGTTAGCGCAAGCCCGCATTCAACCAACATTTCAGTTCTGGTTGAACAGTTGATATTTGCAATGAGTAAAGTATATTTTTCAGATAACACGGAGAGGCATGAAACGGGAAGCAATTGATATTTGTATCAAATAGGATATTTTTGTATTTATATAAAATCATGACGTAAATACACTCGAAAGTGAAATGAAGATTTTCATAAGTATGGTAAATTCACAGGTTGAACTGAATGGTAAAATAAAATAAACTTGTAAGTTTATTAATCTTCCAGTGTTGATAACAAGCAGAGGCTTGATTTATTGTATAAATTTTGGGAAGATAATTTATATGTGTGGAGTAGTTGAAATGCCATTCCCAGGTGCGCATGTTTAAGTCGCAGGAATGAAGAGGTTTTTTCGAGCATCAATCAAATAGCAGGTTCGATGGCTCAGGTTTATAGTAGGAGTATTGGAACTACACATTTCGTCGTATGAATGACCCGAAGGTTATTTCTTGAAAACCATCAGTTCTTATTTCAACCTTGTTTACGAATTCCATTTAGACTTTGATTTTGCTAGAATCCGGATTTGTCATGATAGTAGTTTATTCTTCTTCAGAGGAAGACCTTTGCCGTTGTTGTTGTAATATTGTGTTCTTACACAAATAATAGAATGGGCCACTGCCAATTAAAAATAATTCTTTAACCACGAATAATTTGAAGGATATTTTCAATCCTAGTGCCATGAACTAAATGAATTCATTATAAAACTACAATTCTAATTTCCGCATTCTGTCGAAGAATTGCAAGTTGTGAAAGTTGCTAAAAATGGCCATGAATATAAATATTTTTTATAATAATGATTCCAAGTGGAAAATTGAATAGTTGAATGGTTCAACCATTTATTGATCAAGTTGATGATTCAGAAATCATATATTTTGTTAGGAACTTGAAGTTCATAATCGAGTCACTTCTCGAATGTTTAATGTCAGAAGAACGATTAATTGTTGTTGTGCTTCGCACAAGTTCTTCGATGCTATGCTCAAGGTCAAATACTTTTCAGATGTTATTAATATGTGTAAATAATTTGTATTGCTCCAATGATAATAATATTTTTTCGACGATGTATTTTTGAAACTGGAAAAATAAGTGAAAGTTAAAAATTCTATGAACATTTATTCTACGAGTGTTAATATCATGTAAATATTCAAACAGTGATCTACGATATTTCCAGTAGAGACAATTAACTTTGAACTGGAATTAATCATTAATAAATTTGGAACACAGTCTACAGGACTATTAATCGGACTTGTGTTTCCAAAAAGATTGTCAAATGTGTTTGGAAAATTTCTGTATATTGTGTGTAAATAAGAGTGTGGATCGCCACACGTGAGTGATGCTGCTTTGAGCATCTTTGCAGTCAATTTTAACTTCAAAATAAACTGAAATAATTTTACAGGATGTGTTACTCCCAATTGAATCTCCTTCTATCCTTATTGTTGCATTGAGCCAAAAAATCAGTAAAGCATTTTTTTAATTTGATGTCGTTTTTGCGATTTGCTTTAACCCATCTGGCGCTCCGGGATATTTTGACTCTCGTGCTGACCGATTATTGGTAAAATGCATATGTGGTCGTGCGGACTCCGGTCTAAACGAGCACAGTACCTTTATGTGGTAAGCATCTTTTGACCAAACGACAAGGTCATCAGCCTAATAGTTTGCAGATAGCGGCCATGTATGTGTGCAAATCGATTCACCATATCAATTCAAACACGGTGAAACTGAATTGAATGATATTTTGTACAGAGGTAGCACTAGCAAAGGGCACCTTATATTCATGTTTAATATCCGTATAACACGTTGTATTTCAACAAGCTACTACAACCAACAATCAATTATACTCCTTGAAAAGGACAAAGAGTTATAACAATACCCATGCATTTGGGAGAAAGTAGGCTATAGGTTCTTTACTGAACATCTTGTTTGGAATCTCAATGATACACTTTCTTTGGCCATATTGTTTTAATTCCATTGAAAAAGGAAACGCATGGTTTCTATTATATACAACTAAGTGTCTTGACTGACTGACTGACTGACAGACTCATCATCGCCCAGCCAAAACTATTAAAGTTAGAAACATGACATTTTGGGGATATGTTCGTTGTAATTCGAAACCGCCCACTAAGGAAGGATTTTTGGATATTCAGGTTCTAAAGGGGTATTAAGGGGGTACACCTGCATTTCATTGAACAACAATATCTCCGGATTGGTTTCATTGGGGGATTTGATACTCAGCATATAAAGTCATCATTAAAAATAAGAAGAAACGTGTCTGAGGGTTTTTCTATGTGGTGTATATAATGAGGTGAAAGGGGTGAAAAGTGGGGGTTGAAGGATTCCTAACGGAGCGTGTATCACTTAAACGACATAGGCAAGGAATTTGAAACTCAGCGAAAAAAAAAAACAGCTTAAAAATAAGTAAATCGGTGTTTGACCGTTTTTTCATGAATACAATTAAGGGGCCCATGGGGAGGGTTGAAATTCTGAAAAAAAAACAGGAAAGGGAATGTCCTAACTGATTGACTGACTGACTCACTCAACAAACTCAGGGGAAAAAATGCTTAAAAACGTAAATAGATGTTCGACAGTTTATTTTCATAAATCCAATTTAAGGGGTTAATGGGGAGGGGTGAAATTTTGAAAAAACCAAATTGAAAGATAATGTCCTTGACTCACTCTCTCATCATTGCCCAGCCAAAATTATTGAAGTTAGAAACATGGAATTTTGGGGATATGTTCATTGTATGTCAAAACCATCCACTAAGGGAGGATTTTCGGATATTCAGGTTCTAAAGGGGTCTAAAGGGGGTTAAACCTGCATTTAATTGAATAACAATCTCTGCCGATTGGTTTCATTGGGGGATGTGATACTCGGCATATAAATTCATCATTAAAAATAAGAAGACATGTGTCTGAGGGTTTATCGATGTGGTGTATATTATGAGGTGAAAGGGGTGAAAAGTGGGGGTTGAAGGAATCCTAACGGAGCGTGTATGTCTTAAACGACATAGGCGAGGAGTTTGAAATTCAGCGGAAAAAATCAGCTTATAAAGAGTAAATATGTGTTTGACCGTTTTTCTTCATAAATCCAATTTAAGGGGCACATGGGGAGGGGTGAAATTCTGATAAAAAGCAGGAATGAAAGTGTCTTAACTGATTGACTCACTCACTCACTCATCAAACTCAGTGAAAAATCTGCTTAAAAACAAGTAAATACGTGTTCGACAGATTTTTTTTTCATAAATTAAATTTAAGGGGTGATATTCTGAAAAAAATAATTGAAAGAAAATGTCCTGACTCACTCACCCCCTCTTCATCGCCCGGAAAAAAATATTGAATTTAGAAACATGATATTTTGGGGATATGTTCGTATTATGTCAAAACCGTACACTAAGGGAGGATTTTTGGATATTCAAGTTCTAAAGGGGTCTTAAGGGGGTTAAACCTGATTTTCATTGAATAACAATATATCAAGAGTGGTGTCATTTGTGGATGTGATACTCAGCATATAAACTAATCATTAAAAATAAGCAGACATGTGTCTAAGGCTTTTTCGATGTGGTGTATATTGTAAGGTGAAAGGGGTGACAAGTGAGGGTTGAAGGATTCCTAACGGAATGTGTATCTCTTAAACGACATAGGCGAGAAGTTTGAAACTCAGCGGAAAGAAATCAGCTTAATAAATAAGTAAATCAGTGTTCACTGTTTTTTCACAAATTCAATATAAGGGGCCAATGGGGCGGACTGATATTCTTGAAAAGAAAAGAGAGAAAGTGTCCTAACTGACTGACAAACTCACTCACTCATCAAACTCAAGGGAAAAAGACAGCTTAAAAATAAGTTAATAGGTGTTCGAGCGTCTTTTCATAAATCCAATTTAAGCGGCCCATGGGGAGGAGTGAAATTCTGGTAAAGAATATGTCCTGACTGACTCACTAACTCATCATCGCTCAGCGAAAACTATTGAAGTTGAAAACATGAAATGTTGGAAATATGTTCGCTGTATGTCGAAAACGTCAACTCAGGAAGGATTTGTGTTTATTCGGGTTCTAAAGAGGTGTTAAGGGGGGTAAACGTGCATTTCATTGAATAACTATATCTCATGAGTTGCTTCTTTGGGGATGTGATATTCGGCATATAAACTAATCATTAAATACAAATAAGCAGAATATGTCTAAGGGTTTATCGATGTGGTATATATTATTATGAGGTGAAAGGGGTGAAAATTGGGGGTTGAAGGATTCTTAACGGAGCGCGTATCTCTTAAACGACATAGGCGAGAAGTTCACCGGAAAAAACAACTTAAAATATAAGTAAATAGGTGTCCGACCTTTTTTTTTTCATAAATCCAATTTAAGGGGCACTTGGAGAGGGGTGAAATTCCGGGGGAACAAAACAGGAAATAAAGTGTTCTAACTGATTAATACACTCACTCATCAAACTCAGGGGGGGGGGGGGAAGAACAGCTTAAAATTATTTAAATAGGTGTTCGACCGTTTTTTTTCATAAATCCAATTTAAGGGGTTCATATGAGGGGGTGAAATTCCGAAAAATAAATGAAAGAAAATGTCCTGACTTACTCACTCACTCATCTTCGCCCAGCCAAAATTACTGAAGTTAGAAACATGAAATTTTTGGGTTATGTTCATTGTATGTCGAAAACGTACCTTAAGGAAGGATTTTTGGATATTCAGGTTCTAATGGGGTGTTAAGGGGATAGACCTGCATTTAATTGAATAACAATATCTCCCGATTGGTTTCCTTGGAGGATGTGATACTCGGCATAAAAACTCATCATCAAGAATAAGAAGACATATATCTGACAATGAGGGTTTTTCGATGTGGTGTATATTATGAGGTGAAAGGGGTGAAAAGTGGGGGTTGAAGGATTCCTAATCGAGCAAGTATCTCTTAAAAGACAGAGGCAAAAAGTGTAAAACTCAGGGGAAAAATCAACTTGAAAAAAATAAGTAGGTGTTCGACCGTTTTTTTTCATAAATCCAATTTAAGGGGCCAATGGGGATGGGCGAAGTTCTGGGAAAGAAGTCCATTAAGGAAGGATTTTTGGATATTCACTCATCATCCCCCAGCCAAACCTATAGCAGTTAGAAACTTGAAATTTTGCGGATATGTTTGTTGTATGTCGAAAACGTACACTAAGGATGGATTTTTGAATATTCATGTTTTGAAGGGGTGTAAGGGTGTTAAACTTGCATTTCATTAAATAACAATATCTCACGAGTTGTTTCATTGGAGATGTGATATTCAGCATATAAACTCTTAAAAAAACTTCTTCGGCTTTTCCCAATTAATTGGGGTCGCCGGAGCCAACCAGGCTCATTTTGGTTTTGGCGGGGGATTTAAGGCCGGATGCCCTTCCTGACGCCACGTGATTTTTCAGGTGAAATTTCCACCCCGCTGTCACCGGGATTCGAACCCCGGCCGTCCGGCTGAAAGACGAGCAGCTAAGCCACTGCGCCATCACGCTCCCCATTCAGCATATAAACTAATCATTAAAAATATGCAGACATATGTCTAAGGGTTTATCGATGTGGTGTATATTATGAGGTGAAAGGGGTTATCTAAGGGTTATCGATATGGTGTATATTATGAGGTGAAAGGGGTGAAAAGTGGGGGTTGAAGGATTCTTAACGGAGCGTGTATCTCTTAAACGACATAGGCAAGGAGTTTGAAATTCAGCGGAAAAAATCAGCTTAAAAGGAGTAAATAGGTGTTCGACAGTTTTTCTTCATAAATCCAATTTAAGGGGCACATGGGGAGGGGTGAAATTCTGGAAAAAAACAGGAAAGAAAGTGTCTTAACTGATTGACTCACTCACTCACTCACTCATCAAACTCAGGGAAGAAACTGCTTAAAAATAAGTAAATAAATGTTCGACAGTTTTTTTTATAAATCAAATTTAATGGGTTCATGGGGAGGGGTGATATTCTGAAAATAATAATTGAAAGAAAATGTCCTGACTCACTCACCCACTCATCATCGCCCGGAAAAAATTATTGAAGCTAGACACATGGTATTTTGTTCGTAGTATGTCAAAACCGTACACTAAGGGAGGATTTTTGGATATTCAGGTTCTAAAGGGGTCTTCAGGGGGTTAAACCTGATTTTCATTGAATAACAATATATCAAGAGTGGTTTCATTTGTGGATGTGATACTCAGCATATAAACTAATCATTAAAAATAAGCAGACATGTCTCTAAGGGTTTTTCGATGTGGTGTATATTATAAGGTAAATATCCCGCTCACAATAGAACCAACAGGAATGGTGAGAGATTGGTTAAACTCTGTGAACATCTAAACTTAAAGCTTATGTCCACACATTTTAAATCAAAACCAAGTAAAAAGAAAACATGGGTCTCCCCAAATGCGTTGCTGGGTGAGTTTCAACTAGATCATGTAGCTATCTCTCGAAATTGTTTCAAAGAAATTCAAAATGTCAAGGTCAGAAAATCCATTAATGTAACTTCAGATCATTACCTTTCTCAAATCAAGATAAATGTCATACCTTTTACACGCAAACAAAATACAACTAGAATTAAAATTCCGAAAATTAATAGAGAGGTTCTTACAAATGAAAAAAAGGATAGCATTTCAAGGAAAACTTAAAATACCAACCAATTGGAATGATGTTACTAATAACCTTCTTGAACCAGCTCAGGAAATTGCACCGTTGAACTTTTATAGGAAACATGCTTGGTGGAATGAACAATGTGAAAGAGTGATCAAAGAAAGACATTGTGCTTGGCACAAGTGGAACGGGAACAAGACTCCAGAAAATTTAGAGGAAGTACAAAGATTAAGGAAAATGGCCCACCAGACTTTAAGAACGATTCGAAGAAAATATATGAAGGACCAAATAATGGAAATGGACGACAATTTTAAGAAAAATGACACCCGATTGTTTTATAGAGCATTTAAGAATGAAATCACTGGATATTCAGCGCCGAGTTTAAATTTCAAAAGGGAAGATGGTACGCTAGCATTAAACAACAAGGAAAATTGTGATATCTTGGCTGCGTATTTTGAGAAGTTGTTAAATTGTCCAAAGCCGACAGACAAGTTGAGTTTCAAATTTACAACACAAAATTTTGACTCTACGCCCCCAGATGTAAATGAAGTTAAATGTATTATCAACTCACTTAAAAATAATAAAGCCTCAGGCAAGGATGGAATAATTGCAGAAATGTGGAAGCTTGTAGATGATGAATTTTTAATAGCGACGACAAATCTATTCCAGAAAATTTGGATTGAGGAAGCAATTCCAGAAGACTGGTTAATCGCCTTAATTCATCCACTACATAAAAAAGGCTCAAAAATTGATTTCAATAGTTATAGGGGGATCTCATTGTTGTCTGTCACATATAAAATATTTGCCAAATTACTTTTAAACAGACTTGAACCACAGATCGAACCACAGCTTGGCGAGTTCCAAGGAGGTTTCAGAAGGAATAGATCGTGTGCAGAACAAATTCTTAGTTTAAAATTGATATTAAAATATTACAACAACAGGCCAAAGAATATCTTTATCTCATTCGTTGATTTTCAGAAAGCGTATGATTCAGTGGATAGGGGTACTGTTATTGACACATTGAAGGAATACCAAGTTGATCAAAAAACCATAAATTTAATAAAACTTACATTAACTAATACGATTTCCAGAGTCAAATTTTTAAATGAAGTTAGCGAGCCCTTCGAGGTAAACACTGGGCTAAGACAAGGGGACAGACCACTGCTTTTCAATTTGGTCTTGGATAAAGTCATGAGGACGTTTTGGGAGAAGAACGATTCAAGTGATAAAATTGGTACAAAGAATAAGAACCTCAAAGTCAAAGGTTTAGCATTTGCTGACGACGTAGCGTTGTTTGCTGAATCAGAACAAGAAGCTATTAACCAAATTGATCAGTTAAAAGAAACGGCGGAAAAAGCGGGCTTACAGATTTCGTTGGTAAAAACAGAGATGATGACAAGTGATCAGAAATACACTAAGAAAATGATAAAAACAAATTATGGGAGCATCAGGGTCACTGACCGATTTAAATATCTTGGAGAAATGATTAGTAGCAATGGGACGGATAAATTGGCAATCGAGAACAAAAAAGGGAAAATGGAAAGATTAAATTTTTGTACAAAAAATATATACAATAAAAAGAACCTGTCTATCAATGCAAAATTACGACATTTTAATACTGTTGTTAGACCAGTCATCTTGTACGGCATGGAAACTACAAATATAACCGGAATGGAGAATTTGCTCAAGATAGAAAGAAGAATTTTAAGAGGGATTTATGGTCATAGGAAAACACAGGAAGGTTATAGACTGAGATCGAATGCAGAAATTTATAGTAAAATCGACAACCTTGAAGTGATGATCAGAAAATGGCGACTTCAGTTCTACGGACATATGGTCCGCATGGATTGCTCAAGGTTAACCAACAAATTTTTGATAAAATCTGGAACTATAAAGGACAAGGAGGCTATGTAAAACAAATGAAAGAAGAACTTCAAAAATTCAAAATTACTGAAGAAGATTGTCTAAATCAAATAGAGTACAGAAAAAAAATTTTTGGTCTCAAAATTCTTGTCGGGGAGAAGAAAAATCTCAACAGAGCAGAATGGACTGCTGAAAGAAGAGCTGCACAGTCGACCAGGATGAAAGACTTCTGGAAGAGAAAGAAGGAAACTAGACCTATAAAGAAGTGATATTTGCGTGGTCCTTGTTGGCCTGTCCGCGGTATATATATATATATATATATATATATATATATATATATATATATAAGGTGAAAGGGGTGACAAGTGAGGGTTGAAGGATTCCTAACGGAATGCGTATCTCTTAAACGACATAGGCGAGAAGTTTGAAACTCAGCGGGAAAAATCAGCTTTTTTTGGTCGTGTGCCCTCCTGAGAGGCCGAGTGCATGTCTTTCTATTCGACGACCGTGGGCGACCTGCGCGTCGGGATGAGAGATGGAATGGATGCAGATGAATGAAACTGGGCAAGGATGTAGAAGGAAGCGGCCGTGGCCTGTCAGAAGGTACTGTCCCAGCATTTGCCTGGTGTTGAAAATGGGGAAACCACGGAAAACCATTTCAAGGACAGCCGACGGTGGGGCTCGAACCCACGCGTCTACCGAGTCAGCAGAGAGCTTGGCCTCATGGCCTAACGCAGCGCTTTAGCCAGCGTAGCCACTAGTGTCGGTAGCTTAATAAATAAGTAAATCGGTGTTCGACTGTTTTTTCACAAATTCAATATAAGGGGCCAATGGGGCGGGGTGAAATTCTGGAAAAGAAAAGGAGAGAAAGTGTCTTAACTGACTAACAAACTCACTCACTCATCAAACTCAGGGGAAAAAGACAGTTTAAAAATAAGTTAATAGGTGTTCGAGCGTCTTTTCATAAATCCAATTTAAGCGGCCCATGGGGAGGAGTGAAATTCTGGTAAAGAATATGTCTTGACTGACTCACTCACTGATCATCGCTCAGCGAAAACTATTGAAGTTGAAAACATGAAATGTTGGGAATAAGTTCGCTGTATGTCGAAAACGTCAACTCAGGAAGGATTTTTGTTTATTCGGGTTCTAAAGAGGTGTTAAGGGGGTAAACGTGCATTTCATTGAATAACTATATCTCATGAGTTGTTTCTTTGGGGATGTGATATTCGGCATATAAACTAATCATTAACAAGTAGTTCCGTGAAGAACTATACAGCCTATTTTCATATATCCTACTTATGTTAATTCCCACTATTTAACATACACAATTTCAGTTTGATTGCTGTAATAGATTCGTAGATATTGAGAACCGACTAAATATTTCGGATGGTCGCCATGTTGGATTTTATATATGTAGGTCCTAGAGTTATGTACTGTTACATGCAGATTATTGTGAACGTGTAGTATTCAAATTTCAAACGCATAATTAGGACACAAGAAAAAACAAGGAGATTAAAAATTTTTTCACAGCTGCCATCTTGAGGTTATGGAAACAATTGAAATAAATTAGATGCCAGTGGATTAACATTCGGATAAAGATTTACTGTACCAAGTTTCACTGCACGCGGATGGTTAAATTGCGAGAAACGTCCATGTGAATATTTATAATTCGCGTCACCGCCATGTTGGATTTGTGCTCACCAGGTTATTTAAAGTCCTATAGGTGAACTTTCAGTTCATAGCCCCTATGAACTTTAAAAAATGCAGTTTGATTGCTAAAATAGATTCGTAGATATTCAGTATCGTCTAAATATTTCGGATGGTCGCCATGTTGGATTGTTAAATGTATAGGCCATAGAGTCATGTACCATTAAAGGAAAATTATTGCGTAGGTTCATTATTCAAACTTTCACTTCGATCGCATGACTACATCACAAGAAATAAAAACTTTATTTTAAAATTCGCACCGCCGCCATCTTGAGGTTATGTAAACAATTGAACTAAATTAGATACCAGTGGATTAAAATGTGTATAAATATTTCCTGTGCCAGGTTTCAGTGCGCTTGGAACATTAAATCGCGAGAAAGGTCTATTTAAAATGTTCAAATTCGCTTGGCCGCCATGTTCGTTTTGTAGTTAACCGGTTTTTGAAAACCTTATAGGTGGACTTCCAGTAGTGCCCTTTATCTCAGTACAAAATTTTAGGGAGATACCGCTAATAGTTTCAGAGATATAGAATGCAGGTGAAATATTTCGCACATCCGCCATCTTGTGATTATGTAAACAATTGAACGAAGTTAGATGTCGGCGCATTACAATGTATATAAACATATACTGTACCAAGTTTCATTGCGTTTGGTTGGTCAAATCGCGAGAAACGTCTATTTAAAAGTCGCAAATTCGCTTGGCCGCCATGTTCGTTTTGTAGTTACCAGGTTTTCAAAAGTCACATAAATGAACTTATAGTAGTTCCCTCTATCACCATAGAAAATTTCAGGGTAATATCGGCAATAGTTTCGGAGATATTGAATGCTGGTGAAATATTTCGCACAGCCGCCATGTTGGATTGGTGAGTCGTAACAAAATTTGAAGGGCACGATCGAGGTCGCCGGGAATAGTGCTATGAACTTTCCGAGTTTCATTGAAATCGCTCCTGCCGTTTAGATTTTATTAGGGGGACACACACACACGAATCACACACACACACACACACACACACACACACGCACACACACACGGACAAAAGGTGATCTCATAAGCCTATTTTTTCAAAATTGAAAATAGGCTAAAAATAAGCAGACATATGTCTAAGGGTTTATCGATGTGGTATATATTATTATGAGGTGAAAGGGGTGAAAATTGGCGGTTGAAGGATTCTTAACGGAGCGCGTATCTCTTAAACGACATAGGCGAGAAGTTCACCGGAAAAAACAGCTTAAAATATAAGTAAATAGGTGTCCGAACTTTTTTTTCATAAATCCAATTTAAGGGGCCCTTGGAGAGGGGTGAAATTCTGGGGGAACAAAACAGGAAATAAAGTGTTCTAACTGATTAATACACTCACTCATCAAACTCAGGGGGGAAGATCAGCTTAAAAATAAGTAAATAGGTGTTCGACCGTTTTTTTTTTCATAAATCCAATTTAAGGGGTTCATAAGAGGGGTGAAATTCCGAAAAATAAATGAAAGAAAATGTCCTGACTTACTCACTCACTCATCTACGCCCAGCCAAAATTATTGAAGTTAGAAACATGAAATTTTGGGGATATGTTCATTGTATGTCAAAACCGTCCACTAAGGGAGGATTTTCGGATATTCAGGTTCTAAAGGGGTCTTAAGGGGGTTACACCTGCATTTAATTGAATAACAATCTCTCCCGATTGGTTTCATTGGGGGATGTGATACTCGGCGTATAAACTCATCATTAAAAATAAGAAGACATGTGTCTGAGGGTTTTTCGATGTGGTGTATATTATGAGGTGAAAGGGGTGAAAAGTGGGGGTTGAAGGAATCCTAACGGAGCGTGTATGTCTTAAACGACATAGGCGAGGAGTTTGAAATTCAGCGGAAAAAATCAGCTTAAAAAGAGTAAATAGGTGTTCGACCGTTTTTTTCATAAATCCAATTTAAGGGGCCAATGAGGATTGGGGGAAGTTCTGGGAAAGAAGTCCACTAAGGAAGGATTTTTAGATATTCACTCATCATCCCCCAGCCACCGGGTGAGTTAGCCGTGGTGGTTACGGCATGACTGATGGCAGTCGCTCACATCCGGGAGGCGAGGAGGTTCGAATCCCCCCGCCGGCAACCTTGAAGATGGTATTCTGTGGTTTCCCATCTTCCTTCCAGGCAAATGCCGGGGTTGGCCCCTAACTATAGGCCACAGCTGCTACCTTCCAACTCCTCGTCCTTACATTCCAACTCCTCTCCTTCCCTCCCCAACGGTACTTGTAGCTCACCCATTGGGTGTCCGTCTCGAAGCAGCTACAAAACTGGCGAGCCGAACATGTCCTCGGACACTCCCGGCACTAAAAAAAGCCATACGCTAAAAAAAAAAAAATCCCCCAGCCAAACCTATAGCAGTTAGAAACTTGAAATTTTGGGTATATGTTTGTTGTATGTCGAAAACGTCCACTAAGGATGGATTTTTGAATATTCATGTTTTGATGGGGTGTAAGGGTGTTAAACTTGCATTTCATTGAATAACAATATCTCACGAGTTGTTTCATTTGGGGATGTGATATTCAGCATATAAACTCTTAAAAAAACTTTCTTCGGCTTTTCCAAATTAATTGGTGTCGCCGGAGCCAACCAGGCTCATTTTGGTTTTGGCCGGGGATTTAAGGCCGGATGCCATTCCTGACGCCACGTGAGTTTTCAGGTGAAAATTCCACCCCGCTGTCACCGGGATTCGAACCCCGGCCGTCCGGCTGAAAGACGGGCAGCTAAGCCACTGCGCCATCACGCTCCCCATTCAGCATATAAACTAATCATTAAAAACAAGATGTTCAGCAAAGAACATATAGCCTACTTTCTCCTAAATGTATGGGTATCTTTATGACTCTTTGTCCTCATCCCTAAAACAATCACCCCAACCACAATGTATTGTTTGTTTTCTTTTATATTGATAATAAGCCAGTAAGTGTCAAGATCATTATTATATACTTTATGATGATTGAATAACAAAACTACTAACTTATTGTAATGCATTCACGTCCGTTA
This sequence comes from Meconema thalassinum, assembly GCA_946902985.2. Taxonomy (NCBI): domain Eukaryota; kingdom Metazoa; phylum Arthropoda; class Insecta; order Orthoptera; family Tettigoniidae; genus Meconema; species Meconema thalassinum. Next base: position 2,055,150,281 of record OX336388.2, on the reverse strand, counting down.
ATCTCTATATTAAGCCAGCCTGCAAAATTAAGAATCTTCCGCCCCAATCATCTTCCACCCCAATCACAGTAGGTGGTGCTGCGACCTATCAGTGAATTAATCTTTATCTTGTACGCCTATGCACTGCCATCGTAATGTACTACGATGGCAGTGTTCTATGGGTGTTGAATGAGTAGGCAGTTTAAAGTAGCCAAGAGGGAGGCGATCCAGCTGGCAGTTTTTAAAGGTATTCGGAGCGCGATCGTGGCTAATAGTTGAACTACCAGTATTACAAAATTGCCATACTTCAGGAGGCCAGCTCAGGCATTTACACAGCGTTATGTTTGGAACAATATTACCCACATAACCCACAAGAGGACAGCACCGTACAGAGGCATTAAGAAGGCTGTGGTTAATGACAACGTGTATCTAGTTCTTCTATTCTCCTTTTTCTAATGTCTTCTGTTTATGTGCGATGCTGGGACTGTGATTTTATTAATATACGAGTGTATACTTTATCCTCTCCTTTGAGCTAAATTACATTTTATTCAGTATCTGTGGGAAAAGCTCGTGCACATCATTTGTAAAAGAATTCAAGAAAAAAAAAAAACTAACTGTAGCAGTATTCGATCCCCAGTCAACTGCGTGTCAGACTAACATGCTAGCCCAGAGCTAACCGTATCCATGATGTCAGGTGTTCTTAACTGACGTATTAGATACAAACTGTTGGCAAATAATGACTTTAAATAAACGATTTCTTCACTGCAGTACATCTTCATTAAAGATCATTTCATACAAAGTTTATATTATTGTATCAGTACGGTATATCACATACAACATACTAAATCTACTGAAATATAAGACAGGCACATGAGGACAGCTGCCATCTTGTCGTGTGACACAAACGGCTCAGCTCTTTTAAGCCACTCATACTGTATAATATTATAATATTAAATTATAATAAATAACGGATCGCGACCTTCAGGATAGCTTAAACCCCCCTAGGCTCGATAATCGGAATTGGTGGGTCTTAAGCTATTTATTAAAATGGTTGCATAATTCACACGGCCGCCATCCTGAAATGGCATGGCCGATGACCTTGAATTTTGGGTGAAAGACGCGTCCTATATAAAGGTATGTTGTCACCAAATTTGGTAGAGATCGGATGATTAGTTTAGCCGTAATTTGATTTTACGTTTTGAACATTTGAGTGGCCGCAATTCTGTTTTGGTAAAGATGGCGGCGATATAAAGTATGACACTGAGGTGTCCTTTACTAGTGCTACCTCTGTACCAAATTTCGTTCAATTCGGTTTCACCGTGTTCGAATTGATAGGGGGGGACAGACATTCAGAGTACACACACTCACACACACACAGACACACACACACACACACACACACAGAGACTCACACACACACATACACACACACACACAGACTCACACACACACATACACACACACAGACAGACACACTTTTTTCGCCCTGTGTTGATCTCATAAGTCTACTTTCATTTTTTGCAAAAATCGAAAGTAGGCTAATATGCAGACATATGTCTAAGGGTTTATAGATATGGTGTATATTATGAGGTGAAAGGGGTTATCTAAGGGTTATCGATATGGTGTATATTATGAGGTGAAAGGGGTTATCTAAGGGTTATCGATATGGTGTATATTATGAGGTGAAAGGGGTGAAAATTGGGGTTGAAGGATTCTTAACGGAGCGTGTATCTCTTAAACGACATAGGCGAGAAGTTTGAAATTCAGCGGAAAAAATCAGCTTAAAAATAAGTAAATAGGTGTTCGACCGATTTTTCATAAATCCAATTTAAGGGGCCCATGGGGAGGGGTGAAAGTCTGGGGGAAAAACAGGAAAGAAAGTGTCCTAACTGATTAACTCAATTTCTCACTCATCAAATTCAGGGAAAAAAACAGCTTAAAAATAAGTAAATATGTGTTCGACCATTTTTTTTCTTCATAAATCCAATTTAAGGGAATCATGGGGGGGGGGGGGGGTGAAATTCTCAAAAATAAAATTAAAGTAAAAGTCCTGACTGACTAACTTTCTCATCATCGCCCAGCCAAAATTATTGAAGTTAGAAACATGAAATTTTGGGGATATGTTCGTTGTCTGTCAAAAACGTCCACTAAGGACAGGTTTTTGGATATTCAGGTTCTAAACGGGTGTTAAGGGGGTAAATGTGCATTTCATTGAATAACAATATATCACGAGTGGTTTCATTTGATGATGTGATACTTGTCATATATACTAATCATTAAAAATAAGTTGACGCATGTCTAATGGTTTTTCGATGTGGTGTATATTATGAGGTGAAAGGGATGAAAAGTGGGGGTTGAAAGATTCCTAACGAAGCGGGTATCTCTTAAACGACAAAGGCGAGAAGTTTCAAACTCAGCGAAAAACAATCAGCTTAAAGATAAATGAATACATAATTAAATAAATAGATGTTCGACGTTTTTTTTCATAAATCCAATTTAAGGGGCCTATGGGGAGGGTGAAATTCTGGAAGAGAAACGTCCACTAAGGAAGGATTTTTCGATATTCACTCTCATCGACCAACCAAAACTATTAAAGTTAGAAGAATGATATTTTTGGGATAGGTTTGTTGCGGGTCGAAAACGTCTACTAAGGAGGGATTTTTGGATATTCATGTTCTAAAGGGGTGTTAACAGGGTTAAACCTGCATTTCATTGAATAACAATATGACATGACTATGACGCGAGCGAAGCCGCGGGTACCTGCTAGTTTAATATAATTTTCACACGGCAATATAAAAAAAACAAAAAAAACACAACAACAACAACAACATAATAATTAAAACAAGATGTTCAGTAAAGAACATATAGCCTACTTTCTCCTAAATGTATGAGTATAGTTATAACTCGTTGTTATTATCAAAGAGTATAATAGAACTATTCTTTGTTGAAGACCTTAGAAACGATTTACCTCTACCAAACGCCACAACCTAGATAAAAACTGCTACCATCATTGAAGAAAGAAAGATAAGAAGTATCCAAAGAATGTTATGGATCTGGAGACATAATCGACCGGACTGGCGGCGTGGCTCAGCGGTAACGTTCTCGCTTGCTGGACCGTATGTTTCAGGTTCGTATCCTGGCGCAGTCAGCTGGCATTTCAGGGTGCACAAATGCGAGGGAGCCGTGTTAGTAGATTTACTGGCACGATAAAGATCCCCTTCGGGACAAAATTCTGGCACCCCGGCGTCTCTAAAAGCAACAGTAGTTAAAAGGGACGTAAAACCAATAATTATTATTATTATTATTATTACATAATCGGCCTGACGCGGGCAACATCCAACTTTGAGTTGAGGCATGTCTTTACACGTCTGGCTACGTATGACTTTCACAACCCTAATTGAATTAACAAATATTTCCATGACCCTACAGAGACGTGTGTATACCAACTATGTGGATATTTTCGATTGCTATTTGGCTGAAATAAAAGTATTAATTAATATCCTGAACTAGCACCAACGGTAGAGTTCAGATACTATGTGAAATCGTTTTGTTCTTTACTTCAATTAACATTTTCAAATAACGCACAATCGGCTGTTACAAACCCTTTAAAATAAAAAGTAAAAATGTATCGTAGTATCATCTTGTCATTCATCAAATTCGATGCGCATAGAATGCCAATGGTATAGTAATCAATGGAGCCCCACGTAAACTAGTCGTGACATCCAGTGGTGAAATATCGAACAATATAATCTAACAGAGCGAGTGCATTCTAGCGGCCAGAAGAAGAAACTTTTCAATAAAATCTGGAAGTTAATAAGTAGGTTGGCTGCTAGATGTCTCGAGTAAATCTGCTGGCGAATTATGTTTTAATTAAATATATATTTTACACCATAATATGCACAATATAACGCTTAATTTTAAAACATCTGAGTCATTACAAAACAATAAACATATAACATTTCAAGCAAAAAACCTAGCTGTAATCGGGCTTGAACCATAGGCATTTGAGCGATAGGCTAACGCTCTACCACTGAGCTAATTGTGTCAACGAATATCGTTCTATTTAAAATGACTTACATAGAACTTGTTAGCAAATAATGATTTATACTAAACGATTTCATCACTGGAGTATATTATTTATATATAAAGCATTTCATACAAAGTTTATTTATTTTTTATCAGTACGCTATATTGCATGCAATACTCAAATTAGTGAAATATAAGTCAGGCACAAGATATCCGCTGCCATCTTGTCTTATTACTGAATCGGCTCAGCTTTTTAAAATCACGTCTGCACTATAGTATTACAAAATAAACTTTTAATTTCGAACGTGCCTCTTCCTTTAGAACAGTTAAAACGATTCTCGGCTCGATAATCGGAACTGGTGTGTCCCATGATATGGATTATAAAGTTTGCATAATTCGCACGGCCGCCATCCTGAAATGGTATGGCGGACGACCTTGTAGTTTGGTCACAAGACGCATCCTATACGAAGGTATGTTGTTACCAAATTTGGTAGAGATCGGATGATTTGGTTAGTCGTTATTTGATTTTACGTTTTGAACGTTTGAGTGGCCGCCATTCAGTTTTAGTAAAGATGGCGGCGATATAAAACATGACACTGAGGTGTCCTTTGCTAGTGCTACCTTTGTACCAAATTTCGTTCAATTCGCATTCACCGTGTTCGAATTGATAGGGGGGGACAGACATTCAGAGTACACACACTCACACACACACAGACTCACACACACACACACACACACACACACACACAGACTCACACACACACATACATACACACACACACACACACACACACACACTCACACACACACAGACAGACACACTTTTTTCGCCCTGTGTTGATCTCATAAGTCTACTTTCATTTTTTGCAAAAATCGAAAGTAGGCTAAAAATATATTTCAGGTAATTTTTCACATATTCCAGTAATTGGAATTATTTTGTGTTTACCGACCGAAAGTTACAATATTAATTGTTAATAAGGGAACACAGACAAATGGCTTCAAAGCTATCTTTACTATTAGAGGGCACCTAGAGTTGGAAATGGCGGCTTCGGTGGCGTAGTTGGTAGCATGCTGAGCTTCTATGCCCAAGATAGCGGGTTCAAACCCGGCCGAAGACGTCGGATTTTTTAAGAGCGTTAAAAATCCCTCAGTACGGTATGCCTTCCTTCAGAGGGGAAGTCAAGCCGGCGGTCCCATGTCATAGATTTATGGCAGGTTAAAGAACTTTCCACTAATTACACCTGTGTGAAGCTAAATTGTATAGGTTAGGAATGTAAACAACGCTCTTAGGTTTTTACGTTCGTTGCCAAGGGCCGACTGCGGTGGCGTCTAGTAGCTAAGTTCTGAACTAGGCCTAGTAGTCGTTGACGGTAGCGTTTGGCGGCAAAACTAGGAACTATTTGAAAAGTTCAAAGTTGCAATCCTTACTCGAATTAATACTCACTAATTCAGCCATCACAATTAACACCGGTTGTCAGACAGATTCTACACACACCCAAAGTACACGGGGCTACATGACCGCGTTGTCACAGCCCCTAAACTGAGTAATCAACCAACCAACCAACCAACCAACCAACCAACCAACCAACCAACCAACCAAGAGTTGGAAATGGGAATTTATGGAAAACCATTTCAATAACGACTGACGATGGGATTCGAATCACTCGTCTTTCGAGTTTGGAGATAGCGCGGCCTCTTGGCTTTGCGTCTTAAGACGCGTAGCTATCCAAGTCGAGGAGTAATTAAAGTATAGTCTAATAATAATAATAATAACTAATTGGTATCATGAAATAGAGGAAGACTTAAGGCAAATGATTGGAGACTGAGGAGAAACTAAATTAAGAATACAACATTTAAAACAAATGAAAAGATGAAGACAAGAACATTGCGGACAGGAAACAGGAGCACAGTCAAAGGATGAAGAGATTTTGGGAAGAGCAGAGGAAGAAGGGAGATAAGTGAAAGTTGCGTCATCATGATATATTTAAGGTCAAACACTGTCTTAAGGGCAAAAATGATATAGTAATAATAATAATAATAGTCGCCTCCGTTGCGTAGCGGTCAGCATGGTTAGCTGCCGCCCCGGAGGTCCTGGGTTCGATTCCCGGCTCTGCCACGAAATTTGAAAAGTGGTATGAGGACTGGAACGGGGTCTACTCAGCCTCGGGTGGTCCAAATGAGTAGAGGGGGTTCGATTCCCACCTCAGCCATCCTCAGAGTGGTTTTCCGTGGTTTCCCACTTCGTCTTCGGGCAAATGCCGGGATGGTACCTACTGTAAGGCCACGGCCGCCTCCTTCCCTCTTCCTCGCCTATCCATCCCAATCTTCCATCCCTTCCCATCCCTCATGAGGCAGGCGAGGCCGCCTGGGCGAAGTGCTGATCACACCTCCCCAGTTGTATCCATCCCGACCAGATGTTTCAAGCTCCAAGACACTACCCATAGAGGCGGTAGTGGTGAGTTTCCTCGCTGAGTCCGTGGGAACCACCAACCTAGAGGGTAAATTGACTAAGTAATAATAATAATAATAATAATAATAATAATAATAATAATAATAATAATAATAATGATAATAATGTGTTGATTTATATATAATAATGTTATTGGTTTTACGTCCCTTTCAACTACTCTGGCTTTTAGAGACGCCGGGGTGCCGGAATTTCGCCCCGAAGGGGATCTTTAACGTGCCAGTAAATGTACTGACACGGCTCCCTCGCATTTGCGCACCCTCAAATGCCAGCTGACTGCGCCAGGTTTCGTACCTGCAACCTTGGGCCCAGCAAGCGAGAACGTTACCCCTGAGTGTTGATTTATATAATTATGACATGAACTGCGTAAATTGTTAATATTTTGTTGTTGATTGATTTAGGCGCTTTGCGACATCATGGTCATGTAGCCTCGTGTACTAGGGTGTGTTAAGAATTTGTCTGATAACCAGAGTTATTGTGATGGCTGCTTTAGAGTGTAAAGTATAATACAGGCGAGGATTGAAAGCCGTGACTTAAAGTTAGGTACCATCTCGGCATTAGCCTGGAGTAGAAATGGAAAATCATGGAATACCACTTCCAAGATGGCTGAGGTGAGAATCAAAACCACTTCTTCTCAGATTTTGCCTCACGATGCTGAATGTATCCCGTTCCAGCTCACAGACCAGAATTAAATTTCTTGGCAGAGCCGGGAATCGAAGCCGGGCCTCCGGGATGACAACCAAGAACGCTAGCCGCTACACCGCGATGTGGTCCGTTGACTTTTAACTTCAACTTCCCTCTTGAAGTATCTGTTCCTGTTTTTCCGTATGGACGAAGGGGGTAAAGATCAGTCGAGGTGCAGTGGTGTTTTCTTCCTCCCTCATCTTTATCTGAGTCCAAGGAAAGTATGAAGCCTTACCCTCCCACTCTCTATTGGCCACTTGCTTAAAAAGAGACCTTCCCCATTCACTAAACATTATCTTTGTCAATGCGGGATATAATAATGGCTGTTACGGTACAGCACAGTATCTTGTCTCTGCAACGCGATGTGTGTGTAATTCTACTCTATTCATCACCTCCAGCTATCGTCTCTCTTAAAATATGCAGCAGAGCAAAAAATTAAAGCGCTCTCCCATCTCTAGAAGTGACAGCTACAGCGAATCTCAGACTGCCTGCCATTCCACCAAGTGTCACAGCGACGCTCGACAAAGCAGTTGTCAAACGAATGGCTCTAGGAAAAGCACATATTTTCAGCCTATTTTCATCATGTGAAATATGAGATCGACTTTTGATCGATTGTATCGAGGTTGATGAAATTTGGTATTCTCAATATCATGTAACGTTCCGAAGCCATTCTTTCAGTATATCTTATACAAACTGTTATTTGTAGCTCTACAGTCGGTCAAAACGAATTTGCCCAATGACTGGGAGGGGTACAATGTAAGATATAAATAACGTTCGTGGAAAAAGCACATGTATTAGTTATAGAATGACATAGAAATGCCCATGATAGCCCGATTCCTTATTGACGTATTAATTAAAATAAACTATTTATTTTTAGCTAAAGTCAATATTTAGTAGCTTGAGACGGTACCGGTTTCGGTCTCATTGTGACCATCTTCAGCTGGTATATGATGAGTAACTGAGTAGTAGTAGTCGCCTCCGTTGCGTAGCGGTCAGCACGGTTAGCTGCCGCCCCGGAGGTCCTGGGTTCGATTCCCGGCTCTGCCATGAAATTTGATAAGTGGCATGAGGACTGGAACGGGGTCTACTCAGCCTCGGGTGGCCCAAATGAGTAGAGGGGGTTCGATTCCCACCTCAGCCATCCTCGAAGTGGTTTTCCGTGGTTTCCCACTTCGTCTTGGGGCAAATGCCGGGATGGTACCTACTGTAAGGCCACGGCCGCCTCCTTCCCTCTTCCTAGCCTATACATCCCAATCTTCCATCCTCTCCCCTCCCTCATTAGGCCCCTGTTCGCTTTGCAGGTGAGGCCGCCTGGGCGAAGTGCTGATCACACCTCCCCAGTTGTATCCATCCTGACCAGATGTTCCCAGCTCCAGGACACTGCCCGTAGAGGCGGTAGTGGTGAGTTCCCTCGCAGCGTCCGTGGAAACCACCAACCTAGAGGGTAAATTGACAAAATAAATAAACAAACTGAGTAGTATCGTACCAAAAGTTCACCGAGTAAAATTTTCAAAAGCCAGAACTGTTACAATAATTTTGTTAATAAAGCATACAAAAATTGTCTTGAAAAACAGCGTAGAAATGAGGAGATCTAAAAAGAATAAATTAAACTAACATAAATGAAATAAATATTGATTTTTAGCCTATTTTCAATTTTGAAAAAATAGGCTTATGAGATCACATTTTGTCCGTGTGTGTGTGCGTGTGTGTGAGTAGTGGTTTTGTAGCGGTTCTATATCCTCCACCTCCACACAAGATGGCGGCGGCGCGATATCTCTCGAACCCATGGTCAGATTTTGACGAATGAGGTGTCATTGAACTCGGGCTAACACTCCCTTTCCAATGGACAACATATTTCCACCCCAAAATAAAACCTACCCCTACTAGGGGGTGAAATTGTATTTTTTTTAGAGAATCTCTCTTTCCAATTGCAACATGTGAGAGTTTGAATGCCGATATGGAATGAAACGTTGTTCTACATAAAGTGCATATGTTCGGTGGCATGCCACTATGAATTAACGTGCTTGTTTTCTGTTTTTACGCATGCCCACTCATGGCTTTTGTAAGAGGGTGGGGGAGCGGATCCCTATGGATGGGTTATTGTTGACGGGTCATTGTTGGCGGGGTCATTGTTGACGGGTCATTATGGACGAGTCCTTGTTGACAGGTCCTTGTTGACAGGTCCTTGTGGACAGGTCCTTGTTGACAGGTCCTTGTGGACGAGTCCTTGTGGATGAGTCCTTGTTGATGAGTCCCTTTGGACTTATCCCTTTAGACCGGTCCCTTTGGACTGGTCCCTATGGACTGGCCCATGGTCTCTAATGCTATGATGAAATTAAACGTTGTTCCACATGAAACGCATGTGAAGAGCCGATTGCTACTATGAATTAACATGTTTGTTTTTTGTTTTTTACGCATGCGCACTAGGGTTTTTTGTAAGCGGGCGGGGTTTTTGAATAATGATTTATAGATGAGTTATTTTTTAAAAAATTACCAAAAGATCCAAAACTAATAGGTCATTAGCCTTTTAATATCTCATGAATCAATAAGGCTAGGGACCTGTATGAGAGGTCGTTGGACTTAAGGTGACATTCTGTTTTTGAATATATTATTTATTTATGTCAAAAGGGCCTAACTGCACTTTTGTTAATATCTCGCTAACTAATAATCAGAGAGGGTCAAGTGAGGTGTCATGGGACTCAAGATGGTCAACCCTTTTCCATGACCACCGAATTTACCCAAAAGACCTAAAACAGCAAGGTCATTGACCTATGATTTTATAAACTAATAATCGGAGAGGGTCAAGTGAGGTGTCATAGGACTTAGAATGGTTATCCATGTCGATAATTTATATAGACTAGAAGGATGGTGTTGCAAACTTCTGATGTGTATTTCCAAATTTCCTGCATAGTCTATTTTCATAGAATTTTCCTGTAACTTAAAAGTTCATGCTGATTTTGTCTTTGTGTTTGACATTGTAACTACAATGGTTGATTGTATATTCTTTGTCAACTTTCAAATCATGTAATTCATGTCAGATATGTTGGAATTTTTGTTCATGTGTGAAGATATCAAGTACCGATACCTAATTGGTTACACAACTGTTTCATAATGAAAATCTTGATCTCTGATTCATTGGAGAACTGTTTACGCTTGTCTGAACCAAGACTAACTGACTACTCACTGCTAAGGTTTAGAAATTACATTTACTCAAATCACATTCTGGTAAAAAAAGATCATGACTACTATAAACTGCTACCACTCTTCCACCACTTTGCTAACACTTTTCTACCATTTGACTCTCACTTTTTGCTCTTACTTTAAACTGCACATACTACAAACTATAATTTTTGTTATCGAGTTAACTTTACTAGAGATTAGTTTATGCTTAACAGTTGACATGGAAGTATCAACGACTAGCTATGGTAAGCCATGTGCTTACTATAAAGGATATGCATATATTGTAAAAAGAACTAATAAAAAATGGAACTGTTATTTGGTGCTGTTCGAAACAACGATCTAAAATGTGTCGAGGAATGATTAAGACAAAAGGCTCCAACATACTTATTTCAATCGATCATCATTGTAAATCTCAAAATAATACTCATTTAAATGGACAAAATACTCTAACCAAGGTAAAAAGCAAGACCAAGAAAAAAATATTGTGGCTCAAGATAGAGCTTTGTTTGTTAAAGAGCATTTATTATCTCCTGAAAAAAGACATGTTAGGACAGTCGTTAACGTCTAAGAAACCTCTAACACTATCAAAGACAACACAAACTATGCCAAAGGTTGTTGCATTGCAATATGAACAAAAAGGATTAGATAGTAATAGTGATGATGATTATATTGATGATAATTATATTGATGATGATAATGGTTTACACCCAAAAAAATCATTTGTTAAATTTGTTTACTGGAACAATCCCAGTAAGCTAATCCAGCGGCTTCAGTACTTGCATACCTGTAAACAGGCTGGTCATACTAAATATGAGGAAGAACTTTTGGATATAGAAAATGAGCTTCGTGATGCTAAAATTATAGTGTAATGAATCCATGTAACCGCTTAAACTATTTCTTAACAATACATGTAATATTTTCTACCACTTTACTACCACTTTGCTACCACTTTTCTAGTTTGCTACCACTTTTCTACCACTTTGCTACCACTTTTCTGCCACTTTTCTACCACTTTTCTAGTTTGCTACCACTTTTCTACCACTTTGCTACCACTTTTCTACTACTTTTCTGCCACTGTTCTACCACTTTTCTACCACTTTGCTACCACTTTGCTACCACTTTTCTACCACTATGTTACCAGTTGTCTACCACTTGTCTACCACTTTGCTACCACGTTTCTACCATTTTTCTATCACTTTAAACTGTACATATTAAATATAAAAGCCAACGCTAAATAATTCTATTACCAGAACAGAGATAACCTTGTGCAAATCATACTAACAGGTTAGTTACTACTATGTAACTTACTACAACTAACCGAGGTAAACAACGTGTACTCTATAAAGGCTACTCTTATAACTATAGACGACAAAATGTAAAAGGAATAATATTCTGGCGATGCTCAAAACAGAGGTCAACAAGATGTCGAGGTAATATGAAAAGTAGAAATGGTGTGGTTTTAAGTGTGAGTGATCATCAATATAGTGCTCCAGACAAAACACTGATGGTGTTGGCAAAAAATCATCAGAATGCTAAAAAGTTAGTACAAGAGAAAGATGTTGCTACTCAAAATAGTGCATTGTTTGTTGAGCAACGTTTAACCTCTGTTGTAATAGTTATGTTGTATCCATCTTCCACGCCTCAAGAGTCATCAACAGCACAGACTATGCAAGAGGTAGTGTTGTTGTTGTTTTAAGGGGCTGAACTACAAAGTCATCTGCCTTGATATGCAAGTGGATCGAAAAGGACTAGATAGTAATAGACAAAAGAGAGTTGTAGTTTGAATAGAACTATTGTACAAGTACTTACATTAAATAAATAAAAATAGTGTATGGGTATTGTCTGTTTTTCTTAATTGCTATCCCTATGTCCCACTATTAATACAATTGTTAACCATCAATAGTCTCTGACTATGTTCACAAAGAGAGTGACCTTAAACAATACACTCTATCTATGGTTTGTGTACCAAGTACACAATAATACAGTGTGGTCAAGCCATGTTGAGGCAATAGTTATATCAGGTAAGGGATTCGAACCCTTGCTTTCTTGTACAGAAAATTTGAACTTAAGTCAAACACCATAACCACTCGGTCAACCTGACAGTTACTAATTTAATTACTTTTGTGGACTTAAGTGTTTATAAAACCTTTTCCAGTATACATTGACTAAACCACTTGTTTGTTTTGAAATATAGATTCTGTTTTGTTTGACCATAACATTGCAGTTATGAGTCTTGTGAACTGGGTGTTTAATATAGGGTTAAAGGCATTTTAAAATAATTTTAGAAAAGCTCTTAGGTATCGTGTCATGGGTTTTAGTAATGCATTACTGTTCGTTGACTAACATTTACCGTTACACAACATTATTTTAGTGAGCTCTACGTGTTGTTGTTTGAGTCGTCAGTCTTTTGACAGGTTTGATGCAGATCTCCATGCCTCCCTGCCCCGAGCGAAACGTCTCATCTCTATATAACTACCACACCCTACATTCAAGGCTATCTGTTTAACATATTATAACCTTGGATCTCCCCTACAAGCTCTTGGGTTCAATTCCTAGATTTAACACAAACTTTTAAAAGTGGTATGACAACTAAAACTAGTCTACTCAGTCTCGAGTGGTCCAAATAAGTAGAGAGGGTTTGATTCACACCTCAACCATAGAGCACCATGTTCTATTTTTTAAAATAATGATAGCCATTTGTTCAATTTCACATTTCACACATTGCAATTTGTCAATTATCCATTTGCATTTTTTTAAAATGACAGTTTGATGTTTTTCAATTTCATGATATGGAAACATGGATATTTCCATTTTCATATTTACACATTTGTCAATTTCCCATTTGCATATATCTTCTCAAATGTCCGTTTAAGGTTTTTAAATTTTGTCTATATGGAAACATGGATTTTCCATTTTGCTGTTTACAAATTTTTTATATATTTATTTTGTGTATGTTGAAAAACGATATTTCCAAAACAAGACTTTTTATTTTTCATTTTATGATTTTGTAAATGATCTTAATGTGAGTGCTTGACCATGGCAATAATACAGTCTATCTATGTGTTAGCGGAACCATAGAGGCTTATTACTACTGCAAGTAAGAATGTTTTACAAAATAACGACTATCTACCACTGCATTTGAAAAACAAAACGATTGAAAAAATCTATTTTCCATTCATATATAAGTGCTAATTCTCCCTCTCTCCACCCTACCTCACCATATTTTCTCTGGTCAAACAACCAATGCTACCCACACATACACAAGCTTTCTATATATCTCTCTCTATATATATGTTTTCTCTTGTCCACAAGATAAAAATTATGGTTGCTGCATTGTATCCTGCACTGTTTTATGCGACATACCATTGCCAGTTCATAAAACCGTTAGGTATTTCTCTACACATAGCGATTTTACCACTGCTCTACCTACGCCTTTTGCTTGTTCGGCTTTCTTACAGTCTAGTATGTGATAGGAAGCATTAACTGTATGTCAAACCCAGTCCACGTTTGTATTTGTAATCTAAGTAATAATTTGAAAAGAGACAAGTGTAATCAGTTTTAAACATTATCTCTGCTTTTATTTGTTTGTTTATGACATGTATATTAACCTAAAATCAAACCCTAGTCTACCTTAGTGAAAGGCTAACAGTTTAACCACTGCGTCACCATACCCTTTTTTCTTAGTTTGATTCGTTCTAAGCCTTAGAGCTAGAAATCGAGTTAAGATCTCCAGTGAAAGAGGCACATGTGCTCACCACTATAGCACGTAATGTTTAGCTGGTAACATTAGACAACCAGAAATGATTGTATTTCTGTTAGCCAAGCATTTCTGTCATTTACCTACTGTGTGAGCTCTGTCAGCAAGACAGTTTAGTTTAGAACAAGTGTGTGTGAGTGTGTGTATAGATTATTAGCCTCAGGTATTTAAAGCTTGTTGTGTGTAGCGACCATCTTGTCCCAGTAACCACTGAGCAAGTTTTAACAGTCAACCCATAAAAACTGCATAGGATAGTTGTGTGTGGTTCATGTACTTGGGTGTGTGGATTAGCACCATGCTCTAGCTTTACCTTACCCTCTATAGGTAGAGCGTTATCCCTTTCCTTTTTGACATTACCAATGACCACATTCACCCACAAGTTTTACACTTAAACCCTTGGCTTGTTTTCGATTAGGTTTGGTTCGGTTTGGTTGTGTTTGATTCAGCTTGGTTCAGTTTAGTTCAATGTAGTCACCATTTTGTTTCTTTAGCTATCCTCTTTAACCAATCAATTAAAGATAGTCTACTCTTAATTCTTGAATCAATAAATCAGATTTTGTATACACCGTTTGTCATTTATTAACCCATGCCTGCAACCTATACTCTCTCTTACTACAGTCTGATCTGAAAACAAGTTCCAATAGTGAAAGACTTGTCAGTCACCATACATGTAGCCTACACTAATTCTTTCTCTACCTAGCTATGTTTCATCACTCACGGTAAACATCTCACATGTCCGTATCCAATTATTAATTTATAAAATCTCAGGTCAATGACCTTAATGTTTTGGATATTTTAGGTAGATTCATTGGTCATGGGAAAGGGTTGACCATTATAAGTCTAATGACACCTTACATGTTGATATCCGATGATTAGTTTAAATAATCTCAGGTCAATGACTCTGTTGTTTTGAATATTTGAGGTAAATTCGTTGGTCTTGGGAAAGGGTTGGCCATCCAAATATTATAACACCTAACTTGACTCTCTCCCATTATTAGTTATCGAGATATTAACAACAGTGCAGTTTGGCCCTTTCGACAAATATTAAATATATATTCAAAACCAGAGCGTCACCCCGAGTGCTAGGACCCCACATACAAGTCCCTAGCCTTATTGGTTCGCGAGATATTAACAAAAGTATAGTTAGGCCCTTTGTTAAAATGTCAAAAATACATTCAAAAAGAGAGTGTCTGCCCAAGTCCAACGACACCTCACAGGTCAAAATCCCATCATGGGTTCAGGAAATATCAACAAAAGTATAGTTAGGACCCTTGTCAAAATTTCAAAAAAAAATACATTTAAAAACCTTACCCTCTATAGGTAGAGCGTTATCCCTTTCCTTTTTGATATTACCAATGACCACATTTACCCACAAGTTTTACACTTAAACCCTTGGCTTGTTTTCAGTTAGGTTTGGTTCGGTTTAGTACAATGTAATCACTATTTTGTGTTTTAGCTATCCTCTTTAACCAATCAATTAAAGGTAGTCTACTCTTAATTCTTGAATCGATAAATCAGAGTTTGTGTACACCGTTTGTCATTTATTAACCCATACCTGCAACCTGTACTCTCTCTGTACTGCAGTTTGATCTGAAAACAAGTTCCAATGGTAAAAGACTTGTCAGTCACCATGCATGTAGCCTACACTAATTCTTTCTCTACCAAGCTATGTTTCATCACACATGGTAAACATCTCACATGTTCGTATCCGATTATTAGTTTATAAAATCTCGGGTTGATGACCTTGATATATTGGGTATTTTGGGTAAATTCATTGGGTATGGGAAAGGGATGACCATTCTAAGTCCTATGAAACCTCACATGTTGATATCCGATTATTAGTTTATAATAATAATAATAATAATAATAATAATAATAATAATAATAATAATAATAATAATAATAATAATAATAATAATAATAATAATAATAATGATAATTGATGTTTTAAGGGGTCTAACATCTAGGTTATCGACCCCATATTAGTTTATAAAATCTCAGGTCAATGGCCTTACTGTTTTGGATTTTTGGAGTAAATTCATTGGTCATGGGAAAGGGATAACCATTCTAAGTCCTATGACACCTCACTTGACCCTCTCCGATTATTAGTTCATAAAATCATAGGTCAATGACCTTGCTGTTTTAGGTCTTTTGGGTAAATTCGGTGGTCATGGAAAAGGGTTGACCATCTTGAGTCCCATGACACCTCACTTGACCCTCTCTGATTATTAGTTAGCGAGATATTAACAAAAGTGCAGTTAGGCCCTTTTGACATAAATAAATAATATATTCAAAAACAGAATGTCACCTCAAGTCCAACGACCTCTCATACAGGTCCCTAGCCTTATTGATTCATGAGATATTAAAAGGCTAATGACCTATTAGTTTTGGATCTTTCGGCAATTTTTAAAAAAATAACTCATCTATAAATCATTATTCAAAAACCCCGCCCGCTTACAAAAACCCCAAGTGCGCATGCGTAAAAAAAAACAAAAAACAAACATGTTAATTCATAGTAGCAATCGGCTCTTCACATGCGTTTCATGTGGAACAACGTTTAATTTCATCATAGCATTAGAGACCATGGGCCAGTCCATAGGGACCAGTCCAAAGGGACCGGTCTAAAGGGATAAGTCCAAAGGGACTCATCAACAAGGACTCATCCACAAGGACTCGTCCACAAGGACCTGTCAACAAGGACTCGTCCATAATGACCCGTCAACAATGACCCCGCCAACAATGACCCGTCAACAATAACCCATCCATAGGGATCCGCTCCCCCACCCTCTTACAAAAGCCATGAGTGGGCATGCGTAAAAACAGAAAACAAGCATGTTAATTCATAGTGGCTTGCCACCGAACATATGCACTTTATGTAGAACAACGTTTCATTCCATATCGGCATTCAAACTCTCACATGTTGCAATTGGAAAGAGAGATTCTAAAAAAAAAAAAAAAAATACAATTTCACCCCCTAGTAGGGGTAGGTTTTATTTTGGGGTGGAAATATGTTGTCCATTGGAAAGGGGGTGTTAGCCCGAGTTCAATGACACCTCATTCGTCAAAATCTGACCATGCGTTCGAGAGATATCGCGCCGCCGCCATCTTGTGTGGAGGTGGAGGATATAGAACCGCTACAAAACCACTACTTGTGTGTGTGTGAGAGGTGTGTGTGTGTGTCCCCCTAATAAAATCTAAACGGCTGGAGCGATTTCAATGAAACTCGGTAAGTTCATAGCAGTATTCCCGGCGACCTCGACCCTGCCCTTCAAATTTTCTTACGTCTCACCAATCCAACATGGCGGCTGTGCAAAATATTTCACTAGCATTCAATATCTCCGAAACTATTACCGATATCGCCCTGAAATTGTGTACGGCGATAAAGGGCACTACTAGAAGTTCACCTATGAGACTTTCAAAAACCTGGTGACTACAAAACCAACATGGCGGCCAAGCGAATTTGAGACATTTAAATAGACTTTTCTCGTGATTTAACTATCCAAACGTAATGAAACTTGGTACAGCAAATGTTTATACACATTGTAATGCACTGGAGTCTAATTTAGTTCAATTGTTTACATAACCTCAAAATGGCGGCTGTGCGAAATATTTCACTGACATTCTATATCTCCGAAACGATTACAGATATCACCCTGCAATTTTGTACGGTGATAAAGGGTACTGATACAAGTTTATCTATGTATATTTCATAAACCTGTAAAGTACAAAACGAACATGGCGACCAAGCGAATTTGAAATATTTTCATAGACTTTTCTCGTGATTTAACTCTCTGAGCGCAGTGAAATGTGGTACAGTAAATGATTTTGCAGATTGTAATGCACTGCCATCTAATTTAATTCAATTGTTTACATAACCTCAAGATGGCGGCTGTGCGAAATTTTAAAATTAAGTTTTTATTTCTTGTGTCGTAATCATGCGATCGAAGTGGAAGTTAGCATGATGAACCTAGGCAATAATTGTCCTTGAATGGTACATAACTCTATGGCCGATACATATAACAATCCTAAATGGCTAGCTTCCGAAATATTTAGACGGTTCTCAATATCTATGAATCTTTTACAGCAACCAAACTGAATTTTTTAATGTTCATAGAGACTATGAACATATGTTCACCTAGAGGACTTTCAGTAACCTGGTGAGCACAAATCCAACATGGCGGCGACGCGAAATATAAATATTTAAATGGACGTTTTTCGCGAATTAACTATCCGAGTGCCGTGAAACGTTGCACGTAAAATGCTTATACAAATGTTGATCCACTGGCATCTAATTTATTTCAATTGTTTGCATAATCACAAGATGGCTGCTGTGCGTAATTTTAAATCTCGTTTTTACTTCTTGTGTTCTAATCATGCGATTGAAGTTTGAATACCTCACGTACACAATAATCTTAATGTATTAGTACAAAAATAAAAATCCAACCTGGCGACCATCTGAAATATTTAGACGGTTCTCAATATCTACGAAACTGTTACAGCAATTAAACTGAAATTTTGTATGTTGATCGAGACAATTAACATGAGCAGGATATATGAAAATAGGCTGTATAGTTCTTTACGGAACTACTTGTTCTTTTTCTTTTCTTAGTCGTTCACCCTCCAGGTTGGTGGAACCCACGGACTCAGCGAGGGAACTCAGCACTAACGCCTCTACGGGCAGTGTCCTAGAGCTGGGAACATCTAATCGGAGTGGATACAACTGGTGAGTTGTGATTGGCACCTCGCCCAGCCGGCCTCACCTGCAAAGCGAACAGGGGCCTCATGAGGGAAGGTAATGCATGGGCAGGATGGATAGACAAGGAAGAGGGAAGGAGGCGGCCGTGGCCTTGAAGAAGGTACCATCCCGGCATTTGCCCGAATACGAAGTGGGAAACCACGGAAAACCACTTCGAGGATGGCTGAGGTGGGAATCGAACACCCGAGGCTGAGTAGAGCCCGTTCCAGTCCCAACAATCATAACAATCTTGCCAAATTACCAAAAATCGCAATGTAAAAATTGCACTAAAATTCTCCGGACACCTCAACCATGTCTTCTAATTTTCCATTATCGTCACCAATCCAGTTTAGCAAAAACGTCAAGTTAAGCTATTTTGACAATTGCGCCAAACGTTGAAAAGCTACAAGACCTGTAATAGTGTCAAAATTCGTGTTTGGAAAAGCTTCATCATATTTCAAAATAAAATGTTGAAAGTTACTTCCGGCTTAAATGATATTTTGAAAACGAATTGCTAACAAACGCTTGTTTTTAAAGTGGAACTTGTTCTACATATATAAATGAAATTAAAGTTTGATTGTTTTAATACATTCTTTGATTATTTATCTTCAATTTTCGGGAAGCAGATTTTTGATTTTCTCAAAATGGAAGTACATATTTCGATTTGCCGTGTATGGGTCAACACTAGCCCTCGTAGTGACAGATTTAGTGAACTACATACGACACAGTATAGTCTAACGCTTGGTGCTCATGACTTGTCTGTTCCGTGTGTGTCACTATGCCACCAACACGTAAGAGGCGTTTGGTTAATACACAAAATATACAAAAGTGGAATAATACACTTATAATAATTGAATAATGTCACCAAAAGGCCAGTTATATACATAATCAATCAAGTTGATTCACAACATAATTGAGACAATGATATTATTCTGTCTGTACAATCCATCACGTGATATGTCTCACAGAGTTTCCCACACATACGACAAACTCAGCCCTCGCATGCCTCATGAAAACTTATGATACTCCAACACTTGTGATGAAAACCATGCATTGCAAATCTGGTAACAAGATGTCTGAGCTGATAATTTGCTTCTTTCCAGTCCGTCGTTATCATGGCATCCGTGGTGTAAAATTCCATCCAAATATCTTTTTTCTTTGCTATGTGTTCTCGGACTACCTCTTTGAAGTCCGGCGTGGGCGCAAATAGCATTTTAAACATAGATCTTCTAATATCATAGTTTCTTTAGATAGTTTGTAAACTAATCTAGATCTTATGTACCTGGATACTCCAATGGTTGTTTTTAAAAAGCGCGCTTTAACCTTTTCCAGCGTTCTTAGGTCGGTTGTCGTCAACCTATCCCAAATAATCTTTATAAACTCAAAAAGCAGAACATTCATCGACGAACATGGATTCTTTTCTTTTTCGTTATCCTAAGATATTAATCCCCAAATCATGTTTTCAACAGTAAATTACTAACCTAAAGGGCTAGAACTGTGAATTTTTCATGTAGTTATGTTTTCTTTTTAATAAAAAATAAATACATAGGAAAACCTAATTTCTGGATGTACCCTGTATAACTACCGCAGTATGGCGCCTAACACCACATTGGATCAAGAGATGGAGTAGTTGTGCATTAGGATTATGCTGGGGAGTACTCTTTTGTGTTTGGGGTATGCCGAACCCTTTGTTGAAGTAGCCCACGAAAAAATAATTGATTAATTTATATATCTGGATATCACTGCAGACAGTTTGACACATCATTAGTCAGACCTGTAGGACAGTAGAGCAGTTGCAAACATCCCGTGGCAAATTCATCTGCTCTCCCGTGCTCGTCACTAGTTCCCTCCTGTAAATATACTCATTTGCATCAGTCACAAGATAAAACGATTACAATAATTGCACTCAAAATTATTTATCTTCACATTCACAGCTAAGTTCTAAGTAGGGTATGTGCAGGAAAAGTTGATTGCACCTAATTAATTGTTGCTAGGGCATGATGATGCTGCTTGCCTCCTACCAAGGTGGACCGAGTTCGATTCCCGGTCAATACATTTGAGATTGTCGAAGTGAAATATCACGTTCTGTGTTTCGGATTCCACGTAAAATGGAGGTCCCGTGGCTCATGATTGCGAGAATAACGGACACGTTTAACTACAAACTTCCTTTCTTTTTGCTTCTAATTGTTGTTTACCTCGAACGATAAAACGAAAACCCAAGTAGCTCTTGATCAAAAAGCGTGAGTTATTTGAATTACGTCTCTAGGAATCGGGAGTGAATATATTTAATACTAATAACAGAATAAATATCTAGGCTCTATGGTCAATAATGATGGAAGTCTTGTAGAAGAGGTCAATACGAGAATCAGCGCATCTTGGATGAAGTGGAGAACGACAATTGGAGTCACCTGCGATCAAAGGATGATTGTCAAAGGCAAAGGCAAAAGATCTATCGTAATGTCGACCGTCCTGTCGCATTGTACGGATGCGAGTGTTGGCCGACAACAACAGTGACAGGACGTCGCTTGGACGTTATGGAGACCAAGATGTTGCGATGGACAGCGGGTGTCACCAAATTGGATCATGTTTCCAATGACAACATCAGGAAACGGTTTGGGGTTGCACCAATCAGTGATAAGATGCAGGAGTGGCGTCTGCGTTGGTTTGCGCATGTTCTACGAGCAGATGCGGACACAATATTGCAAAGACTGGCTACACTATACAATTCGTCTGCAAGAGACCTAAGGGAAGACCAAAGCAACGGTGGGATGATACGCTACATAGAGATCTGAAGAACCAACACCTTTATCCTGACATGGACCGAGACAGAAACAAATGGTGACAACGTATCCATATAGTGGACCCTGCAGCTAGGTGGGACAAACGCTAAGTAAGAAGAAGAAGAATATTCAGAATGGATAACAATAGGATAACAAAACAATTTTAAACCCAGCATTATCTCTAAAAGACCACAACAATTGACTGGTAGAAATAACACAAGACATACTAGAAATTGTTGGTATTAACGAAGAAATCATTTACAATAGAACAATATTTGTAGCTCTTCAGTCAACATAAATGTGCCCAATGAATGGGTGGGGTACAAGATACAAATATAAAAACAAGATGTTCAGTAAAGAATATATAGCCTACTTTCTCCTAAATGCATGGGTATTGTTATAACTCTGTGTCCTTTTCAAGGAGTATAATTGAATGTTGGTTGTAGTAGCTTGTTGAAATACAACGTTCTATACGGATATTAAACATGAATATGAGGTGCCCTTTGCTAGTGTTACCTCCGTAAAAAAAATCATTCAATTCGGTTTCACTGTGTTTGAATTGATAGGGGGAATCGATTTGCACACATACATGGCCGCCATATGCAAACTATTGGAATGATGACCTTGTAGCTTGGTCAGAGAACGCTTCACACATAATGGCATGTTGTTGAAAAATTTGGTAGAGATCAGATGATTGGGTTGGTCGTAATTTGATTTCAGCTTTTTACATTTGGGTGCCCACCATTACGTTTCCGTCGAGATGGCGGCGATATAAAACATGACACTGAGGTGCCCTTTGCTAGTTCTACCTCTCTATAAAATTTCATTCAATTCGGTTTCACCGTGTTCGAATTGATAGGGAGGGGGGGGGGGGGCAGACATTCAGAGTACTCTCTCCCTCTCTCTCTCTCTCTCTCTCTCTCTCACACACACACACTTTTTTGGCCCTGTGTAGATCTCATAAGTCTTCTTTCATTTTTAGCAAAATTGAAAGTAGGCTAATATACTCCTGGAAAAATACATGTATTAGTTAATTATCACAATTAAATGGAGAAATATAGGATTACGCGTTTCGACCCTCAAGTGGCCATCATCAGATCCTGATCACTGTGTTGAGGTTAATTTTCACTAATGTACATTCACAACCATTGTACAGTAGGAAGTCGTTAGGTGATTATAATACGATTCGCAATTTGAATTTGCGTTAGGTTTGTTTTGCTTTCAAGACTTCGTGAATTACGTGAGTAAAGGTGTATATGCACGTGTATACAATTTAGAATAAACACTGTAATAGTAATAAATAAAAAAGAAAAAAATAGCATACACTAGAAAAATCTAATTATTGTTTACTTAACTTGGTGACGTACTCCCCACAGCGGTGTACAGAATGAATTATCGTTGTACCTGAAACAAACTGACTGAGGTTGGAATGACTTACGGAAGATGTATGTTAAGGACTCTTGGAACTGATATTATTACTATCGTAGGCCATTTAAGCCATCTGCCACAATAATAATAATAATAATAATAATAATAATAATAATAATAATAATAAGAATAATAATAATAACTGGAAAATGTTAGTCACAAGTTGCTTTGAGACCGATCAGTTATTGCTGATAAAACCATACCAGTAAACCGGCCAGATATCGTTCTTGTGGACAAGGTGCAGAATAGAACCTTCCTCATTGATATTGCAGTGCCCAATTCCCATAATCTGCAACAAACCTGCTGTGACAAGATCAACAAATATCTGCCCTTGGCTGAGGAAATACGGCAGGTGTGGAGGCAGGAAAGTGTAGTGGTTTTGCCCATAGTCATTTCTTCTACCGGCATCATCCCTAAATCATTGGCTTGCAATCTTGAAATATTGGGAATATATCCTGGTATACATATCACCATTTAGAAAGCCATCATCTTGGAGACCTGTTCCATTGTTCGCTCGTTTCTCAATGTGCCACCCTGAAAGAAGTTGTCATACCGTCTTGCAAACAAGCCGACGATACGTTAATTTGTTCCACTTATAACGTACCTATCATTGGTGGTATAGTAGGGGTCGAGACTGGTGTTAAGCACACAAGGGAAATTTATTGATGTGTAACATCTTTCCGCTCGGTTGCTGGATAGTTTTGTGGGAGTGATTTTGAAAATTGGGGACGGAAGTGGATCGGAACGATCGAGCTGGCAGTGGTGGATCAAACGGAAGTATGCACTGCCCGCTCGATCGATCAAACGGAAGTGTACTAGCTGGCAGAGGTGGACAACGGAAGTATGCACTGCCCGCTTGAAACGTATTTACTTCGCTCCACGTTGAGCGTACAAGTGAAACGTTTTCTAAAGCCCTGCCTTGCACTTTGAAACACAAATGTATTGTTTACTCTGACTAAGATATGTTGTATTAATGGGCGCCAAGACCTCAACGCTATGTTGAAATCTAAATTTATATTTAACAACACCTAGCTCTGGTAGAACACCTGCAAGAATCTTTACACTCAAGTAGTAAGTGTTTGTTAGACTCTAAATATTGCATCATCATGACCAGAAATTGCGTAATCCTGATGACGTCATGGGATGACGTCATGGGTCCTTAGAGCGAGCACGTGGTCCAGGAGCGAGCATGTGCAGTGCACGTGTTAGCGTGGGAAGAGGTTGACCCTTTGGCTTGTTTGTGCGATGGTGATAAAAAGTTAATGGGTGTTGACGTCATGGAGGATGTTTATTAGGATGCTAACTGTCATCTGACACCCATGCGAGTGTGAGCACCAAAAACAAAAGGTTATTCGCGGGTAGTGGGGTAGTGTATGTTCTCTTGCAAGTCGCGTGTGTGCTTGAATACGTATGGCTATGTTGGGAAATGTTTGGTGGCGGGCGAGGACTAGGGTTGAGTGAGGGTTCGTTTAAATGCTATTTTTCCCGCTCTATTTGATGGTGAGGTAATTTTTTAAAATGGGTGGAATTTGGAAACGCAATTTGAGGTAAACGTGCTTTTTTGACATTTTGGCGAATTTAATGAGCTTGTAAGGCTAGAACGATGCATATAGGGTGTCGTAGGACTTGTGGTGAACCACCCCTTGCTATGGACGGGAGTATATCCCCCCCAAAATAAATCTACCCTTACCCGGAGGTTAAGTAGTGGTTATTTTTGTATGCATGCGCACTTGAGGGCTTTTGTAAGAGAGCGGAATTTTTAAAAGATTCTTTATAGATGAGGCTTTTTAAAAAATTTATTAAAAAAACAAAAAACTAATAGGTCATTCGATTTTTAGTATCTCGCTAACCAATAATGCGATGTAAACATATGGGGTGTCATAGGACTCGTAGTGAATTCTCCTTTTGTATGAATGAGGTATGTCAACCCCCAAAATAAAAACTACCCTTACCTGGGGTGAAAGAGCAATTTTTGTATGTATGCACACCGGTGGCTTTTGTCAAAAGGGTCTAACTACACATTTGTTAATATTTTCTGAACCCAGGATGGGATTTTCCCATAGGCAGTATCCTAGCACTTGGGGTGACACCTCGTTTTTGAAAGTATCATTCATTTATTTTCTTGTCAAAAGGGCCTAACTACACTTTTGTTAATATCTCGTGAACCAATCATGCTAGGGACTTGTATGAGGGGTCCTAGCACTTGGGGCGACGTCCCCCTTTATGGGGTGAAACTACCCCCCCAAAATTGAAAACTCAATATCTTGGAAACTATGAACCCTAAAATTAGGCGTTATAGCTTTAAAAATAGGTGATGACATAGGCTTTTACCTGGATTGGTCATTTCACCCCTAAAACAGTAAATAGTCATGTTATGGGGAAAAAACGTGTTAAACACCTAAAAATGATAAATGAACCTAAGATCTTTTGTTTTTGATGAAAAATAGCAGGGGGGTGAAAACTACCCCCAAATTGAAAAATCGATACCTTGGAAACTAAGAACCGTAAAATTATGTGTAATAGCTTAAAAAATTCGTTGTGACATAGGCTTTTACCCGGATAGATGATGTCACCCCTAAAACAGTAAATAGTGATTTTACAGTGGGGAAAAAGGTCTTAAACGGGTAAAAATGATAATTGAACCTAAGATCTTTTGTTTTTGATGAAAAATAGCAGGGGGGTGAAAACTACCCCGTATATGAAAGGAGTGTAGACTTATTGATGTTGCAGATTGGAAACAGTGAAAGTTATCACTTTTGTTTAATTAGAAATCTTGCTCGCCTTGTGCGTTCAAGCATCACTAGCACTCAGAGAAGGATTTATATATGTAGACGTTGTTTGTCATATTATCTTCTTGAGGATGAGTTAAATGTTCACTTTGCAGACTGTAAACAGTTTCCTGTTGCAAAAAGCATAATGCCGACTGATGAACAAAGATTTGTTAATTTTACAGAATTCCGAGTTAAAGATACAGTTCCATTTATAATATATGCAGACACTGAATGCGTTTTGTCTCCAATTTCCTCCTGTTTTCCAAATAGTGACATTCATAACTCTACTTTAACACATAAACATATTCCTTACAGCATTTCTTTATACCTTCATTGTAATTTCGATAGTGAATTGTGCAGTTTCAAGCTCTTTAGGGGAAATAATTGCATTGAATTGTTTGTAAAGGAACTTTATAGTATTGTGGATAAACTTCAAACATATTACTTATCGGTTAAGCCAATGTTAAAGATGACCGAAAATGAAGAAAGATTATTTTTGTCAAGT
Organism: Meconema thalassinum; assembly: GCA_946902985.2. NCBI lineage: Eukaryota > Metazoa > Arthropoda > Insecta > Orthoptera > Tettigoniidae > Meconema > Meconema thalassinum. Next base: position 2,055,123,969 of record OX336388.2, on the reverse strand, counting down.
AAAATGTGTCACATTTGCGAGAAACCGATTGCAGTTAATGAACTCAAAGTACGCGATCATTGTCACTTAACTGGAAAATATAGAGGAAGCGCACACAATAGTTGTAATTTAAATTACAAAGTAACAAAGGTTTTGCCTATAGCATTTCATAATCTAACCGCCTATGATGGACATTTTATAATTAAAGAAATTTGCGAGAAACGTGATGGAGAGGTGTTACATAATCCTGGTCATATAAAATTGTTAGCGATGAATATGGAACGTTACAAAGGGTTTACAAAGTATGTACGGGCTAAGAATGGATTCATTCAGTTAAGATTTTTCGATACATATAATTTCTTGTCCTGTTCACTAGATCAATGTTCATCTTCGTTAAGCGAAGATTCAAAGCAAATAACACGACGTTATTTTAATGATGATGCACAGTTTCGACTTACTGCGAGAAAAGGTGTGTTTCCCTATGAATACGTCACGAGTATGGATGTTCTTAACGAAACTAAATTACCTGAAATATCCAAGTTTTATAGCAGCCTTAATGATCAAACAATATCGAATGAAGAGTATGAGTTTGCTCAATCGGTGTGGGAAACGTTTTCCTGTCAAACATTAGGAGAATACGCAGATTTGTATTTAAAAGTTGACACACTTCTTTTGGCGGATGTCTTTGAAAATTTTAGATCGAATGGCATGGAAACTTATGGCATTGATGCAGCTCATTTTTACACTGCTCCATCTATGTCTTGGTGTGCTATGAAAAAGATAACCAACGTTCAACTTGAATTGCTTCAAGATATTGATATGTTACACTTTTTTGAACGATCTATTCGAGGAGGAAATGTTCAGTGTATAACACGACATGCGATTGCTAATAATAAGTATATGAAAACTTATGATGAGAAAAAGCAAGAGTCCTACATAATGTACTTTGACGTTAATAATTTGTATGGATATGCGATGATGGAATATCTTCCAACGGGTGGCTTTAAATGGATTGCAAATGTTGAAGGCTTTGATGTTTTAACTATTGATGATACTTCAGAAATTGGATATATTTTGGAAGTAGATTTGACTTATCCTCAAGAGTTACATGACAAACATTCAGATTACCCTCTATGTCCAGAAAAGTTGACAAAGCTAATGGCTACCCTAGATAATACAGAACGTTATGTTTTGCATTATAGATTGTTAAAGCAATGTATTCAACTAGGAATGAAATTAGATCGTATTCACAGAATAATTGAATTCAATCAGAGCCAATGGCTAAAACCATATATTGATGTGAACACAGAGAAACGAAAACAAGCCAAAAATGATTTTGAAAAGAATTTTTATAAATTGATGAATAATGCAATTTTTGGTCGTTCACTGATGAATGTGAGGAAGTTAAGGGACATCAAATGGGTCACCAAATGGCATGGAGCTCGTGGTGGTAGGTCTTTAATAGCTAAGGCTAATTTTAAACATAGAATTATATTCGATGAACAATGTATGGTCATCGAGATGAGTAGACTAAAGATTTTTCACAATCAACCAGTATATGTTGGTGCATCTATATTAGATTTGTCTAAATGTAAAATGAATGACTTTCATTACAATGTTATTTTAGCAAATCCTGAATCAAATGTGAGGTTGTTATACACAGACACCGATAGTTTTATGTATATATTCTATTATGATATTTATGAGTTCATGAAACAACATTCAAATTTGTTTGATACTGGAAACTATGAAACAAACAATCCTTTTGGCATTGTGAGACAAAATAAAGGTGAAATTGGTTTAATGAAAGATGAAAATGCTGGAAGGATTGTTGAAGAATTTGTGGGGTTACGACCCAAAATGTATGCAATAAAATTGTGTGATGAAATGAATAGCTTGTGTAAGGCTAAAGGCATTAAGAAGAGTGTGAGTAAAAGTATGAATATTGATGAGTATCGAAAGTGTCTTTATAACAGAGAAAAAGTCAACAAAGTTCAAGTTTGTATAATTTCAAAATCTCATTCTGTATTTACTGTTCGGCAAAATAAGTTGGCAATTTCATCAAACGAAGATAAAAGACACATAACTGAAAACGGGATTGATACTTTACCGTTTGGTCATTTTTCTCTGAAAAATGATTAGAAACAAATTGAGATTAAAGCAGTTCATCTCACTTACTTTATTTCTTTCACACACACACTTTTATGCTGGTAATAATACTAATTTTTGTGTGTTCCTTTGCTTATGAAATCCTAGACTAGGAGTTCCACATTCGACATGATAGCGGAGTTTCATCTCCCATAAACTCGTCTCTGAGGTGGGTGCCAGAAAAGGCATCCAGCTGTAAAAACCACACCCTCACATAGACTTTCATAACTTCTTACGTTGAGGTTCATAACACTACGTTGATTGATTTATCGGTTTCCTTTTCACAATTCCTGTCTATACATTCCTCTTGAAGGTTGCAAGATGCTTGCAAGGTTCCTAAAATGCAATTAAATTTAATAAATACCTTAAGATGGTTTGATTTGTTTAATGATATGGTGTTAATAGTATTTTTAGGTTTTGACTGGCTTTGCATTAAGAATTGACTAACCAAACATGAGTTACCTATCAGGGAAACATTTTGGCCACTATGTTGGCTATTGACCAGTGAGTTTAGCTGTTTATCATTTTTTTAAATCATAAACAACAGAGGGTTAAACGTATAGATAAACCGTGTGACCATGTTTGTTAAACAAGACATTATACCAGAGACAATTAGAATACTTATGTAGAGTTTACCAAAAATAATGTTGTGTAACAGTAAATGCTAGTCAACAGTTATACACTTCTAAAAAAATCATCATACAATACCTGAGAGCTCTTCTAAAATTATTGATGTGTAACATGATTCCACTAACTTGCTATGTATTTTTTGGCTTGGGGGTGATTTTCAAGAAATGCAAATGGAACTGAAATGCAATACAAACAATGAGCGTGCCTGGTGGCTGAGATTGATACCACGACGTACTGTCGGTTATGTAGCTATGTGGAATGTATATCAAATATGGTTTACTTCAAGGTCTGGAGATCCCTACAATTCCTACAATAAATGATCTTGAAATGGTCATCCTATGGTGTGAAAATATTTATTAGGTATATATATTTACTGAAAACAATTATGATTTATTAAATGTTTATATGTTTACAGTATTGTTATTTAATGTAAGCACTTGAGGCACTACCGACCAATGGGAAGCAAAAAGTGGGAGCATATATGGGATGAAATGTGGGAGCAAAGCAAATATAAAAAGTGGGAGCAAATATGCTAACTTGAATTGTGTATATACTTTACTTTCAACTATCTTGAATTGTGTATATACTTTTGCCGGCATATTTGTTGACATATTTGTTAGCATATTTGCTCCCACTTTTTATATTTGCTTTGCTCCCACATTTCATCCCATATATGCTCCCACTTTTTGCTTCCCATTGGTCGGTAGTGCCTCAAGTGCTTACATTAAATAACAATACTGTAAACATATAAACATTTAATAAATCATAATTGTTTTCAGTAAATATATATACCTAATAAATATTTTCACACCATAGGATGACCATTTCAAGATCATTTATTGTAGGAATTGTAGGGATCTCCAGACCTTGAAGTAAACCATATTTGATATACATTCCACATAGCTACATAACCGACAGTACGTCGTGGTATCAATCTCAGCCACCAGGCACGCTCATTGTTTGTATTGCATTTCAGTTCCATTTGCATTTCTTGAAAATCACCCCCAAGCCAAAAAATACATAGCAAGTTAGTGGAATCATGTTACACATCAATAATTTTAGAAGAGCTCTCAGGTATTGTATGATGATTTTTTTAGAAGTGTATAACTGTTGACTAGCATTTACTGTTACACAACATTATTTTTGGTAAACTCTACATAAGTATTCTAATTGTCTCTGGTATAATGTCTTGTTTAACAAACATGGTCACACGGTTTATCTATACGTTTAACCCTCTGTTGTTTATGATTTAAAAAAATGATAAACAGCTAAACTCACTGGTCAATAGCCAACATAGTGGCCAAAATGTTTCCCTGATAGGTAACTCATGTTTGGTTAGTCAATTCTTAATGCAAAGCCAGTCAAAACCTAAAAATACTATTAACACCATATCATTAAACAAATCAAACCATCTTAAGGTATTTATTAAATTTAATTGCATTTTAGGAACCTTGCAAGCATCTTGCAACCTTCAAGAGGAATGTATAGACAGGAATTGTGAAAAGGAAACCGATAAATCAATCAACGTAGTGTTATGAACCTCAACGTAAGAAGTTATGAAAGTCTATGTGAGGGTGTGGTTTTTACAGCTGGATGCCTTTTCTGGCACCCACCTCAGAGACGAGTTTATGGGAGATGAAACTCCGCTATCATGTCGAATGTGGAACTCCTAGTCTAGGATTTCATAAGCAAAGGAACACACAAAAATTAGTATTATTACCAGCATAAAAGTGTGTGTGTGAAAGAAATAAAGTAAGTGAGATGAACTGCTTTAATCTCAATTTGTTTCTAATCATTTTTCAGAGAAAAATGACCAAACGGTAAAGTATCAATCCCGTTTTCAGTTATGTGTCTTTTATCTTCGTTTGATGAAATTGCCAACTTATTTTGCCGAACAGTAAATACAGAATGAGATTTTGAAATTATACAAACTTGAACTTTGTTGACTTTTTCTCTGTTATAAAGACACTTTCGATACTCATCAATATTCATACTTTTACTCACACTCTTCTTAATGCCTTTAGCCTTACACAAGCTATTCATTTCATCACACAATTTTATTGCATACATTTTGGGTCGTAACCCCACAAATTCTTCAACAATCCTTCCAGCATTTTCATCTTTCATTAAACCAATTTCACCTTTATTTTGTCTCACAATGCCAAAAGGATTGTTTGTTTCATAGTTTCCAGTATCAAACAAATTTGAATGTTGTTTCATGAACTCATAAATATCATAATAGAATATATACATAAAACTATCGGTGTCTGTGTATAACAACCTCACATTTGATTCAGGATTTGCTAAAATAACATTGTAATGAAAGTCATTCATTTTACATTTAGACAAATCTAATATAGATGCACCAACATATACTGGTTGATTGTGAAAAATCTTTAGTCTACTCATCTCGATGACCATACATTGTTCATCGAATATAATTCTATGTTTAAAATTAGCCTTAGCTATTAAAGACCTACCACCACGAGCTCCATGCCATTTGGTGACCCATTTGATGTCCCTTAACTTCCTCACATTCATCAGTGAACGACCAAAAATTGCATTATTCATCAATTTATAAAAATTCTTTTCAAAATCATTTTTGGCTTGTTTTCGTTTCTCTGTGTTCACATCAATATATGGTTTTAGCCATTGGCTCTGATTGAATTCAATTATTCTGTGAATACGATCTAATTTCATTCCTAGTTGAATACATTGCTTTAACAATCTATAATGCAAAACATAACGTTCTTTATTATCTAGGGTAGCCATTAGCTTTGTCAACTTTTCTGGACATAGAGGGTAATCTGAATGTTTGTCATGTAACTCTTGAGGATAAGTCAAATCTACTTCCAAAATATATCCAATTTCTGAAGTATCATCAATAGTTAAAACATCAAAGCCTTCAACATTTGCAATCCATTTAAAGCCACCCGTTGGAAGATATTCCATCATCGCATATCCATACAAATTATTAACGTCAAAGTACATTATGTAGGACTCTTGCTTTTTCTCATCATAAGTTTTCATATACTTATTATTAGCAATCGCATGTCGTGTTATACACTGAACATTTCCTCCTCGAATAGATCGTTCAAAAAAGTGTAACATATCAATATCTTGAAGCAATTCAAGTTGAACGTTGGTTATCTTTTTCATAGCACACCAAGACATAGATGGAGCAGTGTAAAAATGAGCTGCATCAATGCCATAAGTTTCCATGCCATTCGATCTAAAATTTTCAAAGACATCCGCCAAAAGAAGTGTGTCAACTTTTAAATACAAATCTGCGTATTCTCCTAATGTTTGACAGGAAAACGTTTCCCACACCGATTGAGCAAACTCATACTCTTCATTCGATATTGTTTGATCATTAAGGCTGCTATAAAACTTGGATATTTCAGGTAATTTAGTTTCGTTAAGAACATCCATACTCGTGACGTATTCATAGGGAAACACACCTTTTCTCGCAGTAAGTCGAAACTGTGCATCATCATTAAAATAACGTCGTGTTATTTGCTTTGAATCTTCGCTTAACGAAGATGAACATTGATCTAGTGAACAGGACAAGAAATTATATGTATCGAAAAATCTTAACTGAATGAATCCATTCTTAGCCCGTACATACTTTGTAAACCCTTTGTAACGTTCCATATTCATCGCTAACAATTTTATATGACCAGGATTATGTAACACCTCTCCATCACGTTTCTCGCAAATTTCTTTAATTATAAAATGTCCATCATAGGCGGTTAGATTATGAAATGCTATAGGCAAAACCTTTGTTACTTTGTAATTTAAATTACAACTATTGTGTGCGCTTCCTCTATATTTTCCAGTTAAGTGACAATGATCGCGTACTTTGAGTTCATTAACTGCAATCGGTTTCTCGCAAATGTGACACATTTTACTTGACAAAAATAATCTTTCTTCATTTTCGGTTATCTTTAACATTGGCTTAACCGATAAGTAATATGTTTGAAGTTTATCCACAATACTATAAAGTTCCTTTACAAACAATTCAATGCAATTATTTCCCCTAAAGAGCTTGAAACTGCACAATTCACTATCGAAATTACAATGAAGGTATAAAGAAATGCTGTAAGGAATATGTTTATGTGTTAAAGTAGAGTTATGAATGTCACTATTTGGAAAACAGGAGGAAATTGGAGACAAAACGCATTCAGTGTCTGCATATATTATAAATGGAACTGTATCTTTAACTCGGAATTCTGTAAAATTAACAAATCTTTGTTCATCAGTCGGCATTATGCTTTTTGCAACAGGAAACTGTTTACAGTCTGCAAAGTGAACATTTAACTCATCCTCAAGAAGATAATATGACAAACAACGTCTACATATATAAATCCTTCTCTGAGTGCTAGTGATGCTTGAACGCACAAGGCGAGCAAGATTTCTAATTAAACAAAAGTGATAACTTTCACTGTTTCCAATCTGCAACATCAATAAGTCTACACTCCTTTCATATACGGGGTAGTTTTCACCCCCCTGCTATTTTTCATCAAAAACAAAAGATCTTAGGTTCAATTATCATTTTTACCCGTTTAAGACCTTTTTCCCCACTGTAAAATCACTATTTACTGTTTTAGGGGTGACATCATCTATCCGGGTAAAAGCCTATGTCACAACGAATTTTTTAAGCTATTACACATAATTTTACGGTTCTTAGTTTCCAAGGTATCGATTTTTCAATTTGGGGGTAGTTTTCACCCCCCTGCTATTTTTCATCAAAAACAAAAGATCTTAGGTTCAATTATCATTTTTACCCGTTTAAAACCTTTTTCCCCACTGTAAAATCACTATTTACTGTTTTAGGGGTTACATCATCTATCCGGGTAAAAGCCTATGTCACAACGAATTTTTTAAGCTATTACACATAATTTTACGGTTCTTAGTTTCCAAGGTATCGATTTTTCAATTTTGGGGTAGTTTTCACCCCCCTGCTATTTTTCATCAAAAACAAAAGATCTTAGGTTCAATTATCATTTTTACCCGTTTAAGACCTTTTTCCCCACTGTAAAATCACTATTTACTGTTTTAGGGGTGACATCATCTATCCGGGTAAAAGCCTATGTCACAACGAATTTTTTAAGCTATTACACATAATTTTACGGTTCTTAGTTTCCAAGGTATCGATTTTTCAATTTGGGGGTAGTTTTCACCCCCTGCTATTTTTCATCAAAAACAAAAGATCTTAGGTTCAATTATCATTTTTACCCGTTTAAAACCTTTTTCCCCACTGTAAAATCACTATTTACTGTTTTAGGGGTTACATCATCTATCCGGGTAAAAGCCTATGTCACAACGAATTTTTTAAGCTATTACACATAATTTTACGGTTCTTAGTTTCCAAGGTATCGATTTTTCAATTTTGGGGTAGTTTTCACCCCCCCTGCTATTTTTCATCAAAAACAAAAGATCTTAGGTTCAATTATCATTTTTACCCGTTTAAGACCTTTTTCCCCACTGTAAAATCACTATTTACTGTTTTAGGGGTGACATCATCTATCCGGGTAAAAGCCTATGTCACAACGAATTTTTTAAGCTATTACACATAATTTTACGGTTCTTAGTTTCCAAGGTATCGATTTTTCAATTTGGGGGTAGTTTTCACCCCCCTGCTATTTTTCATCAAAAACAAAAGATCTTAGGTTCAATTATCATTTTTACCCGTTTAAAACCTTTTTCCCCACTGTAAAATCACTATTTACTGTTTTAGGGGTGACATCATCTATCCGGGTAAAAGCCTATGTCACAACGAATTTTTTAAGCTATTACACATAATTTTACGGTTCTTAGTTTCCAAGGTATCGATTTTTCAATTTGGGGGTAGTTTTCACCCCCTGCTATTTTTCATCAAAAACAAAAGATCTTAGGTTCAATTATCATTTTTACCCGTTTAAGACCTTTTTCCCCACTGTAAAATCACTATTTACTGTTTTAGGGGTGACATCATCTATCCGGGTAAAAGCCTATGTCACAACGAATTTTTTAAGCTATTACACATAATTTTACGGTTCTTAGTTTCCAAGGTATCGATTTTTCAATTTGGGGGTAGTTTTCACCCCCCTGCTATTTTTCATCAAAAACAAAAGATCTTAGGTTCAATTATCATTTTTACCCGTTTAAGACCTTTTTCCCCACTGTAAAATCACTATTTACTGTTTTAGGGGTGACATCATCTATCCGGGTAAAAGCCTATGTCACAACGAATTTTTTAAGCTATTACACATAATTTTACGGTTCTTAGTTTCCAAGGTATCGATTTTTCAATTTGGGGGTAGTTTTCACCCCCCTGCTATTTTTCATCAAAAACAAAAGATCTTAGGTTCATTTATCATTTTTAGGTGTTTAACACGTTTTTTCCCCATAACATGACTATTTACTGTTTTAGGGGTGAAATGACCAATCCAGGTAAAAGCCTATGTCATCACCTATTTTTAAAGCTATAACGCCTAATTTTAGGGTTCATAGTTTCCAAGATATTGAGTTTTCAATTTTGGGGGGGTAGTTTCACCCCATAAAGGGGGACGTCGCCCCAAGTGCTAGGACCCCTCATACAAGTCCCTAGCATGATTGGTTCACGAGATATTAACAAAAGTGTAGTTAGGCCCTTTTGACAAGAAAATAAATGAATGATACTTTCAAAAACGAGGTGTCACCCCAAGTGCTAGGATACTGCCTATGGGAAAATCCCATCCTGGGTTCAGAAAATATTAACAAATGTGTAGTTAGACCCTTTTGACAAAAGCCACCGGTGTGCATACATACAAAAATTGCTCTTTCACCCCAGGTAAGGGTAGTTTTTATTTTGGGGGTTGACATACCTCATTCATACAAAAGGAGAATTCACTACGAGTCCTATGACACCCCATATGTTTACATCGCATTATTGGTTAGCGAGATACTAAAAATCGAATGACCTATTAGTTTTTTGTTTTTTTAATAAATTTTTTAAAAAGCCTCATCTATAAAGAATCTTTTAAAAATTCCGCTCTCTTACAAAAGCCCTCAAGTGCGCATGCATACAAAAATAACCACTACTTAACCTCCGGGTAAGGGTAGATTTATTTTGGGGGGGGATATACTCCCGTCCATAGCAAGGGGTGGTTCACCACAAGTCCTACGACACCCTATATGCATCGTTCTAGCCTTACAAGCTCATTAAATTCGCCAAAATGTCAAAAAAGCACGTTTACCTCAAATTGCGTTTCCAAATTCCACCCATTTTAAAAAATTACCTCACCATCAAATAGAGCGGGAAAAATAGCATTTAAACGAACCCTCACTCAACCCTAGTCCTCGCCCGCCACCAAACATTTCCCAACATAGCCATACGTATTCAAGCACACACGCGACTTGCAAGAGAACATACACTACCCCACTACCCGCGAATAACCTTTTGTTTTTGGTGCTCACACTCGCATGGGTGTCAGATGACAGTTAGCATCCTAATAAACATCCTCCATGACGTCAACACCCATTAACTTTTTATCACCATCGCACAAACAAGCCAAAGGGTCAACCTCTTCCCACGCTAACACGTGCACTGCACATGCTCGCTCCTGGACCACGTGCTCGCTCTAAGGACCCATGACGTCATCCCATGACGTCATCAGGATTACGCAATTTCTGGTCATGATGATGCAATATTTAGAGTCTAACAAACACTTACTACTCACTCAGATCGTGGTATGATTTGATCATTAACCCAACTAACAATTGTATCAGGAGAAGGAATTTGGTCTATATCTAATGCTACCTACTGAAAGCAAAGATTGCATGGTTAAAAGAAATGAATTTATTATATAAAACAAGTATGGCAAAATTAATAATAATAATAATAATATATTTTAAATTTAATTTGGAGCGTTGCGATTTGAATATTACCGCTAGAGAATTACGTGAAAACGGAGTCGGATGAATTACTGATTTTACTATTATTCCCAAGCTATGAAGTTACTGAAATACTGAATATGAAACAAAGAAACGAGAGATTATGTAGTTCTGAGTCATTCGCGCTTACCATTGGAAATTGCCGTGGCATTTTCCTCGTACTGGATGTTGAAGAGAGATTCCCACAGCCTTCTAGACGTCGTCATCATCTTCGTTAGTTGCATAGATACTTGTAGATATGTTAATTTATAGTCCGATCACATCGGAACCAACCACACGTGCAACCACAACGGTGAAGTTTTACAAAGATAATCGCCCTGCCTCCTCGGCGCGCAAACCATATATGCACTCGTTGCGTGGTGGCTCAGCGGTCTAGCTGTATGCCTCTCACCAAGGCGTTCCGGGTTCGATTCCCGGGCAATGCATGTGAGATTTTCGAAATGAAATGCCATGTCCTGTGGTTCGGATTCCACGTAAAAGGAGGTCCCGTGGCTCATAATCTACAGATTAACGGTCACGTTAAACTACAAGCTTCCTTTGCTTCTCTGTAGCCGTCTTCTCCTCGCCCGCTCATCTCTGATTGGCTGAGCCACCACGCGATACTCCCCACCTCAGGGTCAATACACTCGGCGCGACGAAGATGTCGATTACCGGTCCAGTCCATTTCGCCTTTTCTTGATGCAGCAACCCCGCTTGCGTCACGCTTCTCGACAAGAATAAGCCTGTAGCCGAATTCCCAGTGACTCATCTCTCTCAACAAACTCTAACTGACAAAAATCCGTATAATTCCGTAATCATATACTTTTCCGCGATAATGTTGTTCGTAATAATTCGCTTGATAGTGTTTTCTATAACATTGAAAACCTATCTGTATACTTATAATCTTATAAAAAAAACGCTCCAGAAAAATACCTTAATAATAATAATAAGTTACATGAAAACTTCTCTTGGCTGAACAATTTGTCGCGTAAATAAATATTGAATGGCTTCCTACTGACTTATGTCAGTGGCGTAAAATACCCTCGAAAAACACGTTACATATTCGCCTCGGATCATCGGATGTTTTACCGTGACGACGGTCCATCATACGATTATCCCAGACACGTTAATAAATCCCCATCCAAAATACATATTACATAAATTAAATCACCCTAAATCACACACACACACACATATATATATATATATATATACACTCATAATTTTCTTTACGCACTTTGCGTCAAAGTCTGTTGTCATTTTGGATTGCCCTATGCAATCAGTCCAATGTTTTTCATTTAGATTAATGTTCCACGGATATTTCCGCCTCTCAAATATCTCTATGTTGGGAAAGATATACATAAATAATGTGTGAGCACTGTATATATAGGATGTCACATCACACGCATCAAAGGTGTTCTGATATATATATATATATATATATATATATATATATATATATATATATATATCACCACAGAACTTCCTAATTTCACTGGAGGTCGCTTCCTTCTGGTGAAACTTAATATCACTGATCTCACTGAGCACACGATCACACTATTGTGGCTGCGCCTCGCGACCATAATACTTAATCTCTCTGTATATTAGTCGAAATTAATGTTGACTTCTGAAAAAAAAAAAAACAGTAAGTGCGCATTACATATAACACCAAATATTTCTGTGCCGTAATCGCCCTGTCTTCTTAAGTTCCCGTAGACCAAATTCTACAAATACTAGTTCACAACTCAGACCAGTTCTCCTCACTCAAATAATACCTTTGACTAATTACATTAAATTACACACCTACAACTCTTACATGGCGAGGCCGTAAACAGAAATCACGTGTGCTGTTATGTATGAGTTTCATGAAGGACTGTCTCGCCTTCTGGTGGCCCATCTTTTGCCTCGTGGACGCCTTAAGCAAAATTACCCTGTTCAAGCGCTCACCCATCTCTAGGAGACAAATGGGAATTCACCAGCGCTACCAAATTCTGGCCTTGGTGTATCGAGACGTTTTACTGCTCAAGAGCATCCGACAATCCCGTCATATTTCCCTGTACCTTAAAAACTCTCAATTACTTACATACTACCCCCCTGTGTGACTTATGATACGCCTGCCTGGAAGACCAGATCTTCCACGCACCAAATACCACATTTACTCATTTGATAGGCTGGCTCGCCAGCTAAACACTCTCACTTTATGACACTTACTTAATGTCATCACGTTGCTCCACTAGCATATTTCTCAGTGTCTGTAACGATGCCCTGTTGCTACTGTCCACACATGCACATAATAAAATACCGTCCTCTGCTTTAACCACAGGATAATCCCTACATAAATTAGTATCCCTTGATAGCATGTCTGCAAGAATGTTATCTTTACCTTTAATATATTTTACTGTGAATTCGCATTCCTGCAGAGCAAGAATCCACCTACTAACTCTGTTAGAACTGAGTTTACAGGTCCTCATATACAGTAATGCATGGTGATCTGTATGGATCTCAAATTTCCCCCCTACTAAATACATTCTAAATTTCCCCAAACTGAAAACAATACCTGAAAGCTCTAACGCAGTAATCGTGTATCTTTTCTCTGCTGCTGTCAGTCCTCGCGAGGCTAAAGACACAATGCACAGATTACCCTCATCATCTTTCTGACATAATACTCCAGGAATGCCTATATGTGAAGCATCTGTCATAACCACATATTCCTTATTTTTAAAGGATATTTCAGCACTACAGCTTTCTCAAAACCTTCCTTTAGCGCTCTGAAAGCCTGATCATGCTTGGACTCCCATCTCCACCGAGTCCCACTTTTAAGCAATTCCCTGAATGGTTCAACCAACCCTGAGTATTTAAGAACGAACCTCATGAAAAAGTTGCAAATTCCCAGGTATGTTTTTAACTGTTTAACATTCTGTGGCACCTCTGCGTTAAGTATCTTATTAACCCTACTTTCTTCTGGTGTCACCCCTCTACTCGACACTCTATGACCTAAAATGTCACTTCTGACTGACAGAATGACGACTTAGACAGCTTCAAAGTGAACCCTGCCTGATCTAACTTCTGAAAAACTATATTTAAATGACGTAGATGCTCCTCAAAACTGCGTGAACTAATTACCATACCATCAATGTAAATGGTTACAAACTCTCCTATGTCATCCCCTAATGCGATGTTTAAAGCCCTAATTAAAGCTGCTGAACTACTCTTTAACCCATAAGGTGTTCTACAAAATTGATAAAGATTATATTTATGACTAAAAGCTGTAAATGGTCTATCTTCGCACATAAGTTGCACTTGCCAAAAACTGGAACTCAAATCTACACAAGTGAAATACTTCTTCCCCTCAAATGTTTGCATTAATTCCTCTATTGACATAGATTTCAGCTGATCTGAACTAATTCTACTGTTAACCAAACAAGCGTCTAAACAAATACGAACTGTGCCGTCAGTCTTGGGTACCGTGATCAAAGAATTAACATATGGACTGTTAGAGTGCTCAATAATCCCATCTTCAAGCATCTGATTAATTTATGCCTCAACTGCACTCTGATAAGCGAAAGGTACAGGATATCTATGTCCTGTGAATACTGACCTATCAATAACGTTCAATGAATGTGTATAGCAATTGGCCATACCAATGCGATCCTCAAAAACTCTCCTATTACACAATAACACATCATAGAGCCGAACACATTGTTCCACCTCTATATTTCCCTGAAATGCAGCATCACGTAACGAGTCCTCTAGACTACCGTTCATAATCACACTGCCCACAAAACATGGAGTACCCCGCTCTACGGCTGGCAATATCTCATTTAAAGTACAAATCACACCTACAACACTACTTCTCTGAATATGGTCATTGAACGCTACTTCTACTTCAGAATCACCCCATTTAAATTTCAAACTCCCTACATCATAACATAAGTTACCAGACACTCTACTTAGCCACTCTGAACCCAAGATAACACTGAATACTAAATTTGGAATTACAAGACAAATCTGCTTTTCTACATGATTATTAATTTTAATGTCTACTAAAACTTGCTTAGAAATTACTTTAGACCTCTTCCCAACAGCTGTGAAAACAAAAGTGCTTTTAATTGGCATCTCCTCAAAATTTACTCCAGTTCCTTTCATTTTATCATAAAATGCACTACTTATGCAACTCTTCATACAACCACTATCAATTAAAACATCTGTGTACGCCTCGGACACGTTAAATTTAACTATGGGGCTCTTACTAACCACCTCCTGAATAATACCTTCATAATTTAATTCACGTAATAATTCATTTCTTACATTTAGGTCATAGGGTTCCTGTATAAGTGTATGGACCGGGCATGTTACAGACAGATTCTGACCTTACATCGCAGCCTGGTTCGTGTTTAAAGTATCGCTACCTCTTGGTGTAGTACTACTCACTACTGCACTGGTCTGGTTGTTCTGGGTTGTGTTAACGGTATCTCTCTGTCCGTTATTACCATTGGGCTGATTCCCTCCTTGACCCCTGTTCTGGTTATAATTATTATTGTTATTATACCTCCCTTGGTTGCCCCTAAAATCATTATTTCGGCCTTGATTTCCCCTGAAATCGTTTTTTCTACCCATTTCCTCTGTACTGGTTTTGCTGATTATTATTATTATTATTATTATTATTATTATTATTGTTTTGGTTCCCCCTATTTTGGACGTTGGCCCCTTCGCCACTGTTCCCTTGAACTTCCTGATTCATATTCTCATTAGGCCTGTTATTATGGTTACCCTGGTTCCTACCGAAATTCTCCTCGTAACCACCTCTTCCCAGAGCATCGAATGTACTTAATAAATTTTCCACTTGTGAAATAGATTTAACATTTTGGATACAGGCAGCTTCTTTGATTTTATGGAAAATGTCTTAGTAATAGCCTGACTACATCACCTTCCTCCTTCAAACCATCCAGATATTTACACGTCAATACCTGTCCTAAAAAGTACTCGGTCATAGTATAGTTTCCTCTTGGGTTATATTTCCCACACACAATTCCCTCACGATACTGAGACTGAATTACCTTATTCCAAAATTTCTCACAAAATTTAACTTTAAAATCTGAAATATTTTCGAAATTGTCTCTGTAGACAGCAAACCAGTTTCTTGTCTCCCCTACAAACGCTTGCTCTAAAATCTCAACTACCTGGCACCACTCAATACTACCATCTTCCAACCTTTCCCCGAATTTATTTTCTATTGTATTCATGAACTCCATTGGACAACCCTGCCGATTACTGAATTTGCCTAGTTCTATTTCCCTGTGTGTGCTATTCACATAAACTGGCCTATTCTGACTATTTTCCTGCCTAATTCTAGCTTTCAACTTCTGTTCTAATTCAGCAATTTTCTCCTCAGCTTTTCTTTCAATATTAGTTACAGTTAACCTAATGCTCCCTTTCGATGCTTCAACTTTACCACTTAATTTAGCTTGTTTCTCATTAATCTCATTAATGCTTTCCTTATTCCTCTCCCTAAAATCATTAACTTCAGTGATTATTTGTGCATGTACTTTATCAATTCTTCCCCCCAGCTGTTCTTTAACCTCTTTAGTTGCTACCTGAATTTTGTCAATTTCTCCCCCCAATTGCTTTTTGACCTGCTGTGTTTCAAGTTGCACTAGCTCTTTTAAATTTTCAGCCTGTGTACTGATTCTAATTTCTAACTCCTCCTGTACTTTTCCTAATTTTCTGTCTACATCTGCAATAATCTCTTTAGCTTTTTCTTCCATCACCCCTCTGATTTCTCCTCTAATCTGCTCAAATTTCTTATCTAATTTTAGATTGTTCTCTTCAAATTTCTCATTTAATTTATTGCTCACTTCCTTACTGCTCTGTTCCAATTTAGCGTTTAAAGCCTCTGTACTCTCTTTATTTTCCCTACTATTTTGTTCAAGTTTAGCATTATTTTGTTCAAGTTTAGCGTTTAAAGTTTCAGTACTCTCTTTATTTTCCCTACTGTTTTGTTCAAGTTTAGCATTATTTTGTTCAAGTTTAGCATTTAAAGCGTCTGTACTTATTTTATTTTGTTGCATAAACTGAAGAAGCAAACTCTCAAACCCTGCTTGACTGTTTTGATTACCCCCCTCAGTATCGGGATTTACCTCCGACATCCCTGTACTGCTTTCATTTCCAAGACTAGCCATACTGCTCGTATCTTCACTATCCAACTGGTGACCACTACGCAACTTCATCTCTTCCTCAACACTACCCATGCTGATACACACCGATAAATGAAAACCCCCCAAAATACAGGCACAGAAATATATACCCTTCTCCTTCCACAAATGTTATTAGGTTTTCGTTCCCACGTTGGGCCCCAAATGAAACGTATTTACTTCGCTCCACGTTGAGCGTACAAGTGAAACGTTTTCTAAAGCCCTGCCTTGCACTTTGAAACACAAATATATTGTTTACTCTGACTAAGATATGTTGTATTAATGGGCGCCAAGACCTCAACGCTATGTTGAATTCTAAATTTATATTTAACAACACCTAGCTCTGGTAGAACACCTTCAAGAATCTTTTCACTCAGATCGTGATATGATTTGATCATTAACCCAACTAACAATTGTATCAGGAGAAGGAATTTGGTCTATATCTAATGCTACCTACTGAAAGCAAGGATTGCATGGTTAAAAGAAATGAATTTATTATATAAAACAAGTATGGCAAAATTAATAATAATAATAATATATTTTAAATTTAAATTGGAGCGTTGCGATTTGAATATTACCGCTAGAGAATTACGTGAAAACGGAGTCGGATGAATTACTGATTTTACTATTATTCCCAAGCTATGAAGTTACTGAAATACTGAATATGAAACAAAGAAACGAGAGATTATGTAGTTCTGAGTCATTCGCGCTTACCATTGGAAATTGCCGTGGCATTTCCCTCGTACTGGATGTTGAAGAGAGCTTCCCACAGCCTTCTGGACGTCGTCATCATCTTCGTTAGTTGAAGAGATACTTGTAGATATGTTAATTCATGGTCCGATCACATCGGAACCAACCACACGTGCAACCACAACGGTCAAGTTTTACAAAGATAATCGCCCTGCCTCTTCGGCGCGCAAACCATATATGCACTCGTCGCATCCCTTCTCTGTAGCCGTCTTCTCCTCGCCCGCTCTTATCTGATTGGCTGAGCCACCATGCGATACTCCACACCTCAGGGTCAATACACTCGGCGCGACGAAGATGTCGATTACCGGTCCAGGCCATTTCGCCTTTTCTTGATGCAGCAACCCTGCTTGCGTCACGCTTATCGACAAGAATAAGCCTGTAGCTGAAATCCCAGTGACTCATCTCTCTCAACAAACTCTAACTGACAAAAATCCGTAAAATTCCGTAATCATATAATTTTCCGCGATAATGTTGTTCGTAATAATTCGCTTGATAGTGTTTCTATAACATTGAAAACCTATCTGTATACTTATAATCTTATAAAAAAACGCTCCAGAAAAATACCTTAATAATAATAATAAGTTACATGAAAACTTCTCTTGGCTGAAGAATTTGCCGCGTAAATAAATATTGAATGGCTTCCTACTGACTTATGTCAGTGGCATAAAATACCCTCGAAAAACACGTTACACGCTCAATCGATCAAACGGAAGTGTACTAGCTGGAAGTGGTGGACAACGGAAGTATGCACTGCCCACTCGATCGATCGAATGGAAGTGTGCCCTAGCTGGCAGTGGTGGATCGAACGAAAGTATAAGACGCACTGCGAACTCGATCGATCGATCCAGCTGGCACTGGTAAGAGAAACAATCAGCGCGCGGTGTCGAAAATTGATACCATGACGCTCTCTCGGCCATGTGGAATGTATATGACATACTGAACGGAAAACGCTCATGCGAACTTTTGTGTCAAGTGATTTAAACAAATGACATGGTACTTGTTCGAAGTTTTCGTATCAGTATTTAAATGGTAAAATGCTTTAATATCAAACATTGTAAGTAGTCGGCATTGCATTGGCATAAGGCATTTTAAACTCAATGTCACTCAGGAACATAATCGAAACAAGCAAAATATAAATGAAACTTAATTCCGTAATGCAGTATCATTGGAACGTGGAAATAAGTCACCATCTTGTGCACAATATTTTCGTAGTCGAAATAGCCGTGGGGTTATTGCGTATGACTGAATATTGCGATATTGGGTTCGAATCCTGGGCGGGGTAGATATTTTTGCTACCAGATTATCATTTTAAACGACATTTTTCATATCAATATGACTCATTTTAACAGAATCTATATGAAATTACATGTTGGTCTGTGAATCAAGAGGACCTGTTTATAAGGAATTTAAGGTTATGAGCGGTGTCGCGTCTATTAATCTAGTTGATCCATATCGTATTCTTTATTTAGGCTAGTGCTGGTGGAAGCTACAAATCATCTAATAAAATGAGTTCCGTATTATAAACTACAATATCTGTAAAACACTCTCTTAATATTTGTGCCAATAATACTATAAAAAATACCGGTGTATCAACAATTTCACGTGAGGTTTCTTCTATGTCAGATGTTACACATCATATGCGACTGCTGTAAGGCTCGTAATTTTTTAAACTAAAATATAGTTAATTAAAATATAACTCACAGCAGCCAAACTTCAACGAAAACTTAATTACCATACTCCATCAAATCATGTTGTGCATTAACTGTAAGAGTCTTTTCATACAATGGCATCTGTTGAAGATACCTATAATCCAGTTTAAAATCTGTTAACCACACTATCTTCAGAAACTCAAATTCATACTGCCAATATTCGTATCTCTGATGATGGAATTCTTATATATTCCTTAACATCTACAGAACCACATCAATTCTCTTCCTATATTCATATCTTTTTCCAACAAGCCTACAACTACATAAACATTCTCAGAAGAAAAATAAAATAAAACAAAAACAAAAACAACACCGAATCATAAAAGGAATATATAACCTGCTCAATTAAAACTGCAATGGGCAAAGCCCCCTGCCACCTCTTTACTAGGCCACCACAGAGAATCCAGTAGGCACAAAGCACTAGACTTCCTGTAGTGCCCCAGCAAGAGGTGGCCATGTTTCTAACCTCAATGTAACTACTGAAAATGAACCGTTACACACTTATGTGATGAAATGAATGTGATTGCAATAGTAATAATAATAATAATAATAATAATATATATATTTTTTTAGTTTTTCGAGGGAAACCGTGGGGAAATCTTCAAAAGACAGATTGCAAGCTTCCGGACTTACAACTGTGCAGGATTATTGCCTACTAAAAACCCACAAACCCTATACTTGGCTTAAGGCCACCCCGGAACTGCCTGTTCAGCCTTACTTCAGGGTGGAGCCACTGTTACGACCAGAGGTCTCAGTCAATTTCATTTAACGTGATGATAATGACATTACTCATCATCATCTTCACTGTCTTCAGCAACCAATCTTCTCGGTTCCTCTTATTTTTTGTTTTGTTTTTTTTGCAGCTCAGAGATGTAGACAGCAATCTGTGCCCATCTTTCTCTGCTGCTGAGCATTTTATCCACCACATTGTCTGGTGTAATTACACCAACTTTTGTCTCCAGAAGCCTTCGAAGATTTCTCCACCTCAAGCATGCAAAGAATGTGTGCTGAACATCGTCGCATTGATCATCACAATAACGACACCGTGAACTCGGTGAAATTCCCATTCGATGGAGGTATGCTTCATAATAACCATGGCCAGAGAGAAACATGGTAATGTAATAATTAACCTCACCATGTTCCCTCGACAACCATGGCTTCAGTTGCTTGATGAGCCTAGCGGTCCACCTGCCACGATGTTCACGTTCCCATTCTCCCTAGATCTGTCTCTTTCCTCCCTCTTCACGCGAATCTTAGAATGCTCGTCTTTGCGCAAGTATATATGGCGCCTTTCCTTGGCCAGGATGTAAATGGGTATCACCCCAGCTATTACTAGCACTGCCGGTCCAGACACTGTACGATAGGCAGAAGTTATTCTGAGGGAAGCTCTTCTGTGAACAGAGGTTATCCGCTTCTTATACATCTCAGAGCCAAGAGCTACTGACCAAATCTCTGCACCATAAAGAATAACTGATTCCGCCACTCATCAGCAGTTTCCTCTTCAATGGTGAAGGGCCGCCAATATTAGCCATGAGCCGCGACAAGTTGTTAACAATCCTTGCAACCCTATCAGCAATCTTGCTGATATGATTCCAGAATGTTAACTTGCTGTCAATCATAACACCCAAGTAACGAACAGCAGGAGCTGTTTCTATCACTTTATTATCTACTAGCATTGGTACAACTCGTGGAACTCTCTTCTTAGTAGCAAGGACTAGTTCTGTTTTATGAACTGCTAGTTGGAGACCATGTTCATTCATCCAGGTGGAAACTCTCCGCATTACCTGATTAAGTTTAAGTTGCAGACCCTCCATGGAGCGCTCCATAATGAGCACAACAAGATCATCAGCATATCCCACCAAAGAAGTGTCCTCTGGCATCTCCATCCGTAAAATGCTGTCATAAATTACGTTCCGTAAATCAGGACGTAACACCGAGCCTTGAGCCGCCCCCGCTGTTACCTTGCGACACTTGACTCCTTCATCTGTGTCATACTGTATCCAACGATCACAAATATAATTCCTCAGAACAGACGCCAAGTAGCGAGGAATGTTAAATGTTGTTTCAAGTGCAGTTATTATGTCAATCCACCGGACAGAATTGAAGGCATTTTTCACATCCAGAGTAACCAGTAAGCACATTTTCCTAGAGAAATGGTTGCCATGCTCAATGGATCTGACAGCCATCACCACTTCTTCAATGGCGTTGATGGTGGACTTACCCTTCGGAAAACCGTATTGTTTGGGGGACAGACCTCCTGCAGCAACAATCGCTGCCTGAAGCCTTCCTTTAATCATCTACTCAAACAGTTTGCCAGCCATGTCCAACATGCATAGAGGTCTCTGACCTGAAGCAGTAGTGGGATCTCCTTCGCCTTTAGGCATGAGCACAAGCCTGGCCACTTTCCATGGGGTCGCAAAGACTCCCTGTAGTAAACAACAATTATACATGTTCAGCAAAACATCTGGTTCCTCTTCAGATATCATCTTTAACACTTCAGCAGGAATTCCATCCGGCCCTGGTGCCTTCTTATTCTGAAAAGATCGTGCTGTAGTTTGTAATTCCTCTCTAGTGAATAGCGGAATATCATCAAGCATCACCGGAATGTGATCGGGAAATCTCTCTGGATGATTAGGAAATAGCTCATCTATAATAGCTTCCTTCTGAGATGCCGTCATAGCAGCAGTAGACACCTTAATGCCGCCGAGTTTCTTATTGACAATTTTGTAGCCCAGACCCCATGGGTCCTGATCCAGATCGTTAATGAGCTCGTTCCATTTATGTGCCTTACTTTGAGCAATGGCCCGTTTGAGAGCCTTTCTCGCTACTCTACACTCTTCTATCGCATTTGCAAACTTTAGAGAATCTCTGCAGAGCCTTTGTGCCCTTCTCCTTAATCGAAAGCACAATCGTCGAGCCTCTGCTATTTCAACATTCCACCAATAGGCTGGCCGTTTGTTCAAAAAAATCTTCTTTTTGGGCATGGATGCGCCGCAAGCCTTAACAATGAGATCAATGGTCGATCTAACCAGGTGAAGAGAGTTTGATAATAAATGTGAAGAATATACTCTGGTGGACTGTAATTTATAATGCTGGGATTTCAAATCACTGGACTTCTGTGGAACATTTAAGTAATTATATTAGCCTATATTACACAGTTATATACAATACATGTTGATACAATTAATACACTGTCACTCGTTCGATATAGTTTTCCGAGATTGCATGGCAGCAGGTCTGCGGCACCTTCACCCCGTGGTGACTTGCTTGAGCACAATTGTGACACTGGCGAAGGAATGTACCGTACTTGGGGAGCGGCGAGAGGTAGGGTAGCAGACCCCTCGCGGCCAGGGAATAACGGGACTCCCAACAAAGGCGAATAGAGGCTTGGCGAACAGTTTAACACTTGTTTCTAAACATGCCGCTCGCCAAAAATGAGTTTAACACTTTTTTCCAACAAACAGTCACCTGAAATATAACACCAACAAACAAACGAACACAAAGCACTGAACATAGTTAGTTAGTCAAAACACCACCTTCACAAATGCCGTTGTCTGGCATGGGAAGTGGGCAAAGTTTTGTAATGGGTCTCTTGAATGTACCGGAAGAGGTACGTATAGTGGCAACACGTACGAGTCCATCAGCTCCAGGGTGGACCTGATCAACCACTGCAAGCTTCCAGCACAGTGGGGGAAGTTTGTCTTCTTTCACGATCACCAGCGTGCCTGCCTGGACGTTGCGCCCTTCCTTCTTCAATTTTCCTCTCTGTTGTAGATGGGACAAGCAGTCGGTTGACCACGCCTTCCAGAATCCTTGGAACTGTCTTTGGATTTTCTGCCATCTGGAAAGCAAGCTTACACGCACATTACTCAGATCTGGTTGGGGTAGTGCAGTGATTGGTCGGCCAATAAAAAAGTGACTAGGGGTAAGGACAACTAGGTCGTCGGGATCATCGGATGCTGGGACTAGAGGCCTTGAATTGAGACATCCTTCGATCTGGGTTGTGAGTGTGGACAATTCCTCGAAGGTAAGGTATGCGGTGCCCATCACTCGCTGAAGATGGTGTTTAAAAGATTTGACACCTGCCTCCCATATTCCTCCAAAGTGTGGAGCTTGAGGAGGAATAAAATGCCACTGAATTCCTTCACTGCTTGCAAAGATTGATCACGTTGATGCTGTCCCTCGTTGAACAATCTTCTTATCTCCTCCAGTTCCCTATTGGCTCCAACGAAATTTCTGCCGTTATCAGAAAACACATGGGCTGGCCTGCCTCTACGGGATATGAAACGCCTTAGAGAAGCAATGAAGGCCTGGGTAGTCATACTGCTTACAATCTCTAGATGCACTGCCCTAGTAGAAAGGCATACGGAGTGCTACATAACACTTGATTTTGGATCTGGTTTTGCGAGAGCCTGCCTTTATGTAGAATGGTCCCGCATAGTCGATTCCGCAGTGGATAAATGGATTGACTGGAGTTACTCTGTAATTCGGCAGTTGACCCATTAGTTGTTCAGCGTTTTTTGCCTTAAGTTTGTGGCAGATAATATAAAAATGAATGATGTGACGAATTGTACTCTTGTCATTAGGTATCCAGTACTGCTCACGTAACGACAACAGCAGTAGTTGACATCCAGCATGAAGCAGGCGTAGATGTTCATTTTCAATGATCAGTTTAGTTAGGTGATGCCTTGGTGGTAAAATTATCTGATGTTTCTGGTTAAACGGAAGCTCAGATTGTTGTAGTCGACCACCTACTCGAAGGAGTTTTTGGTCACAGAGGAAAGGATTCAGAGGTATTAACTTGCTTCCTTTACTAATGGCCCTTGTCATCCGAAGATCGTTAATTTCTGGACCATATTCTGAAGCTTAGGCTATTTTGATGCATGCATGTAATGCAACACGCAGTTCTTCGAACTCCAATTCACCCGTTTTTCTTTGATTGCGAGGACATCTGGCATTTGCGGCAAATCTGATACAATATGCCGTTACTCTCGTGAGACGCGTTAACTTGGAGAATCGCTTCATGAAATCATCTTGAGGTTGAGCTGCTATCAGGCTAACAACAGGTTTTTTCTGTTCTGGGACGTCCTGAGGTATTAATAAAGGGGCTGATGTAGGCCAGGATGCCGAATGCTTCATAAGCCACGACGGTCCGTTCCACCACATGGCGTTGGAAATGAGAGTTTCTGGAGTTACCCCCCGAGAAATCATGTCAGCAGGGTTATCAGCTGAGGCAACGTGCTTCCAGTCCCTAATCGACGTGTTTTGCTGAATTTCCGCAACTCGATTGGCAATGAACGTCTTCCAGCGGTTGGGAGACGCTGCAATCCATGCAAGAACTATTGTCGAATCTGTCCAGAGATGAACGCTAGTGACATTCAGGTTTAGGATTGAGTTGACATTCTTAATCAGCCGAGATAAAAGTAGGGCTCCACACAACTCTAGACGGGGTAGAGAAACCCGCTTCAATGGTGCAACTCTGGATTTAGCCCTCAACAGTTTCGTAACACAGTCTCCATCTTGAGTTTCAGATCTAAGATAAATGCAACAACCATATCCCTTCTCAGATGCATCCGAAAAACCATGCAGTTGTATGTTCAACGGAGTCCCCTTTGCCAATACAAGTCTGTCGATCCGAATTCGGTTGAGAAGTGGAAGTTCGCCGCACAACTTCTGCCAACGATGAAGTAGCTCTGGTGGTAAAATTTCATCCCACCCTAGATATAGCTGCCACAGTTGCTGTAAGAAGAACTTGCAGTTGATGATGATTGGACTCACTAGCCCAAGTGGGTCGTAGATTGAAGCTATGGTTGATAGTAGCTTCCGTTTTGTTACTGGGTTGCGTAGTTGTAAGTTGCCGTTTACGATTTGCAGTTGGTCACTAGCAGGATGCCAAAGCAAGCCTGATGTCTTAATGTTTTCCCCATTATCTAGTTGAAGTGGGAGCTGGGTTTCTCGCCACTCCGAAGGAACTGCTTCAAGTAGTCGGGGATGATTCGAACACCATTTTCGTAGCTGGAGCCCTCCAGTTTGTAGAAGGTTGATGAGTTGATTTTGAGTGTCCAACGCGTCCTCGACGGTCGCACTTCCAGACATAGAGTCATCAATGTAGAAGTCTCTCTGTAAAATCTTCGCTGCTTCAGGAAAGCTGTCTGATTCTTCCATAGCGAGCTGTTGGAGGCATCTAGAGGCGAGGAAGGGTGCTGACGCTGTGCCGTAGGTGACGGTGTTCAGCTGGTAATGTTTTACAGGATCTTCTGGGGATGATCGCCACACGATTCTCTGAAGTCTGCGGTCATGACTATCAACCCTTATCTGCCGGTACATCTGTCGAATGTCTGCCGTAAAGCATATTTGGTGAGTGCGAAATCTGGTGATAATGGACCAGATGTCTTGCTGGATTGTCGGCCCAACCCTGAGGATGTCATTGAGTGACCGTCCGGTGATAGTACTGGCGGAGGCATCGAATACAACCCTGGTTTTTGTAGTTGAACTTGACTCCTTGAACACTGGATGATGGGGCATGAAGTAGCTCTGTTCCTCCTTATCAGACGCCGTGGTTATAGGCTCCATATGCCCTAAAGTCTCGTACTCTTCTAAAAAGCTGACGTAATCCCCCTTCAACTGAGGGTTTCTTTCAAGGCGTCTCTCGAGATTGTGAAACCGTGACGTAGCCATTGTTAGTGAGTTTCCAAGTTCTGATGGTTTTCCACAGAGTGGGAGTCGTACCGTGAATCTACCTTCTGCATCCCGTCTGACTGTGTCAACAAAATGCCTTTCACACTCCATTTCATCATTCGATCTGCTTGGTTGAGTGATCTCTTCTAATTCCCAGAATCGTTGAAGTTGCTGGTCGAGTGAATGGTCATTCATAGTGAAGAATGACTGTACAGGTGGTGAACCCGGACCGCTCGCCTTATCCATTTGAAACTGTCCCGCTACAACCCAACCGAATTCCGTGTTTTGAAGAACTGGATAGGGTCCGCTCCTCGTGCGTCTTTCAGGCCTAAGAAGATCAAAAAATATCTCTGCCCCGATTAACATATCAATCTGACCTGGTTGGTTGAAGCTGGGGCTAAGGTCAGTTCTTCGGGAATTTGCCAGTCTTGATAGTTAATGTATGATCCTGGCAATTCAGCTGAAATTCGTGACAATACAGCACAATTAATAACTACTTGATAGTTGCTAGTAATGGAATGCACCTCTATGTTTGCACTATGATGAGACTCTGCGTCGATACTTCTTATACCTTGGATTGGAATTCTATTCCGTATCTTCTTTAAGTTCAGTCCTTGTGTGCAGGCCGTCGTGATGCAGTGTGCTTGACTGCCCGAGTCTAGCAGGACTCGGCAAGTCTGAAGTTGGCCCTCCCCATCACGCACCTTTACTAATGCAGTCGAGAGCAATATATGAGTATGCGGTTTTATTTTAAGTGAGCAATAGGACGCTGTGTCGGCACGTTGTTGCGTAACATTAGAGTTGTTGGGTCTTGCCTGTTGCCTACCATGCGTGGTATCAGGCGGCCTTGAGGTAGGAGAACGACCAGTTCCTCGGTTGCGGTGAAGTAGTGTGTGATGCTTCAAACCACATGAATAGCAAGAACCTGAAGAACAATCACCAACAATGTGACCATGTCTCAAACAATTGGTACATAATTTATGCTGTTTGGCAAATTCTGTTCGTTGCGTAACACTAACACTGGAAAAGTCTTGACATTTATAAAGAGGGTGCACGCCAGTACAAAATAAACAATTATTGTTACTTGAAACATACACTTGTCTGACTTGGTTCGTGAGCTTCTTTCTAGTGATGTATTGAGTGGTAGAATTGACAAC
Source organism: Meconema thalassinum (assembly GCA_946902985.2). Lineage (NCBI taxonomy): Eukaryota > Metazoa > Arthropoda > Insecta > Orthoptera > Tettigoniidae > Meconema > Meconema thalassinum. The sequence continues at coordinate 2,055,096,831 of OX336388.2, read as the reverse complement.
TGGGATAGGAATTTGGTTACCATTGATTAATTCTGGGGCTTGACATCTGTCCTCTAAAAATTTAATTAGCATTTCCAGTCTTGGGAATTGCGAATTTGATGACGACAGCTCCCACTGTTTTCTGCTGACGTCATCAGTCTTTTCAAGAATTAATTGCGCTAGAAGGATTTCGTGAAGAGGGATTTCAAGTTCAAGTGCTTCAAGTGCATTTAAGTTACTTGATACCTGATTTAGAAGTGCTCGTAACTCTGTGGGTGATTCATTATGTACACGTGGAAGGTTCAGCAAGTTGTTGATGTGTGCTGTGGCAATTAATCTAGGATTATTGTATCTCAGACAGACAGTTTGCCAAGCAATTTTAAAATTAAGACCTGTTATGGGAAGGTTCTTAATCTGGCCATGTGCTTCGCCCGTTAATGAAGATAACAAATAGTGGTATCGTTGTATATCGTCAATGGCTTGATTGTTTATTACCAGGCTAGTAAATGTGTCACAAAAATGACGGAATTCAGTGACCTGTCCCCCGAAGGAAGGTAATTTAATTGTAGGAAGTGTCAGCTCTCTCTTGCCGGAATTAGACTGACCATCACTTTTAGTACTCGAAGGATTGTTCTGTTTTGATCGTAACTCTACGCTATCTTCAATCATCGTGGTCATTTTATCAACGAGATCATAATACATAGTCTCAAAAGTATTCCTATCTTCACTGTGGTCCTCGGATTCGTCTTCTAATTCTAATCTCTCCTGCGCGTCTTCATGCTTCTGCCTTAATTTTGGTAGATAGTCTAACCTTGCCTTTATTGCGTTAATACTTGACCCTGGTTGGAAGCTCTTGACGAAGTTATGCAAACGAGTAATATTTGCCTTTGCGAGGCCCCTAGTCTTTACGAGAAGTGCCTTCAATTTAGGATCCATAATGGGAATATCATACAGGAATACAGGTAACCAGAAATGAGTATGTACTTACCGAAGCTGCTTAAAGTTGAATTCCATCCATGTGTAATGTCTCGAGTTTCAATCTGCGCCACTGCGCCGCTGCGCGCTGTAGTTAATACGAATCACCGAAGTAGCTTGCATTCAAGGAGAAACAAACGATTACCGCTCATACTTCGCGTTGAGGCTACCGTAACAATGTACAATGCGAGGCGTCAATATGAAATGATGCACGAACTATAACACACGTCAGTTGTTCCACAGAAATCCGGCCGGTAGGACCATGAAGAGAGTTTGATAATAAATGTGAAGAATATACTCTGGTGGACTGTAATTTATAGTGCTGGGATTTCAAATCACTGGACTTCTGTGGAACATTTAAGTAATTATATTAGCCTATATTACACAGTTATATACAATACATGTTGATACAATTAATACACTGTCACTCGTTCGATATAGTTTTCCGAGATTGCATGGCAGCAGGTCTGCAGCACTTTCACCCCGTGGTGACTTGCTTGAGCACAATTGTGACAGTGGCGAAGGAATGTACCGTACTTGGGGAGCGGCGAGAGGTAGGGTAGCAGACCCCTCGCGGCCAGGGAATAACGGGACTCCCAACAAAGGCGACTAGAGGCTTGGCGAACAGTTTAACACTTGTTCCTAAACACCAGGGTTTAGTGTATTAATTGTATCAACATGTATTGTATATAACTGTGTAATATAGGCTAATATAATTACTTAAATGTTCCACAGAAGTCCAGTGATTTGAAATCCCAGCACTATAAATTACAGTCCACCAGAGTATATTCTTCACATTTATTATCAAACTCTCTTCATGGTCCTACCGGCCGGATTTCGAGGCCTAGTATTAAAAAGGATGTATCTATGATCACTGTTGTTATAATCTAGCATTACATGCCAGTCTGCAATGCAAGCAGCAAGATCTGCAGAGACAAAAGTTAGGTCTGGTGTGGTTGCGTTTTGCCCAGGCCGACAAAATGTTGGAACATCACCGCTTTTTAGCAGCACTAAGTCCAACCTAGCAGCCATCTCCAAAATTCTATGACCTCTCCCGTTTGTATGAGCCAAGCCCCACTCAACTGCTCGACCATTAAAATCACCGGCCACCAGAATACCCCCAGTTACTGTACCTAGGAAATCCTCAAGGGCAGATAGTCGGGTCTCAAACTGCCGATTTGATTCATTGGGTGTTAAGTAACAGCTTACATAAGAAATATTTCTGCTCTTGACCCAGACAAAGCCATTTCCAGCACCAAACTTTTCAATAAAAACTCTGCTTGGATCCGCTACCCATATAGCAGCCGTCCCACTTTCATCAGCGTACCAAGATGGACCTGTTCTTATATTGTTTGCTAATAAGCACAACATCAATATTCTTTTCCGAGGTAAACTGAACTAGGAGATCGTTAGCCACCCTGCTACGATGAATGTTGCCTTGTAGAAATCTTAGCATTTTGACTGTTGAGCACTCTCCAATGCACGTCGAAAGACAGCACACATACCTGACCCGATCACATGGTCGTCATTCTTGCCTTCACACGCGCAGATCGAGCATTTTGGAGCAGTCGTGCAGTGAGCAGCTTTATGCTCCTTTCCCCCGCATCTGTAGCACAACTTCGACCTGTCAGGACCCGTACATTGTCTTGCCATGTGACCATAACCCATACATCGAAAGCATTTCAGCACATTGGTCCTTTTCCCAATACGGCAGCTAACCATGCCTATCTTAATATGCTGATCAAGGAGCAACTCATTTGCCGCATTGGAGTTTACCACAACTATGGCCATACGCTCTTCTCTGGAATTAGGCTTGGTAATAGTAACTTTTATTTCACCCACGTTATCCTTAAGCCGGTCCTCTAATATTGCCTGGACTTCCTCTGCTGTTGTAAGACAGTCCAAATCCCTAATTTCCAAGGTTATGCTAGGAGCCAACATTTTGACTTCACCCAAACCCTCAGCGGCTTTGGAAATCATCTCCCTGAACTTAGATTTATCTCCATTTTTCCCTTTCATTTCAAGGAGCCCCGCACCAGTCGACGTTCTGTGAATCGATTTAAGGTTTACGCCACTGCAATCAGATGTTGCTTGCTGACGCAATGATTGAAGAACTTCTGAATATGTCTTCCCCTCAGTAGGCTTGATAACCATTGCCTCGTTGCGTCTCCTATCCTTCGTTATATTTCCCTTCTGATGTAGAGAATGATTACTTCTATGTTCTCCCTTTTCGTCCTCCAGAATAACTTTACCGCTATGACCCCTGTGTTTCCTTGTTCGAACTGTTTGCCAGGCATCTTCTGCTAACTTCTCCACGGGAGGTTCAATGACCACAATTTCATTTGCAGATATGTTTTCGGAATTGACACTGCTCTCAATAACAGTAATCATTGTTTCTCCTTGACTTGCAGCCTTCTCGCATATGGGAGTTCTAGGTCGAGTGATAGTAGTGACCTCTGTTGTCAATCTAGTTTTGCGGCAGTGATCGAGGACATCAAAAACCTCTACTAACTGCGCTAGGCTATTCTTGATATTATTACTCACATTTCTTTGAATTTTGGTTGCTGCCATCATGATCTTCAGTAATCCTATTCCTTTCAGAATCTCTGACTCTTCTTTTAGGTCTATTTCATTTCGACATTTACCTTTGTCCGCAGTGAATCTCAATTCATCTGAACCTCCATTCTCACCCGAGATTATTGTACTCTGCCCCTCCATGACATTAGATACAACGTCCAGCTCCCTAGATGAAGTAGTTCTTGTAGACGCCACACATCGCACGCCATTGGAATCTCCCACTTGGGCCTGAGCGCTGGTATCTGCGCCGCTTACAATCTCGGTGGATTCCACACACAATCTCTCCATGACACCAATCTCTTCTCTTCTGTTGGACATAACCTTACTTTCCACAAGCGACGAGCACACAATTCCTAAACTGATGGAAGAATTACTCACCCAGCCACCTCTCAGGCAGAGAAATCACTTCGTCGTGCGGAAGAGGCACTGCCACACAAAACCCAACTCTTTCAACTAATGTGGTCACTGAAATATACCGTCAAACTCACTTAAACCACGAAAGGCAAGACGCACCAACCACTCAGTACGACAATAATAATAATAATAATAATAATAATAATAATAATAATAATAATAATAATAATAATAATAATAATAAACATCTGCCCGTTTGGTTGCCACCCAGTCTATTAGACCGCACTAGTGCATGCTAAATGTGTTAATTTATTCATTATTATTTCGGTGTGTTGTTCTATTGTATACACGTGCATACACACCCTTACTCACGTAATTCACAAAACCTTGAAGACAAAAGAAACCTAAGGTATAACGAGAATCAAATTGGGAATCGTATTATAATCACCTAACGACTAACAACTGTTCGATAGTAGTGCATTTACATTAGTGAAAATGTAAACCTTAACACAGTGATATGGATCTGATGATGGCCACTTGAGGGTCGAAACGCGTAATCCTATATTGTGATAATTAAGTAATACATGCATTTTTTTCCAGGAGTGTATTTTTATATTTATATCTTGTACTCCACCCATTCATTGAGCACAATCATGTTGACCAACTGGTGCGTTACAAATGACAATTTGGTATAGTCAACACTGAAAGAATGGCTTCAAATCTCTAGGCTACATCACTAATAAACGGACACAAATTTATCGAAAAACCTACACGGAAGAATACAAGATGAACAGAATAATGCATAAGAGAGCACAGTGAACGAATGAAGAGATATTGGAAAGAAAAGAGGAAACAATAATAATAATATATATATATATATATTTTTACGAGGGAAGTGGAAAAATCTTGCATAAGACCTTGAGGAGGGTCCGCACTCCTCAAGAGGGTGGGATTCTTACCCACTAAAAAACCACACCCTGTCCTCTTGACAAAACCCATCCCGGGACCACTTTCGTATTACTTCAGGATGGAGCCATTTTCTTTGCTTCACAAGCGCCATCTTACTTCTCAATTCATAGTCCGCGGATCGTAGAATTAATAAACTAAATCGAGCAAGTCCCCATCCGACTTCTTCTGGCGAAGGACCACCTCAACAAAGAAAGCGACCGTATCCCAGCTGAGCTCGTTCCTCAGCATAATTCCAACTATATTGTCCGGCGTCATTGGACCAACCTCAGCTTCAAGTCGTTGTTTTTCCTCTGTCCAACGAGTGCAGACGAAGAACGTATGATATACGTCATCTCGTTCGTTCTCGCAGTAAATACATACTGGACTCCTTACTTTGGCCATACGATGAAGGTAACACCGAAAGTAGCCATGACCTGTCAACATCTGAGTCAGAAAGTAATCAGTTTCTCCGTGTTTCCTACTCGTCCACTCGACCAGACTCGGTATCAGCTGAGCTGTCCATCTTCCTCTGAGATCGTCATTCCACCTGTGCTGCCAAAGCTCCATCTTGCGTGCTACGGCTTCCTTCCGGGCTTGAGCCTTGCCCAGTTCTACTCGTCGGAAGTATACGTCTTTACGTTCTTGCACGAGTAAGTCTATTGGCGCAACACCTGAGACAACCAGAACTGCAGGTTCCGAAACTGTACGGTAAGCACACACCACCCTCAGAGCTCCTCTCCTCTGAATTGCAGCTAGGCGTTTCCTATACTTCTCTATCCTCAGCGAATCAGACCAAATCTCAGCTCAATACAGGAGAATAGACTGCGCTGTGGACAACAGTAGTCGACGCTTGCTTTGTCTAGGACCATGCACATTAGCCATGAGTCTACTAATGGCAGCTGTCACTACTTCCGCCTTGTCTGCTGCCTTCCGTATATGAGACCAGTATGTCAGTTTCGTGTCAAGAGTAAATCCTAAGTACTTCGCAGTGGCTCCAGTTCGAACGACCACCTCTCCAACCTTCATGGGAATTATAGTGTCCATTCTCCTCCTAGTTAACATGACTATTTCAGTTTTCGCCATAGCTAAATTCAGACCATGAGCGTTCATCCAACCACTCACCCGACGCATTACCTGATCGAGTTTCCACTGAGCCAGAACCGCATCTCGGGCTACAATCACCGCTGCAATATCATCAGCGTACCCAACAAGGAATGTATCTTCGGGCATCTCCATGCGCAGTAAGCCGTCGTACAACATGTTCCACAAATCCGGACCCAGGATAGATCCTTGCGCTGCTCCTGCCGTGGCTTTTCTCCCCCTCTGACCGTCTGCAGTGTCATATAACAGGGTACGGTCCTTCAAATAATCTTTCATTATACGCAGGAGATATGCAGGCAACTGGAAGGTGAATTGAAGAGCTTCAACCATATCCATCCACCTAGCTGAGTTGAAGGCGTTCTTCACATCCAAGGTTACCAGAAGTGTTATTTTCCGAGAATAGTGGTTACCTTCCTGTGCTTGATTTGCAGCTTCAACTACTAGGCGTATTGCATCTATTGTACATCGCCCACGGTGGAAGCCAAATAATAATAATAATAATAATAATAATAATAATAATAATAATAATAATAATAATAATAATAATAATAATAATAATTTTTTTTTTTTTTTTTAGTTTTTCGAGGGAAACGTGGGGAAATCTTCAAAAGACAGATTGCAAGCTTCCGGACTTACAACTGTGCAGGATTCTTACCTACTAAAAACCCACAAACCCTATACTTGGCTTAAGGCCACCCCGGAACTGCCTGTTCAGCCTTACTTCAGGGTGGAGCCTCTGTTACGACCAGAAGTCTCAGTCAATTTCATTAAATGTGATGATAATGAAATTACTCATCATCATCTTCACTGTCTTCAGCAACCAATCTTCTCGGTTCCTCTTCTTTTTTTGTTTTCAGCAGCTCAGAGATGTAGACTGCAATCTGTGCCCAACTTTCTCTGCTGCTGAGCATTTTATCCACCACATTGTCTGGTGTAATGACACCTACTTTTGTCTCCAGAAGCCTTCGAAGATTTCTCCACCTCAAGCATGCAAAGAATGTGTGCTGAACATCGTCCCATTGATCATCACAATAACGACAACGTGAACTCGGTGAAATTCCCATTCGATGGAGGTATGCTTCATAATAACCATGGCCAGAGAGAAACATGGTAATGTAATAATTGACCTCACCATGTTCCCTCGACAACCATGGCTTCAGTTGCTTGATGAGCCTAGCGGTCCACCTGCCACGATTTTCACGTTCCCATTCTTCCTGCCATTCCAGAAGAGATCTGTCTCTTTCCTCCCTCTTCACGCGTATCTTAGAATGCTCGTCTTTGCGCAAGTATATACGGCGCCTTTCCTTGGCCAGGATGTAAATGGGTATCGCCCCAGCTATTACTAGCACTGCCGGTCCAGACACTGTACGATAGGCAGAAGTTATTCTGAGGGCAGCTCTTCTGTGAACAGAGTTTATCCGCTTCCTATACATCTCAGAGCCAAGAGCTACTGACCAAATCTCTGCACCATAAACAATAACTGATTCCGCCACTCTCATCAGCAGTTTCCTCTTCAATTGTGAAGGGCCGCCAATATTAGCCATGAGCCGCGACAAGTTGTTAACAATCCTTGCAGCCCTATCAGCAATCTTGCTGATATGATTCCAGAATGTTAACTTGCTGTCAATCATAACACCCAAGTAACGAACAGCAGGAGCTGTTTCTATCACTTGATTATCTACTAGCATGGGTACAACTCGTGGAACTCTCTTCTTAGTAGCAAGGACTAGTTCAGTTTTATGAACTGCTAGTTGGAGACCATGTTCATTCATCCAGGTGGAAACTCTCCGCATTACCTGATTCAGTTTAAGTTGCAGACCCTCCATGGAGCGCTCCATAATGAGCACAACGAGATCATCAGCATATCCCACCAAAGAAGTGTCCTCTGGCATCTCCATCCGTAAAATACTGTCATAATTTACGTTCCATAAATCAGGACCTAACACCGAGCCTTGAGCCGCCCCCGCTGTTACCTTGCGACACTTGACTCCTTCATCTGTGTCATACTGTATCCAACGATCACAAAGATAATTCCTCAGAACAGACGCCAAGTAGCGAGGAATGTTAAATGTTGTTTCAAGTGCAGCTATTATGTCAATCCACCGGGCAGAATTGAAGGCATTTTTCACATCCAGAGTAACCAGTAAGCACATTTTTCTAGAGAAATGGTTGCCATGCTCAATGGATCTGACAGCCATCACCACTTCTTCAATGGCGCTGATGGTGGACTTACCCTTCACAAAACCGTATTGTTTGGGGGACAGACCTCCTGCAGCAACAATCGCTGCCTGAAGCCTTCCTTTAACCATCTTCTCAAACAGTTTGCCAGCCATGTCCAACATGCATAGAGGTCTCTGACCTGAAGCAGTAGTGGGATCTCCTTTGCCTTTAGGCATGAGCACAAGCCTGGCCACTTTCCACGGGGTCGCAAAGACTCCCTGTAGTAAACAACAATTATACATATTCAGCAAAACATCTGGTTCCTCTTCGGATATCATCTTTAACACTTCAGCAGGAATTCCATCCGGCCCTGGTGCCTTCTTATTCTGAAAAGATCGTGCTGTAGTTTGTAATTCCTCCCTAGTGAATAGCGGAATATCATCTAGCATCACCGGCATGTGATCGGGAAATCTCTCTGGGTGATTAGGAAATAGCTCATCTATAATAGCTTCCTTCTGGGATGCCGTCATAGCAGCAGTAGACACCATAATGCCGCCGAGCTTCTTACTGACAATTTTGTAGCCCAGACCCCATGGGTCCTGATCCAGATCGTTAATGAGCTCGTTCCATTTATGTGCCTTACTTTGAGCAATGGCCCGTTTGAGAGCCCTCCTCGCTACTCTACACTCTTCTATCGCATTTGCAAACTCTAGAGAATCTCTGCAGAGCCTTTGTGCCCTTCTCCTTAATCGAAAACACAATCGTCGAGCCTCTGCTATTTCAACATTCCACCAATAGGCTGGCCGTTTGTTTGGAAAAATCTTCTTCTTGGGCATGGATGCTCCGCAAGCCTTAACAATGAGATCAATGGTCGACCTAACCAGGGTTTCTGCAGAGCTCGCGGGGCTATGTTGAAACAAATCCTCCAGAACTTGTTTCCCTTGTGCTATTACTGCAAGAAGAATTTCACCATCCATGTGATCAACGTTCCATCTAAACGGTATCGGAATTTCATGGACTAGGCCTCCTCGAGGCCTAGTATTAAAAAGGATGTATCGATGATCACTGTTGTTATAATCTAGCATTACATGCCAGTCTGCAATGCAAGCAGCAAGATCTGCAGAGGCAAACGTTAGGTCTGGTGTGGTTTCGTTTTGCCCAGGCCGACAAAATGTTGGAACATCACCGCTATTTAGCAGCACCAAGTCCAACCTAGCAGCCATCTCCAAAATTCTATGGCCTCTCCCGTTTGTATGAGCCAAGCCCCACTCAACTGCTCGACCATTAAAATCACCGGCCACCAGAATACCCCCAGTTACTGTACCTAGGAAATCCTCAAGGGCAGATAGTCGGGTCTCAAACTGCCGAATTGATTCATTGGGTGTTAAGTAACAGCTTACATAAGAAATATTTCTGCTCTTGACCCAGACAAATCCATTTCCAGCACCAAACTTTTCAATAAAAACTCTGCTTGGATCCGCTACCCATATAGCAGCCGTCCCACTTTCATCAGAGTACCACGATGGAATATCCCTGTTCTTATATTGTTCGCTAATAAGCACAACATCAATATTCTTTTCCGCGGCAAACTGAACTAGGAGATCGTTAGCCACCCTGCTACGATGAATATTGCCTTGTAGAAATCTTAGCATTTTGACTGTTGAGCACTCTCCAATGCACGTCGAAAGACAGCACACATACCTGACCCGATCACATGGTCGTCATTCTTGCCTTCACACGCGCAGATCGAGCATTTTGGGGCAGACGTGCAGTGAGTAGCTTTATGCTCCTTTCCCCCGCATCTGTAGCACAACTTCGACCTGTCAGGACCCGTACATTGTCTTGCCATGTGACCATAGCCCATACATCGGAAGCATTTCAGCACATTGGTCCTTTTCCGAATACGGCAGCTAACCATGCCTATCTTAATATGCTGATCAAGGAGCAACTCATTTGCCGCATTGGAGTTTACCACAACTATGGCCATACGCTGTTCTCTTGAATTGGGCTTGGTAATAGTAACTTTTATTTCACCCATGTTATCCTTAAGCCGGTCCTCTAATGTTGCCTGGACTTCCTCTGCTGTTGTAAGACAGTCCAAATCCCTAATTTCCAAGGTTATGGTAGGAGCCAACATTTTAACTTCACCCAAACCCTCAGCGGCTTTGGAAATCATCTCCCTGAACTTAGATTTATCTCCATTTTTCCCTTTCATTTCAAGGAGCACCGCACCAGTCGACGTTCTGCGAATCGATTTAAGGTTTACGCCACTGCAATCAGATGTTGCTTGCTGACGCAATGATTGAAGAACTTCTGAATATGTCTTCCCCTCAGTAGGCTTGATAACAATTGCCTCGTTGCGTCTTCTATCCTTCGTTTTATTTCCCTTCTGATGTAGAGAATGATTACTTCTAAGTTCTCCCTTTTCGTCCTCCAGAATAACTTTACCGCTATGACCCCTGTGTTTCCTTGTTCGAACTGTTTGCCAGGCATCTTCTGCTAACTTCTCCACGGGAGGTTCAATGACCACAATTTCATTTGCAGATATGTTTTCGGAATTGACACTGCTCTCAATTACAGTAATCATTGTTTCTCCTTGACTTGCAGCCTTCTCGCATATGGGAGTTCTGGGTCGAGTGATGGAAGTGACCTCTGTTGCCAATCTAGTTTTGCGGCAGTGATCGAGGACATCAAAAACCTCTACTAACTGCGCTAGGCTATTCTTGATATTATTACTCACATTTCTTTGAGTTTTGGTAGCTGCCATCATGATCTTCAGTAATCCTATTCCTTTCAGAATCTCTGACTCTTCTTTTATGTCTATTTCATTTCGACATTTACCTTTGTCCGCAGTGAACCTCAATTCATCTGAACCTCCATTCTCACTCGAGATTATTGTACTCTGCCCCGCCATGACATTAGATGCAACGTCCAGCTCCCTAGATGAAGTAGTTCTTGTAGACGCCACACATCGCGCGCCATTAGAATCTCCCACTTGGGCCTGAGCGCTGGTATCTGCGCCGTTTACAATCTCGGTGGATTCCACACACAATCTCTCCATGACACCGATCTCTTCTCTTCTGTTGGACATAACCTTACTTTCCACAAGCGACGGGGACACAATTCCTGAACAGATGGAAGAATTACTCACCCAGCCACCCCTCAGGTAGAGAAATCACTTCGTCGTGCGGAAGAGGCTCTGCCACACAAAACTCAACCCTTTCAACTAATATAGTCACTGAAATATACCGTCAAACTCACTTAAACCACGAAAGCCAAGACGCACCAACCGCTCAGTACGACAACAATCCCAATACTCAATAATAATAATAATAATAATAATAATAATAATAATAATAATAATAATAATAATAATAATTCCAACAGAATGAAACAATACTGGCAAAATAAGAAGAACGTCAAGAATTGAGTCAAAGTGCTTAACGCTTTCCAATATTGGGAAAATACACTGTAAATAAATAAATAATAATAATATTAATAATATTAATACAACAATATAGCCGACAGAATAAGTTTTAACGCGCTCCTTAGTTGGGTACAACGAATCAAAATAATAATAATCATAATATTAATTGTATATCTACCCCTTTTTATTCCCGTTTTCCAACCGGGAAGGGGATGAGATGCGATGAAAGGATATGTGGTGGGTGTTTTTTTTACGGCCGGATGCCCTTCCTGCTGCAAACCTCATGAGAGGAGTTAATCAGAGATGAAATGAATGAAGATGAATGAAACAGGGCAAGGATGGGGAAGGAAGCGTCCGTGGCCTATCAGAAGGTACCGTCCCAGCATTTGCCTGGAGTTGAAAATGGGGAAACCACGGAAAACCATTTCAAGGACGGATGACGTTGGGGTTCAAACCCCACGTTTACCGAGCCCGCAGAGAGCTTGACCCCATGGCCTAGCACTGTGGCTTTAGTGAGCTTAGCTGCCGCTGTCGGTAAAAATAATAATGGAAAAATGAAAATCCACAGCCTGCTTCCAGTCGACCAACCGGGTCAGGGAATGGAATGAATGAAGCCCCCATCTAGCAGCGAAGATATGAACTGTGCCGGCTGCCGAAGCCTGTCGCACTCCCCTGGGGCAATGATTAAATGAATGACAGATGAAATCAAATGACAGTGGAGAGTGTTGCTGGAATGAAATTTGTGACAGGGAAAACCGGAGTACCCGGAGAAAAACCTGTCTGCCGCCGCATTGTCCAGTACAAATCTCACATGGATTGGCCAGGATTTGAACCACGGACCCAGCGGTGAGAGGCCAGCGAGCTGCCGTCTAAGCCACGGAGGCTCGCGGTAAAATAATAATAATATTAATTATAAATAATAATTAACAACAATAATAATATTAAAGAATATCATTAATAATAATAATAATAATAATAATAATAATAATAATAATAATAATAATAATAATAATAATAATAATAATAATAATAATAATAGAAACGGATTTAGGATTTACAGTAATTCTCCTTGAAGCGTTGAGTAAAACTTGAAAATGTGACCACATTCGGAATTCGAACTCGAAACTCTTGCTGCCCAGGCAGGTGCGTTTAGCGACTTACACCAATGCGATCACACTTTGACCGTGGCACATTTTGAAGTTTTAGATGGAGATGCGCTGTTGCGTCGGCTTCGGAAAATACGTGGAGATATCTTCGATCCAGTAAATACTGTATGTTTGTAGTAAGTGGTGGATCTAACCACTTTGGTTAGATAAATTGCAAAAGCTTCACACGAGTAGGCCTACAGGAAGTTTACCTAGAAGAAAAATCACCACCAACAGCTCGCACGGATATAATAGTATATTATATTCTTTGCTCGTAGCTATTTAAGTTAATCTGCAGTGTAGAGTGAAGCTCTCCATGTGACGGTTTGGTTACCCGTTTCGTCACAGCATTACAAACAGAACACGTTATTATCTTACCGATTATGCACATCCCTGAACCTCACCTCAGTTGCTGCGGCTAGCAAGACACCTCACATGATTTGCTGCGTCGCGTCGTAATGAATTTGATTCGAGGTAATCTAAGTGACAATCATAATAATGTCAGCCGTCTTTCTCTGCATAAGCTTTCAAAGAATAGCATAACCAATTCAAAACATAGACGATCTTTGAATTCTATGATTTACTTGCAGGATAATTTGTATGAACGCAATGCATGCAGATGCTGTGCGATTTTCACTCGAAATCACTGTATTTATCAATCTGCATAGATATGAATTTATGTTGTAATATGTGTTTTTTGTCATTAATACTATGGACAATTTTTGATGGATGGAAAGGTGGTATATGAGCCAATGTTTTATACCAGCTCCTTCAAATACATACATTCTCTTTACTGCAGTACTGTTGTTTTCGGCACCTGGAAGGGAAAGTTTAACTTTGGAGATGATTCATGACGCCTACTAATTGTAGGCTGTTTACTTTCGCACCAACCGCACCACTTTCGTCCTCATCAGGCACCATAATTTAACAAATGAGGCTTGTCTGCAGTAACTTATTCTGAGCCTTACACCAAGCTTAGAGGCTCACTTGCAGAAAGTTTCCGAGATGAAAACACTTCACCTAGAGCACTTAACTCTCCAATTAATGCACGATATTTTCATCTTCAGAACTCCGATATTTCAACCCAAATATTTTCACAGTATAAAAACAACTGCTATAATTATTGCATTCTCTGTTTAACTTACTTTTGGTACTGAAAATAATTATAAGGAACGAAGTGGAGGAAAGTTTGAAATGCTAATATATTAATTATGATTGAAGGATTAAGTCCTCTAATGTTCATTAGGCTGTGTTGAATATAACATGGTGAATTTCAAGTTGATAAATTGAATGGTTTGAAGTTATACGTGTCACCCTACTATTGGTAGGCCTAGGCCCTTCATGGGATGTGGAGCCACAGTGCTTCAGTTCTCTAAATACACATTCCATTCACGGAACAATATCCTCCATAAACTGTGTGGTACCACCTGGTGTTCCTCAGCTTCAACCTAACGATATTCAGCTCATGCTCTAGTCTTCTGAGCCGCTCTCTTATATAAAATTGGTTGACACGCGATTAAACAATACTATGAGTGTTATATCGAGAACTATAAAATCAACTCCCAGTGATTGGCTGCAAGTTCTTAGCCACAAATAGTAACGAAATAATTCAAGGGACCTACGAAATGAACAGAAGGGATCGGGGGAAGCGAGGCGGGGAGCTATTTATTTGTGTGCGCAAAAATATAGCTAGTTTCTTAAAGTGGGCCGATACGGATCATGAAATGTTATGTGTACAAATTTCGGATAAAGGAAATAAATTCCCTCTTCAGGTGATAGGGGCGTATAGAGCACCAAAAGATACCTTTTCGCTTCTCGACACACTGTATGATAAAACTTGTACGGGTAATGCTATGAAAAAGAGCATAATAATTGCCGGAGATTTAAACCTCCCCAAAGTAGACTGGTCTGGTGAGTCAACTAGCTGTGGTCAAGCTCAGAGCGCTGCAAACAAATTCTTAAGGGAGGGGGGATTTTCCCAAGTAGTTGACTTCTCAACTAGAGGCAATAATACCTTAGATGTTTATCTCGTAAGGCCTGTAGAGCTATATATTAACTGTCTGAAAGTACCAGGAATTAGTGACCATTCTGGGGTTGAATTAAATATTAGATACGGTGACATTACTAAATTAGACTCTGATGTAGCAAATAAGATCATATTCCAGTATCGCAGGGTGGATCAGGGCAAATTTCAGGGGTATTTGAATGAGCTATTTGTAGGATGGGCATCGGAAGGAAATCACATTAATATCCTGTGGACTAACTTTTTGAAAATTTTAAATAGCGATTTTGATAAATTTGCCCCATTTAAATTATTGAAACAAAACCCAGATCCTGAGTATTACACACGATAAATCAGGAGTCTAAAACGGAAAATTAGGAAATTATACAATAAAAGACATGATAGTGACAAGTATATGTTGAAATTTAAGTCCTTATCAAGAGAGCTCGTCTTAAAAAAGAGGGCTGCTCATGACAATTATATGCAAGGTTTACTTGGTTCGGGAGGCGATGGGGGGAATTTTTTTTACAGTTATGTTAGGAGAAGAAAGGGAAATTCAAATAATTTGTCGATGATAATGTCCGGTGATGGTAAACTAATTACTGAGAAACAGGCCATTGCTAATGAATTAAATGTATTTTACGGTAGTGTGTTCAATAAATTCAATAGCTGTGTGTTGGACCTTAACGGTGAATCAGGGGCCCCCTTTTACAAATAAACCAGTCAGCAATTGTAAAGCTAATACAAAAATTACGTTACAATATATTGAAGGGTCCTGATAATATTGTTTGTGAAGTACTTAAACTAGGAGGTAGTACCGCTGCACGATACTTAGAGGTGATGTTTAATGTGTCCATAAACAATGCTCAAATCCCGGATGACTGGAAAAGAGCTACGGTAGTCCCAATATTTAAGGGAGGGAGCAGACTTGAATTGGGCAACTACAGGCCGGTTAGTCTTACGTCCATCGTTTGTAAACAGATGGAGCATCTCATTTGCGACTACTTGAGGGAACAGTGGGAAACATTATCATGGTTTAATGATAGGCAACATAGATTTCGGAAAGGTTAATCATGCGAGAGTCAGATGCTATCACTTTTTCAAGATATTAGCGAATCGTTAGACGATGGAGTTTCAGTCGACGCCGTAGTTATAGATTTTGCGAAGGCATTTGATGTCATGCCGCATGACATGCTACTCCATAAATTAGCTTCGACGAAGATTGATAGAAGAGTCATTTTATGGATCCAAGAATTTTTGACGGGTCGTTCCCAGAAAGTGAAAGTTGAAGGCCGATTCTCGGATGAAATTACCGTAACGTCGGGTATCCCTCAGGGCAGCGTAGTCGGAACTTTGTTATTTTTGGCGTTTATAAATGACTTACCAAATGGGATTCGCAGTGACTGTCGATTGTTTGCGGATGATTGTGTAATATATCGAAAGATACATGACTCACAAGACAATGCAGCACTTCAAGATGACCTGAACCTGGTCTATAAGTGGGCGATTGAAAATAAAATGAAAATAAACACAAGAAAATGTAGTCTAATAAAAATAGCGAAAGTGCAAAGGAAAGATTTTCAATATAACATTGGCTCGGAAATACTTGCTGAAAAAGATTCTTGCAAATATTTGGGCGTCCACATAAGAAATGATATGAAATGGAGTAGTTATGTAGGATGTGTAGTTTCTGAAGCTTACAAATCCCTGCACTTCGTAATGAGAGTATTAAAAGGAAGTAGTACCTCCGCTAAAGAATTATATTTTTGTCACTTGTAAGACCTATTCTGGAATACGCCTCGGCGGTTTGGGATCCATATCAAGTAGGGCTTTTAAATGAGTTGGAAATGGTACAAAGAAAGGCCGCTAGATTTGTGATCAGTGACTTTAATCCCAGGAGCAGTGTGAGCCGTATGTTAAATAAACTTGGGTGGGAATCACTTGAGGCTAGGAGGAATAAATCTAGACTCTGCGCTATGTACAACACGTATACAAATCAACCAGCATGGGGTGAGATTAGCAAACGTATGGGAAAGCCCACTTACAAGGGTAGGGGCGATCATCCTTTCAAAGTTATGGGCCGACCACAGCGAACAAATTATGGTAAATATTCTTTCGTAAACCGTACAATTGATAACTGGAACTCTCTACCTGCCGCAGTCTTAGAGCCTTTTCCCAAACATATAGGTGTGTTTAAGAAAAGACTGACTATTTGTGTAAATACTCCAGTTTAATTGTTAGTGAATTGTTATGTACAATTATTTATTTGTTATGTAAATCTAATTTGCCACTGGGGGACACACCCCCAATTGCAAATAAACGAATGAATGAATGAATGGACAATCCACCAAATATCCGGCCTCTGAATTCTCTGTTGCGTGAGTTACAGAAGATCTCTAACAAAGTTCATCTGCCAATACATGGAGACATTCAAATTACTTTGAAGAGTAGACTTCGATCCAGGCATCCTCTTGCTAGGACTGTCAGAAACTTGGTAGATGATTGCAACTGACAACATGAATGGTTGCAAGAATGGACTACTACAACTTGACCTGAGTAACAGAACTGTTCCCTGCATTAAAAACCAACCACATGTATTTTATCTACCCCGCAAGACTTGGTCAACCCTCAACCGGATAAGGACACATCACGGCAAGTGCGTGGACACCCTTTACAAATGGGGCAAAGTTTCCTCCCCGAATTGTAGCTGTGGTGCCCCAAAACAGACAGTTCAACATATAGTAGAACAGTGTTCTTTGAGTGCCTGTCGGGGAAATATGGTGGACTTTCAGGATGCTAATTCTTCTTTCAATGCGTATAAAGATAGCCTCTACTGGCTTCGGTGGCGTAGTTGGTAGCACGCTGAGCTTCTATGCCCAAGATCGCGGGTTCAAACCCGGCCGAAGTCGTCGGATTTTTTAAGAGCGTTAAAATCCCTCAGTATGCCTTCCTTCGGAGGGGAAGTAAAGCCGGCGGTCTCATGTCATATATTTATGGCATGATAAAGAACCGTCCACTAACTACACTTGTGTGAAGCCAAAATTTGTAGGTTAGAATTGATAACGCTCTATTAGTTCCAAGGTTCGCCGCCAGGTGCTGACTGCGATGCCATCTGGTAGCCAAGACCGCAAGCTAGGTGTCGAGGACGGTAGCATTCGTTAGCAAATGTAGGAACTACTTGAAATTACTGTCTGCAGTCCTCACTTTAATTAAAACAGACAACACACACTAGTACTGCCATCAAAATTCACACCGGTTATCAGACAGATTCTACACACACCCAAAGTACACGGGGCTACTTGACCGCGTTGTCGCAGACCCTAACCTAAGGAACCAACCAACCAAAGATAGCCTACCGTAAGTGTGGGTACTCTTATATCTGGTATGTGTTTCTTGTCAACACTAAATAAATAAATAAATAAATAAATAAATAAATAAATAAATAAATAAATAAATAAATACATTATACCATGTTTGGCGTAAGCTATGGAAAGTAACCTTTGTTTTCCCTTTCGGCAATAAACTCGCTTGTATCGATCAGTAGTATCTCGATATGAAGCCCCTGCTTTATAAGAACTTATATCAGCTTAAGGTTCCTTCAGAAAATAATTAAACCACTTAGTGGCTCAGGCGGCAGAGCTCCGGTGAGCCCCACACTCAGCTAGCGATTATCATCGCAACAGCAACACGTTTCAACTTTTCGTGGAATGTTTGAGTGTCCCGAATATACAAAACATTCTGACTTCCTCACCACCTAGACGCTGTGATTAATGGCGACTTAAATCGTGGTAACGTGCAGCAGCATCCAACCCAATCCAACCCAGCCTAACACAACCCAATCTCCCACCCCACCTCAACCAATCATCTTATGGAGAATCCGTGCTTACCGGGTGACTAATCTGTTCGTTCAGAAATGATCAATGGATTCGTTGCAGTACCTGAGGTTGTTGTTGATTTATTTAAGGGCTTTGCGACATTGTGGTCATCAGTCCTGTGTAGTTGAGTGTGATTGTTCAACGTGTCTGATACCAGTGTTGGTGTGATGACTGTAATAGTGTGTGTAACTGTATCAGGGACAGGGCTGGGGAAGTACTATTCCGTCATTTGCCATAAGGAACGTGGTCTGATGTGAACATTATTTTTGAATCATTTTAAAATTGGTGAAAGATTAGCTTTGGCATATATCTTTGTACACAGAAACTTTAGTGTGATTACGCCCTGCCTGTCGAGCATTAAGTTTATTCAAGTCAGAACCCTCTAGAAGCGAGGCTAAGAGCGAGTTTAATGTTCATACCAGCACAGTGGCGTGGATTCATATGAAGGTAAGTCCTGGAATAGCGAGAGCACGCCCTCCCGGCTTGCCCTGCTGTTTACCCAAGTCAAAACCCTCTAGAAGCGAGGCCAAGAGCGAGTTTAATGTTCATACCAGCATAGTGGCGTGGAGTCATGTGAAGCTTAGTGGAAAGTGTACGTGAGGATTAGCAAAGCACTAGCCCACCGTAGCAAATTGGACTGGCAGAGGGCGAGAGAGAGAGAGAGAAATGTGCAGTAGAGTCTTCCCCAACGATCTTGCAAATGGTTCAGGTCCCAGTGTGAGATTTCTACTCAGAGAGGAGTGCTACCTTTTGTCCGCTGAAATTTATTGTATTCTAAACCTTATAATTTATCATATAGGCTTACAGGATGGAGCCGCGTCGTATATCGGTGATTATTTCCCGACGTTTCGGCTGTCATTGCAGCAGCTTTAATCATGGGTAGGTAGGTACGAGTTGGTGTCCGAACTCAAACTGACGGTTATTGCCAGTCAGAGGTGCTTGCTTGCCCTGCATTGACGTCACGCTGCTCCCTGATTGGTCCACGCCCCTGGGAGTCACGCGCTAGGAGAACTTTCCAAGTGTTGCTAAGTTTGAACCATCTCCGCGATTGAAATTATTGGGATGCTTCACGACAGTTTCGGCCTTATCAAATTCGATGGCGTGTATCGTGACGTCAACATGTTCAGCTATTGCAGATCTGTAGTTTATCTGTTTCGTGTCTCGAATGTGCTCTGAAATCCTAATGGAAACGCGTCTTTTTGTTTGCCCTATGTAAACCGATATACGACGCGGCTCCATCCTGTAAGGCTAGATGATAAACTAGACACCGGCCGAGAAAGCCTACGATCTAAACTTTATAATGTTCACTGAGTAATGATCTTCCTAAACAATCTATGGGAGAACGACAGTGTAGGGAGAGAGATTCGATCCCGTGCAATGGCAACTTTCGACGGGCAACCTGAGTATGCAAGAGACGCATGTATCACTAGATTCAATCAAGGAAATAGTTTAGTTGATAGCTAATTTAGAGTTTGGAGGTATCATTACCTAGGTACACTACTGTACTATAAACTCCTCAACCCAAGACTGGCTGCGTGGTTCAGCGGTAACGTTCGCGCCTGCTGTGTCCAAGGTTGCAGTATCGAATCTAGGGCCAGGGTGCTGAAATGCGAGGGAACTGTGTTAGTAGATTTACTGGCACGTTAAAGATACCCTTCTGGGCAAAATTCATGCACCGCGGAGTCTCTAAACGTCATAGTAGTTAGAAGGGAAGTAAAACCAATTACATTACGGAATTTGGATGCTTTTCAGTCGGCCATCAGGATTCGCTGTTAGCAGCAGATGGCTCTGAGCTGTACACTCGCTCTACAATAGGACCTATATTAGTAGAAAGTACAAGCCCACTTGTGCTGTTAGCAGCAGATGGCTCGGAGCTGTACACTCGCTCTACAGTACGACCTACATTAGTAGAAAGTACAAGCCCACTTGTGCTGTTAGGAGCAGATGGCTCTGAGCTGTACACTCGCTCTACAATAGGACCTACATTAGTAGAAAGTACAAGCTAGCTTGTGCTGTTAGCAGCAGATGGCTCGGAGCTGTACACTTGCTCTACAGTGGGACCTATATTAGTAGAAAGTACAAGCCCACTTGTGCTGTTAGCAGCAGATGGCTCGGAGCTGTACACTTGCTCTACAGTGGGACCTATATTAGTAGAAAGTACAAGCCCGCTTGTGCTGTTAGCAGAAGATGGCTCGGAGCTGTGCACTCGCTCTACAGTAGGACCTACATTAGTAGAAAGTACAAGCTAGCTTGTGCTGTTAGTAGCAGATGGCTCGGAGCTGTACACTCGCTCTACAGTAGGACCTACATTAGTAGAAAGTACAAGCCCACTTACGCTGTTAGTAGCAGATGGCTCTGAGCTGTACACTCGCTCTACAGTAGGACCTACATTAGTAGAAAGTACAAGCTAGCTTGTGCTGTTAGTAGCAGATGGCTCTGAGCCGTACACTCGCTCTACAGTAGGACCTACATTAGTAGAAAGTACAAGCCCACTTATGCTGTTAGTAGCAGATGGCTCTGAGCTGTACACATGCTCTATAGTAGGACCTATATTAGTAGAAAGTACAAGCTAGCTTGTGCTGTTAGCAGCAGATGGCTCGGAGCTGTACACTCGCTCTACAGTAGGACCTACATTAGTAGAAAGTACAAGCTATCTTGTGCTGTTAGCAGCAGATGGCTCGGAGCTGTACACTCGCTCTACAGTACGACCTACATTAGTATAAAGTACAAGCCCACTTGTGCTGTTAGCAGCAGATGGCTCGGAGCTGTACACTTGCTCTACAGTACGACCTACATTAGTAGAAAGTACAAGCCCGCTTGTGCTGTTAGCAGCAGATGGCTCGGAGCTGTACACTCGCTCTACAGTACGACCTACATTAGTAGAAAGTACAAGCCCACTTATGCTGTTAGCAGCAGATGGCTCGGAGCTGTACACTCGCTCTACAGTAGGACCTACATTAGTAGAAAGTACAAGCCCACTTGTGCTGTTAGTAGCAGATGGCTCGGAGCTGTACACTCGCTCTACAGTAGGACCTACATTAGTAGAAAGTATAAGCCCACTTGTGCTGTTAGCAGCAGATGGCTCTGAGCTGTACACTCGCTCTACAGTAGGACCTACATTAGTAGAAAGTAAAAGCCCACTTGTGCTGTTAGTAGCAGATGGCTCGGAGCTGTACACTCGCTCTACAGTACGACCTACATTAGTAGAAAGTACAAGCCCGCTTGTGCTGTTAGTAGCAGATGGCTCTGAGCCGTGCACTTGCTCTACAGTACGACCTACATTAGTAGAAAGTACAAGCCCACTTGTGCTGTTAGCAGCAGATGGCTCGGAGCTGTACACTCGCTCTACAGTACGACCTACATTAGTAGAAAGTACAAGCCCGCTTGTGCTGTTAGCAGCAGATGGCTCGGAGCTGTACACTCGCTCTACCGTACGACCTACATTAGTAGAAAGTACAAGCCCACTTGTGCTGTTAGCAGCAGATGGCTCTGAGCTGTACACTAGCTCTACAGTAGGACCTACATTAGTAGAAAGTACAAACCCGCTTGTGCTGTTAGCAGCAGATGGCTCGGAGCTGTACACTAGCTCTACAGTAGGACCTACATTAGTAGAAAGTACAAGCCCGCTTGTGCTGTTAGCAGCAGATGGCTCGGAGCTGTACACTCGCTCTACAGTAGGACCTACATTAGTAGAAAGTACAAGTCCGCTTGTGCTGTTAGCAGCAGATGGCTCGGAGCTGTACACTCGCTCTACAGTAGGACCTACATTAGTAGAAAGTACAAGCCCGCTTGTGCTGTTAGTAGCAGATGGCTCGGAGCTGTACACTCGCTCTACAGTAGGACCTACATTAGTAGAAAGTACAAGCTAGCTTGTGCTGTTAGCAGCAGATGGCTCGGAGCTGTACACTTGCTCTACAGTACGACCTATATTAGTAGAAAGTACAAGCCCACTTGTGCTGTTAGTAGCAGATGGCTCGGAGCTGTACACTCGCTCTGCAGTACGACCTATATTAGTAGAAAGTACAAGCTAGCTTGTGCTGTTAGTAGCAGATGGCTCTGAGCTGTACCGTCGCTCTACAGTACGACCTACATTAGTAGAAAGTACAAGCCCGCTTGTGCTGTTAGCAGCAGATGGCTCGGAGCTGTACACTCGCTCTACAGTAGGACCTACATTAGTAGAAAGTACAAGCCCACTTGTGCTGTTAGCAGCAGATGGCTCGGAGCTGTACACTCGCTCTACAGTAGGACCTACATTAGTAGAAAGTACAAGCCCACTTGTGCTGTTAGCAGCAGATGGCTCGGAGCTGTACACTCGCTCTACAGTACGACCTACATTAGTAGAAAGTACAAGCTAGCTTGTGCTGTTAGTAGCAGATGGCTCGGAGATGTACACTCGCTCTACAGTAGGACCTACATTAGTAGAAAGTACAAGCCCACTTGTGCTGTTAGCAGCAGATGGCTCGGAGCTGTACACTCGCTCTACAGTAGGACCTACATTAGTAGAAAGTACAAGCCCACTTATGCTGTTAGTAGCAGATGGCTCGGAGCTGTACACTCGCTCTACAGTACGACCTACATTAGTAGAAAGTACAAGCCCGCTTGTGCTGTTAACAGCAGATGGCTCGGAGCTGTACACTTGCTCTACAGTACGACCTATATTAGTAGAAAGTACAAGCTAGCTTGTGCTGTTAGGAGCAGATGGCTCGGAGCTGTACACTCGCTCTACAGTAGGACCTACATTAGTAGAAAGTACAAGCCCGCTTGTGCTGTTAGTAGCAGATGGCTCGGAGCTGTACACTCGCTCTACAGTAGGACCTATATTAGTAGAAAGTACAAGCTAGCTTGTGCTGTTAGGAGCAGATGGCTCGGAGCTGTACACTCGCTCTACAGTAGGACCTACATTAGTAGAAAGTACAAGCCCACTTGTGCTGTTAGCAGCAGATGGCTCGGAGCTGTACACTCGCTCTACAGTAGGACCTACAGTAGTAGAAAGTACAAGCTAGCTTGTGCTGTTAGTAGCAGATGGCTCGGAGCTGTACACTCGCTCTACAGTAGGACCTACATTAGTAGAAAGTACAAGCCCGCTTGTGCTGTTAGTAGCAGATGGCTCGGAGCTGTACACTCGCTCTACAGTAGGACCTACATTAGTAGAAAGTACAAGCCCACTTGTGCTGTTAGCAGCAGATGGCTCGGAGCTGTACACTCGCTCTACAGTACGACCTACATTAGTAGAAAGTACAAGCCCACTTATGCTGTTAGCAGCAGATGGCTCGGAGCTGTACACTTGCTCTACAGTAGGACCTACATTAGTAGAAAGTACAAGCCCACTTGTGCTGTTAGCAGCAGATGGCTCGGAGCTGTACACTTGCTCTACAGTAGGACCTACATTAGTAGAAAGTACAAGCCCGCTTGTGCTGTTAGCAGCAGATGGCTCGGAGCTGTACACTTGCTCTACAGTAGGACCTACATTAGTAGAAAGTACAAGCCCACTTGTGCTGTTAGCAGCAGATGGCTCGGAGCTGTACACTTGCTCTACAGTAGGACCTACATTAGTAGAAAGTACAAGCCCACTTGTGCTGTTAGCAGCAGATGGCTCGGAGCTGTACACTCGCTCTACAGTAGGGCCTACATTAGTAGAAAGTACAAGCTAGCTTGTGCTGTTAGTAGCAGATGGCTCGGAGCTGTACACTCGCTCTACAGTAGGACCTACATTAGTAGAAAGTACAAGTCCGCTTGTGCTGTTAGCAGCAGATGGCTCGGAGCTGTACACTCGCTCTACAGTAGGACCTACATTAGTAGAAAGTACAAGCCCGCTTGTGCTGTTAGCAGCAGATGGATCTGAGCTGTACACTCGCTCTACAGTAGGACCTACATTAGTAGAAAGTGCAAGCTAGCTTGTGCTGTTAGCAGCAGATGGCTCGGAGCTGTACACTCGCTCTACAGTAGGACCTACATTAGTAGAAAGTACAAGCTAGCTTGTGATGTTAGTAGCAGATGGCTCGGAGCTGTACACTCGCTCTACAGTAGGACCTACATCAGTAGAAAGTACAAGCTAGCTTGTGCTGTTAGCAGCAGATGGCTCGGTGCTGTACACTCGCTCTACAGTAGGACCTACATTAGTAGAAAGTACAAGCCCGCTTGTGCTGTTAGCAGCAGATGGATCTGAGCTGTACACTCGCTCTACAGTACGACCTACATTAGTAGAAAGTACAAGCTAGCTTGTGCTGTTAGCAGCAGATGGCTCGGAGCTGTACACTCCATCTAGAATACGACCTACATTAGTAGAAAGTAAAAGCCCGCTTGTGCTGTTAGGAGCAGATGGCTCGGAGCTGTACACTTGCTCTACAGTAGGGCCTACATTAGTAGAAAGTACAAAGTAGCTTGTGCTGTTAGTAGCAGATGGCTCGGAGCTGTACACTCGCTCTACAGTAGGACCTACATCAGTAGAAAGTACAAGCCCGCTTGTGCTGTTAGCAGCAGATGGCTCGGAGCTGTACACTCGCTCTACAGTACGACCTACATTAGTAGAAAGTACAAGCTAGCTTGTGCTGTTAGCAGCAGATGGCTCGGAGATGTACACTCGCTCTACAGTAGGACCTACATTAGTAGAAAGTACAAGCCCGCTTGTGCTGTTAGCAGCAGATGGCTCGGAGCTGTACACTTGCTCTACAGTAGGACCTACATTAGTAGAAAGTACAAGCCCGCTTGTGCTGTTAGCAGCAGATGGCTCGGAGCTGTACACTCGCTATACAGTAGGACCTACATTAGTAGAAAGTACAAGCCCGCTTGTGCTGTTAGCAGCAGATGGCTCGGAGCTGTACACTCCATCTAGAATACGACCTACATTAGTAGAAAGTAAAAGCCCGCTTGTGCTGTTAGGAGCAGATGGCTCGGAGCTCTACACTCGCTCTACAGTACGACCTACATTAGTAGAAAGTACAAGCTAGTTTGTGCTGTTAGTAGCAGATGGCTCGGAGCTGTACACTCGCTCTACAGTACGACCTACATTAGTAGAAAGTACAAGCTAGCTTGTGCTGTTAGTAGCAGATGGCTCGGAGCTGTACACTCGCTCTACAGTACGACCTACATTAGTAGAAAGTACAAGCTAGCTTGTGCTGTTAGTAGCAGATGGCTCGGAGCTGTGCACTCGCTCTACAGTAGGACCTACATTAGTAGAAAGTACAAGCCCACTTGTGCTGTTAGCAGCAGATGGCTCGGAGCTGTACACTCGCTCTACAGTAGGACCTACATTAGTAGAAAGTACAAGCTAGCTTGTGCTGTTAGTAGCAGATGGCCCGGAGCTGTGCACTCGCTCTACAGTAGGACCTATATTAGTAGAAAGTACAAGCCCGCTTGTGCTGTTAGCAGCAGATGGCTCGGAGCTGTACACTCGCTATACAGTAGGACCTACATTAGTAGAAAGTACAAGCCCACTTGTGCTGTTAGTAGCAGATGGCTCGGAGCTGTACACTCGCTCTGCAGTACGACCTACATTAGTAGAAAGTACAAGCTAGCTTGTGCTGTTAGTAGCAGATGACTCGGAGCTGTACACTCGCTCTACAGTAGGACCTACATTAGTAGAAAGTACAAGCCCACTTGTGCTGTTAGCAGCAGATGTCTCGGAGCTGTACACTCGCTCTACAGTACGACCTACATTAGTAGAAAGTACAAGTTAGCTTGTGCTGTTAGTAACAGATGGCTCGGAGCTGTACACTCGCTCTACAGTAGGACCTATATTAGTAGAAAGTACAAGCCCGCTTGTGCTGTTAGCAGCAGATGGCTCGGAGCTGTACACTCGCTCTACAGTACGACCTACATTAGTAGAAAGTACAAGCCCACTTATGCTGTTAGCAGCAGATGGCTCGGAGCTGTACACTCGCTCTACAGTAGGACCTACATTAGTAGAAAGTACAAGCCCGCTTGTGCTGTTAGCAGCAGATGGCTCGGAGCTGTACACTCGCTCTACAGTAGGACCTACATTAGTAGAAATTACAAGCCCGCTTGTGCTGTTAGCAGCAGATGGCTCGGAGCTGTACACTCCATCTAGAATACGACCTACATTAGTAGAAAGTAAAAGCCCGCTTGTGCTGTTAGGAGCAGATGGCTCGGAGCTGTACACTTGCTCTACAGTAGGACCTACATTAGTAGAAAGTACAAGCCCGCTTGTGCTGTTAGCAGCAGATGGCTTGGAGCTGTACACTTGCTCTACAGTACGACCTATATTAGTAGAAAGTACAAGCTAGCTTGTGCTGTTAGCAGCAGATGGCTCGGAGCTGTACACTCGCTCTACAGTAGGACCTACATTAGTAGAAAGTACAAGCCCACTTGTGCTGTTAGCAGCAGATGGCTCTGAGCTGTACACTCGCTCTACAGTAGGACCTACATTAGTAGAAAGTACAAGCCCACTTGTGCTGTTAGTAGCAGATGGCTCGGAGCTGTACACTTGCTCTACAGTAGGACCTACATTAGTAGAAAGTACAAGCCCACTTGTGCTGTTAGTAGCAGATGGCTCGGAGCTGTACACTCGCTCCACAGTAGGACCTACATTAGTAGAAAGTACAAGCCCACTTGTGCTGTTAGTAGCAGATGGCTCGGAGCTGTACACTTGCTCTACAGTGGGACCTACATTAGTAGAAAGTACAAGTTAGCTTGTGATGTTAGTAACAGATGGCTCGGAGCTGTACACTCGCTCTACAGTAGGACCTACATTAGTAGAAAGTACAAGCTGGCTTGTGCTGTTAGCAGCAGATGGCTCGGAGCTGTACACTCGCTCTACAGTAGGACCTACATTAGTAGAAAGTACAAGCCCACTTGTGCTGTTAGTAGCAGATGGCTCGGAGCTGTACACTTGCTCTACAGTGGGACCTACATTAGTAGAAAGTACAAGCTAGCTTGTGCTGTTAGCAGCAGATGGCTCGGAGCTGTACACTCGCTCTACAGTAGGACCTACATTAGTAGAAAGTACAAGCTAGCTTGTGCTGTTAGCAGCAGATGGCTCGGAGCTGTACACTCGCTCTACAGTAGGACCTACATTAGTAGAAAGTACAAGCCCACTTGTGCTGTTAGTAGCAGATGGCTCGGAGCTGTACACTTGCTCTACAGTGGGACCTACATTAGTAGAAAGTACAAGTTAGCTTGTGCTGTTAGTAACAGATGGCTCGGAGCTGTACACTCGCTCTACAGTAGGACCTACATTAGTAGAAAGTACAAGCTAGCTTGTGCTGTTAGTAGCAGATGGCTCGGAGCTGTACACTCGCTCTACAGTAGGACCTACATTAGTAGAAAGTACAAGCTAGCTTGTGCTGTTAGTAGCAGATGGCTCGGAGCTGTACACTCGCTCTACAGTAGGACCTACATTAGTAGAAAGTACAAGCTAGCTTGTGCTGTTAGGAGCAGATGGCTCGGAGCTGTACACTCGCTCTACAGTAGGACCTACATTAGTAGAAAGTACAAGCTAGCTTGTGTTGTTAGTAGCAGATGGCTCGGAGCTGTACACTCGCTCTACAGTAGGACCTACATTAGTAGAAAGTACAAGCTAGCTTGTGATGTTAGTAGCAGATGGCTCGGAGCTGTACACTCGCTCTACAGTAGGACCTACATCAGTAGAAAGTACAAGCTAGCTTGTGCTGTTAGCAGCAGATGGCTCGGAGCTGTACACTCGCTCTACAGTAGGACCTACATTAGTAGAAAGTACAAGCCCGCTTGTGCTGTTAGCAGCAGATGGATCTGAGCTGTACACTCGCTCTACAGTAGGACCTACATTAGTAGAAAGTACAAGCTAGCTTGTGCTGTTAGTAGCAGATGGCTCGGAGCTGTACACTCGCTCTACAGTACGACCTACATTAGTAGAAAGTACAAGCTAGCTTGTGCTGTTAGTAGCAGATGGCTCGGAGCTGTACACTCGCTCTACAGTACGACCTACATTAGTAGAAAGTACAAGCTAGCTTGTGCTGTTAGTAGCAGATGGCTCGGAGCTGTACACTCGCTCTACAGTAGGACCTACATTAGTAGAAAGTACAAGCCCACTTGTGCTGTTAGCAGCAGATGGCTCGGAGCTGTACACTCGCTCTACAGTACGACCTACATTAGTAGAAAGTACAAGCCCGCTTGTGCTGTTAGCAGCAGATGGCTCGGAGCTGTACACTCGCTCTGCAGTACGACCTACATTAGTAGAAAGTACAAGCCCGCTTGTGCTGTTAGTAGCAGATGGCTCGGAGCTGTACACTCGCTCTACAGTAGGACCTACATTAGTAGAAAGTACAAGCCCAATTGTGCTGTTAGTAGCAGATGGCTCGGAGCTGTACACTCGCTCTACAGTACGACCTACATTAGTAGAAAGTACAAGCTAGCTTGTGCTGTTAGTAGCAGATGGCTCGGAGCTGTACACTCGCTCTACAGTAGGACCTACATTAGTAGAAAGTACAAGCTAGTTTGTGCTGTTAGTAGCAGATGGCTCGGAGCTGTACACTCGCTCTACAGTAGGACCTACATTAGTAGAAAGTACAAGCTAGCTTGTGCTGTTAGTAGCAGATGGCTCGGAGCTGTACACTCGCTCTACAGTACGACCTACATTAATAGAAAGTACAAGCCCGCTTGTGCTGTTAGCAGCAGATGGCTCGGAGCTGTACACTCGCTCTACAGTACGACCTACATTAGTAGAAAGTACAAGCTAGCTTGTGCTGTTAGCAGCAGATGGCTCGGAGCTGTACACTCGCTCTACAGTACGACCTACATTAGTAGAAAGTACAAGCTAGCTTGTGCTGTTAGTAGCAGATGGCTCGGAGCTGTACACTCGCTCTACAGTAGGACCTACATTAGTAGAAAGTACAAGCTAGCTTGTGCTGTTAGCAGCAGATGGCTCGGAGCTGTACACTCGCTCTACAGTAAGACCTACATTAGTAGAAAGTACAAGCTAGCTTGTGCTGTTAGTAGCAGATGGCTCGGAGCTGTACACTCGCTCTACAGTACGACCTACATTAGTAGAAAGTACAAGCTAGCTTGTGCTGTTAGGAGCAGATGGCTCGGAGCTGTACACTCGCTCTACAGTAGGACCTATATTAGTAGAAAGTACAAGCCCGCTTGTGCTGTTAGCAGCAGATGGCTCGGAGCTGTACACTCGCTCTACAGTACGACCTACATTAGTAGAAAGTACAAGCCCGCTTGTGCTGTTAGCAGCAGATGGCTCGGAGCTGTACACTCGCTCTACAGTAGGACCTATATTAGTAGAAAGTACAAGCCCGCTTGTGCTGTTAGCAGCAGATGGCTCGGAGCTGTACACTCGCTCTACAGTAGGACCTACATTAGTAGAAAGTACAAGCCCGCTTGTGCTGTTAGCAGCAGATGGCTCGGAGCTGTACACTCGCTCTACAGAAGGACCTATATTAGTAGAAAGTACAAGTCCGCTTGTGCTGTTAGCAGCAGATGGCTCGGAGCTGTACACTCGCTCTACAGTAGGATCTACATTAGTAGAAAGTACAAGCCCACTTGTGCTGTTAGCAGCAGATGGCTCGGAGCTGTACACTCGCTCTACAGTAGGACCTACATTAGTAGAAAGTACAAGCCCACTTGTGCTGTTAGCAGCAGATGGCTCTGAGCTGTACACTTGCTCTACAGTACGACCTACATTAGTAGAAAGTACAAGCCCGCTTGTGCTGTTAGGAGCAGATGGCTCGGAGCTGTACACTTGCTTTACAGTAGGTCCTATATTAGTAGAAAGTACAAGCCCGCTTGTGCTGTTAGCAGCAGATGGCTCGGAGCTGTACACTCGCTCTACAGTGGGACCTATATTAGTAGAAAGTACAAGCCCACTTGTGCTGTTAGCAGCAGATGGCTCGGAGCTGTACACTTGCTCTACAGTACGACCTACATTAATAGAAAGTACAAGCCCGCTTGTGCTGTTAGCAGCAGATGGCTCGGAGCTGTACACTCGCTCTACAGTGGGACCTATATTAGTAGAAAGTACAAGCCCGCTTGTGCTGTTAGCAGCAGATGGCTCGGAGCTGTACACTTGCTCTACAGTACGACCTACATTAATAGAAAGTACAAGCCCGCTTGTGCTGTTAGCAGCAGATGGCTCGGAGCTGTACACTCGCTCTACAGTACGACCTACATTAGTAGAAAGTACAAGCCCGCTTGTGCTGTTAGCAGCAGATGGCTTGGAGCTGTACACTTGCTCTACAGTACGACATACATTAGTAGAAAGTACAAACCCGCTTGTGCTGTTAGTAGCAGATGGCTCGGAGCTGTACACTTGCTCTACAGTAGGACCTATATTAGTAGAAAGTACAAGCCCACTTGTGCTGTTAGCAGCAGAAGGCTCGGAGCTGTGCACTTGCTCTATAGTACGACCTACATTAGAAGAAAGTACAAGCCCACTTGTGCTGTTAGCAGCAGATGGCTCGGAGCTGTGCACTTGCTCTACAGTAGGACCTACATTAGAAGAAAGTACAAGCCCACTTGTGCTGTTAGCAGCAGATGGCTCTGAGCCGTGCACTTGCTCTACAGTAGGACCTACATTAGAAGAAAGTACTAGCCCGCTTGTGCTGTTAGCCGCAGATGGCTCGGAGCCGTGCACTTGCTCTACAGTAGGACCTACATTAGAAGAAAGTACAAGCCCGCTTGTGCTGTTAGCAGCAGATGGCTCTGAGCCGTACACTCGCTCTACAGTAGGACCTACACTAGTAGAAAGTACAAGCCCACTTGTTCTGTTAGCAGCAGATGGCTCTGCGCTCTACATTTGGACCTACATTAGTAGAAAGTACAAACCCGCTTGTGCTGTTAGCAGCAGATGGCTCTGAGCCGTGCACTCGCTCTACAGTAGGACCTACATTGGTAGAAAGTACAAGCCCGCTTGTGCTGTTAGCAGCAGATGGCTCTGAGCCGTACACTCGCTCTACAATAGGACCTACATTTGTAGAAAGTACAAGCCCACTTGTGCTGTTAGCAGCAGATGGCTCTGAGCCGTGCACTTGCTCTACAGTAGGACCGACATTAGTAGAAAGTACAAGCCCGCTTGTGCTGTTAGCAGCAGATGGCTCTGAGCCGTGCACTCGCTCTACAGTAGGACCGACATTAGTAGAAAGTACAAGCCCGCTTGTGCTGTTTGCAGCAGATGGCTGTTAGCCGTGCACTCGCTCTACAGTAGGACCGACATTAGTAGAAAGTACAAGCCCGCTTGGGCTGTGTTGCAGCAGATGGCTGTGAGCCGTGCACTCGCTCTACAGTAGGACCGACATTAGTAGAAAGTACATGCCCGCTTGTGCTGTTAGTAGCAGATGGCTGTGAGCTGTGCACTCGCTCTACAGTAGGACCTACATTAGTAGAAAGTACAAGCTCGCTTGTGCTGTTAGCAGCACATGGCTCTGAGCTGTACACTCGCTCTACAGTTGGACCTACATTAGTAGAAAGTACAAGCCCGCTTGTGCTGTTAGTAGCAGATGGCTCTAAACCGTACACTCTCTCTACAGTAGGACCTACATAAGTAGAAAGTACAAGCCCGCTTGTGCTGTTAGCAGCAGGTGGCTCTGAGCCGTACACTCGCTCTACAATAGGACCTACATTAGTAGAAAGTACAAGCCCGCTTGTGCTGTTAGCAGCAGATGGCTCTGAGCCGTGCACTTGCTCTACAGTAGGACCTACAATAGTAGAAAGTACAAGCTCGCTTGTGCTGTTAGCAGCAGGTGGCTCTGAGCTGTGCACTTGCTCTACAGTAGGACCTATATTAGCAGAAAGTACAAGCCCGCTTGTGCTGTTAGCAGCAAATGGCTCTGAGCCGTGCACTTGCTCTACAGTAGGACCTATATTAGCAGAAAGTACAAGCCCGCTTGTGCTGTTAGCAGCAGATGGCTCTGAGCCGTGCACTTGCTCTACAGTAGGACCTATATTAGCAGAAAGTACAAGCTCGCTTGTGCTGTTAGTAGCAGATGGCTCTGAGCTGTACACTCGCTCTACAGTAGGTCCTACATTAGTAGAAAGTACAAGCCCGCTTGTGCTGTTAACAGCAGATGGCTCTGAGCTGTGCACTCGCTCTACAGTAGGACCTACATTAATAGAAAGTACAAGCCTGCTTGTGCTGTTAGCAGTAGATGGCTCTGAGCCGTTCACTCGCTCTACAGTAGGACCGACATTAGTAGAAAGTACAAGCTAGCTTGTGCTGTTAGTAGCAGATGGCTCTGAGCTGTACACTCGCTCTACAGTTGGACATACATTAGTAGAAAATACAAGCTCGCTTGTGCTGTTAGCAGCAGATGGCCCTGAGCTGTACACTCGCTCTACAGTAGGACCTACATTAGTAGAAAGTACAAGCTCGCTTGTGTTGTTAGTAGCAGATGGCTCTGAGCTGTACACTCGCTCTACATTTGGACCTACATTAGTAGAAAATACAAGCTCGCTTGTGCTGTTAGCAGCAGATGGCTCTGAGCCGTACACTCGCTCTACAGTAGGACCTACAATAATAGAATGTACAAGCTCGCTTGTGCTGTTAGCAGTAGATGGCTGTTACTGACTGCGGGGAGTATGACCTGCAGTACTTACGCTGTCAACCCTCGGTGTGCAGGCCATGTTCTGTATGACTCAATTGTCACCATCAGATTGCTGAAGCCCTCTTTTTATGGACTCGAGCGCGCTCAGTAATTGACCATACAGTAACGATACTTCTAGTTTGAACTTCACTAAAGCTGATATAAACTTGCAATGGCCGAAGTTAAAATAAATTCTGTTCTCACTCAAATTAGATTGAACAACACAAAGAAAAAATGTATTTTAACTTTTACAAAGCATTTCCACGAGTTGTCAGTGCTTGTCTTACCGATTAGATTCAATAAATCTGATCGTTAAGAAGATGTGATGGTCATACGATTATCAGTTATGTTCTCGTGGTCTATGCAGCAATCGAATAAAGCTTTATTGTTATTGCTTTTTCCGTTTAGAGGCTTGGGACATCTTGGTAATCAAGTCTTTGTTCTTGGGTGTGTGTTGCGAACTTGTCTGTTAACCTGTGTTTCTGAGATGGCTATAGTAATGTGTGTAGCTTGGAGGAGAAGAACTCAATAGAACAATCAACTTTTAACTGAAATCTGGGAATCAGTAATGATCCCACAGGACTTGAAATACGCGTTGATACATCCACTGCTGAAGAAAGGTGAGAAAGTAGATAAAATGACGTCAGAGGTTTATCTCTACTACCAGTCACGTATAAGGTTCTATCGAAAACCCTCCTATGCCGACTAGACAAACAAACAGACCACCTAGTTGGTGAATAACAAGCTGGTTTTAGGAAAAGACGTTGGTGTGTTGAACATGTATGGAACCTGAAGATGATTCTGAAGATCCACAGGTGCAACAACACGATAATCATCTTTGTGGTCATGAAGGAAGCGTATGACTCTGTGGATAGACAGATATTGTTTGTCACACTATAGGAATTTGGAGTACGCAGGAAGTTTAGGGAACTGATCCGTCCAACCCTCACTAACACAATATCTAAAGTGAAATTTCTTGGGGGAAATTTCTGACCCTTTTGAACTTACATAAAGGTGGTATATTGGCTTTCACGGGCAGTGCATTAAAACTCAGCAATCATTCTAGGTATGTGCCGTGTCTTGTGTGGGGTTTCGCCTAGGGCAATAAGCTGGCTCATCAGCGGGTTCTTGGTGTCCCCGCCCGGACCTCCACAGGAGTAGCGTACTGCTCGCTACCTCCCTTTTTATGAAGCGCACATGTGCCTCTTCACTGCGAGAACAAAACAAACAAACAAACAAACTCAAACAGTCCTCACCTCCCTATGAATACTTCCAAAAAGATAGTATATTGGCTTTCACGGTCAGTGAATTAAAACTCAGCAATCTCTCTGGGTATGTGCCCCACACAAGACATGGCACATACCTAGAAAGATTGCTTAGTTACATAAAGGTGTTATGCAAGGAGACGGACTCTCTCTTCTTCTGTTTAACTTGGTTTTAGATATAGTCATGGGAGAATGGGAAGAATACATCAATTGCATAAACATTGGGACTGCTGGGAACAAAATCAACGTCAAGTGGGGCCGATAACCTAGATGTTAGGCCCCTTAAAACAAGAATTATCATCATCATCAACAACGTCAAGTTCATAGCTTTTGCAGACGACATAGTGACCATGACTAAGAACAAAGAAGAAGCTGAGTATGCTGCCGAGAGGTTACATAGTATAGCATTATTAGAGAAATCCAAGTTACGTGGTGCAAAATTCGCAATATTACACCACATTTTAAAGTGAAACATTGACAGGCGTCGAAGAGCATTCAGGAAAAGGACATCTTGTCTGCGGAATCTTCAAGACTGGACTGGCACCAAAACGATTGAACAACTATACCTTGTTGCTGAGGATAGACGACGAACACTATCCATATTGATCGCCAACGTCCGGGAGACTGGGAAGGGAATATAGAAGAAGAAGAAGAAGAAGTAGAAGAAACAGTATATAAAGAACTGTCGGCCAAAGTGCAAGAACGATGCAATTGAGACAGTATATGGACGTTCTCACAATTATACTCCTCGTTTAAATACGTTAGAGAAATAATCTAACCTTCTGGATTGGTCTGGTTGGCCAACACAGAAAGAACCTTAAGACTTAGATTCAGACTTAAAAGGGTATACAAGAGTGATGTTACGTAATGAAAAATTGAAATATTACAAATCCATTGTCCTCCCAGAAGCTCTATATGCATCAGAAACCATAACTTTAAGGGGGCCATTCATAAATTGCAGACATAGAATAGCAAGAGCGCAAAATTCTTAGAAACATATTTTGCCTTACATAATAAAATGGATGGTTGGTTGGTTCTTATGCTTAGGGGCTGCGACAACGCGGTCATGTAGACCCGTGTACTTGGGTGAGTGTAGAATCTGTCTGATAACCGGTGTTAATTGTGATGACTGTATTAGTGTGTGTTATCTGTTTTTTAATTCAAGTAAGGACGACAGACTTTTGAATTTTTCAAATAGTTCCTACTTTTGCCGCCAAACGCCACCGTCAACGACTACTAGTTCAGAACTTTGTTACCAGACGCCACCACAGTCGGTTCTTGGCAACGAACGTAGGAACCTAAGAGCGTTGTTTACATTCTTAACCTATACAATTTAGCTTCACACAGGTGTAATTAGTGGAAGGTTCTTTAACATGTTATAAATCTATGACATGGGATCGCCGGCTTTACTACCCCTCCGATGAAAGGAATACTGAGGGATTTTTAACGCTCTTAAAAATCCGACGACTTCAGCCAGATTTGAACCCGTGATCTTGGGCACAGCAGTTCAGCATGCTACCGACTACGCCACCGAAGTCGCCCAAGAAAATGGATAAGTGTTTCTGAATAAACCAATGTCACATTTCTTCTCAAATGTGTATTAATTTTCCAGATTTTCTAACATCAAAATATAATCACATGGTTATCATCCAGTTCAGAATAAGTTACTCTTTGCATGTTACAAGAATCTTAGCCATGGTCTTACCACAAAACGTGTACAATGATGCATGAATATGTGCACAATTCACAAGCTCAACAGTACACAGTATCCTAGAGCAATAGTGATTTCAAGAGCGCTGCGTGGTGTAGTGTTGGTTGGTTCCTCAGTTTAGGAGCAGTGACAACGCGGTCATGTATTTCCGTGTACTTTGGGTGTGTGTAGAACCTGTCTGAAAACCGGTGTTAATTGCGATGGCTGTATTAGTGTGTGTTATCTGTAATTCAGGTAAGGACTGCAGACGATCAATTTCAAGTAGTTTCTACTTTTGCTAACAAATGCTACCGTCAACGACACCTAGCTGTGAACTTGGCTACTAGATGCGGCCGCAACTGGCACCTGGTGGTGAACGTTGAAACCTAATAGAGCATTAATTAAATCTAACCTACACATTTAGCTTCACACAATTATTGTAGTCAGTGGAAGGTTCTTTTACATGCCATAAATCTATGACATGGGCCCGTCAGCTCTACTTCCCCTCCGAAGGAAGGCATACTGAGGGATTTCGACGACTTCGGCCAGGTTTGAATCCGCGATCTTCGGCATAGAAGCTCAGCATGCTAGCAACTACGCCACAGAAACCACCTCGTGGTGTAGTGTAGTGAAACCACTGAAGTGGAGCATTCAGGCTCACTCAGACACCGTTTTAAGTAAAAGGTTATTGACTTATTACACTTGCTTCACTTTACTTTCTCGGTCCTTGTACCTTTATAGTGTTACGTGTTGCCCCTAGTGGCAAGTAGGTTAACTGGATTACGGTGGGTGAAAGCACAACACAATTGTTCCTTTAACGAAATAATAGTTTTATTGCAGGCCAGGAAAATACACCACACAATAAGCACTGAATCTCACTTCATAAGACACTGCTAGTCACTATAGCTTCCACACTTAGCCTACGTTCAAACTACTGTCTTCGCTACTAATACCTGCAACTCTGCCTTGTACACAAACTACCTTACAGTTATTTACGATAGCCAGTGACTCACCACTATACACTGCTTCGCTGTCCGCTGGCTAGGGAACAGCCCACTGCGTTTCGCAATTCACCACAATATCTCTGTCGCACTAGGTAAGTACACACTCCTCAAAACTCAGTCCCTCCGTATGATTCACACTGCCTCGCTGTCTGGAGAATCAGCCTCACTTGGGTTTCATAACTTCGCACGTCACGTCGCCACACTACTGTCGCATAGGTAGAAACACGCACTAGCTCAAAAGCACAGTCCCTCCCTCGCTGGTGAAGTCGCTTTTTATAGGGAGGGTGGTGACTCAATGGACGTTTCCAGAGTAGGAGAGTTCACGGCTCCTCCCGAGAGTTCCATCACCAGGTACGCCGGGAACATTCCAGACCATGTCTTTGTTCCCGCTGCGTAAGTAGCCAGCCGACAGAGACCAGAGGTAGCCTCAGGCGGCTGTGAGTCACGCGAGAGGGAATGAAGCAACCCCGCTCTCGTAACAATAGTGTGTGGTGACACCTCAAGTGCAGAGCAGTTGGAGAGTTACTGCCATGCTCTCCGGTCCTGAGTCTCGTGAAGAGACTTTCCGACCAGTATCTTCAGCAGTTCAACCCATCTTGTTGGTACTCGTCCTAGGGGTCGTTTTCTTGTACTTTCTCTAGCATCACCAGCTTCGTTATGGTTCCAGTAGCCTTACGTCTTGAGAAGTGGCCGAAGTATCTGAAGAAGGCTTGGTTAATCTTCTACATGAGCTGTCATTAACCTTGAGTTCCTCAAGAACAGAAGCGTTGGTCCTGAGTTGAGCTCAATACACTCGCAGGACACCTACATTCCTAGAGCTTCTGTCTTTTGTGAATTGTATTAACAGTCCATGCTTCTGAGGCATAGGCCTATGTGGCGATAGAAAATATCACCGTGCTGACCAGTTTACGTTCTTTTTAAATGATGAACGGTACTTGTGATATGCACGGCATGTATATTATAGGACAAGTAAACTAGATAATTCGATTTGGGTCTGTTTCTATTGGCCGTTTTTCGTCTCTGTTACAGATATATAATTCATTTCACAATTCCTATGTCTCGATGCTAACTTTATCTCAGAGCTCGCTGCATCTTGAATTTGTACAATTAACATTCAGACAAAGAAAATTAACATATTTCGCATGTAGCGCATTTGAACTGTGCAAACTTTTCTTGTAGTCAATTATAAAGTCCGCGAGTAATTAGGAGAATACTTAGGCCCTTTCGTGCAAGGTCGATTACAATGATGTAATATTACAATTTATTTTACAGTGAGATTTAGAAAATATTAATTGTAATGTTGCTGTTCGAGTCTTCAGTCTCTTGAAGGGTTTGATGCGGCTCTCCGTGCCTCCATGTCCTGATCTAATCGTTTCATCTCTACATAGCTACCACGCCTTACATCGGAGGCAATCTGTTTAACATATGTAACCTTGGTCTACCCATACAGATCTCGACCTCGAGCGTTCCTTCAATAACTGAGTTTGCAATTCCTGGTTGAATTAGCATGTGACCTTCTCAGTTTTTCCTCACGAGGCTGTGTGTACCCCGTTCCAGGCCTCAGATTAGAATTAAAATTTCTTGACAGAGCAGGAAATCTAACCCGGACATCCGGGGCGACAACTAAGAATGCTAGCCGCTACACCAAGAGGTGGTCTATTTTTCCATTTTAGTCCGTAAGTTAGTTGTAATTCTGTCGTTTGTTTTAGTTATAGTTTTTTTTTCATTTCATCGTCTTTCATTATTCACCCAACCGACAGCAGTGGCTCAGCTGGCTAAAGCGCAGCGTTAGGTCATGGGACCAAGCTCTCTGCTGACTCGGTAGACGCGTGGGTTCGAGCCCCACCGTCGGCCGTCTTTGAAATGGTTTTCCGTGGTTTCCCATTTTCAACACCAGACAAATGCTGGGACGGTACCTTCTGATAGGCCACGGCCGATTCCTTCCACATCCTTGCCCAGTTTCATTCATCTTCATCCATTCCATCCCGACGCGCAGGTCGCCCACGGGCGTCGAATAGAAAGACCTGCACTCGGCCTCTGAGGAGGCCACACGACAAAAAAAAAAAAAAAAAAATAAAAAAAAAAAAAACAATTCACCCAAACCATTTCACCCTAACCTCCGTAAATTTCAGTGCTGAAGGAACGGTGCATGTGGTGAAATACCCCACTGATAAACTTCGTGAATTTCTGTGGTGAGAGAGCGTATGTGGTGTAATATTCCACTGGTACACTCCGTACATTTTTGTGCTTAAATCAGACATGTGGTGAAATACCCTACTGATAAACTCCGGGAATTTTCAAGCTGAAACAGCGCACGTGGTTTAATATTCCACTGGTACACTCCGTACCTTTTTGTGCTGAAATTAGACATGTGGTGAAATACCCTACTGACAACCTCCGTGAATTTCCATGCTGAAAAAACGCATCTGGTACAATATTCCACCGATATACTTCGTATATTTGTGTGCTGAAATTAAACATGTGGTGAAATACCCAACTGATAACTTCCGTGAATTTCTGTGCTGAAAGTGCACATGTGTCGCCCAAAATGCTCTGCTCTGAAAGTGCACATGTAGTGCAAAGTTCTCAGTGCTCCCCTTTAATCGTTTCACCCCCATACTGTACATTACAAAGGTTTAAATGGAGAGCTGAATGGAGCGAGAGCTGAAATAGTAATCCAGGCTAACGAGCGCATTCCTCGTAGAACTCATTAACAACGCGATACTTGACACAAAGGGAATTTATTAGGCTATGCACGTGGCCGCCACAGAGCTGAGCTCAGGATGGCTTTCTGATGAGGGAAACACCAGTTTCATTTAAGGTCTCAGCAACAGTAAGAGTAACAGTTCAGAAGTCAGAAACATTCTACAAAACTACTTAAATTAGCCGAAAAACCTTTTGTAATGATGAATAATAATTGTGGAAATGCTGTGGTAATATATGTTTTCTTCTCCGCTGTCTAATCCAAACCCACTGGCCATCCACTTTTTAGATCACAACTTACGTAGTAAAATTCAAGTTGTGTCTGCCATAATATTGGCGGCTTCGGTGGCGTAGCTTCTATGCCCATGGTCGCAGGTTCAAACCTGGCCGAAATCGTAAGATTTTTTAAGAGTGTTAAAAATCCCTCAGTATGCCTTCCTTGGGAGGGGAAATACAGCCGGCGGTCCCATGTCATAGATTTATAGCATGAAAAAGAACCTTCCACTAACTACAATTGTGTGCAGCCAACGTTTTTTGGATAGAATAGATAACGCTCTATTAGTTCCAACGTTCGCCGCTAGGTGCTGACCGCAATGACGTCTAGTAGCCAAGTCCGAAAGCTATGTGTCGTGGACGGTATCATTTGGTAGCAAAAGTAGGAACTACTTGAAATTATCGTCTGCAGTCCTTACTTGAATTAAAAACAGATAACACACACTAATACAGCCATCACAATTAACACCGGTTATCAGGCAGATTCTACACACACCTAAAGTACACGGGGCTACATGAACGCGTTGTCGCAGCCCCTAAACTAAGGAACCAACCAAACAATCCGCCATAATACGCGAGTGAATTTTGGGTAAAATTAAATTTTGCTGCGTTAACTACTGTAACATATACACCCCTGATTTTTTCACGCACAGTATGAGTATTCATGCATCAATAACCTTTATCCAGACCAATTGTTTTGCCAATTAATGCTTTTCACATAGTCACAAGTTGTATTTTGTATCCCATATGTTGGTAATAACGCAGTGTTTTTCTTTTCTAAAATACATTTAAGGGGTACTCTCGGTTGTAGTCGACAGACCAAC
This sequence comes from Meconema thalassinum, assembly GCA_946902985.2. Lineage (NCBI taxonomy): Eukaryota > Metazoa > Arthropoda > Insecta > Orthoptera > Tettigoniidae > Meconema > Meconema thalassinum. Next base: position 2,055,056,010 of record OX336388.2, on the reverse strand, counting down.
ACGATCTGGCAATTTTGGGCAATTTGCAAAGTCCGGTCATTGTTTGTGTTCGAATCATTAACTTTCAGCTTTTTCGATGCCCGGATGGATGTTAAATATAAAGTGCGTTCAAAAAGTAACGAGCCGCAGGCTGTAATGCGCAAACCGGTGACGAAATCGGCTAATCGTGGCGTGTGTAACGAGGTGTGGTTCTGACCAGAGCGTGGAAGGCCACAGCCCGTCGCTAGAGGGCACGCGTGCACGTCACGTGACGATGCAAAGCGAGCAGCACCATGCATCAATCGTCCAACCAAGACCAAGACAGTAGGCCATTCGACATGCTTCCTGGTGTGGTTGAAGACTGTGGGGCACCCATTGGGCACACACTTTCCGCAAGAGCAGTCGTTCCTTCATGATGGTGTGCACACTTCCGACGCTCAATCCGACCACTGTCACTCGGCGGTCCTGGGTAATGAGTGCATCAACCAGCTGGACGTTGTCATCGGTAATGCAGGGGGGGGGGGGGGGAGGGCGGGAGGGGGGGGCCCAGACCGGGCATCATCGGCTAACGACACCCGTCCTTCCCTGAAGCGCTTGTGCCACGCCTTGACCCTTGCAAGGGACATGCAGTGTTCCCCGTACACTTGTGACATTCGGCGATGAATGTCCGTTCCTCCTACTCCTTTCGCTGTCAGAAACCGAACAACACCTCTTTGCTCTTCGTTTGACGCCTCCAAGTCACTGTTTGCTATGCGACTGGCAGCGTTGGACGATTGATGCATGCTGCTGCTCACTTTGTATCGTCACGTGACGTGCACGTGTGCCCTCTAGCGACGGGCTGTGACCTTCCACACTCTGGTCGGAACCACACCTCGTTACACTCGCCACAATTAGCCGATGTCGTGACCGGTTTGCGCATTACAGCCTCCGGCTCGTTACTTTTTGAACGCACCTTATAGTTCGTTATTTTCTTCATCCTTCGAAACTAACCACACGCACAAAATAACAACCTACCCCGCCTCCAAACACTATAAGAACGGAGTGCCGAGTTGCCGACCGAAAGAAACTGATTCGATAGATCGATTTAAATCGAGGATTCCTACTCGAAATCTCCTCCAGCTGTTGTGAACAGCGCGTTGACGCCATCTGATCGATGAAATTTCAAGTCGGAAGTTATATTTGCCGGACTAGATACAAATGCACCAATAATTTTTCTTAAACAGATTTCAAATGTTTAAGGTGTACGCGTACCCCCAGGTTCCCCCTAAAAAAAAGCACTGGGTAACAATGATGTGACGATAATATGTGAGCATCGGTAACAGATGAAGAGATATAATGCGCCTGACAAACACGACAATTGAAAACATACCCAATTGACGTAATATAGCACATATCTCCAGTGCAGTAGTGATAATGAGCAGCAAGTTAAATTGTTAATGACTTCCAGAATATGAAATAAGGTAGTCTATACAAATAATGAAACTGATATATATTATCCAAGTGAGCCTACGTGGCTTAGGCGACATTACGCCGGCCTCTCACCGCTGGGTCCGTGGTTCAAATCCCGGTCAGTCCATGTGAGATTTGTGCTGGACAAAGCGGAGACAGACAGGTTTTTCTCCAGGTACTCCATTTTCCCCGTCACAAATGTCATTCCAGCAACACTCTCCACTGTCATTTCATTTCATTTCATCTGTCATTCATTTAGTCATTGCCCCAGGGGAGTGAGAACAGGCTTCGGCAGCCGGAACAGTTCATATTCTCGCCGCTAGATGGGGGCTTCATTCATTCCATTCCCTGACCCGGTCGGGCGACTGGAAGCAGGTTGTGGATTTTCATATACAGTGTGGTCCAGCCGCCCCTTATTTTTTTTGGAGGAAGGCAACCCAACTAACGCGTATATCATAGTCATCCTAAAAACATTAGTACCTGCTCCTTTACTTCCATTGTACAACTTTACCGTTGAGTACATCCTCGCGAATATAGTAGAAATCAATAGTGGCAGTGTTCTTTCGTTGACCTCGAATATAATGCATGATTGAAACGATCAGAGCTCCGAATAACACCTTCTTACGTTTGGACAGGAAGTGTCTACGAATAGATTCAATAAGTGCCAGCAATACGCCGCGGTTCTCGGTAGCTATGGTGGCTAAATCAAGAATCGCTAGAGAAGCGTCAACGAAGTCGCATTGTAGTAGGTTCGAACTTTGAACTAGTACTTTTTTTTGCTTAATGTCGTTTATTGTGGATGTATTATGGACACATATCTATCTGTTCCAATGAGTGATTTTTTTATTGGGCCCTCAAAAGCACCGTACTTATCCGATGGTACGCAGCCAGATTGAACGACGACATAATGATCTGTAGAACGAAAGCAAGGTATCCAGTATATTCAACGTAGCAAGTGTTCGGAATTTTGACCACCTTTGTTTAAAGGAAAACTCAGACTCACTCAGACGACCCACATAACAAATAGATTTGTTATGTGGGTAGGCTTACGAATAAATACATCAGACCGAAACTATAATTTCTTTCAATGGCGTCTGTGCGAAAAGCGCTTGCTATAAACTTACAATAATAGTTAGTTAGTTCGTTAGTTAGTTAGTTAGTGAGGTTTTAAGGGGCGGAACTACAAGGTCATCTGCCCCAAACATGCAGTTAATACAGATAATTATAACATTATTGGTTTTACGTCCCTTTTAACTGCTCTGGCTTTTAGATACGCCGGGGTGCCGGAAGTTTGCTCCGAAGGGGATCTTCAACGTGCCAGTAAATCTACTGACATGACTCCCTCGCATTTGCTCACCCTCGAATGCCAGCTGACTGCGCAGGATACGAACCTGCAACCTTGGGCACAGCAAGCGATAACGTTACCGCTGAGACTCGCAGCAAGACGGTAATTGCAGAACGTGTCATATTATTATAAATATTGAACTATTAAAATTCTAATCATCACGAATAGAGTCGCCTCCGTTGCGTAGTGGTCAGCGTGATTAGCTGCCACCCCGGACGTCCTGGGTTCGATTCCCGGCTCTGCCACGAAATTTGAAAAGTGGTATGAGGACTGGGATGGGGTCTACTCAGCCTCGGGTGGTCCAAATGAGTAGAGGGGTTTCGATTCCCACCTCAGCCGTCCTCAAAGTGGTTTTCCGTGGTTTCCCACTTCGCCTTCGGGCAAATGCCGGGATGTTACCTACCGTACGGCCACAGCCGCCTCCTTCCCTCTTCCTTGCCTATCCCTCCCGATCTGCCCCTCCCTTCCCATCCCTCAAGAGGACCCTGTTCGCTTTGTAGGCCGCCTGGGCGAGGTGCTGATCTCACCTCCCCAGTTGTATCCCCCTTACGAGATGTTACAAGCTCCAGGACACTGCCCGTAGAGGCGGTAGTGATGGGATCCCTCGCTGAGTCCGTGGGAAAACCTAACCTGGAGGGTAAAATCTACTAAAAAAATAATTATTACAACGAATAGTAACTTATCCATCCATTATTTTGAACAGTATTTAGGGAAAATAACCATTTAAATGAGACAAGAAAATAACTTTCCCTGTTGTCTTCGTAGATAATGTGAACAAAACCAAGTTGAAATCTTGCTGTACGAGGTATGGAGGGTATGATAAAATAGTTAAAAAGAATTCTAACAAGTAGTTCCGTGAAGAACTATACAGCCTATTTTCATATATCCTGCTCATGTTAATTGCCTCTATCAACATACGAAATTTCACTTTAATTGCTGTAACAGATTCGTAGATATTGAGAACCGTCTAAATATTTCAGATGGTCGCCAGGTTGGATTTTTATTTTTGTACTATTACATTAAGATTATTGTGTACGTGTGGTATTCAAACTTCAATCGCACGAATAGAAATTTTAAAATTACGCACAGCAGCCATCTTGTGATTATGCAAACAATTGAAATACATTAGATGCCAGTGGATCAACATTTGTATAAGCATTTAACGTGCAACGTTTCACGGCACTCGGATAGTTAATTCGCGAGAAACGTCCATTTAAATATTTGTACTTCGCGTCGCCGCCATGTTGGATTTGTGCTCACCAGGTTACTGAAAGTCCTCTAGGTGAACATATGTTCATAGTCTCTATGAACATAAAAAAATCAGTTTGGTTGCTGTAAAAGATTCATAGATATTGGGAACCATCTAAATATTTTGGAAGCTCGTCATTTAGGATTGTTATATATATAGGCCATAGAGTTATATACCATTCAAGGATAATTATTGCCTAGCTTCATTATTCAAACTTTCAGTTCGATCGCATGATTACGACACAAGAAATAAAAACTTAATTTTAAAATTTCGCACAGCCGCCATATTGAGGTCATGTAAACAATTGAATTAAATTAGATGGCAGTACATTACAATCTGCAAAATCATTTACTGTACCACATTTCACTGCGCTCAGAGAGTTAAATCACGAGAAATGTCTATTAAAATATTTCAAATTCGCTTAGTCGCCATGTTCTTTTTATACTTTACAGGTTTATGAAATATACATAGATAAACTTGTATCAGTACCCTTTATCACCGTACAAAACTGCAGGGTGATATCTGTAATAGTTTCGGAGATATAGAATGTCAGTGACATATTTCGCTCAGCCGCCATTTTGCAGTTATGTAAACAATTGAACTAAATTAGACTCCAGTGCATTACAATGTGTATAAACATTTGCTGTACCAAGTTTCATTACGTTTGGATAGTTAAACCGCGAGAAAAGCTTATTTACAAGTCTCAAATTCGCTTGACCGCCATGTTGGTTTTGTAGTCACCAGGTTTTTGAAAGTCTCATAGGTGAACTTATAGTAGTACCCTTTATAGCCGTACACAATTTCAGGGCGATATCGGCAATAGTTTCGGAGATATTGAATGCTAGTGAAATATTTCGCACAGCCTCCATTTTGGATCGTTGAGACGTAACAAAATTTGAAGGGCACGGTCGAGGTCGCCGGGAATAGTGCTATGAACTTACCGAGTTTCATTGAAATCGCTCCAGCCGTTTAGATTTTATTAGGGGGGGACACACACACACCTCACACACACACACGCAGACACGGACAAAAGGTGATCTCATAAGCCTATTTTTTCAAAATTGAAAATAGTCTAAAAATCTGCCGTTGGATAGTCTTGAACCCGGGATCTTCGAAAGAGCGAGCGGTCGCAATAACACTTGCACACATTTCCAACACATTCTGGGGTTTTTATTGCGCTTCTTGTTAACGCGTATGGTAAAATAATCAATTATTACAGTTAGATCTTAAATATTGATTGGAATGCATTCATTCAGTACCTGGCATATTTTCTTATTTACTTAAAGCAAGTTTCGCGACCGCTTTACGTTAATAAGGCGACAGAACTGCAAATAATGCCCTCAAACGACAGCCCTTCGGTTTTATTTTATACAACTTAGCGTCCAAAATGCTAGCGTGTGATACACTTCGGTCATACAAGCAGGTGTACTGACGAAGAGAACAGAATCATACAGGATTTTGTACCAGCGATCACAGCAGCTTCCTTGCCAGCGAGTGTCGTGTGATACGGGCCTAAAGACATGCTAAGACTTTTTGTTAAAATTTAATAACAAAACAAGATGTTCGGTAAAGAACGTATAGCCTACTTTCTCCTAAATGCATGGGTATTGTTATAACTCATTGCCCTTTTCAAGGAGTATAATTGAATGTTGGTTGTAGTAGCTTCTTGAAATACAACGTGCTATGCGGATATTATACATGAATATGATGTGCACTTTGCTAGTGCTACCTCTGTAAAAAAAAACATTCAATTCGGTTTCACCGTGTTTGAATTGATGTGGGGAATCGATTTGCACACATAAATGGCCCCTATCTGCAAACTATTGGGCTGATGACCTGGTAGTTCAGTCAAAAGATGCTTCCCACAAAAAGGTATAATGTTTAAAAATTTGGTAGAGATCAAATGATTAGGTTGGTCGTAATTTGATTTAAGCTTTTAACATTTGGGTGGCCGCCATTCCGTTTCTGTCAAAATGGCGGCGATATAAATCATGGCACTGAGGTGGCCTTTGCTAGTGCTACCTCTGTACCAAACTTCGTTCCATTCGGTTTCACCGTGTTTGAAAAGATAGAGGGAATCGATTTGCACACATACATGGCCGCTATCCGCACATTATTGGCCTGATGACCTTGTAGCTGGTCAAAAGATTCTCTATACATAAAGGTATGTTGTTGCAAAATTTGGTAGAGATCAGATTATTAGGTTGGTAGTAATTTGATTCAAGCTTTTGACATTAGGATGGCTGCCATTAAGTTTTCGTCAAGATGGTGGCGATATAAAACATGACACTGGAGTGCCCTTTACTAGTGCTACCTCTGTACCAAATTTGGTTCAATTCAGTTTCACCGTGTTTGAATTGATTGGGGGAATCGATTTGCACACATACATGGCCGTCATCTGCAAACTAATGGGCTGATGACCGTGTAGTTCAGTCAAACGACGCTCGCCATACAAGTATATGTTGTTGCAAAATTTGGTAGAGATCGGATGATTAAGTTAGTCGTAATTTGATTTAAGCTTTGAACATTTGGGTGGCCACCATTACGTTTCCGTCAAGATGGTGGCGATATAAAACATGACACTGAGGTGTTCTACTCTAGTGCTACCTCTGTACCAAATTTCGTTCAATTCGGTTTCACCGTGTTCGAATTCATTTTTTGCAAAAATCGAAAGTATGCTAATAATACCATGGGGATTTCTAAGGAATACGTATACTACGATGCAAGCTCTGGCGATCAGAATATCCTTCGATATGTTGCTGTTTTGTTTCATTTGAGGGGCTAGAACATCGCGGTCACATAGCCCCGTTTACTTGGGTGTGTGTGTAGAATTTGTCTGATAACCTGAGTTATTGCGGGCTTGTAATGATGTGTGTATTTGCAATTAAGGATTGGGAAGGAGGCGGCCGTGGCCTTAATATAGAATCCGTCCCGGAATTTGGTCGGAGTAGAAGTGGGAAACCACGGAAAACCATTTCCAGTGTGGCTGAGGTGGGAATCAAACCCACTTCTTCTCATATTTGCTTCACGAGGCTACGTGTACCCAATTTCAGCCCTCAGACAAGTATTACATTTCTTGGCAGAGCTGGGAATCGAACCCGGACCTCCGAACAACTCTTCGATATGTTATGTTAATATTCATGCCAGTTTTTTAATTTTCTGCCATTACAGGTCACGTGGCATATCGTACCAATTCGATCGTATTTTCCTTATAAAACATCAAAATTCAAAGTACTCTTCACAAAAATGAGTCGTAAGGCAATAAATGTGGCAATGTAGTTACATCCCGACTAAAATGGAATGTGAGCTTTCGTTCAAAAAAGTTTGCCTACTATCGGGCTCGAAGCAGCATTCTACCCTCTCGCGCCCACCACGTACGGTCAGGCTTCAAACCTCTCAGCCACCAATACATGGCTGAAGTAGCACGCTAATCGTGCTGTAGTTACTGTAACCGTCCCACCTCAAACGTTTAAGTCCATCTCAAAGTCTTCAATCACGGTTTATGGTGTTGATTTAACCTTTTACTATTACAGATCACGTGGCGTAAGCTATTAATTCGATCGTATTACGTGTATGTGTGTTATTTCAAGGAGCAGTAAGTCGTATGTTAGTAGAATGGGCCATAGTATTTGGCGGGGAAAAGTTTAAGGTCGTTTTTTCTTTGCTAGACCCATGACCCAATTACATTGCTGTCACACAGTCAGAGCGCAGAGCAATATCGACCATCGGGAGAATTGAGATGTTAGTTGGGTTTCATAAAACTAAATAATAAGGGGCGGGTGGACCACACTGTATATATTATCCAAGTACAAGTGTAGAATCCAGGTTGGGCACTCCAGAACAATTACTAATCTACTGACCTCCCAGCGTAGCCGAGCTTTCAAGTGGTTGGTTGGTTCCTTAGTTTAGGGGCTGCGACAACGCGGTCATGTAGCCCCATGTTCTTTAGGTGTGTGTAGAATCTGTCTGATAACTGGTGCTAATATTGATGACAGTATTAGTGTGTGTTACCTGTTTTTAATTCAAGTAAGGACTGCAGACAATAATTTCAAGTAGTTCCTACTTTCGCCACCAAGTGCTACCGTCCACGACACCTAGCTCTGAACTTGGCTACTACTAGATGCCATCACAACCAGCACCTGGTGACGAACGTTAGAATTTAAGAGCATTAATCAATCCTAACCTACAAATTTTTGTTTCACACAAGTTTAGTTAGTGGAAGGTTATTTTACATGCCATAAATCTATGACATGGGCCCGCTGGCTTTACTTCTCCTCCAAAGAAAGGCATTCTGAGGGATTTTTAATGCTCTTATACATTCGACGACTTCGGCTGGGTTAGAACCCGCGATCTTGGGCATAGAATCTCAGCATGGTACCTACTACGCCACCGAAGCCGTCAGCTTTCAAGTGGGCTTTCAAAAATTACTTTGTATTACCGAAGTCTACTCTAGCTTTAATCGTTGCAATAGTCACTTGTTACAGATTGAGGTAACGCATTGAACAACTTGTTTGAGTGAGATAGTAGTCTATGCCATTTAACCCTTGAGAGAGCGCATTCTTATGTTTTACTCGAGGATGCGTGCACGGTGGTTTAGACCGGGTTTAAGAAAAAACAAAAGTATTCATAATGTCGATTATTCAGGTTCGTATTGACGTAACTATGTCTTTGAAAGAATAATAAGATTTCCGCCTTTCAATTCTATTTATTATACTACTTACAGGGACATGTTTCGAGGGCTATCACTCCCCCTTCATCAGCCTGTGCAATAAAACTTCAAAGAAAACCTTCCTTATACAAGTAGGCCTACATGCAAATCAAATGAAGAAAGTTTCTACAGAATAATAAAATATAATAAAAATGTACTCCAATCCATTGTTTTCGACTCCCGTTCGACGCTCCAAAGAAGATCTTCTTAATGGATTTCTAGGCCTGTGCGCTCCAAAGCAACTGAATTGGGCCGGTGCAGCGGGCAGAAGATCTTCTTTGGAGCGTGGATCGGAAGTCGAAAAAAAGAAGTGAACAGTCTTTCACTTCTAGGTACACAGAACAGAAAATATGACCTATGTTGTAGGTAGTCGTACGCTTTACGTCGGTGTTTAGTGCTGAGCTTGGAATCGAATCTCAGTTTTGCCTCACGAAGGTGAGTTCCAGCCCTCAGACGAGAACTAAATTTCTTGGGAGAGTCCGGAATCGAACCCGTACTCTGGAATGACAGCCAAGAATGCTAGCCACTACACCACAAGGTGGTCCGTTGTAATGGCTTGGTCATGTTGACACACCGGGTTCCGTGAGATCTCCAAAGTTAAGCAACATTGGGTTTGGTCAAAACTTGTATTTGTTCTAGGGTCTGGGGGACAACGTGCTGTTATTGGGGGAAGGATAGAACAAGTAATCGCCTGCTCAGGGACACCACCTCGAAGTTGTAAACGAGCCTACGGGCTGCAACCACTGGAATGTCCGGACGTTTCAACAATAGTTGGGGGAAGTATTTCCTCGCAGACGATAGACTTCGAAGCTCGTAACAAACTACGACAAATATTTAAATAAACATGGAAATTATGGGAAAAATGAATAAATGCTTGTACAATGAACATAAATTGTAACACATTTTGGTAATTATGTTGCTATTGCGAAACGGACCGTACTTATAAAGTGAGAGCCTTCACTATAGAACGGAGCTTTGCTGGCCCATATGACGGGTGGAGAGTGATTTTTCAGCGCCAATTGACTAGCACTTTCCGATAACAAAAGAGCAGGACGGGAAGCTCCAAATGCTGGCATTGCATTTGTTACTTAAGCAGCTGGCAAAATACCATAGTTGAAATAAGTAAAACTAGTGGTGAAGTACTGTAGCCTATCTCGTATCCCGGGGACAGGGTTAGGTATGAAACAAAACATCGAATTTTCCTAATGGAAACTTATCTTCTCAAGAAGAAGTCTTCCAGTAAATGTGTTCGTAAGTTCCAGCACCTTGCGATTTTTACTCGTGGGGGAACCCCCAACCAAAATGTATACAGATACAATCCGCGTACTCTGGGGGCTCTTGAGAGCAAAATAACTACACCGATACGAAATATCAGTCAGGGTGAATTACAGCGAGTGTACCAAAACTTCCTACGTTGGTGCAATGTGTGTTTGGAAAACGAAGAACAGCATTTCCAGCAACTATTCTGAAATTCATGTAAGTACAGTAGTTATGATTATTAAACAGCATCGCACCTGCACTGACTTCCACGGCCTCCTATTTTAAATTTCACTGCGTGGTTAGTGTCATAGTAATCGAGGAGGCCATGGCCGAATACAAGGTATTCTCTGCGTCCCATGCGCTCTGTTCAGTAAACGAAACTGGCGGAATCTCGACAGATAATTATGAATATTTAAAGTAATAATAATAATAATATCGTATGGCCTCGGATGCCGGGTGCAAGTTTTGTAATTTGACACCCAGAGGGTAGCTTGTATGTCGAATTTCGTTGTTCTTTGAATCACTATGAAAGTCAAGGAGGTTAGATATCTAAGCTCTTTGAACACTATAGCGCTTTCTAGTAGAGAAATGAGGAACTTTCTGTTGGCGGAAACTCCCGGGAGTAATTTTGCCATTATGAACACGGCCTACTGAATTCAAATGGGTTCTTTGACATGCCAACATCGTATGACATGCGTGCCGTATTTTTGCCGCCTTTCAAAAATCACTTACCACGGCCAGGAGCGAACCTGCAATATTGGGGTTGGTAGACCGACACGCTATCCTCTCACACACCGTGGCAAGCTAATGTTTAATGTGTAAATGTGTTAAACTAGTTGGGCACTACGCTGTTGAAAGCGCCAGTGCCCCGACCGTCACGCGGCGACAGCGAGGTCCCATTCTATAGGGAAGGCTCTCACTGTGTATAACCCCATACATGAGCAATGAAAAAATAATTTGTTATTGATAGGAATGAACAGGGAAGCCCTTCTTTCTTCAAAATCGTAATGCTGATGCTGATTTTCTTTACAACAGAAAGCATTTCAACCCATGGTGGTTCGTAGGTGAAGTGAGCGTCCACTTTTCGCCACACAGAAATTTCTAGCTCCGTTGACTCCAATGAACTCCTAATACTGAGACTTTTGAAACTGGAGGCAACATCGCGAACACGCCAGTAAAAGGGGAACACGTGCCTTCATTGATCGGCAGCATCAACACCGTCCCCCGGGAGGTGTAAAATGACACGGGGATGAAAATACTGGACGGACAAGAACACTTCTAACTTGAAGAAGTACATGACTTACTTGACGGTGAGTTGTTGGGCATCACCACGAGCCAAGGGTCTAGAATATTCTACTGCAATATATGACCGAGAGGGGTGCAGGTCTACGCAACAATTATGGTCTCTGAAGGCATTTTTCAGTGTTGCCTTAGTAGTCGAAATTAAATGTTTTTCAGTCAGTCGACACGATAGTACCCAATTGTAATGGGTTGGTTCCTTAGTTTAGGGGCTGAGACAACGCAGTCATCTAGCCCCGTTATCTGTCTGATAACCGGTGTTAATTGTTATGACTGTATTAGCGTGTGTTAACTGTAATTGAGGTAAGGACTGCAGACGATCAATTTTCAAGTAGTTCCTACTTTTGCTACCAAATGATACCGTCAACGACACCTAGCTGTGAACTTGGTTACTAGATACTGTGCCCGTTTAGACCGGAGTCCGCACGACCACATATGCATTTTACCAATAATCAGTCAGCACGAGAATCAAAATATCCCGGAGCGCCAGATGGGTTAAAGCAAATCGCAAAAACGACATCAAATTTATAAAAATGCTTTGCTGATTTTTGGCTCAATGCAACAATAAGGATAGAAGGAGATTTAATTGGGTGAAACACATCTGGTAAAATTATCTCAGTTTATTTAAAGTTAAAATCTGACTGCAAGAATAATGCTCAAAGCAGCATCATCCACGTGTGGCGATCCACACTCTTATTTACACACAATATACAGAAATCTTCCAAACACATCTGACAATCTTTTTGAAAACACAAGTCCGATTGTTAGTCCTGTGGACTGTGTTCCAAAATTATTAACATTTTATTCCAGTGCAAAATGAATTGTCCATACTGGAAATAACATCGATCACTGTTTGACTATTTACATGGTATTAACACTCGTAGAATAAATGTTTATAGAATTTCTTAGACTTTCATTTGTTTTCCAATTTTCAAAAAATATATCGTTGAAACTATTATTATCATCGTAGCAACACAAATTATTAACACATATTAACAACATCTGAAAAATATTTGACCATTGAGCATAGCATCGAAGAACTGTGCGAAGCACAACAACAATTAATTGTTCTTCTGACATTAAACATTCGAGAAGTGACTCGATTATGAACTTCAAGTTCCAAACAAAACATATGATTTCTGAATCATCAACTTGATCAATAAATGGTTGAACCATTCAACTATTAGATTTTCCACTTGGGAACAATATTATAAAAATATTTATATTTATGGCCATTTCTAGCAACTTTCACAACTTGCAATTCTTCGACAGAATGCGGAAATTAGAATTGTAGTCTTATAATGAATTCATTTAGTTCATGGCACTAGGATTGAAAATATCCTTCAAATTATTCGTGGTTAAAGAATTATTTTAAATTGGCAGTGGCCCATTCTACTATTTGTGTAAGAACACAATATTATAACAACAACAACAACGGCAAAGGTCTTCCTCTGAAGAAGAATAAACTACTATCATGACAAATCCGGGTTCTAGCAAAATCAAAGTCTAAATGGAATTCGTAAACAAGGTTGAAATAAGAACTGATGGTTTCAAAGAAATAACCTTCGGGTTATTCATACGACGAAATGTGTGGCTCCAATACTCCTCCTATAAACCTGAGCCATCGAACCTGCTATTTGATTGATGCTCGAAAAAACCTTCATTCCTGCGACTTAACATGCGCACCTGGGAATGGCATTACAACTATTCCACACACATAAATTATCTTCCCAAAATTTATACAATAAATCAAGCCTCTGCTTGTTATCAACACTGGAAGATTAATAAACTTACAAGTTTATTTTATTTTACCATTCAGTTCAACCCGTGACTTTACCATACTTATGAAAAGCTTTATTTCACTTTCGAGTGTATTTACGTCATGATTTTATATAAATACAACAATATCCTATTTGATACAAATATCAATTGCTTCCCGTTTCATGCCTCTCCGTGTTATATGAAACATATACTTTGCTCATAGCAAATATCAACTGTTCAACCAGAACTGAAATGTAGGTTGAATGCGGGCTTGCGCTAACCACTCTCCTTCGGAAAATCTCCTGTTCCAAACTAGAAATGTTTCAACTACTTCATAGACTCTTTCTCTCAATACATATGATTATTATAAAATATAATATCCAAGAATTATTTAGAAAAATTATGAAAATTATTATTATTATTATTAGTGGATTATTATTATTATTATTATTTCAAATATGTTTAATTATCATCTCATTATGTGAGAATCCACATGTTCGAACCTTCGAATATGGAAAAAAATATCCATTCCTCAACAAAAATAAATTTAACTTTTACAGTTACATCGGCTGATTACCGTGATTTCCCAAAAATATGAAAAATTTAAATAAATGCTCAAAATGCTCGGTCATCGATCCTAAACTGTTCTGAGTGCTGAAAATGCTCAGAATAAATCTAACAAGTCTTGCGTAAATCATTACAAGCTTTAAATATGACGAAAAAAAATGTGTTGGTCATCTGCAGAAAAAATAGTTTGTTCCAATTAGCTAAGCATAAAATAATTCAAATGTGGCTTACATTTCTTGATGTTCTTGAAGTGTCGTAAACCTGGTCTATACCAGATTTATCCGTCAACATGCCCTAGCGGACAAGCACGTATAATCCTTGTATCGGCCGCCATTGTAGACCCACAAATCGTCTAGTCAGACATAATGGTAGTATCTTTCGACGTTTTAAATGACTGTGGTTCCATTTTAATATGGGCTTCTAACAAAGCCATAACAGTTTGTTGAAAAGGGTCAGATCTAAGCGATCTCTTCTTAAATGTGTCAGTTGTAACCTAACTCACTGTAATCTCATCAGTACAAGAAAAACGTTGACAGTCTAAGCAGTTAACGGCTGTTCTGAAGATCGTTCCCTGGGCATGGTTTGTATATCACCATCTGCCATGCGCTAGACAACTTGCAGTTTCCCTTGCGTAGACTAATGAACGCCACCGTTATAGACTATTCTTCAATGTACTGACGGATTGAAGTGGTTAAATAGTTACAAAATATGAAAACTGACTTTAAATGGATTTAAACATCCAAGTATTAATTTACTATTGGACTGTGACAATACTATTTTCTAGACCAAGTCTAGCATATGTCCTTTAAGAAATATAAATATTTCCACCAATGTCTGTAGAAAAACAATCACCTCAGTGATTCTCCTCACCAGAAACTTACTAAGTTCCAACTCGTTTGCGCAGCACTTCTCGTGACTATCACGATTTTAAAAGTACTTCTTCGTAGAGGCGGCAACCATGTGCCTTGGCTCAGCGTAGACGCAACTTGTTCGCCAAGTGCTTGTGATGAATTGAGCTAACTAAGCCTGCTCCAGCTTGCTTTTATACAAAAACGGTCAGGGTCACGCGTCATCGCCTGATATCTAAAAATCCTCATATCTCTCGAATCCCTGGTCCGATTTACTTGATACAAATTGCATTCTCTTTCATTTGGCCGTGCCAGTAATCTGATCCCAGTCTCAAGTCTCTGCTCCATAGTTAACTATTTAATCAATAAATTGTCTCCACCTCTGCTGTTACTCGCTACGTCATTTACCATCCAACTATCGGTAATTTCCTTCGAAAGGCTTCGAGAAGCAATGTAGCGCGATATTCAAATATCCGAACTTTCAAACGCTGCTACAGCCTTTCCCTTGATATCTAGGTGTCTGAAACTTGGAATACCCATTCCTAGATTTGGGCACATCCACCCCACACCTAGCAAAAAATAAAAATTGAAAAATTTTTATTTTTCCTATCTACACATTAAATTATCTGGTTCTTGAATAATAGATCTTCAAATTCGAAGCATTGTAAGTTCCCACGATGTTACCAGTTCGTGTATTAGCTACTTCATAGCTTCATGAAAAATCAGAGACCATTGAGCATCTCCCTCGATGTCTTCCTCTTCTTTTCCCTCGAAGTTTATCTCTTCGGTATTCTTGAATTTAATCGTCTCTGTCTTCATATCTATCACTGCTTGATATTTCTGAATGAAATCTGCTCCCAATATCATGTCAAAAGCCATGTCCTTCATTACAACAAATACATGTCGGAAATCATGTCCTCCAATCGTAATACATAAGTATAATTGTGTTTTACACAGAGATATTTTATTGGGTATTATTCCTTGGATCTTAATTCCTGATACTGGAATTTCCTCTAAATTCTCTTTGAGCTTCCACAGAATATAAAGCTTCTCACTCACCAGACAAAGCATAGCCCCAGTATCGATCAACGTATCGACAGGCATACCAAATACTTCGCATGAAATGATTGGCATTCTAATTCTGGTACCCATTTCTTTTCGTTCGTCATTCTGTTGAATTAAGTCATCATCCTCTGCTTGCCATTTAATTATTCT
Organism: Meconema thalassinum; assembly: GCA_946902985.2. Classification (NCBI taxonomy): domain Eukaryota; kingdom Metazoa; phylum Arthropoda; class Insecta; order Orthoptera; family Tettigoniidae; genus Meconema; species Meconema thalassinum. Next base: position 2,055,040,330 of record OX336388.2, on the reverse strand, counting down.
GGAAGTGAAAGTATTCAAAATTCTATCTTCTACTGTGAATTCGAAGTTTTTTTTTCATTACCATTCCCCCGGGATTGTTGTGTTCCCGATGGACCTGGATCATTGGGCCTCTGCTCCACAAATTGTAAGTTATCTTGGTGTCTTGCTTCCAAGTTTTTCCTCGTGTCCTTGTTAAACTCTTCATTGGACTGACGAGTATCTACATTCCCTCTGTTATTATAGTTATTACCATAGGATCTTCTTTCCTGGTACCTTCCTTGAGTATCTCGTGGTCTTCTCCATCGAGTGTTGTATCGATTACCACCATCCGGTCTTGCATATGGTTTGTAACTGTATCTGTTACGGTATTGGTTCCATCCTCTCGTATTGGAATCTTCCCTCGGCGATTTCTCTTCTCGCTCCTCTCGAATCTCTCGAGGTGTCTGAGAATAACTGTCAGCCATAACAGCATACACAGCGTTGTTACTCTTTACTCCCTTCTGATGAAAGAATTGAGCGTTTGTATGATCCAGCTTTTGCAATACTTCATCAAACTGTTCCATATTGTAGATGTCAGCAGCGATCAAAGTCCTCTGGACGTCTGCTGGAAATTGTCGTATTAAAGCAGTAATCAACTCGTTATCTGGCATTGGCGGATCTAAATGTTGGAGTTTAGACAGCTGTCCAGAAAAGTATGTAGAGTATCGAGTAGGTTGTGACGTCGAGAATCTCTTCGAATACAACTCTGCTCTAACTTGCTGTTGGGTTTCAGGGGACCAAAACTTCTTCAATAACCCACGAGAAAACTCCTCAAAAGTATTTAGAGTGGATCTAAATGCTCTAAACCACAAAAGTGCGGGACCTTCCAAGAACTTCCCTATTACCCTGATCTGTCTTTCTTTAGGGATCTTAGAATCTTTCAGATAATCACCTGCTTCTCTCAGAAATTCCACGGGTGTTACAGAATCTCGCCCTGAAAATTTAGAAGGCTTGTCTTCTATATTCTTAAATACAGTTATGGGGTTGGATTGAAATACTGTCCTGACCTCATCCTGTCTATCAGTCTCTCTAGCTCCTCCTAGATTTATCTGTATCTGTTCCTTTCCTTTTACATTCGGCATTTTCAAAAGATGATCAGACTGTTTCTCATCTTTTATTTGAGTTTTCATAGCCTCAAGTTCCTTCTGGTTTTCTTCTGCCATCTTCTTGATTGCTTCAGTCTCTTTACAATTGTCTTTAACATCAATGGATATCTGGTTCATAACAGCCTCATGACTTTTCAATGACCCTGTCATATCTGATATGTCCTTCTGAGTTGCTTGAATATCCTTGGCAATTACTTCAATGTGGGATGACAAAGATTCCCTAATCTCCTTGATTCCCTCTTGATTCTCCAGCTTGAGTGTGTCTTTAATTTCATTGACAACTGTGGTTTTAATCTCAGTTTGCAATTCATGAATCACTCCCTCTCTTATTTCTATAAAAATTATCACAATTTCAAATCGGCATGCGATTGACCATGTCTAAATCGAGACCCACGTTCGAAGCCATTTCTCTCTCTATCTTATTTTATGTGCCCGTTTAGACCGGAGTCCGCACGACCACATATGCATTTTACCAATAATCAATCAGCACGAGAATCAAAATATCCCGGAGCGCCAGATGGGTTAAAGCAAATCGCAAAAACGACATCAAATTTATAAAAATGCTTTGCTGATTTTTGGCTCAATGCAACAATAAGGATAGAAGGAGATTTAATTGGGTGAAACACATCTGGTAAAATTATCTCAGTTTATTTAAAGTTAAAATCTGACTGCAAGAATAATGCTCAAAGCAGCATCATCCACGTGTGGCGATCCACACTCTTATTTACACACAATATACAGAAATCTTCCAAACACATCTGACAATCTTTTTGAAAACACAAGTCCGATTGTTAGTCCTGTGGACTGTGTTCCAAAATTATTAACATTTTATTCCAGTGCAAAATGAATTGTCCATACTGGAAATAACATCGATCACTGTTTGACTATTTACATGGTATTAACACTCGTAGAATAAATGTTTATAGAATTTCTTAGACTTTCATTTGTTTTCCAATTTTCAAAAAATATATCGTTGAAACTATTATTATCATCGTAGCAACACAAATTATTAACACATATTAACAACATCTGAAAAATATTTGACCATTGAGCATAGCATCGAAGAACTGTGCGAAGCACAACAACAATTAATTGTTCTTCTGACATTAAACATTCGAGAAGTGACTCGATTATGAACTTCAAGTTCCAAACAAAACATATGATTTCTGAATCATCAACTTGATCAATAAATGGTTGAACCATTCAACTATTAGATTTTCCACTTGGGAACAATATTATAAAAATATTTATATTTATGGCCATTTCTAGCAACTTTCACAACTTGCAATTCTTCGACAGAATGCGGAAATTAGAATTGTAGTCTTATAATGAATTCATTTAGTTCATGGCACTAGGATTGAAAATATCCTTCAAATTATTCGTGGTTAAAGAATTATTTTAAATTGGCAGTGGCCCATTCTACTATTTGTGTAAGAACACAATATTATAACAACAACAACAACGGCAAAGGTCTTCCTCTGAAGAAGAATAAACTACTATCATGACAAATCCGGGTTCTAGCAAAATCAAAGTCTAAATGGAATTCGTAAACAAGGTTGAAATAAGAACTGATGGTTTCAAAGAAATAACCTTCGGGTTATTCATACGACGAAATGTGTGGCTCCAATACTCCTCCTATAAACCTGAGCCATCGAACCTGCTATTTGATTGATGCTCGAAAAAACCTTCATTCCTGCGACTTAACATGCGCACCTGGGAATGGCATTACAACTATTCCACACACATAAATTATCTTCCCAAAATTTATACAATAAATCAAGCCTCTGCTTGTTATCAACACTGGAAGATTAATAAACTTACAAGTTTATTTTATTTTACCATTCAGTTCAACCCGTGACTTTACCATACTTATGAAAAGCTTTATTTCACTTTCGAGTGTATTTACGTCATGATTTTATATAAATACAACAATATCCTATTTGATACAAATATCAATTGCTTCCCGTTTCATGCCTCTCCGTGTTATATGAAACATATACTTTGCTCATAGCAAATATCAACTGTTCAACCAGAACTGAAATGTAGGTTGAATGCGGGCTTGCGCTAACCACTCTCCTTCGGAAAATCTCCTGTTCCAAACTAGAAATGTTTCAACTACTTCATAGACTCTTTCTCTCAATACATATGATTATTATAAAATATAATATCCAAGAATTATTTAGAAAAATTATGAAAATTATTATTATTATTATTAGTGGATTATTATTATTATTATTATTTCAAATATGTTTAATTATCATCTCATTATGTGAGAATCCACATGTTCGAACCTTCGAATATGGAAAAAAATATCCATTCCTCAACAAAAATAAATTTAACTTTTACAGTTACATCGGCTGATTACCGTGATTTCCCAAAAATATGAAAAATTTAAATAAATGCTCAAAATGCTCGGTCATCGATCCTAAACTGTTCTGAGTGCTGAAAATGCTCAGAATAAATCTAACAAGTCTTGCGTAAATCATTACAAGCTTTAAATATGACGAAAAAAAATGTGTTGGTCATCTGCAGAAAAAATAGTTTGTTCCAATTAGCTAAGCATAAAATAATTCAAATGTGGCTTACATTTCTTGATGTTCTTGAAGTGTCGTAAACCTGGTCTATACCAGATTTATCCGTCAACATGCCCTAGCGGACAAGCACGTATAATCCTTGTATCGGCCGCCATTGTAGACCCACAAATCGTCTAGTCAGACATAATGGTAGTATCTTTCGACGTTTTAAATGACTGTGGTTCCATTTTAATATGGGCTTCTAACAAAGCCATAACAGTTTGTTGAAAAGGGTCAGATCTAAGCGATCTCTTCTTAAATGTGTCAGTTGTAACCTAACTCACTGTAATCTCATCAGTACAAGAAAAACGTTGACAGTCTAAGCAGTTAACGGCTGTTCTGAAGATCGTTCCCTGGGCATGGTTTGTATATCACCATCTGCCATGCGCTAGACAACTTGCAGTTTCCCTTGCGTAGACTAATGAACGCCACCGTTATAGACTATTCTTCAATGTACTGACGGATTGAAGTGGTTAAATAGTTACAAAATATGAAAACTGACTTTAAATGGATTTAAACATCCAAGTATTAATTTACTATTGGACTGTGACAATACTATTTTCTAGACCAAGTCTAGCATATGTCCTTTAAGAAATATAAATATTTCCACCAATGTCTGTAGAAAAACAATCACCTCAGTGATTCTCCTCACCAGAAACTTACTAAGTTCCAACTCGTTTGCGCAGCACTTCTCGTGACTATCACGATTTTAAAAGTACTTCTTCGTAGAGGCGGCAACCATGTGCCTTGGCTCAGCGTAGACGCAACTTGTTCGCCAAGTGCTTGTGATGAATTGAGCTAACTAAGCCTGCTCCAGCTTGCTTTTATACAAAAACGGTCAGGGTCACGCGTCATCGCCTGATATCTAAAAATCCTCATATCTCTTGAATCCCTGGTCCGATTTACTTGATACAAATTGCATTCTCTTTCATTTGGCCGTGCCAGTAATCTGATCCCAGTCTCAAGTCTCTGCTCCATAGTTAACTATTTAATCAATAAATTGTCTCCACCTCTGCTGTTACTCGCTACGTCATTTACCATCCAACTATCGGTAATTTCCTTCGAAAGGCTTCGAGAAGCAATGTAGCGCGATATTCAAATATCCGAACTTTCAAACGCTGCTACAGCCTTTCCCTTGATATCTAGGTGTCTGAAACTTGGAATACCCATTCCTAGATTTGGGCACAATACCACCGCGGTGAACGTTGGAACAAATGGAGCATTAATGAAATATAATCTAGAAATTTAGCTTCACACAAAAGTAGTTAGGTTATTTTTCATGCCATAAATCTATGACATGGACCCTTCGGCTTTACTTCCCCTCCTAAGGTAGGCACACTGAGGGATTTTCAACCCTCTTAAAAAATCCGACGACTTCGGCTGGGTTTGAACCCGCGATAATAGGGATAGCAGTTCAGCATGCTTCTGACTACGCCACCGAAGGCATTATTTATTAATTAATTAATCTAATGTATTTGCTTTTCAGGATTAGTGAATCACTCAATACAATTTGATACACTCGCGATGACCGACTGAAAATTTTCTACCAATAGACTACATTCTCTTTAATGCAATTTGACTGCAGACAATTTTAGTTATTATTAAATAAAGAAAGTAGATTTTAACACAGAACTGATGGCAATGATAGAGGATTTCAGCAGTGTTTTCCAATGGTGACAAAATCTGGAGATGCGGGTTTGACTTCCGCATGCGTTAGAAACTTAAATTATCTGGACCTAATAGTTGAAATTCTCCATTGTTCATGATAAGAGTGTGAATGTGCTAGTCAAATAATACAATGGCATTCAAACCGTGATTGATAAAGTAATTTCAATAAGTCTCCATGCTTGAACAACAAAGGAGGGCTACATTTTTGCCAAACCATCGCACAGCGGCAACGATGTCACGATAGGTCAGAGCGTCGCTATTAATCACCGCCTTGGTGAGGGGCGGACGGAGACTAATTACAAACCCCTGACGAAGAATGTTTTCGTGTTTTACGTTTTTCAAAATACGATAATTGATCTATAGATTAGTGAAATCTCTCGCAGTTGAATAACACTGAAATTAAAGTAGAAACCTTGTTGTTCTGTAACACTGTCATGTTGTAATGGTTGCCTAAGTAAACTACGTAACGGCGCACAGCCACAGGGGAAGGGTATACTACTTTGTAGCACAGTCATGTTGTATTGGTTGCTTATATGGACTATGTCGCGGCGCACTAAGACAGGGAAAGGGTATTCTCTTTAGTAACACAGTCATGTTGTAGGTCTAATACTTGCCTATAAGTAAAGCCCTGCGCGGATGCGGGTATAAGCGAATATTCCCGCAGATATCCGCAAATTATCTCGCCTTGCGGATATAGTTTGCATGACAGTGCGGTTAGCGGATACGCGGCGGTTAATATTTAATTTGCGGATAGTATTTAGAATACAATGTTGAACTGGATTTTTAGCCTATTTTCAATTTTGAAAAAAAAAAAATAGGCTTATGAGATCACCTTTTGTCCGTGTGTGTGTGTGTGTGTGTGTCCTAATAACTTCTATACGGCTGGAGCGATTTCAATGAAACTCGGTAAGGTCATAGCACTATTCCGGACGACCCCGACCGTGCCCTTCAAATTTTGTTACGTCTCACCAATCCAACATGGCGGCTGTGCGAAATATTTCACCAGCATTCAATATCTCCGAAACTATTCCCGATATCACCCTGGAATTTTTTATGGTGATAAAGGAAACTACTACAAGTTCACCTATGTGACTTTTGAAGAACTGATAACTACAAAACCAACCAAGCGGCCATGCGAATTTGCGACTTTTAAATAGACTTTTCTCGCAATTTAATCAACCAAACGCAACAAAACTTGGTACAGTATATGTTTATACACATTGTAATGCACCGACATCTAACTTCGTTCAATTGTTTACATAACCTCAAGATGGCGGATGTGCGAAATATTTCACTGGCATTCAATATCTCTGAAACTATTAGCGGTATCACCCTGAAATTTTGTACGGAGATAAAGGGCACTACTGGAAGTTCATCTATAAGACGTTCAAAATCCGGTTAACTAAAATCCGAACATGGTGGTCAAGCGAATTTGAAAATTTTAAATAGACCTTTCTCGCGATTTAATGTGACAAATGCAATGAAATCTGGTACAGGAAATGTTTATACACATTGTAATACACTGGTATCTAATTTAGTTCAATTGTTTCCATAACCACAAGATGGCATCTGTGCGAAATTTTAAAATCTCCTTGTTACTTCTTGTGTCCTAATCATGGGATTGAAGTTTGAATGCAACACGTACACAATAATCTTCATGTAACAGTACATAACTCTAGGACCTAAATATATAAAATCCAACATGGCAACCATCCGAAATATTTAGTCGGTTCTCAATATCTACGAATCTATTACAGCAATCAGACTGAAATTTTGTATGTTGATAATGGCAGTTAACATAAGTAGGATATATGAAAAGAGGCTGTATAGTTCTTCATGGAACTACTTGTTAAAAATAATTTCAGTTTTTGCTAAGATCTGCGTCTTTTACGTTATTTCCCTATTTTCTTTCGCTTGGTTTGTATGAGAGAAACCAGTCATGGAAATACTCTCAATTAATTAGTGTTCACTTATTCCCAAGGAAACGTCCTTTTAACCTGCACTTGCCTGCACGAGTATATCCGACGAGTAAGTAAGTGCTATAATTAGCCACCCATTGTTTCACTTGCCGTTACTCAGAGAGACAAAACTCAAGTCAACATTACCATGAGATTCACATAGAATAGGGGAACGAATTTCTCCCCAAAAGTCTAAATGTGTTGCTTTAATACTTTATCTAATAAATAAAAGTAGTTCCGTGAAGAACTATACAGCCTATTTTCATATATCCCACTTATGTTAATTGCCTCTATCAACATACACAATTTCAGTTTGATTGCTGTAATAGATTCGTAGATATTGAGAACCGACTAAATATTTCGGATGGTCGCCATGTTGGATTTTATATATGTAGGTCCGAGTGTTATGTACTGTTACATGAAGATTATTGTGTACGTGTAGCATTCACACTTCAATCGCATGATTAGGACACAAGAAGTAACAAGGAGATTTTAGAATTTCGCACAGCTGCCATCTTGTGGTTATGGAAACAATTGAAATAAATTAGATGGCAGTGGATTAACATTCGTATAATGATTTACTGTACCAAGTTTCACTGCACTTGGATGGTTAAATTGCGAGAAACGTCCATGTGAATATTTATACTTCGCATCGCCGCCATGTTGGATTTGTGATCACCAGGTTATTTAAAGTCCTATAGGTGAACCTAAGTTCATAGCCCCTATGGACATAAAAATTCATTTTGATTTCTATAATAGATTTGTAGATATTCAGAGCCGTCTAAATATTTCGGATGGTCGCCATGTTGGATTGTTAAATGTATAGGCCATGGAGTCATGTACCATTAAAGGAAAATTATTGCATAGGTTCATTATTCAAACTTTCACATCGATCGCATGATTACGACACAAGAAATAAAAACTTAATTTTAAAATTCTCAAAGCCGCCATCTTGAGGTTATGTAAACAATTGAATTAAATTAGATACCAGTGTATTACAATGTGTATAAACATTTCCTGTACCAGATTTCATTGCGGTTGGAACAGTAAATCTCGAGAAAGGTCTATTTAATATTTTCAAATTAGCTTGGCCGCCATGTTCGTTTTTCAGTTAACCGGTTTTTGAAAGTCTTATAGATGAACTTCCAGTAGTGCCCTTTATCTCCGTACAAAATTTCAGGGTGATACCGCTAATAGTTCCAGAGATATAGAATGCCGGTGAAATATTTCGCACATCCGCCATCTTGTGGTTATGTACACAATTGAACGAAGTTAGATGTCGGTGCATTACAATGTGTATAAACATATACTGTACCAAGTTTTATTGCGTTTGGTTGGTTAAATTGCGAGAAACGTCTATTTAAAAGTCACAAATTCGCGTGGCCGCCATGTTGGTTTTGTAGTTACCAGTTTTTCAAAAGTCACATAGGTGAAGTTCTAGTAGATCTCTTTATCACCGTAAAAATTCCAGGGTGATATCGGGAATAGTTTCGGAGATATTGAATCCTGGTGAAATATTTCGCACAGCCGCCATGTTGGATTGGTGAGACGTAACAAAATTTGAAGGGCACGGTCGGGGTCGTCCGGAATATTGCTATGAACTTACCAAGTTTTATTGAAATCGCTCCTGCCGTTTAGAAGTTATTAGGACACACACACACACACACACACACACACACACATACACACACATACACGGATTAAAGGTGATCTCATAAGCCTATTTTTTTTTCAAAATTGAAAATAGGCTAAAAATATTATTGTAATATCAGCGAATTTGGATAACAAACGTGCGGATACGGTGAAAAGCCGTGCGGTTGTGGGGCGGATGCGGATAATAGTCGTGCGGATGCGGAGCGGTTGCGGGTAACAGTCGTGTGGATGTGGGCCAGATGAGGATAACAGTCGTGCGGATGCGGATAACAGTCGTGTGGATGTGGAGCTGATGCGGATAACAGTCGTGTGGATGCGGGCCGGATGTGGATAACGTTTTTGGTTACGCGCGCAGGGCTCCTCTACGAGGGGTAAGGTATACTGCTGCGTAACACACTCGTGTTCTGATGGTTGCCAAGAAGTACTTCGTCACGGCGCGATAAGAGGATGGACATGTGTACTTGTGCAGCACAAGTAGATACAATTCTAATAGGCCGAAGAATACATTTCCATGGTATATTGCGTTGTATTACACTGCAATGATACGAGGCATTAGGACACAATGAGATAATTAACATTGCCTCAGTGATTATAACCATAGAGCATTAGTACTTTGTATTCAGTGTATTTCTGACAGTTAATATGGTTCTTTCAGGGTGAGAAAAACACAACAAATAGGACCAATCCGTCATACAATTTCCTACATTGCTACATGAAAATATAAACGGAATATTCCATCATTTGGGCACTCCTGTAGGAAGGAAGAAAACTAAAGCTCGTTTAGCGAAGAAACAGTTCAAAAATGGGACGTAGCACAAAGTTTGCTATGACAGCGGGATCCAGATAAAGTGTACCCTACGTCTGCTGGTGAGCCCAAAGACGATAAAGATATTATAATATTAGCCAACTAATGGCTACACTGCGTTCTGCTGCACGGCTGAAAGCAACGGGAAACCACAGCCGTAATGCTCTTCCCGAGGATATGCACTTCTGTATGCATTGAAGCATGGAGGTATGTATCAAACCAGTCAAAAGACTGAAGACTCAAACAACAACAGCATTTTAGTATGTTTGTTGTTGTTACTTCTCCCGATTCCACCTGTACGTTGCGTAATTTCCTGTACAAACCAGTTGTTCCCCACTAGAGAACTCTTTACCGGCACTCGACGTTGCTGACATTAGTTCATACAAAAATTATAGGGAGCACATGACACAATCAAAGACAATTTGGATTGAAGAGCTCCGTGCATAGCCTTGTAAGTTATCTCGACCACCACAAGAGAACTCAGGAACCTTGGGTTCTACTGCGTGCATATAAGGGAATATATGGAGAGTACTGACCCCAATGAATTACAACTACGCACGCACTGCAGCAGCACATACATCACAATGAGATAGAAGTGTCACAAAAGGACTACACTCCTTAAAGTTAGAAAAGAACTAACAGCTGCGAGTCTCCGTTTGTTATCAATGCGGTCAGGAACATTCAATTCTGAACTCGAAAGCCTGTTGTCGTTTCATATGAAGGGCTTGGACTTCGTGGTCATTTACCCCTGTGTTTTGGATGTATACAGAATACACAGTATAGCATTTTTCTGGTCACGTGTGTTATTGTGGTGTCCATGGTAATGTATCTTTAAGAAAGGTGATAGGGCACAATGTGGTAATTATCGAGGTATATCGTTGCTTTCTGTTGCTGGTAAAATCCTGGCCAACGTCTTATCCAACCGTTTGAAGCCGTTGGCCGAAGAAATACTGCCTGAAACTCAGTGTGGCTTTCGACCTAATCGAAGCACAACTGATATGATCTTCTGTGCTAGGCAGATGCAGGAGAAATCCAGAGAACAAGGACGCCCTCTATATATGGCTTTCATAGATATTGTTAAAGCATTTGATTCGGTCAATCGAGAAATGCTATGGAGGATTCTTGCCACACTTGGCTGCCCCCCAAAATTCATTCAGATTCTTCGATTACTACATGATGATATGAATGGCACGGTCCTTAACAGCAATGGCCCTGGAGAGCCATTTAAGATTACAACGGGTGTCAAATAGGGATGTGTGATTGCCCCCACACTCTTTATTTTAAATGTATGTTAGTGTTGTACTAAATTTGGTCCAAGAAAAGATTCCAAAGGGTGTAGAAATTATATCCAGGACAGATGGAGGTTTATGCAATCTCAACAGATTACGTGCAAAAACTAAAGTGTCAGCTACATCCGTTTTTGATCTCCAGTATGCTGATGACAATGTCATCTTAGCAAATTCAGATGAAGATCTTCAAACCACCCTGAATGTGTTCAATGAGGCATACAGAAGCATTGGTATGGACATAAACACCAATAAATCACAGGTTCTTCATCAGCCTACATCACATGACAAGGCTACTGCTATTATGATTGATGGACATAAACTAAAGAATATAGATCATTTTCCCTATTTGGGTAGTCACCTATCAACAAATGCGAACATTGACGCTGAGATTCAACACCGCCTCCAATGTGCCAGTGCAGCCTTTGGTCGTTTGCTCGTTCGCGTGTTTGACAACCACGACATTAGCATTTTAACAAAATTATATGTTTATCAAGCTGTTGTAGTTCCCACTCTGTTTTATGGCTGCGAAACCTGGGTTACTTACAGAAGGCACCTCTTATCTTTAGAAAAATACCATCAACGATGCCTTAGGAGAATTCTTGGTATTAAATGGCAAGACCAGCGCACTAACACAAGTGTTTTAGAAGAAGCTAGCACTATTAGTATAGAGGCTCTCATTATAAAACACCAACTTCGATGGACAGGACATGTAGTTCGCATGCCTGAGTCCCGCCTCCCAAAACAAATCTTATATTGCCAGCTGAATGTCGGTCAGAGAAAGCAGGGTGGGCAACGAAAACGCTACAAAGATGTTCTGAAGACCAACTTGAAGAAATGTCAAATTGATACAGGTAACTGGGAGGCTGTCGCATCCGACCGATCAGAGTGGCGCCGCAACGTCCACCAAGGCCACTTGTTCTTCGAACAAGGGAGAAGAAGGCTTCAGGCTGAAAAAAGAAATGCCAGAAAAGAGCGCATGATTCGCAGAATGATCAACCCCCAAGATCCATTGGCTGCTCAAGTCCTCGTGTGCCAATATTGTGGAAGAGTCTGTGGTTCTCGGATCGGACTGTACAGTCACCAAAGAACTCACGCAATATGATTAGGCCTAATGTTGGTTTACAGCGAAGATTTACATAAATGTACCTTGGAAGACAATCATACTCGTATCACGAGTGATAGCCTAAATAAAATAAAAATGTATTTGTAATTGGGAAGAAGGTGGCCGTGGCCTTAAGTTAGGAACCAGCCCGGCATTTTCCTGGAGTAAATGTGTGAAACTACGGAAAACATTTTCCAGAATGGCTTAAGTGGGTATCAAACCCACCTCATCTCAGTTCTGTCTCACGAAGCTGGTTGTACTCCGTTGTAGCCCTCAGACTAGAATTGAATTTCTTGGCAGAGCCGTGAACCAAACCCGGACTTTTAGAGACAGTCAAGAATGCTAGCCGCTAAACCACGAGGTGGTGGGAATTGAAAGCTCCAGAAAGATCACTGACACCTTCAGGAAAAGGCGATTGAAGTTCTACGGCCACATTCTCAGAATGGACAATGACAGGCTCACCAAAAGGATTCTCAACCTCGCTCTCTCAATAAAAGTCAAGAAAAAAATCAGTCAGTCTGAAAGACTAGACGTTGTATCATTTCAAATGACGCATGCTACAAATGCTACACATGTTAGAAAGGCTCAGGAGGGCTTCTCGCTTTCCTCGAAGCCCCAGGACTCTTTCAACAGACTGCATTACCCATTAACTTAGGCTTCCCGCGCGGGCACCTCATTAAGGGTCACGGGAAGAAATGTGTTTCTTGTACTTGTATTAGAGATGTGTTTGGTTGAATAAAGCGTAAATTGTGTACTTTTTGATAGTGGTTTTGTGGCCCATCATCCCAGGCAAGCCGGCGGAAACCTTTGCCTCCCTGTCAGAAGGATCATTTGGCCGTAAATTTGAATTAGTGTAAGGATGTAGTATGAGTGTCCAGATTTAGACAATAGCCTACTCCATGAAGGGGTCATGACTATGCCATATATGTTTGTTTAATGAATAGTGTATCTGAAATAAGGGAAGAATACTGATTTACAGAATTGTGGAGTGAGTTTCTGATTTTTAAAAGGTCGCTCGACGCCAGGCCTCTTTCAACAGACTCCAATAATCATTAGCGTCTAGTTCTCGCTCCCCGCGTGAACATGACGTCACGTTCCCGCGCAGCTGCATGACGTCACTTCCCGCGCGGCTGCATGACGTCACGTCCGTCACCGTGTCCGTGTCCGTGTCCGTAACGCATAACGATGGACCCCAACCATATCGACGAAGTCGACAAGATCATTTGAAATGATAAAACTGGCTTAGTGAAATAGAAAAGGACCTTAAAGAAATTGGCGTTACGGAGGAGATTTTACAAGATCGACTCCATTTCAGAACATTAATTAATGACCATAATTTCTCGGAGAAAATTGCTAGCAGGACCAAGAAATCACGTTCGGAAGAACGGAGGAAGATGTTTAGTGCCCACTCAAGAGATTTTGGAGGAAGAAGAGAAATCATTAGCAAAATAAGTTCTATCGCATAACGATATAAAAACAAGATGTTCAGTAAAGAACATATAGCCTACTTTCTCCTAAATGTATGAGTATAGTTATAACTCGTTGTTATTATCAAAGCGTATAATAGAACTATTCTTTGTTGAAGACCTTAGAAACGATTTACCTCTACCAAACGCCACAACCTAGATAAAAACTGCTACCATCATTGAAGAAAGAAAGAAAGATAAGAAGTATCTAAAGAATGTTATGGATCTGGAGACATAATCGACCGGACTGGCGGCGTGGCTCAGCGGTAACGTTCTCGCTTGCTGGACCGTATGTTTCAGGTTCGTATCCTGGCGCAGTCAGCTGGCATTTGAGGGTGCACAAATGCGAGGGAGCCGTGTTAGTAGATTTACTGGCACGTTAAAGATCCCCTTCGGGACAAAATTCTGGCACCCCGGCGTCTCTAAAAGCAACAGTAGTTAAAAGGGACGTAAAACCAATAACATTATTATTATTATTATTACATAATCGGCCTGACGCGGGCAACATCCAACTTTGAGTTGAGGCATGTCTTTACACGTCTGGCTGCGTATGACTTTCACAACCCTAATTGAATTAACAAATCTTTCCATGACCCTACAGAGACGTGTGTATACCAACTATGTGGATATTTTCGATTGCTATTTGGCTGAAATAGAAGTATTAATTAATATCCTGAACTAGCACCAACGGTAGAGTTCAGATACTATGTGAAATCGTTTTGTTCTTTACTTCAAATAACATTTTCAAATAACGCACAATAGGCTGTTACAAACCCTTTAAAATAGAAAGTAAAAATGTATCGTAGTATCATCTTGTCATTCTTCAAATTCGATGCGCATAGAATGCAAATGGTATAGTAATCAATGGAGCCCCACGTAGACTAGTCGAGATATCTAGTGGTGAAATATCTAACAATATAATCCTAACAGAGCGAGTGCATTCTAGCGGCCAGAAGAAGAAACTTTTCAATAAAATCTGGTCGGCGTGCAGTTACCTTTTTGCCAGCTAGATGTCTCGAGTAAATCTGCTGGCGAATTATGTTTTAATTAAATATATATTTTACACCATAATATGCACAATATAACGCTTAATTTTAAAACATCTGAGTCATTACAAAACAATTAACATATAAAATTTCAAGCAAAAAAACTAGCTCTGATCGGGTTTGAACCATAGGCATTTGAGCGATAGGCTAACGCTCTACCACTGAGCTAATTGTGTCAACGAATATCGTTCTATATAAAATGACTTACATAGAACTTGGTAGCAAATAGTGATTTATACTAAACGATTTCATCACTGGAGTATATTATTTATATATAAAGCATTTCATACAAAGTTTATTTATTTTATATCAGTACGCTATATTGCATGCAATACTCAAATTAGTGAAATATAAGTCAGGCACAAGATATCCGCTGCCATCTTGTCTTATTACTAAATCAGCTCAGCTTTTTAAAATCACGTCTGCACTATAGTATTACAAAATAAACTTTTAATTTCGAACGTGCCTCTTCATTTAGAACAGTTAAAACGATTCTCGGCTCGATAATCGGAACTGGTGGGTCCCATGATATGGATTATAAAGTTTGCATAATTCGCACGGCCGCCATCCTGAAATGGTATGGCGGACGACCTTGTAGTTTGGTCACA
Organism: Meconema thalassinum; assembly: GCA_946902985.2. NCBI lineage: Eukaryota > Metazoa > Arthropoda > Insecta > Orthoptera > Tettigoniidae > Meconema > Meconema thalassinum. Next base: position 2,055,025,038 of record OX336388.2, on the reverse strand, counting down.
AGACGCATCCTATACGAAGGTATGTTGTTACCAAATTTGGTAGAGATCGGATGATTTGGTTAGTCGTTATTTGATTTTACGTTTTGAACGTTTGAGTGGCCGCTTCAGTTTTAGTAAAGATGGCGGCGATATAAAACATGACACTGAGGTGTCCTTTGCTAGTGCTACCTTTGTACCAAATTTCGTTCAATTCGCATTCACCGTGTTCGAATTGATAGGCGGGGGGGGGGGGGGGGACAGACATTCAGAGTACACACACTCACACACACACACAGACACACAGACACACACGCACACAGACTCACACACACACATACACACACACAGACAGACACACTTTTTTTCGCCTTGTGTTGATCTCATAAGTCTACTTTCATTTTTTGCAAAAATCGAAAGTAGGCTAATACAATATTATTAAAACTCAGCTATTTTTGTAGGTTTGTGCCGTGTCCTTTGTGGGTTTTCGCCTAGGACACCATGCTGGCTCATCAGTGGGCTCTTGGTGTCCCCGCCCGGACCCCCACAGGAGTAGAGAACTGTGCGATACCTCCCTTTTTATGAAGCGCACCTGCGCCTCTTTACTGCGAGATCTAAAAGCTCGAGTAGCCATAACCTCCCTATGAAGGCTTCCAAAAAGATGGTATATTGGCTTTCACGGCCAGTGAATTAAAACTTAGCAATTTTGCTAGGTTTGTGCCGTGTCTTGTGTGGGGTTTCGCCTAAGACACCAAGCTGGCTCATCAGCGTACTCTTGGTGTTCACGCCCAGACCCCTACAGGACACGGCACAAACCTAGAAAAATTGCTGAGTTTTAATTCACTGGCCGTGAAAGCCAATACGCCATCTTTCATAATATTATTGTTACTACTACTACTACTAATAATAATAATTTTCAATTCGACTTTGTCGGTCTGTTCAGTGAAGTTATCATGTCAAAGTAAATATTCACTCTGCTCTCCTTCAAGATATTTTGACGCTCCATTTAGAGCCACGGTTTGTGTTTGCCGTCTGATATCACACTGTTTACTTTCTTCATTTTACGCACAATGAGAGAGAGTTTCAAGTTGCTTGATATCTACACGGGCACTTTCTCCCACTCTGTACACAGGACAGACATCAGTCTGAGATCTTTCTTCCATTCACGTGTGAACCTGTTCTCACCTTTCTCCCTGTCTCACGTTCCTTCACGGCCTGGATATGCATGCATCATGTGTTATGATATCGTAGATTTGTAATTGTCTTGAAAGACTAATTCTTACGTTATAAACATTTGATTTACCTTATTTACTCTGGCTCTCGTGAAATACGCTCACACATAACTACTATCGGATTTTAAAAATTATGGATCCTTTAGTTTAGGCCTTAATTACAGACAAACCAACAGACCTATTGAAAGATGAGTTATACCAATATTTTTCTTGTTTAATTCTGCGTTAGTCTATATAAGCCAATTACTGTCAAGTTTAATAATTATTTTTTATTTGTGGTTGTATGAAAAATTGTCTGGTTTTTTTACGTCTTTTCTAGGACCGATCACTTAAAACTATATACATGGAAACTTATTTGGCTGAGGGTAATGAAATTTTTATATGTTATAGGCACAAGTATTGGTAGTGTAAATCTCAAGTTTGAATGCTTTTCAACTACCCAATAAAAAGTTCGTATAATTTTTCTGAAGTTACGTTTTCTCATCCCAGGATAAAAGTACAGCAGGAAACTTGGCCTAATTTTTAAGCTATCATTCGAGATTATCGGAAACTACGACCACTGTAAACGTACAGTGTGATGACAAATTGATGAAGAGTAATATTAATGGGAGTTTTTGTGCGTTCTGGTTCGTGCGGTTAAAAGCAGGCGGTCTTGTAAAATCCGGTGCAGCGTTGCCTCGTTAAGTTGCAGTCGTCGAATAGTGTAGAAATAGACACCTCGTGCTTGGCTGCCGCCACGGAGTTCCGTCTTGGAATCATGGTTTGGTCAAGAAATTTAATTCTTGTCTGAGGGCTGGAATGGGGTATACTCCGCCTCGTGAGGCAAACTTGAGAAGAGGTGGCCACACGGCTACACTGCGGGGTGATCTCAATACAGAATTAAAGTGTAGCCAATGTACAGGTAACACACAAAGTCCGTTTACCCCCATGATGCCAACTGTCAATTCACCAATTTTGAATGGATACCAACATTACATTTGCAGATCTAATTCCGTATGTTTAAACGCGGTTGGTTCTGGTATTCTCAATTCAGCAGCACTTGAGTGGATTTCACTGGCGATTTCTGGACAGTTTATACCACGTCTGCACAAGTTTCTAGTCTTATGGATGATAGTAATAAAATGTACGAGTATGTAACCATAAGTCAATATGTATTGTACTTTAATATCATACCGGTTTCTGTCATTGTGACCTTCCTCAGCGTAATTTAGGACACGAAAACGTGCAAGAACATATATTTAATATACACAGTATTTGCTATAACAGAGGATGTTATCAACATTACTAAAAATAATCTTCGTCCAATAACTCACACATTAAAAGAAAGAAAACCAAATCTGTTAACAAATCTGTTAAGTAAGAAAAACATGAAAAATATAATTTATTTATTTATTAATCAAAGCACAAACTACAGCTATGCTAGCCCTTCACGCTTGTACAAATAACAACAAAATAACAATTTAAAATAAAATATAAAATAAATTTAACAAATCACCAAACAAAACAAGTCCATATCAAGAGCCGGTAGAATGTCCTTGCTCGTAGCTTTGTCGTCAATGGCCAAGATGACAGTTCTAAATACAGTTTATGTTCTCACCTGCTTCAGGAACGTCCTCTTGTTTGTGGATATGTCCAACTCGCGTTTACATGCTATTCTATTGTACAGGGATGATATGCGGTTTTGGAAGAATCTTTGGATTAAGGAATGTTTAGTGTGTGGAATGTGCATAATATCTTTGAGCCTGGTAGAGCGGGAGGGGGCTCTTAGTTTGAAGAGTGACAGCAGGTGGTCCGAACGGTAATGGCCATTTACAATTGAATGTAGGAACGACAGGTCACTTAGCTGATGAGTCGTGCTGAGGGGAGGGATGTTTATGGCCGAAAGTACCTGCTGAGTGGTGAATTGTCTAAACCTTGGCATTCTGTTCCTTACAATGGCAGCAAAGAAGGATTGAATTCTGTTAAATTTTGCTATGTTTGATGGGCAAGAAGTGGTCCAAATGGGAGAGCAGTAGTTTGCAATGGGCTGGAGTCTTGATGAAAGCTGCGTGGAATAGAAGAGGTGTGGATGTGAAACTATATAAGTGGAAATAGCTAGGTTAGAACTGATAGTTTGATATGTATTTGCGAAGTAACGGAGAACTAATGGAATCAAAACGTTGGAATAAGTGTTACGAGGTAATGTTTTGAATGGATAAGAAATGTGTTGGTGATCTTCGACTTATCTGCGCTTCGAAGCACTTACTGTTTCAAGAACCTCCTGATATCATTGCAACAACGTCTTTTCTGTCAGTGCTACCCTCTTAATTTATGCATCGAGTCGTCCGTAAGAATTTGCTGTTAATATGTCGCTGTTGGACTCGCACAGCGGCTGCCAAACACTCCTCCTTTATTGTTTACTCACTTGCGTCTGGCATCACTTCGACTTTTAACTAACGCTAATTCCCAGAGCGTTAGCAGAACGTGTGAAGCGGGGGAACATGTGTGAAGGTCGTACAAAATTCACCTCTACCAACTTTTCTTTTCATAATACGTAGGCCTATACCTAATGAGTCGTCAAGTTACAAAACTCGTTTAATCCACTTGTGAATAAGAATCATTTTCATGTGAAACGTTTCTCTGGACTTTGCCTCACGTATCTTTTGTGTTTGTTGTTTTCTACTTTTTGCTTTGTGTTTTTGGTTTTGTGATTGCATTGTGCTTTTGCTTTTGAATTTTACTTTTTGCTTTTCTTTTTTGGTTTTGTGTTTGTTTTCTGCTTTTGCTTTTTTGAATTTTGCTTTTTGCTTTATGTTTCTTGTGTTTTGTTTCCTGCTTTTGCTTTTGTTTTTGAATGTTGCTTTTTGCTTCTTCTTTTTTGTTTTGGTTTTGTGTTTGTTTTTTGCTTTTGCTGTTTTTGAATTTTGCTTTTTGCTTTGTGATTATTTTTGTTTGTTTTCTGCTTTTGCTTTTGTGTTTGAATTTTGTTTTCTGGAAAATCAAAATAAAACAAAACAAAATAAAACAAAATAAAACAAAATCAGAATGTAACAATACAAAATAAAATAAAACAAAATAAACAAAACAAAATAAAAACAAAAACAAAATAAAAAAAAACAAAAAAAAACAAATTAAAACAAAATAAAACGAAACAAAGTAAAACAAAACAGAATAAAAAAACAAAACAAGATAAAATTAAATTAAACAAAACAAAATAAAACAAAATAAAATAAAGCAAAATAAATAATAAAAAAATAATTTTACGACATGATCCTTATTCACAAGAGGATTAAATGAGTTTTGCAACTAGACGACTCAAATGTAATGAATATATAGGGGTATGCGGACTTTGAGCGTACCTTGTACAATGTCCATGAGTTTAATTCAAATGTCTTAATTACAGAAATAGTGATAAAAGCTTCGTTTGACTATGCAATTTAATCATACTTGATTTCTAGCATGAGAATGTATTCCTCCAACTGGCAAAATAATTATCCGTCATGAACCTTCATGTTCGGTATCAATTACACTCATTAAGTCCTTCAACTGCCTGTCTTGAGACCTCGAGTACTAACGAAGTTAACATTACATGTTTCCTCACCCTGTACGTTAATGATGGAACGGATAATTATCTTTTGTAATAATGTCTCGTTTTTAATGGATTATTATTCTATTAGATATTGGACATTGCAACCTATTACTGACTCTCTGCTGAGTTTATTAATTTCTTTGTAAAAGAATTAACGCCACTTTAATTAATTCTTACCAACTATGGCTAAGGGTAATTCAAGTAGATATTGTTTACACGGGTAACTTCAATTTTCAGAAACGTTGGATTATAACTCCTACCCTTACACGTAACAGCCTCTGAGTTGATGGACAGTCCCTGTCAATGTTTTGTTCTTACGGTGCGAAATGCTTAAGCCGCCTAGTTGCTTGCTTCTTATCAAGACGGACCGGTTCGATTACTGTGTTTGTGTGCTTGATTCTCCAGTATTTTAACCCCCGGACTTGACATTTCGTTTTGTATTACCCGGAAATCGAACAGGGTCTGTTTTGATGAGAGGCAAGCAGCTTGATGGATGTGCCATTAGACCCCATTTTGTATGAATGCTTTTTATTAAGTTGATCGTCCCAGCTCGGCTTCACCCATGGACTCGGCGAAAGTACATTCCTCTAACATCGCAAGGGCGGTTTCTTTGAGCTGAACATTCTTTGTCATCACATACAACTGGGGATGGTGACAGGCCGATTGCCAAGGCGACTGCTACTTGGGTCTAATTAAAGAAGGGATTTTGGAAGGAAGTTGACCGTGGACCTATTGAAAGGAACCGTCCCGGCTTTTGCCTGGTGGTGAAAATTGGAAACCACAGAAAACCATTTTCAGGAGGCCGACGTGGATTTCTGACCCACGCTCTCCCGGTGCCAGAAAGGCAAGAGCTAGCGCGTTAGCACTCTCGGCCACGGTGGCCAGTATGTATCGATGTTTCGCAGCGGTGAATATGATAATGAGTTTGCAGCACGCTTTAGGAGAATGATCGAGGGCTGAGGCTGTTTCCTGAAAGGCTCCCCAGAGAGCAGCACTGCTGCTAATAGCTGTTCACTCCACCTTTTAATATGATATTAAATTTCTTGTAAGGAATGTTCCCGCACCACACAAACTGCAGGGTGTTATTAAGTGCCATCCATCTCGCGTGGGTTATTGCGACTCCTAACACATGGCCCACTTGCGTTCTCAAGCTAACGAGAACAAATAGTATTATAGTTTCCGTGTTTATTTCTTCATACTGGGTATATTATCACTTGGATTTTTCTCTCTTTCAAACTAAATCAGATCAAAAAAGCAGTATACAATGCTCTCAGAAAGAAACCAGCCACAGCACGCTCTCATGCTGATGCTCAACTCAAGAAAGCGAAAGCACCCCTGTAGGTAACGTGCAAAGGAGTTTAGCGCTGAGCGCTACACACAGGGCTAGGAAAGCTGCCCTTCAGGCAGTGTTTAGTGGGATACATAAACATTGGTGATAAATTAATATTTTTTTAGCGTATGGCTTTTGGTGCCGGGAGTGTCCAAGGACATGTTCGGCTCGCCAGTTTTGTAGCTGCTTCGAGACGGACACCCAATGGGTGAGCTACAAGTGCATGCACTTGCGGCACGATCTGACAGATATACGATATTTGTAAATTACCATAGATCAGTAAGATTTCTTTTTATGGATGTCTTCAATGGATCTACAAATATTTGTGGGATGATTAGACTTGATTATTGGTTGAGGATTTCTAGAGTCAGGCTTTACGAAGGCAAGACCAATAAACCTCCAAATGGAGTAGCACCGTAAGCAACTGTTTCCCATAATTCCCAATCCCATTTGTACCAGCCGCCGCTGTTAGTCACCATCCTATAACTCCGTATCGAAGTGTAGCCTATTTAAATTACCCTAACGCACATAAGAGTTGTAGCACTAGATAGTTTTTGCACACGCCTGATCTAATGTTTGTCAACTGTGATAATGCATCAGCCTCCATATGACATGATCTCAAGTTTAGTGACTGTAGGTTGTTAGCACTGCCTCAAAATCCTATGCACACTATGAAATGTGTATTGGCTGCGAGTTGGCTGCATTGCCGCAATTTCTGCACTCACAGTTTCATGTTTAGTGTCTGTGGGTTGGTATAACTGCCTCAATATCCTAGACGTACCATGACAGTTTAATGATAGTGGGCTGGTAATACTGTGCTAGTCATGCCATCTCATATTTAGTTACTGTGGGTTAATAGCACTGACTCAACCTCCTATTCACGTTATCTCATGTTTAGGGACTGGGTTCGTAGCTCTACCTCAACATCCTACACGCACTATGTCATAGTTATTGACTGTGGGTTGGTAGGACTGCCTCAATATCCTATACGCCATCTCATCTTTCGTGACTCCCATTCACAAAGCCTATGTTTAATGACTGCAGGTTTGTAGCATTGTCTCTGCATCCTACAGGCTCTATCGTAAGAAAAGTGTCTTCAAATCACATGATCTCATGTGTAACGTGTAATGATTGTGGGTTGGTAGCACTGCTCCTACACCCGCGACTTCTTGCGCTAGAATTGAATTATTCAGCGGGCAATTAACAAAGTACAGCTCATTATGAATAATTACGCAAGTTAATTTTGGAATTTTACAACGTCTAATGATAGCGGAGTTGACTTTCTACAGGGCGTCAAATAAACAGTTTACTGATATCGTCATTATCTACTTCGTTTCTCCACTCCAAAAGGCCAGGTGTAGGAAGAAACAATCAGTCTTCTCCATTTTAGCCTACTTTCATTTATGAAGAAATAGGCTATGAGATCACCTTTTGTCCGCACGTGTGTGTGCGTATGTATGTCCCCCCCTAATGAAATCTAAATGGCTGGAGCGATTTCAATGAAACTCGTAGTAATATTTTGTACCACCCCTACCATGCCCTTGAAGTTTTATTACGTCTCACCAATCCAACATGCGGCTGTGCGAAATATTTCACCGGCATTCTATATCTCCGATATCTACTACTGATATCACTCTGAGATCTTTCACGGTGATAAAGGGCACTAGAAGTTAACCTATGTGACTTTCTAAAACCTGTTAAGTACATAACGAACATGGCGGCCAAGCGAATTTGAAACATTTAAATAGACTTCTCACGTGATTTATCCATCCCAGCGCAGTGAATATTGGTACAACAAATGTTTATACACATTATAATGCACTGACATCTTATTCAGTACAATTGTTTACATAACCGCAAGATGGCGGCTGCGTGAAATTTTAAAATTAAGTTTTGATTTCTTGTGTCCTAATGATGTGATCGAAGTCAACGTTTGAATAATGAACTTACGCAATAATAATCGTTATCTAATAGTACATAACCCTATGGCCTTCCAACTTAAATATTTAGACAGTTCTCTAATACAGCAATCAAACTAAAATTTTGTATGTTGATAGAGGCAATTAACATAAGTAGGATATAAGGTGCGTTCAAAAAGTAACGAGCCGGAGGCTGGAATGCGCAAACCGGAGACGACATCGGCTAAACGTGGCGTGTGTAACGAGGTGTGGTTCCGACCAGGGCGTGGCAGGTCACAGCCCGTCGCTAGAGGGCACGCGTGCACGTTACGTGATGATACAAAGTCAGCAGCAGCATGCGTCAATCGTCCAACGCTGCCAGTCGCATTGCAAACAGTGACATGGAGGGGCCAACCGAAGAGCAAAGAGGTGTTGTTCGGTTTCTGACAGCGGAAGGAGTAGGGGGAACGGACATTCATCGCCGAATGTCACAAGTGTACGGCGAACACTTGCAAGGGCCAAGGCGTGGCACAAGCGCTTCAGGGAAGGACGGGTGTCGTTAGCCGATGATGCCCGGTCTGGGGCACCCCCCCCCCTGCATTACCGATGACAACGTCCAGCTGGTTGATGCACTCATTACCCAGGACCGCCGGGTGACAGTGAACGCCATAGCCGCCGTGGTCACTCCACGACAATGCACGACCTCATACGGCCAACACAGTCGCAGCACTTCTGCAGAAATTCAAATGGGAGGTTCTCGGCCACCCTCCATACAGTCCAGACCTCTCTCCCTGTGATTACGCCATGTTTGGTCCCCTGAAAAGGGCTCTGTGGGGCCAACGATTCACCTCGGACGCCGACGTCCAGCTGTACGTGCGGAACTGGTTCACATCGCAGCCCAGGGAATTTTATGAGACAGCCATTCACCGCCTCGTGTCACAGTGGGACAAGTGCCTCAACTGCCTGGGCCAATACTTCTAACATACAGGTACTGGTTTCTGTAATTATGCCTCCGGATCGTTACTTTCTGAACGCATCTTATATTTAGTTCTTCACGGAACTACCTGTTTATCTTTTACATGTCATACATCTATGACATGGGCTCTTTGGCTTTACCTCCCCTCCGATGGAAGGCATACTGAGGGATTTTTAACGCTCTTAAAAATCCGACGTCTTCAGCTGGGTTTGAACCCGTGATCTTGGGAATAGAAGCTCAGTATGCTACCAACTACACCACCGAAGCCGCTACCAACAAGTGTGACTGGTATTTTCAAATATTTGTTCTCAATAGCTTGAAGTGGCGCTTGTTTGAGATTTATAGAGGCCATTAGAATGCTCTCGAAAAACCATGAAACTTAAGCGGTTTCTGGTTGACATTTCTTTTGTTTAATTTCCCGATTGGCAATGCCACTGATATACTCTCATGTGATAGGTTGTCTGTTCTGGAATGCTCCACCCGTGTGCGTGGGTGTGAGGGGAGTGGATCGTGACGTCATTCAAGTTCCAGGAGTTGATATGAACAAGATCTTGTAACAGATGCAATATCTGACTGTTCCAGCTTAAAATGTTTCATGAAGGATGATTTAAAAATGCACCAGTCATATTTGAATGGACATCTGAATTTGAGCACATCACTATCGTCCGTTTTACCATTTAGTCTACCACATATAAGGATAATTTTCAAACAATGCCGTGACTATTTGAACATGCATCGAACAAACAAAAAGGTAATTGGGAAACTCCGAAACCATTAATGGATTATTCAGGACGAGGGTAAAAGGTCACTAAATGCACTGATAAATGACTCCTTTACAAATTACCTTAATCCCGCGGCGTGGCGTAGCGATCGCGATGGGGAGCTGCAGCAGGTCCGAGGATCGGAGGGCGAATCCCGCCGCCGGCAGCGGCTATCCTGCGTGTGGTTTCCCACGCTCCCTCCAGGCAAATGCCTGACACAAATGTTCTGTGACATGACTTTGTTGAGCAAATAGAAGAAACCATCAAAATGAGCACATAGGAATTTCCAATTAAATAGATGAATTATTGGAATAGCAATGCAGTATTATAATTCAATTGAGTTGTTAAATATTAATGCATTGCTCGCAATTAATTTACTGTTGAACAAAGATCAGGAAAGTCATAATGTGGCGGAAGCTGGTACGATTTAATTAATTAATGTTAATTTAAGTATTGTAGACTAAGGTGGAAATAAATTGAGTAATAGTAGTCTACATTATGCAACGAGCCTATAATGGCAATAATTAAGACACGAGTATGTTTATAAAACGAGCGTTTGCGAATTTTATAATTTCCATACGAGTGTCTTAATTACCATTATAGGCGAGTTGCATACGACTGTTTATGTTCGACGATAATTATTAGAACTATTTTATGTTCGAACATAAATATTCATAAATATCTGTCGAGATTTCGCCAGTTTTATTTACTGATCAGAGCGCATGAGACGCAGAAAATGCCTTGTATTTGACCATGGCCTCCTCGAATACCCTACTATGACACTAGGCCACGCAGTGAAATTTAAATTAGAAGGCCGTGGAAGTCAGCGTAGGTGCGATGCTATCCTTATCTAATTGGTCAAACAACTGTTTCTTGAGCTCTGATTGGTGGGAGAAACTGTTTCATAATGAACAAGAAGTTCCGTGACGAACTAAAGAGCCTACTTTTCTTAAAATTTAAGATTCATGCCAATGATTAATCTATATGGATCTATCCAGAATAATGACGAAATTAAATTGGTAATATCGAAATTTCTAATTAGTTCGAAATTCTGTATACCTGGCATAATGTAACCTAATAGAGAAATACAGTTGGCAGCCCTGGTGACTGAATATATTCTTAGTTCCATCTCTTAAGGTACAGAATACAAAATTTGGTTGAAGTCCAATGGATAGCATGGACGTCACATGCAGTTAATCATTGGATCTAACAGCGCGCGTAAAATCATGTTGGCAACAATGACACGCATGTATTTATCAGAAATAATCTGAAATAATATGATCTATTGTTGTGTGAATTTTGAATGAAATCCATTAGTTACTATAGAAGTTACATGCATTTTAAAATTGGACCTATCAGCAGGCTTAGAATCATGTTGGCAGCTCTGGCGTAGGCCTATATATGTTACTCCAAATTAATCTAGAATGCCATGTTCTATACGTGTGCAAAGTTTAGAGCTATTGGCTTGCATACTTACTCATATTTTGATATTAGGGTAACAAAAATAGAGACAGTATTTATTAATAGTTGGCAGCCCTGGTTACTCTTAAGAATCGGCATAGTCATATCTGTTATAGTACACATAGCACACACGAAATTTGGTTGAAATCCAAATGATAGTATAGAAGTTACATGTATTTAAAATTGGACTTCTCAGCAGGCTTAGAATCATGTTGGTAGCACTGACGTATATAAGTTACTCCAAATTAATATAGAATGCCAGGTACTATACGTGTGCATAGTTTAAAGCTGTCGGCTTGCATACATTCTGATATATGGGTATTTGGATAAAAAAATTGAGAGCATTTATAAACAGTTGGCAGCCCTGGTGGCTCTTGAAAATACGCTCAGTCATATCTGTTTATGTACACATAGCACATACGAAATTTGGTTGAAATCCAATTGATAGTGTAGAAGTTATATGCATTTAAAATTTGGACTTATCAGCAGGCTTATAATCATTTTGGCAACACTGCCATGTATGGCCCCCTGGAATTTTTGCTGCAATATTATTATCTATACGTGTGCCAATTTTGAAATAGCTCCCATTCATACATTCCATGATATCCAACATGGAGCTCAAATTTCAATTGCGATTTTTCAGCAGTTGGTAGCACTGACATCATTTTCAAATATGGCCGTGAGATATTCAGGTATAGATCTTTACTCCTACCAAATTTTGTTTCGATTGCTGCAGCCGTTTAGGAGTTGATAGGGGGGGGGGGACACACACACACAGCCAGCCAGCCAGCCAGACAGACAGACAGACAGACAGACATACAGACAGACAGACAGACAGACAGACAGACAGAAGGACAGACAGACAGACAGACAGTCAGACAGACACACATTTGCCCGATCTCATAAGTCTACTTTTTCCTCATTTTTGCAAAATGTGAAAAGTAGGCTAACAAGAAGTTCCGTGAAGAACTATACAGCCTACTTTTCATGCCAATGATTATTCTACAGTATATGAACCTATCTAGAATAATTACAAAATTAAGTTGGTAATATCGAAATATCTAATTAGTTCAAAATATACTGAACCCTTTACCCTATGTTGGTTAAATGATTCTACTTTTTATTTCTTCAATTAATAAATATTTCAACCAGCATCATGAAAGTAGCCAGACAGTGATGAGGAAATTTCAAGCATTTGTTGGAGACAGTAGGGACATACCTGCGACAGTTTAACAAAAGGCTAAATACTTGAGCTATGAAAAGAAATAGCATAGCTATGTATTACAAGGACAGGTGTGGCTACCTCAATTTTAGAAGCGACGCGCGGTGAGACATGGTTCTGGTATGTTCATTGTGATATTCGCGCCTAGAAGAAATATGATGCAGTAACGTGAATGGCTGATGAAGAAAATAGACACTCCCAAGACGCCAAGATCTACTAGAAACCGCCAAATTATCAGAAATGGAGAACCAATGAGAAGAGAATGCCTACTTGCGCGCCAACTCCGGCTGGGGTACGCGGCGGCTAGCATTCACGCGGGAAATCGCCTAGACAAAATCTCTACGATCGATTCTAGGATTAATGGGCATATTCTTGACCTGTGCAATATTACGAGTTCAGTGATATGTATTTCATTCCTGTACCACAATTATTTCGTGAAATTTTTTCATAAAATCCCCCTCCATCTAGACCCAAGGGCCAGTTCATTTATAAGTGTGTCGAAGAGCCAAGACATTGACTTTTATTTGGTGCGTCTACGGACGTAGACTGGTATTCTGTGTGTCGAGGACACAAGAGATATACTTTTATTCCGTGTCACAAGGACACAAGATATTCATTGTAAAGTGTTAAATTCAGTGATAGATAGTCATAGTACTATAGTTATAGGGGCAGTAGCGTCGATAATTCGCCAACGAACAGTGACAGGGAATTTAGTACCTGAACATGCGAATTTAGTAGTCAGACATAAAGTGTATAATAACCTAATTTTTGTATCAGCGCAAGGATGACATCGATGAATGCAGAGGAAGTTTGGAATTCTCAACACTCCGTCCAGATGGCTGATATGAGATAAAGAACCATCCAGTTGGGGAATGGCGTCTGATGTTCTTTGACGGGTGACTACAAAAGAGATGAGTACAAAATAATATTTTATTATTTGTTAAATTAACTTATGGTTTATGGGACATATTTTTGTAAATACTTTGCTTGTGTGATTAATGTAGTATATTTAGTTTTTATCTGACACACTTTTGTTTGGAAGCAGCTCGCACAATTGTAGTTGATGGACGGTTCTTTTCTTTGTGTTGTGTTAACTAACGTAGCTATGTGAACGGCCGTGTTCGCCTAGGTTACGAAGTGCGGTTAAAAACGTCTCTCGGAGATATGTCGTGTTTCAGAAGTAGGACTGAATTAATATAATTATATAGTAGATTGGAGGGTAATTAAATTTTGTTGAGATTTATTATTGATCAGATTCAGTGTGATTATTGCCTTTGGAGCAATTAATTTGTGACGAAGAGTATTCTGCTCTATCGTAAGTTTTAAATATTGTGTTAATTGTTTGCGAGCTCTAATTCAGCAGACCCGTGTGAAAGGCGTTATGTCAGTCCCAGATGTGTATATTGTGAGTATATTTTTGTGGTATTACAAGCGGGAATTTCAGCAGAGACTGATTTCTGTCAGCTTGGTACCAGATTCATATTGTATCCTTGCGAGGACAATTATGGATATGTGATTATTGTCTGACCATATGTGAGTTGGAGGAGATGTTAGTTGCTGTTGATTCCTTGAGATAACAGTCCAGCTGGTCGGCTATTTATATACACTGGAAGGGGGACATGACAGGTATTGAGGAAAGGGTGAGTTGTTGTCACAAGGGCTGGCTGAGTTTCGTAAGCTCATCATTAGTGGAGTGCACGTCTGGCTCCCAATTACTTGAAAATAAATATAAATGTGAGAAACTGATCAATGGTAAAATTGTTTAAATAAATGGGAGTTGCCTACGAAACACGATAACCTTCGAAGCGTTTCCTTAACATGCAATTTTGTTAATATAAAGTAATCTGATCCACTCAGGTGGTTTGTTGTTGTTGGTTTATTCTATGTTTGTTTTCCATGTCAGTGACCCGTGAGTCACGTGCGGCGCTGTTTTTCCTTGTTGTTGAGTATCTGGCCATGGTGGCAGCTCATTTGGTTAAGTGTGTCTCCACACTAATAAGGGTCTCAGAGAGATGCCTGTAAATAGTAGAGTTGTAATATGTGTGTCAGAGTTAGATTTAAGGATTTTTATTAATGTTATGCCCATAGCCATAAAAGTTGATTTACGAGATGATTGTTCGTGAGCACCGTGGCTGTTAACCCGTTGTGAACGAACGATCATCCAAGTACTCATTTCTCGTAGATAGTTACCACGCGAACATAAATTCACATGCAAGGTAGTGGAACTTGGATCCACATTTTATTAGAAAAGGGAAGATCCATCTGACTCCTCAAAGTGATAAATATTCCTGTCAGGGAAAAATTCAGGGAGGATTTTGTTTATTTTTGTTTGTTTTATTCTTTTATGCACAAATTAGTTATTAAATCTTGTTATTATCTTACGTTTTGTCTCCTTTCTTTCTTAATTATAGTTTTTATCCTATAACCCTTGTCTCAGAAAAGCACGTAGTTTGGCGGACGTAAACACCACACTATGAACTGAACGCGACCCCTTGATCTAAGATTCTTGCATAAAACACTGCTATTCTGAAGGGTTCAATACCTGGTATAATGTAGCCTAATAGCGCACTACAGTTGGCAGCCCTGGTGACTGAATATATTCTTAGTTCCATCTCTTAAGGTACAGAATACAAAATTTGGTTGAAGTCCAATGGACGTTACATGCAGTTAGACACTGGATCTATCAGCACGCGTAAAAGCATGTTGGCAACAATGGCATGCGTGTGCTGGTCAGAAATATTCTGAAATATTATGATATCTTGTTGTGCCAATTTTGGATGAAATCCATTTGTTAGTATAGAAGTTACACGTATTTTAAAATTGGACATATCAGTAGGCATAGAATCATGTTGGCAGCACTGCCTTGTGTTAATTACTCCAAATTAATCTAGAATGTCAGGTGCTATACGTGTGAAAAGTATAGAGCTGTTGGCGTGCATACTTTCTGGTATATTGATATTAGGGTAAAAAAATATAGACAGCATTTATTAACAGTTGGCAGCCCTGATTGCTCTTAACAATACTTATAGTCATATCTGTTATGGTACACATAGCACATACGAAATTTGGTTGAAATCCAACCGATAGTATAGAAGTTACATGTATTTAAAAATTGGTACTATCAGCAGGCTTATAATCATGTTGGTAGAACTGACGTATATAAGTTACTCCAAATTAATCTAAAATGTCAGAATATACGTGTGCATAGTTTAATGTTGTTGGCTTGCATACTTTATGATATATTGGTATTTGGAAAAATAAATAAATAGAGAGAGAAATTATTAACAGTTGGCAGCCCTGTTGGCTCTTAAGCATACGCTCAGTTATATCTGTTTATGAATAGATATTACATACACAATTTGGTTGAAATCCAATTGATAGTGTAGATGTTACATGCATTTAAACATTGGACCTATCAGAAGGCTTAAAATTATTTTGGCAGCACTGTCATTGTTGGCCTCTTGGAAATTAAACTGAAATAGTATTATCTGCATGTGTGCCAATTCTGGAATAGCTCCCATGCATGCCTTGCAAGATATCCAATATGGAGTTCTAATTTCTAGTGCGTTTTTTCAGCAGTTGGTAGCACTGACATCATTTTAAAATATGGACGTGAGATATTCCGGTGCACATCTTTACTCATACTAAATTTGGTTTTGATTGCTGCAGCCGTTTAGGAGTTGATAGGGGGGACACACACACACACACACACACACACACACACACACACACACAGCCAGACAGACAGACAGACAGAAGGACCGACAGACAGACAGACAGACAGAAGGGCAGACAGACAGATAGGCAGACAGACACACATTTTCCCGTATCGATCTTATAAGTCTACTTTTTCCTCATTTTTGCAAAATGTGAAAAGTAGGCTAAAAATAGTGTTATAATGAGCCTCATTATAGTACAGTTTTCTGACATATAATAGTCAGGGTCGAACATAAATAACATTTGGTAATGACTTTGATTCAATCGTCAATAAGGAAACTTCTTACGTTGGAAGTTCTGAATATAAGTTTCGTCATTCTTTTCATAGCGACCCCTTATTGCCAAACTGATATACTCCATGGCATCATGAACTATACACCTTGCACTATTATTCGACATTCATTCATTTATTCCCTCATCAATTATTATCATTTTAAATGATCTTGTCGACTTCGTCGTTACGCTGGGGTCTGGCGTTACGTTACGGTGACTGGACGAAATGTAGCCAGATGCACTGAGGTGTGTGACCTCATAGTACCGCTTGGTGCATGTGTTCCCCGACAATCTCTACTTCGTTAGTATAAAACAAAAATCCCCGATTCTTGGATGTCACGGTAATCTCGAGAACCACTGGATGGATTTTGATGCGGTTTTTACCATTCAGTAAGGGATAGCTCGAGGAAAGATTCTGTAGAAAATAATTTACGTATGATCAAAGGAAGCCAAGCAGTAACGATTTCAGTAAAAAAGTAGAAAACAAACTAGGCGTCCGTGCGCTTCTTAAGCTTACGCTGAGCAAACCGTTAAATATATCAATATACTATGAGCGTAAGAATTGGTCAGCATGAAAAGTTCTACAAAAAAGTCGGCGAGAGCATATCTCTATCTTCAATACATCGCCCGCTATAAGTGTTTTTAGACTGAATGGAAGGGGCACGTCACCGCGCACTCTGGCGAGCGTGACGGCATCCCGCGCGCTTGACCTTGCTTTGCCCTTGGTTTGAACTTGCCGTTCGCGAGTAATTTGAAACAAGATAAGCAAGAAAAGTATTATGCAGATAATTTTCTAACATGTCAAGAGTCATTGGCTTCGAGCGAAGCGAGAAGCCTCCAGCCTTTCTTGCATTTTACAGCATTTGTAGCATTTAAAATGATACAATGTCTAGTCTTTCAGACTGACTGTCACTTTTTTATTTGCAAATGTGGGTAATTCCCCGGTGGCAAATTGTACAATTACAGAAAATTACCAACAATAATACAGGCGCCAGCGAATGTTCTCCGCAGTGCTTGCTTGCTGCTGCGAGAGCTAACATCAGTAGTTACGTTGGCAGCACGGCTACTGCTTGTATCAAAACGAACAGTAAACGTTGTACTCACCACAGCAATTCATAACAGATGCTGGAAGTGTTCCAAGACCGACTTCAACACGTCTACACATATTGTCGAAGACATTCTTGAGCTAATTTGCGTGTTTATTTTCTTGGACTACGCAGCATTATATCGGATATTTCAGTTAGTTTTTCGTCTGTTAAAATCGTAGGCCGCCTGGTCCCGGTTCATCGGGAACTGAGTCGGTCACACAAAATTTACATATCAAATCCTGAACGGCATCCCGGTTTGGACACTTTCAATCAGGAAACCACACCTTAAAGTTTTAGTTTTACTTTTTCTGTAAACCAATCGCCTTCGCGGAAAACATATTCCACCAAAAAAAAAGCTCTCTCTTCAGTAATAATCCTTACCGCCTGTATACTGATGCACTCTTCCAATAATCTAGCTGAACGCTCGTTTACAGCAATATACATTGACAATTTCGACACCCCAAAATTCACACGTGTACCGCTGTCCTGTCAAGGACACCGTGCTGCCAACTAAACTGCTTATGCTACCCCTGACAGCAGCTCGTATTCGCTGCGGAGAACATTTCCTGGCGCCCTGTATAAAACACAATATAAACAAGTCGCGATTTGGGAACTATGGTACTTATATCGTAGTATTTACACAAATGTCAGTCTTCTCTTAAACATATCGATATGCTTGGGGAATGGCTCTAAGACTGAGGCGGGTAATGAGTTCCAATAATTATCAATGGTGTCCGGACAGTTCCCCACACGGACACTTCCCCACAGCCCTTGGACGTGGCTACCTGTTTAATGACTCAGAAATAATCTCGACTGACATTTCCACACACATCCCCTCCCCCAAGGCTACTATGAAAACGACCAAGTTGAAATTTGGCCTACTGTTGTTTAGCACTTTGAATATCTCTGGAATCACATATTATATTCTTGAACTACTGAACTACTGTATAAGGTTTGAGGCAAAAATGTTTAATACTCTTCAGTACATTAAAAATGTGGAATTTCCAAAGGTTCCTCCCCATAGCAGCCTTTGAAGTATAAGTATAGCGTAAGATCTTCCCCTGATATTTAACAGCTGTATAATACAGCACACTTTAACAAGATGTTCAGTAAATAACATATAGCCTACATTCTCCTAAATCCATTGGTAGTGTTATAACTCTTTGTCTTTTTCAAGGAGTATAATTGAATGTTGGTTGTAGTAGCTTGTCGAAATACCAGTGCTATACGGATATTAAACATGAATGTGAGGTGACCTTGCTAGTTCTACTGGATGTGGAGGGACGTCCACTTCGTTCTTTATCCTCCACACTGTGCCATCAGATTTTAAAGAGCATTGAAAATCCCTCAGTATGCCTTCCCTCGGAGGGGAAGTGAACCCGGTGGGCCCATAGATTTATGGCATGTAAAAGAACCTTCCGCCAACTACAATTCTTGTGTAAAGCTAAATTTGTAGATTAGATTTGATTAACGCTCTATGAAGTTCCAAAGTTCGACGCCAGGTGCCGATTGCGGTGGCATCTAGCCGCCAAGTTCGTTGACCAAATAATTCATACCGGTTAACAGCACGCACTTCCATTGGTGATCACGTTGCCAGTACACGTCTATCTGCCATCGTGAGTTGTGCTCGATGATATCTAGCACGCCGGTCTGCTGCTCCTCTCTATACACCGGCGCTCTGCGCATGCGTTATTCTCTCTCCACTGACGCGCCTTCCATTGTTAAACCAGCCATGGATGTGGACACTTATGGCGATTGTGTGTGTCACCTGGTGTACCATCCGCTCGTGCAATACAATGACGCCCGTGGCTTATAATCACACGATTCACGGTCACGTAAAACTACAATCTTCCTTCCTTCCAATACAATGACGAAGATAACTTTCGGAACTTCCCTCGTAGATACAAATATCTATGTATAGACATTTCCTGATGTATTTTTTTTTCAAAGTTGCCTTCGCAAATCCAGTAATATACTGTAGTTGAATTTTAGTCTGTCAGAACATTAATGTGCCAAATTAAACTGGGTGATAATAACACTTATCTACGGTGGCTTTGGTGGTTTAGTTGTAGCATGCTGAGCTTCTATGCCCAACGTCGCGGGTTCAAACCCGGTCGAAGTAGTCTGATTTTTATGAGCATTAAAATTCCCTCAGTATGCCTTCCTTTGGAGGGGAAGTAAAGCCGTGGTCCCATGTCATAGATTTATGGCATGATAAAGAACCATCCACTAATTACACGTGTGTGAAGCTAAATTATAGGTTAGATTTGACTGACGCTCTTAGGTTACAACGTTCGTCGCCAGGAGCCGACTGCGGTGGCATCTAGTAACCAAGTTCAGAACTAGTTGGTCGTTGACAGTGGCGTTTGGTAGCAAAAGTTGGAACTACTTGAAGATCGAATGTCTGCAGTCCTTACTAGAATTAAAAGCAGATAACACACAGTAATACAGCTATCAAAATTAACACCGGTTATCAGTCAGATTCTACACACACCCAAAGTACACGGGGCTACATGACCGCGTTGTTAAAGCGCCTAAACTGAAGAACCAACCAACACATATCTACTCACACTTACTAACCTGGAAAAAATTATAAGGATTTATTGTACACTTTTTGAAATAATGGGTGTATATTGAGATAAGTATTATTCCCCGTCCAATTTTATTGGGCAGATCAACGTATTGACCGACTGAAAGCCATTTCGTTTACCAGAGTGTCGAACTGGAGATTGATCGCACCACTTTAGTGACTATTGCGCATGGCCTGAAACTGTTGTTGTTGTTTCATTTAGGAGCTTGGACATCGAAGTCATTTTATCCCTGTGTACTTGTGTGTGTGTGTGGAATTAGTCAGATAATGTGTGTTACTGTGGCGTTTGTATTAGTGCGTATATTTGTAATTAAAGCGATGGTTGGGATGGAAGCGTTCGTGGCTTTTAGTTAGAAACCAACCAGGAATTTTCCTGGAGTAGAAACGTGAAAGAGTCACTTTCTCCTACACCTCCTAAGATCTAGTTACATTTCATTAGACATGGTCCCAGTTTCAGGTCCACCTCGTGGTGTAGCTGGCCCGATTCTTCCCGCAAACGAACTGAGAACTTTAATTGTTATAGTTTATCTATACATTTGAAAGTATAATATTGATCGTGTGGCCTCCGGAGAGGCCGAGTGCCGGTGTTTCTAGTTGACGCCCGTGGGCGACCTGCGCGTCGTAATAAGGATGATGTGATGATGAGGACGTCACATACACCCAGTCCCCGAGCCACGGGAATTAACCCCAGGAGATTAGAAACCCTGATGGCTCGGCCGGGAATTGAACCCGGGGCACTTTGTGCCAAAGCCTAGCGCACTAACCATTTATCCACGGAGCCGGACAATTTGAAAGTGATATACCAGGTGATTCAGCTGCCCCTAATAATATTGTTTTATGCAGCCCAACTAACGTGTGTTGTCAGAAATGTTGATATTTCTCTGCTTGCATCCCGTATGGTACTAATGCATTGTATGTATACCCTGCAAACGATATTGAACACTATTATTTCCCCTCATATTAGTTTGTAGTCTCATCGAGGGAAAATGATAGTGTTCAGTATCGTGTGCAGGATATCTTCGCAGTGCATTAGTACCATACGGGATGCAAGCAGAGAAATATCGACCTTCCTGATAACAACGCAAGTAAAACAGTATTATTAGGGGCAGCTGATTCTCCTGGTATATAGGTTACTAGCAACCCGACCCGGCTTCGCCCGGGAACAGTTATGAATGCATTACGTGGTAAGGGCTTTTTTTTTCAATGTCAATGAACAACGATCAATATCCGTGTTACGACTCGGCATGATGGGTTAAAATCATTGACTGGACTATTAATTATATTATCGTGGAGATGCATGTGCAACACATTCCTGTCAGACGTAATTTAAGAATGGCGAGGTGCATGAAACACAAATCCCCCTTCCGTCCAATCTTAACTTGACTGTGAATTTTGCGGAACGAAAAGTTCACAGGCGAAATGAAGAAAAGCCGAGCTGCATTTCCAGGGAAACCCCAAACACACCCACTCTTCTCTAAAGTTTTAACTGAACACGACACGACAGTTTGCTGCTGGCTGTATCCGGGGCAATAAGCTCGTCCGCTAGCTATGCTGTAACTGAGGTGATAGACTCGCCCCTAGCTAGCTCGTAAGCTGTCGCCTCAGTAACTGAATGGAGATTGTTGGAAGAAATGAAAACGTAAAAACACTTATAGTGGGCGATGTATTGAAGTTAGACATATGCTCTCGCGAACTTTTTGTAGAACTTTTAATGCTGATCAATTCTTGCACTCATAGTATTTAGATATTTTTAACGGTTTGCCCAGCGTATGCTTACAAGCGCTCGGACGCCAGTATTTTTTTCGACGTTTCCACTGAAAGCGTTTCTGCTCGGCTTCCTTTGATCATAAATAAATTATTTTCTACAGAAATCATCATCGAGATATCCTTTACAGAATACTGAAAACCGCATCAAAATCCATCCAGTGGTTGTCGAGTTTACCCGTAACATCCAAGAATCGGGGACTTTGTTTTATACTAAGTAGAGATACGTAATATAAACTTTTGAACTGACGGCTATTTTAAGGTCTGGGAGATGTGAAACGTGAAGATATGTCCAAGTATTCCGGAAGTCGCCACATGGTACCCATTGCAACGAAATCTAACCAAAAGTAGGATATATAGTTCATCACAGAATATTTTGTCTTTACCATTAAAAAAATTGGTGTGTTTGTCGTTTTCCGCTATGTAGCTGAACAGAAGGAGACGCGCCTAACTTATGAAGACGACTTTCTTTGCGAGTGAAGTTTATTGTGATGGGTTGGACTTAGTTTCTCGTATCCGATTCCATTAATTAGTTCACGTGTAGTCTATTGAGAAGTCTGTCAGCCTCTCACGTGAATGTAGCACGGAGTGGAGAGAAGTTGCGCTTCCTCAACTTGATTAAATCATGTGATATGGAAAGCTTTGCAGGGAATCTCTCTAAAGTTACAACTTTTTAGTCGCGTGCGACGAGACATACTGCGTTATTACAAGTTATAAGTCTCTGAAATTACGTTGATACGTATAACTTACTTGTTCCCCTCCTCTGACTCTCATTTGGAGGAAGTCGGATTCCACAGTACAAAACAAAAAGCATCTGAAAAAAGTGAGCATTTATTCTAATCCTATCTTTTGTTTTTTAGTAGTCAAGGAAATTGTTTCCTTGTGGTGTTCTTTTAAATGCTGAATGTTCTTCTTAACGTAAAACTATTATGAAAATTTAATGCCAGAAATATTAAATGAAGATTATATAAATAGGTCAATGTAATTATATTGTTAATGATAATCGTTATTTTAAAGGGACCTAATATCTAGGTTATTACCCTTAATGGTTTGGGCGAAAATGAAAATGAATATAAACTAGAACTTACGCGAACAAGAGACTTCCAACTAACTTATGGGCTAGGTGAAGAATAGAACAAAAATGAACAAGGGAAATAAATGACAGGGAAAATAAGAATGAGGACTAAGGGTCGTGGAAAGGAGTACAGTCATGGAAGGCAGATAGGTAAGGGAAAGAGGAGAGGGTCAGCCCCAAAGTCATTGGAAAAAGGGGAAAATGGTACCAACTCAGGAATACCTCGGGGTCGCTAACTCCCGAACTCACCAACCGTGAGCCCTTGAGGGCGTAGCACTGTCAAGGGTGCAGGTTAAGTGGTGGGGCTACATACACCCTACATAACACTGCAAACACAAGCTGCTCTACTGCACTTGCGTCTAGCTGCCGAGATGTCAGCGGGGCTTCGGAGCCCTTCGCCTGTTATCGGCAAACCTCGCGTTAGCTCGGTACTCTCAGTGCTCAGCGTGCAGATAAACAGCAGGCTGTGGAACTGTGCATTGAGCATAGATCTTTTATTGTCGGTTTAGCACACTATATTATATATGTACTGTACATTAAAACTACATTCATAACAATCTGTAAATACATGAATAATAGTAACTTTCCATTACATCAATTAACACGGTAGTTCGTTAACTAAGCAGTTTAATTACAGTAGAATTACAAATTGAACACTAGTGTTAATAAGACAAGTCATGAATGAATAAAATATGTGCCAAAATGAGTCCTTGGTGTGCTTTATAGGGACATGTGAGCCGTTTCTATTAATGAAGTTTTTGATATGTAACATCTTTCCACTCGGTATCTGGATATTTTTGTGGCGCTCGGTAGCTGAACATGTTTGTGGGAGTGATTTTGGAGAAGGGACGGAAATTGATGGGACGGAAGTACATGGGACGGAAACAATAAGCGCGCGTGGTGGCGGAGATCTGTACAACGACGTACTGTAGGTCGTGTGGCTATGGGGAATGTATATCGCATACAGTTTAGTTCAAGGTTTGGAGACCCCATTTAAGATATTCCCACAATAAATCATCTTCAAGTTGTCGTTCTTTGGTGTGAAAATATTCATTTTATCATATTTGCTGAAAACAATTATGATTTATTAAATCTTCATACTTTTGCTGTGTTCTTATTTAATGTAAGCACTTGATGTACTGTCGGCCATGTGGTTATGTGGAATCTATATCGCATCAACAAACACTCCAAACAACGTAGGAATTCAGTATATTAACGCCGACTACTAACAATAATTGAAACTTCGTTGGTCTAAACACATCACTGGGAGAAACACATTTAATATACTTTCCGCACACCTAATTTTCAATCGCGTCTATACTGCTCAGTGCGCTCTATCGGCTAACCGAGGCCATTTTCAATAACATCGCGGGCATGGGTTCACTAACTGGCCGGTATAGAGCGCAGCTCGCATCAAGTAGGCAGTGGATTGCTTCCGCCACGGCAAATAATAATTATGATTCATTACGGTCAGGATTTGGCACTGGAGTTATACAAGTAGTTATTTCAATGACCAACAGAGTTCACTTTCAACAAGGGATTTGCGCTCCCGGGACACACATAGTAGGATAACATGTCACATGTTAACATCATATGCAATACCGGGTGAGTTAGCCGTGGTCGTTACGGCATGACTGCTGGCAGTCGCTCACATCCGGGAGGCGAGGAGGTTCGAATCCTCCCGCCGGCAACCTTGAAGATGGTCTTCTGTGGTTTCCCATCTTCCTTCCAGGCAAATGCCGGGGTTGGTCCCTAACTATAGGCCACAGCCGCTACCTTCCAACTCCTTGTCCTTACAATCAAACTTTCCTACCCAGACAACACTCCACACGCGACGGTACGTGTAGCTCACCCATTGGGTGTCCGCCTCGAAGCAGCTACAAAAACTGGCGAGCCGAACACGGCCTTGGACACTCCCGGCACTAAAAAGCCATACGCTAAAAATAAAAAATAAATAAATAAAAAAAAATCATATGCAATTACTGTAAGGCTCGTATAATTTTTTGTATCATCGCACTCCTTCCCGTCAGGATTAACGAAAGTGAATTTACGAAGCTTTTTTGGTGGCTTCTTCGTGGCAAACAGAGACGTTATTGGTTTATCACACTGTATTATGTATGTACATTAAAACTATTCATAATATTCTAGTTATATAGTTATTGTTGTTTAAAGAGGCGTAACTACGAGGTCATCTGCCCGAATAATATTCTGTCAAGACATGAATAATAATAATAATTTTCCATTTCATCAATCACCACGGTAGTTCGTTATCCAAACAATTTAATCTCAGAAAAAATACAAAGCTGTACTGTAGCACGAATAACTTGAAATAAAGAACAGTACTTCAGATTTATTGCATTTCACTAGCATGGTGAACACAGCAGCACGTGGTTAGCTGACAATGGAGGGAAAACCAGAGCTAACACGAGGTTTGCCGATAGCAGGCGAAGGGCTCCGAAGCCCCACTGACATCTCGGTAGCTAGAAGCAAGTCTCTACTGCCATGGCCACTTTACAGGAGGCTTCAAGTGCTTCCCTGTTATTTCAGCACTAAACAAAACACTGTTCTCATTCCCGTTCCTACATGAAAGTCGTGATCGGAGTTACCTTCTTGTTGGGAATTCTGCTACTTTACCCCTATATTGATCCTTAATGCAGCAGCATCAAAGCCAGAGTTCTGAACTTTTATTAGAGGTGTTACATTACCTTTGCGGAATAATTTCTGCTCATCTTCCTCTACTTTTAGATATAGGAAATTGCAATAGCAATTATTGATACACGTTGAAGGGATACTCCTTGCCTAATGTCTCGATGCATGATGGAATCAGCTCCAGTAAATCGTTCGTCATTCGCACATAGCTTCAGTTCCTATGATGTCTTCTTTTGTAGCACCAGGAGAAATATATACCTGTCTTACTTTCATCTTTCCTTAGTAGCAAACAAAGTATAGTTTTCATTTCGTTAAAAGCACTCACCGTTGCTGTTATATTAGTATTCTGAAAAACGTAAAAGAAATCACCTCTCATCTTATCCTTAGTGAAAGAACTTCACTAATCCTTGATGAATTTCTGCGGTAGATGACAAGTCTTTGTTTCATCTCTTGCAAAATGCACGCACGGTAAGGTAGAAGGCATTGAATATATTGTTGGATCTTGAATATATTCTTACAAAGTACGTTAGAATGAACTAGACTGAAATTACGACGACACTTCGCCAATTTAGGTGATATTATCTTAATGTTCAATCATTGACACAGTTACCATCAGCAACTGTCTTTCGAGGCGTGATGCGTTTGCCTTCCTTTGTTTTGTCTTGAACTCTTGGATAAAGAGACGGATTGTATGAACTATTGTGTGTGCGTGAGTTTGAAATTGTCATAATGTGTTAAGATAGTGTCTGAGTGTGACAGTTATTAACCACATCCCTCAGCAAACCTCAGCTGAAGAATATTCCAGCGCTAAAGCAGTTGCTTATAGTGTGTTCTCATCAGCTCCCCAGTTTTTTTTTTTTTTAAGGAAACTTGTTTATTGTCTTCATATATTTAAGGTACATAGGTGATTGTGAGGTGGTAGATGAATAACAATCATGGATATTGATGCGTTTATCACAGTTATACTAGTCTACTTAATGTTCAATGTTCAATCACTATCACAATGCACAAAACACTCACATGATGCGGGTGAGCTGCTGGGCATAGTCTCCCAGCCGGCGAGTTCTTGTAGTACAGCGAAGGCTCGTGAGGACACACTCACTTACCTCGGACAGCATTTCGAGTTCTGTATATGGCCCCGTAGTTTTCAGCACACAGTGCACATAGCAACCGAGGAGTAACACTACCGCACTGTTCAGTTGGGGCGGTTGAAGGCTAAATGTTGGTCGGATCACCCATTCAGGAGTGATGGAGGTAGTAGGACAGTTCATGAAGCTATTCAGGACCCGGGTGAAGCGGTTCCAGGTCGATCGAATCGGATCACACTGCGTAAATCGGTGCAGGATTGTATCCTGATGGGAACATGAAGTGCATAAGGCGTTCTCCACCATGTGAATGCGATGGAGTCTGCTGTTTGTTGGTATAAGGTCATGGATTACTTTATACCAACTTTCCTTCGCTGCGCTGGGAAGAATGCGATTGGAGACATTCCTCCAGACTCGATTCCAGTTGACGATCAATGCGGATTGCATAATTCTGGGGGCAACATACTGTTGTGCCATGATAGAACGATACAGCTTTTTCGTTGAGATAGACCTGATGACGTCTTGTGGCACGTAGCTGAGTTCAACTCTCAGATACCGGACATGAGGTGCATGATGATTGATATCATAATAAGCAGGTGGGTTCGAGCAGTCATAGGGACTACACCATCTCCGTAGGAAGTTATGTGACTCATCGGTCCCGAAGCCTGTAAGCAGTTGCAGGTGTCGTTTGAGGAATAAGGTTCTAGCTTTCTTTTCAACGTCGATGAGTCCCAGACCTCCCTGGGATTTATGCAATGTTAATGTGCTGCGAGAAAGACGTAATAGAGCTCCTTGCCAAATAAACCATCCGACGGCGGAAATAATACGTGTACCCACCATTTTTGGCATAGGAAGAATTTGACTGAGATACCATATTTTGCTTAAGCTGAACATATTCACGTACATTGTTCGTTGGTGTAAGAGGAAGGAGCGGTGCCGCACTTGTTGCAAGGCACCACGCACAGAATGTAGGGCAACGTCCCAGTTCTTTTTAATCATTTGGTGTACACTATTCAAGAAAGATATGCCTAATATTTTGAGTTCTGAGGCGATCCTTACCCACGCCGGGAGAACCCCTTGGACGCGGTCCAATTTCCCAATCCACATCGCCTTTGTTTTTCGTCGGTTCAGCCGCGCACCAGAATATCTCCCGTACTCATCTAGGTCCGTGAACAATTGCTGCATGTCAACGGTTCGATCCACCCCAAGGGTGACATCATCCGCATATGCAAAAATACTGATCTCCGTGCCATTGAAAGATGTATGGAGATTACAAAGAAGGGGTTCCAGAGATAGAGCATAAAGAAGCATGGACATCGGACACCCTTGCCTGACTCCACGATGGATGAGGAGCGGCCGTGTGAAATACCCATTTACACTCACTTTTGAAGATCCACCATGAAGAATTTTGCTCACGAGGGCAATAAACCGCATATCGAAGCCAATAGCTTGAAGAGTCGCAAGGATGTATTTATGGTTTACCCTATCAAAGGCATGGTCAAAATCCAGTGATAATAACAGTTTCTTCTTATTGACGACCAGCGACTCACTAATGACATCGCGAATAGCACATGTAGTGTTGACAATGCACCTGCCTGGTACCCCACCCGATTGGTGGCGAGATGTGGCTTCCTCCATAAAGGCCTGAAGTCTCGTTTTCATACATTTCGTGAAGATCTTGTAGTCAAAGTTTAAAAGCGTCAGTGGGCGAAAGTCCCTGAGCTGTGTTGGTTGTGTAATTTTTGGGACTAATACCACCAGGCCATCTTTCAGGGTGTCGATATTTCGTCCAGGACGACAAGCATCATTCACTATGGCTGTAAGTTCATCGCGAATGGTGGTCCAAAACGTCATGTAGAAACCTCTCTCCAGGCCATCAGGACCAGGACTCTTGTTTGGCGCACTGTGGCGTATGGAGGTATATATTTCTTCGGCGGTGATGTCCTGGGTCAAGCACTCTTGTTCTCTGTGCAAAAGTCTTCCTCATACACCATCGAAGAACGGATGCTGGTGGTGAAGTGGGACTGGGGCGTCGTCTGTATACAAGGACTGAAAGAAGTTCTCTACCGTTTCTGTGATTAAGGTATGACTAGTCACCATTTGTCCCTCAGGTGTCATAATGCGGTTGATGTACTTCTGACGGCCTTTGCGGCACGCCCGTATAAAATGATAAACGGAGGGTGCCTCTGATGCCAGATGTTGATGATCTTGTGCTTGAAGTTTGAGTCCTTCCAATGCTTTGCGCTGCAGCGTGAGGAGCTGCGCTCGGATTTTCTTTATTCGGCGATATGTATTAGGGTTGGTAGGGTCTTCATTGTATAACTGTCGTAAACATTTATAGTAGAAATCTGTCGTCTGATGGATGTGGCGTCTTCTCTCGGCACTGTAGGCCTTCAATAACCTAACAGCTCTGGGTTTCGCATACTTCAGCCACCACTCAAGAGTATCTTGAAACCGTTGAATGTGGCGTTTCCAGTTATGCCATTCAGTGGCAAAGCTATCTTTCATGTCCAAGTGTGTCAGAATAGAATCATTTAACCTCCATGTTCCTCTCCCACGGCGAGGTCCCAGTTCTGGTTGGCGAATCTTGCACAGATACGCACAATGGTTTGAAAACTCCACCGGGCATACATCTGTTTCTCTCACGTGTTCTTTCAATTCCCCGCTGACATATATTCTATCCAGTCGAGAAGCACCATTATGGTAGTAGTACGTGTAACCGGCTGACCCCGACGGCTTCAGTTCCCATGTGTCTTTTAAGCGTAACCCTTGTATTAACGCAGATAGTGCAGGGCAGCCCTGAAATTGGCCACTTTGGTCTTTGGGCGATAGCACTGCGTTAAAATCCCCACCGAGGATTATATTGCCGGTATGATTATGGAGAAGTGGGAGAATATCTGTGGTATAGAAGAGCCAGCGTTGTATCCTGGCCTGCGAACCAGAGGGAGCATATACATTGACGATCAAAAGATCTCGAATACGGATACTGATTCCGCGTGAGTTGACTAACTGGACTGGATCCGCATATGGTATATGGTCCTTAATGTAGATAGCTGTACCACGTTTGTGCTCATTGACATTAACTATTTTATCATAGCCAGAGATGGTAAGGAGGTCTTCAGTAGCCACTTCTTGCAACAGAACAATATCCACATCTTGGTCTCGTATAAGGTTGCGTAAGAGCGACTGTTTACTAGCAGTTTGAATGCAATTTACATTGAGTGTCATTAGCGTGTATGTCAACAACATCGTCAGATAGATAGACATGTTTTTTTTTACCGAAATAAACAAGATGGAGATGGGGTGGTCTTTAACGCTTGTCACTCGACTTCCCGCCTTGTAGTCGGGGGTCCCTGACACCCGCATAAGGCTTGTGCGTTCCCTCTTTTGACGCCCGGATTGTTTTAGCTTTGGAGGAGGTTTTCAAAGGTGTCTGTTCTTTAGGAGTTAGTTCCTTGTTGTCCATGATCTCCTGGTCCCGTGACCCCGTCTCTTCTGTATCCATGTTTCTGGAGGGGTCGTCTTCTATTTCATCCGACCAACGTATACCAGCGGTCTGTGGTTCACAACTAACTATGGACTGGTTTGAGGGTGGCATACTGGTAGCATTGTCTCCTGAGGTCACGCCTTCTGTGACCGCATCAGGGCTGGCAGTGCTAGTGTCAGGTTTCTGGTCAGTTTTAGGAACTAGAGAATTGGCCGCCCTACCTAGACTGCCATTGGTGTATTGGCTAGTATCAGACAAACCTGGCAACGCTGGCTGCCCGTGGAGTTCCTGTTGTGATGTGAGAGTATGTTGATGTTTACTAGTGGAGGTCAATGGCCCAGCTGGTTGCGGCGATAAGGCGGTGAAGTGAGAAGGCGACACGTCCATTGTGTCTTGTGCTACAGCTGACGTATCAAGTGGGGCAAGTTGTTCGGCAGAAATACTGACGTTAGATGAACAAGGTGCCGATAAGGCAGGCGAGACAATGTCACTGTCCTTGTTGGCTACAATTTCACTGAGAAGCTTAGGCCCGGTTTTATTTTCAGTTTCACCGCGCCTCACTGGGCATTCCTGTCTAAAGTGATCAGTGGCATTACAATAAAAGCATGATCGGGGTTGTCCATCATACACCACCTGTGCTTTGTAGCCATCGATAGAATAATGGGTGGAATTGCAGTTTTTAGTTCAATCCGCATAGCCCGAATACCACTCAAAATATTGAATAGGTAGGTAGCTGACCATCGTTCGTTTCTAATTTCACGAACTTTCCCGTACTTACTAAAGTACGACATTATCCGGTCATTCGGCAGTTCAATGGGAAGGTTCATGACTCGGATGAGTTTGCTGTCAACATCCGCACAAGTTATAATTACCTCAGATATAGAGCCATTAAATTTCCGTACCTGGGATTTTCCGTTGGTACTGTTGAGGACCTTCTCCATCAGTAGTTTGCTGGTGAACTTGATGAAAACAGCAGCTTCCAGATTGTCTAGTTGAATGGCTTCTAATTGGTCCACGTTGAGTTTTAGGGTGTACTGAATCCACTCATGTATTTCTGCAGGGCCTGGTTTATTGGCCTTGTCGGGGAAAGCACATTTTATGGTGTTTTTCCTAATACCGTTGGTTGCCATTTTGACTGTACTTGAAAAGACTTGAAAGTTAGACACTCGAATACGTAACTCACAACGAAGCAGAGCGCAGCGAACCGGTCGCTGCCGGGGTTCAGACCGGACTGACAGATAAAGCTGCTGAAATATTGAGAGCTGCAATAACCTTTAATTTCATTTGACTTGACATGACAATTCACTGTGCTCTTCACGGCACACAAGTAAACTTTCTCTGAGGATCACCTCTGTCCCTGTGATATCTGTACTAGTGTATGTACTCGTATTTGTAATTGAGGTAGGATTTGGATATACGTGTCTGTGGCCTTACGTTAGCTTCCATCCAGGCATTTGCCTGGAGTAGAAATGTGAAACCTCGGAAAACCACTTCCAGGATGGCTGAGGTAGGAATTGAACCCGCTTCTTCTCAGATTTTCCCCACGAGGCTGAGTGTAACCCGTTCAAGCCCTCAGACCAGAATTAAATTTCTTGGCAGAGGAGGGAATCGAACCCATACCTCCGCGGTGACAGCAAAGATTGCTAGTTACCACCACTTAAGAAGAAATAAGCTCTTTTTTTTGCCAAATGTATTCAAGTCGTCCTACTTCCCATTTTTAGTAATAGACTAGCAGAAGTACCCGTTCTTCGAACGGTGTTCGGTGTTAACACCAGACATTATCAATTGAGCTACTGTTGCAATCGTTAGCGGTTTGTCATTCCTTCATAAGTTTATCAGAACGAAGTTAGTTTTCTGGGAATATCACACACACTGTTAATTTAAGGGCCTTAAAATGTGATTTTCGGAGACCCTTTATACACTCCCAAATTTTGTGCCTCACATTGAGAAGCGCAACATATGCTTTGGTCGTCCTTCTAGGATAATTTTTATATTTCACCTATTTTAGCATGTATTTTGAGACGTTTTTCCTTATATCCACCCTTCTACTATATGAAAAATACTGTGAAGAGTTTTATAAATGATTGGTGTATTGACCTAATTTTACGATGCACCAAGCATCCGAACACGAGTTATAGGCGTACATAAAGATACACAGAAAGACAGACAGACAATTCTATTGTCTACAACATATCACCCAGATATCCAAATGTGGGTATATCTACCACACAGTATTAAACAAAATCATCCTTACGATGAACCCGTATATCGACCAAAAAAAAAAAAAAAAAGATTAGTTAAAATGTGCTCTCAAACTAAATTCACCTAACGTGTAGGCCAATTTCCTGACGTGAAATAGAATTGAAAGCCTTGTAGACAAAACGCAATACACGTCACATAAAAACTGACCCTCTATGTTGTGTTAGGTCCCCATTAACAGGAAAACCTCTTTCATTAATTATATAGGATTGTGGTGCATGAAAATTCAGGTTTTTTAGCCTCAAATGGCCCAAATTCCTAAATGCCGCCAAAAATTATGATTCAATTCAGAAATTTTTGAAATTAATGTTGCTGTTTGGAGATATAATAGACCTTCTGTACTATATGTCGCACGTGAAATTTGCATGAAAAAATTCCAGGTTACCCCTTGACCCCTTTAATTACATTGATGAATTATACAGTCTACGTTGGTTCCGTGATAACCTTATAGCCATTTGCAAACTTTCACAGAAATGTAATAAATGGAGTGACATTGCTTCTTACAGAAATAGATGGAAAGTTGGATGCCACCCCTTAAGATAATGTTGTCATGGTTACCGATTTGCATTCATTCATTAGTTTGTTAAATTAAATTAAATTAGTTTTCTGGGAATATTTCAGAAATTGTTAGTTTTAGAGCCTTCTAATGTAGTTTTCGAGGACCCTTTAGGGCCTCCGAGTTTTGTTTCTGGCACCGAGGGGCTTTGTCTCGGCGTTGTACGCCGTAATATAATAGGCTACTACTACTACTACTAATAATAATATGATATAGGGATAAGAATATAATAGACCTGCCGTACCACACCCGAAGGTGTAAAACGCGTGAAAAAAATCTTAGAGTACCCCCTGACCCCATTAAGCGCATTATACGTATTGATGAATTTTACAGCTTAATTTGGTTCCGTGATAAACTTCTAGCCGTCTGCAAACTTTCACCCTAATGTAATTAATGGAATTGCATTGCGTCTTACAGCAATAGATGGACCTCTGAGAATCTGTTGCCATGGTTACCGGCTTGCATTCGTTCGTTAGTTTATTAATTGAAATTAGTTTTCTGGGATTAACTCAAAAACAATTGGTTTTAGGGCCTTAAAATTAGGGTCCTCGAGTTTTGTCTCTCACATTGAGGAGCTGAAAATGAGCTTTGTGTCGTCCTTCTACGCCTACAGTATTTCAGCATGTATTTTAAGGGGGTAGGCCCCCTTTTATGAGAGGTACGGAGAAGAGTTACTTCAACGATTAGTGTCGTGCCTCTGATGGATATCTGTACTAAATTTTACGTTGATACACCCAGCCGTTCTCGAGTTATAAGGGAACAATATTGTCCACAGACAAACAAACAAACAAACGAACAGGAAGACAGACAAAATATTTTTTTCGTGCGCATCCATCATAAAAAGTCTGAAACGCGTAAATAACTCAAATTTCCGTAGAAATTCAGCAAAAACAGACAAACTTTCATTTATATATAGGGAGATATACTGCACCGCTCGGTGTTGACCGTGTTTTATTGCACAAATTTAGTTTTCACTCGCTAACCGTTGGAGATACACGAAAAGTGATAAGGACCTCTCGGATAGAAAATGAAATGCTAAATCTCGTGTATGCCATCAAAAGTTTGCTATTACTTAGAGTTCTCTTTTTATTTGAAATTAAAATTTGAAATTTTGAAACCAAAGGGTGTAGTGACGTCACAAATGTGGGGTTTACTCGGCAACCGTTGGAGATACACGAATAGTGATCAGGACCTTTCGGATAGAAAATTAAATGTTAAAGCTCGTGTATTCCATAAAAAGTTTGCTATTTCTTAGCGTTCTGTTTTTATTTGAAATGGAAATATGCAATATTGAAACCTAAGGGTGTAGTGACGTCACAAATGTGGGTTTTACTCGCTAACCGTTGGAGATACACGAAAATTGATAAGGACCCTCCGGATAGAAAATTAAATTTTAAAACTCCTGTGTGCCATCAAAAGTTTTCTATTTTTTAGCGTTCTCTTTTTATTTGATATGGAAATATGAAGTTTTGGAACCAAAGGGTATTGTGACATCCCTAAAATGGTCGCCATTTTTAAATAGTGCAAAATATCGAAATCAAAAGTATGCTATATGTAAACCTGGTAAATCAGCTACATCCGTGCAAAATTTCATTTAAATCGGACCTGTGATTCTTGCGTTATTGAGTAACACACAGACAGACAGACAGATAGAAAGACACACACCATCTCATTTTTAGCCTACCTTCGATTTTTGCAAAAAATGAAAGTAGGCTTATGAAATCTACACAGGGCGAAAAATTGTGTGTCTGTCTGTGTGTGTGTATGTGTGTGTGTGTGAGTCTGTGTGTGTGAGTGTACTCTGAACGTCTGTCCCCCCCTATCAATTCAAACACGGTGAAACCGAATTGAACGAAATTTGGTACAGATGTAGAATTAGCAAAGGGCACCTCAGTGTCATGTTTTATATCGCCGCCATCTTTACCAAAACTGAATGGCGGCCACTCAAACGTTCAAAACGTAAAATCAAATAACGACTAACCAAATCATCCGATCTCTACCAAATTTGGTAACAACATACCTTCATATAGGACGCGTATTGTGACCAAACTACAAGGTCATCCGCCGTACCATTTCAGGATGGCGGCCGTGAGAATTGTGCAAACATTATAATCCATATCATGGGACCCACCAGTTCCGATTATCGAGCCGAGAATTGTTTTAACTGTTCTAAAGGAAGAGGCACGTTCGAAATTAAAAGTTTATTTTGTAATACTATAGTGCAGAAGTGATTTTAAACAAGATGTTCAGCAAAGAACATATAGCCTACTTTCTCCTAAATGTATGGGTATATTTATGACTCTTTGTCCTCATCCCTAACACAATCACCTCTACCACCATGTATTGTTTGTTTTCTTTTATATTGATAATTAGCCAGTAAGTGTCAAAATCAATATTATATACTTTGTGATGATTAAATAAAAAATCTACTAACTTATTGTAATGCATTCACGTCCGTTAATCTCTATATTAAGCCAGCCTGCAAAGTTAAGAATCTTTCGTTTTGAGTATCTTCTCCTTTAAAAATCCGCGCCGATCACAGTAGGTTGGTGCTGCGACCTATCAGTGAATTAATCTTTATCTTGTACGCCTATGCACTGCCATCGTAATGTACTACGATGGCAGTGGCCTTTGGGTGTTGAATGAGTAGGCAGTTTAAAGTAGCCAAGAGGGAGGCGATCCAGCTGGCAGTGTTTAAAGGTAATCGGAGCGCGATCGTGGCTAATAGTTGAACTACCAGTGTTACAAAATTGCCATACTTCAGGAGGCCAGGCATTTACACAGCGGTATGTTTGGAACAATATTACCCACATAACCCACAAGAGGACAGCACCGTACAGAGGCATTGAGAAGGCTGTGGGTAATGACAACGTGTATCTAGTTCTTCTATTCTCCTTTTCCTAATGTCTTCTGTTAATGTGCGATGCTGGGGCTGTGATTTTATTAATAAACGAGTGTATAAATTAGCCTCGTCGCCTCCGTAGCGTAGCGGTCAGCATGGTTAGCTGCCGCCCCGGAGGTCCTGGGTTCGATTCCCGGCTCTGCCACGAAATTTGAAAAGTGGTACTGTACCCTTTTACCTACCAATACCTGTTGAATCCCTGGATAGCAGCTGGATCGTAGAACCTGAAAATGCCCCGGCTCTAAAGACCCCCCAAGTTCTACCAACAGACACAGGGATAATAGGGCCACTCGAATACCTAACAGGATGTATTAAGACTGACCAAGGCTCAGAAAAAGAAAAGACTAGCTCAAAACACAAGAATTCTTCAAGAGGAAGAAAGAATCTCAAAGGTGTGGAAAACACTAAAATACCTAGCGATGGCCCCCTTAATACACCCTTCCATCACCTCTATAAAGCATCACGCAATAATTAAAACCAAGTAATAAAGGAGTTTATTGTAAGAATAAACAAGACAGAAAAATATCAATTTTGTCGATACCACGACCAATCAAAAAATCTCATTGATTATACTGGATTGTCTTTCAAAAAAAAGTTACCCATTATCTCAACTAAGGCATATTAATAATAATAATGATCAATCAATCCCATATGGTAAGCATTTACAAAAAGAAAAATATTATAAGACTTGAATACATTAAATTAATTTCGGTTCCTTAACGGAAATAACATCTTATACAAAAATATCCTGATTATAATTAATAATCCTACACGACATCTTCAGTAACATTATATGTTCTTGTTATTAAACGAAGAAATTCATATGGCATATTTACAGAATATAATTTACACAAAATTCCAGAATAATTTCAATTATTCTCTTCCCACTGACTTGATGTCACGACATTCCTTTCTGCTTAATATTGTTTCATTTCTAGTTTTAGGGTAATTCTGCCGAACAGTTAAGCTAAGCAAAAATTAATCATAAATTCAGCCTTAAATAGTTATCGGTTTCCTTATTAAACATACATCTTATGGCAAAATTGTTATACTAGTTTTACTGGAAATATTTAACCGGATATCCACTCAAGATTCTCAATAATACTGCTCAGAAAAATATTAATCTTCACACAGGCATTTTCACGATAACAGCGATAAAGTTAACAATGACCAAATATTAACCATACTAGGTTAAAAACAACACCTATCTGGGTTAAAACCCCAATCAATCTAATCCTGATTGGCACACCTGGCTCAATCCTCAACAAGAAAAATATGCTTTACAAAGCATTGCATCAATATACTTAAACACAAAGACATTACTCATAGTACATGCCTCCCTAAAGTCGAACATGCACCTATAATAGGAGCCTTACTGTTATAAATCCACAATTATGAATATCAGCTGTTTATAGAAAAATCCTGAACTCATGTGCGAAAAAAATAATATGATTCTGTAACAGATTACGAATAAAGCCCAGTGGATTTCAGAAATATTCCACCTATCTTTAAAAACTTGCCTTACATTGATGTATTACATGATCCATAATTCTTAAACGTATGACTTATAGTAAGTCGTCCCTGGGATTATCCTCGCAAATTTGGATGTCGTTCAAATACCCTCTTAATAGAGAAAAACTATTGCACTAAAGGCAATGATATCAATTTAATCCAGTGTTAACTTCATAAGAAAAAAATATAACACTCACCAACCACACAAACTGAGGTTGTAAAGTGATCTATAAAGATAAATTCAATCTCAAAATAAGATCTTCCCTGAATTTCCCGAACGCGAAAATGTCGATGGATTAGTCCTACAGCATAGATCTAGGTTAGCAACAAAGGCTAAGCGACTAATGACCCATTAGGCAATCCATTTCGAAAATCACGCTCAGAAAATACAAGTTAAATCTGTTATTAAATTGTAGAAAAAAAATATAGTCAAAGGACTCGAAGTAACATTTAGAATAACAGGATCCGAAAACTTCTTAATATCGTATTAAGAATACGAAAAGGAAAATCCCCTTCAAAGAATACGATGATCCAAGCGAAAGTGCTTAAAGAACAATACACTAGAATATGAAAAACTCAACCAAAGTTCTCAAAAGAAAATTGTGTTACTAAAATGTTCTTACACAAGAAAAACTGTAGATCTTCTTCCTACATTTGTTTCTCGACAAATAAGAATGAGCATATTAGTTTAAATACTGTAAAATACTACTGAAATTGTTAATTTATTCATCAAATACACAAAGGATGCACTCATTTTTATGAGTCAAAATCCTGGCATCATAGAAGGTCAGTTTCGAAATAAACATCGAACCTGCACTTTCTACTCAACCATTTAATCTACAAAATCAAACATGGCAATGTGTGGTAGTTCTAAATGTCCACGCTACGCTACTGTAACAAGTTGAAGTGATCTGTACCTTTGGCGAATCTAGATGAGGAAAAAAGGATATCGTTGGCCATACTAAGCTCCAGACCAACAGAAAACATGCTGGACTCCAACTGGGTTTCCACAGAACGAACCAAAGTCCTCCTAGGCTCGAACAACACCCGGTCGGTCGAAATAGTTCCAACATATCCTGGCGATATCTTCCCATACATATTCGAATACCGACGGACGGACCGCACACAGTTTATCAACTCGTCACGAAGCGAGGGAGAACTCGAACAGTCACTAACAAGTTCCAAAATATGAACGCAAGTGTGAACAAGTTCACAAGGGTCGACGCGGCCCCTTGCATCACGAGAGTCGCTTGCACACTTCATGCTAAATGAAAGTTGCTGCCAACATGTCCCCGCTGCACCCTGCTAATGCAGTATTCTTAAATCAATTTAGCCTACCATCGTAATGGATATAAGCTTCATATTGTTCCTTCCCTCTGACACCTTGCTTGAGAATGTGCTCTTTTCAAAAAGTATAATCACTGTGAAGAGTGAATCAAGTCTAGGCTGCATTTCCACGACGGTTTATATGCAGAGTTTCGTGACACATGACAGCTGAGCTCGCGGTCGGGATTATGAAAGTATCCATCCGCATGGCCCGTTAGTTGCTGTAGATACACGGTCGCAAAGATAAACTATTACATGTTTAAGACCATGTCTGAGCCCTATTAAACACGTTTCTACTTCACGTAGAATGCTGAACGAACTAGCGTATACACTTCAGCACGGTCACACGTTTTTAAAACTCCCGTTAGCTGGCGACTTTACTTTCACTGTTTTCAGGCTCAAACCTGTACGCTGTCAGTTTCTATACTCATTGCTCTCTCCACGAGGTCGTCTTGGTCTCACATCCGCTCCCCCCACTCCTTCACACGTCACGACTCGATACAAAATATATCGCAGTCGAAACGTGATCAGCAGTGAGTTAACAGATCATCTTCTGTTCTTCATACTTTCTTAATAATAGCTTTCTGCCATGGAAATATACACACAGACGTATGTAGCTGCTTACATATAGCGTTAAATATGCTTTAATTTGTATTAATCACTCTCAGGTGAATCGATCGATATAGTGTTAGACACAGTCAACATGGTTATTATCGATGACCTTCGGGTTTCTCGTCGGAAACACGAGCTCTGCCGATCTCTTTCTTGATAGCATGGCTTTTGCTCGCTGTAGACCAGCTGTAATTATAGACTTCAGAGGCTAGTTAGGAAGTTACAGGGTGTTCCCAAAATACTGTAACCATGTCTGTACTTAAGACCTTTATGAATAATGGTGCATTTTCCCTTTGATACCTTAAATAAAAGTCTCCTCAACTTTTATTTACACCATTCCAGGTAATCTCGGCATATGTAGCATTATTCAGTCAACACTCAGACTATCTTCTGCACATATCTTTTCAGGTTTTTTTGCATTGAAACGACCTATCATTTCTCTTCCATTTAGGCTTACTACCTCATAACAATTATTTCCGAACGACCTAGCAATCTTATAGGGTCCGTGGAAGACATAGGAAAACTTGGTGAATTGCTTCTTAGCCACATCTGCTTTCGTCGGTTTCTTGACGAGAATCATCTCGCCTACTCTCATCGGTGGCCGATATCTTTTATTTCTGATTCGTTTATGCCGCTTCTCGGCTGCATCCATCAAGCTTTCTCTAGCTGAATTAATTCTTTCTTGGACTGTAGGCTCCCCGTCCTTAGGTAGAAATCTCACGATCTCTGTCCAGGCTCTTTCTGGCCTCTTATCATGGTGAACAACCATAGGTATGTCTGATAAGCTCTCATGGAATGTGGAATTCATGCATCTTTCCATGAGTGGGATGAACTTGACCCAGCTCGCATGATCCTCAGGACAGTAAATTCTCGCGAACTTGCTAATTTCTGCCATAACACGTTCCGAGACGTTGGATTCCGGATATCTAACGCTAGAAAACACGTGCTTGACACCAAGCCTAATCATGGCATTCTCAAATTCCATCGAAGTGAATTGAGCTCCATGATCCGATAGGAGAGTTACAGGTTTTCCCGCCTTAGAAAACACACTGTTTTCAAGACGGCTAAGGACTTGGGCAGTAGTGGCCCTCTGCATAGGATCGAGGGTCACGTATTTTGAGAATGCATCGATTGTGACTAGGAGAAACTGGTTTCCCCTAGCTCCCTTCGGGCAAGGACCGAAGATATCGCAAGCCATTAGCTCTCTCGGCCTTTCTGGAATAATGGCTCGAGGTCTCTCTTTTGATAACGCCGACGGGTATTTCCCTCGTTGGCACTCCTGGCATGATCTGATAATGGCTGCTATAGTGCCCCGCATCTTGGTCCAGGTGAATGTTTCCAATAACGTTCTAAACGTTTTGTCGACACCCCCATGGCCAATGGTGCAGTGAGCTAACCACACCAACCCATTTATCAGTTTAGGAGGGACTACAATTCTAATTTTCGTCCTCTCTCGGTCAATGTATTTACAAACGACGTCATCACACACCAGGAATTTCTCAGATCGCTTCCTAGTCTGCTCGTAGTCAAGATCGGTATGGTCCATTGCACCTCTCAAAAACCTGTACATATGTCTAGTTGGGGTGTGTCTCTTCTGTGACACCGCTATCTTCTTTAGCTTCTCCAGGGTGAGTTCGTGTTCCCTCTCCAACTGTACAGTGTTAATCTCGATCTTACTAACTGGATTTCTTGAGAGTGCATCCGCGAGCAGATTATCCTTTCCAGGCTGATGCACGATGGTGGCATTGAACTGCTGGAGAAACAATGTCCACCTCGTCAATCTGTCACTGGAAAGATCAGTTTGCATCATAAACTGAAGCGCTCTATAGTCCGTGATAATGACCACTCGATGTCCTATCAGAAGTTTCTTCCACTTTTGAAGAGCAGATATGAATGCCAAAGCTTCGAGCTCAGAGGTGAAATAATTCTTTTCGTGTTCCTGCAGCTTTCTGCTGTGGAAGTCCAAGTAGTGCTTCCTCCCCTCCTCGTCCTTTTGATAGAGGACAGCACTAATACCAACTTTTGAAGCATCAGACTCGATGTAAAATATCCGATCAAACTCAGGATATTCCAGCTTAACACAATTTTGGAGCATGAGCTTGGCCTCTTCAAATGCCCTATTCGTATCCTCTGTCCATTTCCATTTATTATTTTTCTTTAATGCCTCATACAAAGGGGCCATAGTAGTTGAGTATCCCGGACAGTGGCTACTCAAGAACTGGCACATACCCAGAAACTCACGGAGCTGCTTTACTTTTGCGGGACGAGGGAATCTTGAAATGGCGTCTATCTTCTTCAAGTTTGGGTGATACCCAAACTGATCAATAGTATGGCCAAGGAACTTGATAGATTCATGCATGAATTGACACTTATGCATGTTGACCTTAATATTGGCCTCTCTTAAATTCTCGAATAGCTGTTTCAAGTGCACAAGATGTTCTTGGACATTAGTTGAAGAAATCATCAAGTCATCGATATAGCAAATAACGTTACGTTTCACGCTTTCCGTTAATTTGCTATCTAGAGCTCTGATCAAGGCCGGACCGCTATTCACCATTCCAAAAGGAACGCGACAGAAAACATACGTGGTCTGATCGAATAAGAATCCGGTGTATTGCCGGCTATCTTCCTCCAGCTCTACTTGAAAGAAGGAAGCGGTCAGGTCTAGGACGCTGAAACACGCTTTACCTTTGAACTTTTTCAGAAGTTCTCTAATTTTTGGTGGACGGTCAGTTTCTAACATGATTCTCGTGTTGATCTTCCTGGCGTCTAAACAAAGCCTCAATTGTCCGTTCGCTTTCTTTACCACAGTTATTGGATTCAAATACGAAGAAGCCTGTTTTTTTATTATACCATCTCTCTCCATTTTATCTATGATCTCTTTGACCTCATCATGGTATTTTTCTGGGATAGGATAAAGCTTGGCTTGATAAGGGGATTCATCTATTAGCCTAATCTGGTACTTGAAGTCTCTAATCAAACCAGGTTTATCATCGAAGACGTCCGCAAATTGACAAATCAAGTCGTCAAATTCTTCTTTCACGTTTTTAAATCCCTCAGCTTTCAAGGTATATTGTTCCCTCACTTGCTCAGTTTCTTCAATTACGTGATCCAGGATTTCCATTCTAGGGATATCTCTATTAATTTCGTTTCCATTCATTTCTTCCATCACTACATCCTCTGTACTTTCTTCCTTGAATCTTATTATTCCTTTGTCCATGTCGATGATTGCCCTAGCTTGAGTAATAAAATCGATCCCTAGTATGACGTCAAAATTAATATTCTTAACGACTATGAAAATATGTTCGTAACTTCTCTGATTGATCCAGAATTTCATTAGAATCTGCACTT
This sequence comes from Meconema thalassinum, assembly GCA_946902985.2. Classification (NCBI taxonomy): domain Eukaryota; kingdom Metazoa; phylum Arthropoda; class Insecta; order Orthoptera; family Tettigoniidae; genus Meconema; species Meconema thalassinum. The sequence continues at coordinate 2,054,982,368 of OX336388.2, read as the reverse complement.
TGCATTTCATAGTTTTATCCTTAAATATCCCACGAATTTTTGTTGGAGATGCTGGAAGAATGGTAAATTGGTTTTCTGGTTTCAATCTCTCAAAACAGTCCTCGTCAACTATTGAGATCATAGCACCTGTGTCCATCAAAGCTTTACAATGTTGTAGACCAATTAGTATATCAATAACGGGAAGTTCAACTACCCTTCCTCTCGGTTTCGTTTCTGGTTCAAATAGAAGGTCTTCGTCAGTAGCTTCAAATATTTCAAAAATCGTGATATCAGAGGAATGCGTGGCAATGTCAGTTATTAATTTCGCCCGGAAATTGGCGTTTTTTTTTCTAGATCCGGAGCTCTTTCTGAACTCCGACCTTCTCTGCTAGTACTGGGTCGTGACTTATCCGGATTTTCTTCCTTTCTTTCCTTCGATTTTCTTCCTTCAACATCCGTGGACTTATCTCGTCCTCTCTTGAGCCCCTCCTATTGCACTTTCTTATCGGATGCCTCCGTCCGATAATTGTTGTATCTTGAGTACCCTTGATTTTGTCTCTTATCTCTGTTGTCACGGGTATCCCTATCATTCCTATTATATCTATTATCTCGATTATTTTGATCATATCTGTAATTCCTGTTATAGGGCGTTTCTCGATAATCATTCCGGTTTCGATCATTATCTCTTCGATAGAAATTTCTCTCCTCGTAGCGACGTTGCCATGGTCTCTCCTGGACGTCCCTACGTTGGTTTTCCCATCTCCTCTCTTCCTGATGGGTATTTCTAATAGGACCCATTCTATCATCTCTTCTTTGCCCAAAACGATCCGTCTGCTGTGTACGGTTCATCATTACCGCGTTTACAACTTTCGATTCCTGCCTGGCATTTTTGACTATGGTAGGTTGCGTCATCATACTCATATGATCTAATCGACGTAACAAGTCATCTAACGACGTTAAAGACGATACTCCGGAAGAAATAATTGATCTCCTTACTTCCGCAGGCAATTGACGTGAGATAGCTTCAAGGAGTTCTTCCTGGGTTAACGGCGGCTGAAGAAAACGGAGTTTTGCTAACTGACACGCAAAGTACTCAGCATAGCTGGTTGGTCCTGTACTGGAGTACTTGCGTGAATAGACTTCCGATCTCACATTTTGTTGGACCTCGATCGACCAAAATCTTTGTATGAAGGCTTCCGAAAACTGTTCAAAATTGTCAAATGTGTAACGAAAAGCCCTGAACCATTGTAACGGAGCATCGGTAAGAAACCTTTCCACCATACGTAGCTCACGCTCACGTGGCACATGTGACTCCAAAAAGTAATCTCTTAATGTCCTGACAAATTCGATTGGTGTCATTCCATCCAAGTTGCTAAACTTCCTAGGTTTGTCATCAAAGTTTCGTATTATGGTTACATTCGGTGTCCTTTCCAATGATTTCGAAGTATAATCACCCACGCCTACGTTGGGGTTCGGAGAACTAAAAGTTTCCCTGCTTGTTCGAATGGGACTCGAATGTTCCATTTGACTGAGCCGAACGTTGGGTTCGTGGTTGGAAGATTCCTGCATCATCCTTTCCCTACCATCAGGTACTATCACTTCAGGTTGTTCAACTACAACTCTAAAATCGGACTGTAAAAGTGATCGCAATTGATCTTTTAGCGTATCTAAATTGATATGACCCTCTAGATTAATTTGCTCGAGACCCTTTCTGATTTCATTAATCTCGGAAGTTTTCTTCTCCCTGACCTCATTTAACTCTATCTTACTTGGGTCGACTTTAGTTTCAACACTGTTAATACGTTTCTCTAAATCGGATATGTTATTAACCTGTGTATTTTGAATTCCATCCATTCTTTTGCTTAGATCTTCCCTAACATTTATTATGTCTTTGCTATTAGTTGCAAGACCAGTGGCAAGTTTAGATTCTAACTTAGATTTCTCAACTTTAAAACATTCCTCATTAATTTTCATGATATCTTGACGAAATGTTACAATATTATCACTTATGATCCCTTTCAAATCGATGTCAAAATCATCCCTGAGAAGTTTCGTATGATCAGTGACTTGAGCTCGGAGTGTCCCCATTTCACATTTCAACTGCTCCAGGCTATTCTGGGTCTGATTAGTGTCATGGGAAAACTGTAGCTGAAGTGTTTCTAAATTTTTTTACTGAGCTTCACACTCTTTTCAAAGTCTAGTCTAATCTCAACTTGAAACTCTTTATTAGATTTTTCTAGCTCCATTAACTTAACCTCCGTCTGATTTTGACTAGATTCGATTTTTCGGACCTCTAGCTCCATTTTATTTTGATTGGATTCTATTAATCCCACATCTGTTCTTAAATCATTGATTTGGGATTGCATAATCCTTACATTAGAGTTTACATCCTTTACTGTTTCCTCAATTCCCCTTTGACTAGTCTGAACATTGTTAAGATCTGTTTGCATTGAAGTTTGACTATTTTGCATTGATGTTTGACTATTTTGCATTGATGTTTGACTAGTTTGGATATTGTTAAGATCTGCTTGCATTGAAGTTTGACTAGTTTGGATTCTTTCTTGGGCGACCTGTACCAAGCCAACATTAGCCCGTAATGTACTGATATCTAGTTGTGTTTTTCTATTATCGTCCTGGATATCTTCGATATTAGATTCTACACTGGTAACCTTCTTTTCTACCCTTTTAGAACTGTCATTGATAGCCTTCAAGGAGGATTGCATAGTATCAATTTCCCCCCTGATACCTTCAGCAACTGCACCCTGATTTTGAATAACAGTTTCAGACATATGGTCTAATGCAGATTTAGTTTGGACCTTAATATTTTCTATGTCCTGATTCAAATTGTCCATTTTATGTTGAATAATTTCAAACAACTTCTTAACGTCACCAACAGTCACCATATTACCTTCAGACATGCTTCACTACACTTCACAAGAAATAAGAATACCACACCAACAAAGCACAGCGAGAACATCTACAAACAACCACCATTTACCATACATGCTCATTCTTATTGTCTGGCGTTACCTTAAAATAAGCTTATGTCTAAACACAAAGTGCCCCATTTGATTTGGGATCGACCATATACAAGTGCGTGTTGGTTTATATCGGTGAAGGTCTATGATTCTACCATTACTTAAATTTTAAATTTACTACAAATACTTCTATTTTTAATGATGTCAGCAATGATCATCAGCCGGAAACAAGTAGAACAAATTATTAACAAAGCGTGTGGCAACACTCCAATACATAAAATAAAGTAAAAATTAATAATGGTTGCAATACCACTTGTAAGTCAAGTAGCTCGAGTATCCTCGTAATTGCTTTGTTCCATAGGAATTCCAATAGTTCGTGCCAAAATATTGGTTCACCATTATTTTATCGCCTTGATTCATAGTCACACAAGAAACACGGTGTTCCAATTCGCGATCTGTGTTACATGATCATAAAACTAATTTCCACTATGTCCTTTCAGTTTCAATTTTGGCGGAATTATGGCATTCAACTCCCTGGTATTCGCTCTGGTATTCCAGTTTTTCGAAGCCCCTGAGCTGGGCGCCACCTAATGTACCCTTTTACCTACCAATACCTGTTGAATCCCTGGATAGCAGCTGGATCGTAGAACCTGAAAATGCCCCGGCTCTAAAGACCCCCCAAGTTCTACCAACAGACACAGGGATAATAGGGCCACTCGAATACCTAACAGGATGTATTAAGACTGACCAAGGCTCAGAAAAAGAAAAGACTAGCTCAAAACACAAGAATTCTTCAAGAGGAAGAAAGAATCTCAAAGGTGTGGAAAACACTAAAATACCTAGCGATGGCCCCCTTAATACACCCTTCCATCACCTCTATAAAGCATCACGCAATAATTAAAACCAAGTAATAAAGGAGTTTATTGTAAGAATAAACAAGACAGAAAAATATCAATTTTGTCGATACCACGACCAATCAAAAAATCTCATTGATTATACTGGATTGTCTTTCAAAAAAAAGTTACCCATTATCTCAACTAAGGCATATTAATAATAATAATGATCAATCAATCCCATATGGTAAGCATTTACAAAAAGAAAAATATTATAAGACTTGAATACATTAAATTAATTTCGGTTCCTTAACGGAAATAACATCTTATACAAAAATATCCTGATTATAATTAATAATCCTACACGACATCTTCAGTAACATTATATGTTCTTGTTATTAAACGAAGAAATTCATATGGCATATTTACAGAATATAATTTACACAAAATTCCAGAATAATTTCAATTATTCTCTTCCCACTGACTTGATGTCACGACATTCCTTTCTGCTTAATATTGTTTCATTTCTAGTTTTAGGGTAATTCTGCCGAACAGTTAAGCTAAGCAAAAATTAATCATAAATTCAGCCTTAAATAGTTATCGGTTTCCTTATTAAACATACATCTTATGGCAAAATTGTTATATTAGTTTTCCTGGAAATATTTAACCGGATATCCACTCAAGATTCTCAATAATACTGCTCAGAAAAATATTAATCTTCACACAGGCATTTTCACGATAACAGCGATAAAGTTAACAATGACCAAATATTAACCATACTAGGTTAAAAACAACACCTCTCTGGGTTAAAACCCCAATCAATCTAATCCTGATTGGCACACCTGGCTCAATCCTCAACAAGAAAAATATGCTTTACAAAGCATTGCATCAATATACTTAAACACAAAGACATTACTCATAGTACTTGCCTCTCTAAAGTCGAACATGCACCTATAATAGGAGCCTTACTGTTATAAATCCACAATTATGAAAACCAGCTGTTTATAGAAAAATCCTGAACTCATGTGCGAAAAAAATAATATGATTCTGTAACAGATTACGAATAAAGCCCAGTGGATTTCAGAAATATTCCACCTATCTTTAAAAACTTGCCTTACATTGATGTATTACATGATCCATAATTCTTAAACGTATGACTTATAGTAAGTCGTCCCTGGGATTATCCTCGCAAATTTGGATGTCGTTCAAATACCCTCTTAATAGAGAAAAACTATTGCACTAAAGGCAATGATATCAATTTAATCCAGTGTTAACTTCATAAGAAAAAAAATATAACACTCACCAACCACACAAACTGAGGTTGTAAAGTGATCTATAAAGATAAATTCAATCTCAAAATAAGATCTTCCCTGAATTTCCCGAACGCGAAAATGTCGATGGATTAGTCCTACAGCATAGATCTAGGTTAGCAACAAAGGCTAAGCGACTAATGACCCATTAGGCAATCCATTTCGAAAATCACGCTCAGAAAATACAAGTTAAATCTGTTATTAAATTGTAGAAAAAAATATAGTCAAAGGACTCGAAGTAACATTTAGAATAACAGGATCCGAAAACTTCTTAATATCGTATTAAGAATACGAAAAGGAAAATCCCCTTCAAAGAATACGATGATCCAAGCGAAAGTGCTTAAAGAACAATACACTAGAATATGAAAAACTCAACCAAAGTTCTCAAAAGAAAATTGTGTTACTAAAATGTTTTTACACAAGAAAAACTGTAGATCTTCTTCCTACATTTGTTTCTCGACAAATAAGAATGAGCATATTAGTTTAAATACTGTAAAATACTACTGAAATTGTTAATTTATTCATCAAATACACAAAGGATGCACTCATTTTTATGAGTCAAAATCCTGGCATCATAGAAGGTCAGTTTCGAAATAAACATCGAACCTGCACTTTCTACTCAACCATTTAATCCACAAAATCAAACATGGCAATGTGTGGTAGTTCTAAATGTCCACGCTACGCTACTGTAACAAGTTGAAGTGATCTGTACCTTTGGCGAATCTAGATGAGGAAAAAAGGATATCGTTGGCCATACTAAGCTCCAGACCAACAGAAAACATGCTGGACTCCAACTGGGTTTCCACAGAACGAACCAAAGTCCTCCTAGGCTCGAACAACACCCGGTCGGTCGAAATAGTTCCAACATATCCTGGCGATATCTTCCCATACATATTCGAATACCGACGGACGGACCGCACACAGTTTATCAACTCGTCACGAAGCGAGGGAGAACTCGAACAGTCACTAACAAGTTCCAAAATATGAACGCAAGTGTGAACAAGTTCACAAGGGTCGACGCGGCCCCTTGCATCACGAGAGTCGCTTGCACACTTCATGCTAAATGAAAGTTGCTGCCAACATGTCCCCGCTGCACCCTGCTAATGCAGTATTCTTAAATCAATTTAGCCTACCATCGTAATGGATATAAGCTTCATATTGTTCCTTCCCTCTGACACCTTGCTTGAGAATGTGCTCTTTTCAAAAAGTATAATCACTGTGAAGAGTGAATCAAGTCTAGGCTGCATTTCCACGACGGTTTATATGCAGAGTTTCGTGACACATGACAGCTGAGCTCGCGGTCGGGATTATGAAAGTATCCATCCGCATGGCCCGTTAGTTGCTGTAGATACACGGTCGCAAAGATAAACTATTACATGTTTAAGACCATGTCTGAGCCCTATTAAACACGTTTCTACTTCACGTAGAATGCTGAACGAACTAGCGTATACACTTCAGCACGGTCACACGTTTTTAAAACTCCCGTTAGCTGGCGACTTTACTTTCACTGTTTTCAGGCTCAAACCTGTACGCTGTCAGTTTCTATACTCATTGCTCTCTCCACGAGGTCGTCTTGGTCTCACATCCGCTCCCCCCACTCCTTCACACGTCACGACTCGATACAAAATATATCGCAGTCGAAACGTGATCAGCAGTGAGTTAACAGATCATCTTCTGTTCTTCATACTTTCTTAATAATAGCTTTCTGCCATGGAAATATACACACAGACGTATGTAGCTGCTTACATATAGCGTTAAATATGCTTTAATTTGTATTAATCACTCTCAGGTGAATCGATCGATATAGTGTTAGACACAGTCAACATGGTTATTATCGATGACCTTCGGGTTTCTCGTCGGAAACACGAGCTCTGCCGATCTCTTTCTTGATAGCATGGCTTTTGCTCGCTGTAGACCAGCTGTAATTATATACTTCAGAGGCTAGTTAGGAAGTTACAGGGTGTTCCCAAAATACTGTAACCATGTCTGTACTTAAGACCTTTATGAATAATGGTGCAGTACGAGGACTGGAACGGGCTCTACTCAGCCTCGGGTGGCCCAAATGAGTAGAGGGGGTTCGATTCCCCCTCAGCCATCCTCGAAGTGTTTTTCCGTGGTTTCCCACTTCGTCTTTTGGCAAATGCCGGGATGGTCCCTACCGTAAGGCCACGGCCGCCTCCTTCCCTCTTCCGTGCCTATCCATCCCAATCTTCCCCTCCCTTCCCTCATGAGGCCATCTCATAAATGTTGCAAAAATAGAAAGTAGGCTAAAAACCGAGTCGTCTCAGTACAAGGAAAGATGGCAGCGGATATCTTGTGCCTGACTTATATTTCACTAATTTGAGTATTGCATGCAATATAGCGTACTGATACAAAATAAATAAACTTTGTATTAAATGCTTTATATATAAATAATATACTCCACTGATGAAATCGTTTAGTGTAAATCGTTTATTTGCTAATAAGTTCTATGTAAGTCATTTTATATAGAACAATGTTCGTTGGCACAACTGGCTCCGTGGTAAAGCGTTAGCCTCTCAATCTTATGGCTATGGTTCAAACCCCGTCTGAGTTAGGTTTATTGCTTGAATTTCTTTATATTTATTGTTTTGTAATGACTCAGACGCCTTAAAATTAAGCGTTATATTGGGCATAGTACGATGGAAGATATATAATTAAAACAAAATTCGCCAGCAGATTTGCACGAGACATCTAGGAACAAAAAAGTGAATTATCATGGCGAACTGCACGCCGGCCAACGGATTAACTTGCAGATCTTATTGAAAAGTTTATGTGTATGGCCGCTAGAATGCACTCCTCCCTGTTTGGATTATCTTGTTCGATACTTCTCCATTAGATGTCACGACTGGTCTACATGGTACTCCATTTACTAAGATACCATTGGCATTCTATGCGCATCGAATTTGAAGAATGACACGATGATACTACGATACATTTTTACTTTTTATTTTAAAGGGTTTGTAACAGCCTATTGTGCGTTATTTGAAAATGTTAATTGAAGTAAAGAACAAAACGATTTCACATAGTATATGAACTCTAAGTCGCCTTCGTAGCGTAGCGTTCAGCGTGGTTAGCTGACGCCCCGGAGGTCCTGGGTTCGATTCCAGGCTCTGCCACGAAATTTGAAAAGTGGTATGAGGACTGGAACGGGGTCTACTCAGCGTCGGGTGTTCCAAATGAGTAGAGGGGGTTCGATTCCCACCTCAGCCATCCTCGAAGTGGTTTTCCGTGGTTTCCCACTTCGTCTTCGGGCAAATGCCGGGATGGTACTGTCCCCGTTTACCTGGATAGTAGGCTGTCAGATATCCGCCCCCTCAATCGGATTGCCAATTATTAATCGCACCGGCACAGCTACATCAATGAAAATGGCACTGACAGATACTATCGAGATAAGAGCACAGAAGTTCACAGGAAATCATTGTGGAACACACCAAAATAGACGGGGGTTCATACTTACCGTTACTTACCTCTTAATTATCTCGGGGTTTGAGTTGACAACAGGATCACTAAAAGTCTGTTCACACAATAACCTCCACCATGACATTTAAAAATGAGCCAAGACGAAGACGAGAACTTTGAACCGTACAAAAGCTTTATTTCTAATAAAGGGTATGATTTTACTAACACAACAAAATCAACGTGGCTATCAGAAGCCCAAGTCAATCTGACTACGTCCTCAGTAGGACTTGCAAAAATTATCATACAACATGATATATATAACATTTTAGCTCCCAAGAGCTCCAAATAACGTAATATTCATAACACTATTGGATTGGAAAAGGACATCAGGGTGTGACATATATAGTGCATTTGGTTTCCTTTTAATAAACATGAGAATGGTATTTATAGTCGCAAGGCCGGAGTGTGTACGACCTCACTCTCTGTGAACCAGATGTTGGCCCAGCTGCGAGCTACCTTCCAACCTGTTGCATCCTGGTCAAATGCACTCCCTTCTCACATGCTGTTACGTAACATACAGCTTGCTCTCTCAAACTTTTAAATGTCTACAAGACAACTCACATTATATTTACGCAAATCTTTCAAGTACTTTGCTCACATCCTATTGGATCATTATGTTAATTTCTTAAACTTGTTAACTTCAATCCAAATGTTTAATTAGCTCCTAAATGTTTATAACAAAATCACATAAATTATTTATAACAATTAGAAATTGTTTATAATATTTGTCAAAGACAATAAAAATATTATAAGCACGTCTTTAACATCACTCTCGTTTCATATTATTTTCAAAAATATTTACAGCAATTATTTACAATATTAACATTTAAATTGTTTAAATTATTAATTTAATAAATACATTAACCACATGTTCATTCGGTTGGTAATTTTCATAATCGTGATTAATATAATCGACCAATGAAGGTTAGTTATACATGTTAATGTCACAATCTGGTTTAATAAAGGTTTTAATAATGATTTGTGACGGCAACCTTCATTCAAAATCTTATCTCAAATTCTTTCAAAACTCGTGTTAATTATAACAGTAAATCACTTGATTTATTTTCAACGAACTATGACAATCTTACTCCAGCGGAAAATCCTTCGCTAACAAGTTAATGCACAAACTGCATTAAAAATATGCCCAAAATCATCATATATTAATCTATATGGCATTCAACTTTCACATAACTTACAAAACTTCCACAAATAATTCTTTAACATTTATTCCTGTGGGAACTTCCTTCATATTCAGGGGCATTATATCTCAGCGACTTTCAACACGCGCTGCACTAGCGATTATACATTCATAGTTCCACTTAAAAATTTTTATAATCATTAATTGTTTCAAAACTGTTTTTCTATTTAACCTTCGTGGATTTCATTCATGAACCGAAATGAAGTCAAAACTTGCCAATCACAAACAAATTTAATAGTGAATACGCATATATACGCCTGTCTGGTCTATCAAAATTTTAAGATTAACATCTTAAAAGAAATGTGTAATATGAAAATACTATCTTCAAATAAAGTGCGACTAAATGCAAAGTAGTCGAATAGAATCCAATTAGACTGGGGAATGCAAACATCGTTCTATAAATCTCTAATTGAGAAAAACTCCTAACAAAAGTACTTGACTTTAATGCATTCAAAAATTCATTATTAAAGTTACTCTTTCACAAAAGTGTCTATAATGCAATGTTCATTCATAACTGACGATAAATGTCTGTGTTGCAATCAATTCAAATAACGACTAGTATTTCCAAGATCGTCGACAACGTAAGAGATTTTAACGCTCTAAAATCATTTAAATGTTCTTCCTTCTTGATGATGACAGAAAATTGGTCAAAGTAATTAAACTGGGGTAGAATTACTTTAATGAAGTGACACGCTGTCTGAATTTAAATCTGCCATAAAAATCATTAACTTACAGTCAAATCGTGACTACAAAAATATTAATTACTGAAAATTCTAAATATCAGTCGCAACTGATTCAAAATCGTTAACTATGCCCATGACATAACAATGTCTTAATAAATCGTCGAAAAATGCAAAACTCATCAAGGTGTACTGAGAATAAGAATCTCAACAAGAAAATAGGGCAAAAATACATGAGGATAAAAATATGGGAAAAATGGTTGCTCAAACATCATTAATATACTCAAATACAATAAACGTTCACGACTACCTTATCTGCCGATTGACGTTCCAGAGGAAAATTCCCCAAAGAAGACTGCTGATGGATCCATTTCACCACGTTAAAGTTGAGCTCCATCCTCGAAATAGGAAATAGCACCCTCAGAGAATCGAACTGCTTCCTTCTCCGTGAATCGCTCTGCTCCTCGAAGACGAATAGACATCCTTCCGGCAATAATCTTCTTTGTGCGTCGGGTCCACCCTGACCTCTCTTGAAAAATTCCCTGAAGTTCCAGTAGACAATCGTCATGAAGTTTTGTAGAAATTTCCGAAGAAATTATTCATATTCAGAGTATGAAATTGTTTCTATGGCTGTTCGATGGTATTCAGCCTTTAATTACGAAACATGGGTGTAGATGGTATTCACCGCATGTTCGCTTGTGTGGAATAGCAATTAGCGAAGTTCCATGTCGCTATCTTACTCCGTTGAAGTATGTCCCAATTGCAATAAGCCCTTAGCCTTCCATCTGCTCTTCGGTTGTAGTGTCAGAAGAACAAACTGCCGTATTCAATTGCTCCATTATACTGTATCGTTGTGTAACCAAGCAATCTGAAGTCTTTCTATTCCACTCGCAGCGTCAGCCGTTGCGTTGATTCTGGCTTATACAAAAGTGCTTCTCTTGTGGCGAGATAATCACTTTTCTCAGTCGTATAAAACTGCTAATATCTTTCGAGCTAATCGGTCGAAATTGTTCAGCTTTTCTCTATAACTGCATGTAGCACTGCACAATGCAATTAGCTTATCGTAGACCGCTAACTGTTCGAAGCTAAACTTGTAGAAGCTTTCTAAGGTCCGTTTCAACTTCACCTAGTTTGACCTGGATCTCGTTAATATAGTGGCCTCGCCACACGTTATAAAGACGATTCTTTTCACTGCTGTTCACTTCGACGTCTCACTATAATGAATGTATAAGAAAAGAACTTTCACAAATATACTTCGATGCTCTGAGAATGAGATCTCAGAATGATCAGAGAACGAAAGAGGGCTCCTCTCTTCTGCGCAAGCCCTTTTATTAACTTCACGAGGGGCGTTACCATCCCTTCCAAAGCGTGATACTGCGTCATCGCTAAAACTTCCAACTTCGTTAATACATGACGGATTTTCAAAATTCAAAAACTGAAACTAAATTTCACCAAAATTCCAAATCAATGCTCCTACTGCAAATGGATTTCCACAATTCTGCATTCTAAAAGTAATAAAAATACCATAGTTTCAGCAATCTCCGTCTTCCTTTAAACTATCGTTGATTGGTTCATGCCTCTCCTCCAATAGCATAGTTTCTTCCTCAGCAGAATTCCTCGTTTCCTGCGACTGCGTCGTACATCTTGGAACATTCTCGACTAAATGCTGACGTCACTGAGAATCTCAGCTCAAGTAGCTTGCTGGCATAACATTTGCGTCATCCGTGCTTACGTCATGACTACCCACGTCATAACTATTACAGCCATAACTTTCCTTATAATTTCAAATATAGCCACCGTGGTCTCTACATAATTCAATTACGGGGGCATTCTCCTCCCACCACGTTTTAAAAACAGTTGCAAATTGTTTTTAAACTCAATGTTACAAGTATCTCAACTCTCTTGAACACGAAATTGAATTATTACTGGCTTACTCTAGTATGATATTTCCTCTATGTTCCTTAATCATATATTTCTTCTACTCTGGGTTTATGTGGTTAATGTATTCTTTCCTCTCTAATTCCTCTTCTGACCAGTGTTTCTATTTTCTAAGTTCTGCTGGCTCGTAGAAGGCCCAGGATCGATTACAACATCCTGCCTTTTCTTTTGATTGTCAGCTTCTTTATCCCTTAATTCTTTTAAGTATTGCTGGCTTTCCTTCTCTCTTTGCTGATATTGATCAGGTGTCATAACCTGACTTTGAGTATTCTGGTTTCTATTTTGGTTTTGGTTATTCCTATTATAGTTACGGTTATACCCATTATTGTTGTAATATCTGCCTCTTCCATTGTAGTTTCCTCGGTTGTAGTTCCAACCTCTTCTCTGTTGATACGGTCGGTAACCTTGTGATCTGTAATTTCTAAACTGATTATTCCTGTGAGGACCTACATTGTCAGTTTTCTCCTGCTCTGGCTTGTCAGTTTGTTGGACTTGGTCCATGTATACCGTATTGATTTCTTTAAATTCCTGCCTTTGACCTTTCTGGACTACGTTAGGCATTGGACTTGTGTAGTCTAACCTTCTCAGTAATTCATCCATGCTGGATAAATCCCTAATGTTGGACGAAATTATAAGTCTCCTCACCTCAACTGGCAGCATACGAGAAATCGCATCTATTAGTTGCTCCGTGGACAATGGGGGTTGCAAAAATCTCAAGCGGGACAACTGACTCGTAAAGAAATCAGCGTACCTCGTTGGAAGAGTACCTGAGTATTTTCTTGAATACACTTCCGCTCTTAACGAATTCTGCGCTTCTATAGACCAAAATCGCTTGATTAATGCCTCTGCAAACTCGTCAAAGTTACTGAATGTGTATCTAAATGCGCAAAAACCATTCAAGGGGTCCTCCAATCAGATATCTCTCTACTATCTTCATCTCTCTCTCTCTGGGAATGTGAGCTTCGATGAAATAATCTTTGAGATTCCTTACATACTCTATAGGTGTCAAACTATCAGTGTTACTGAATTTTTGTGGTTTGTCCTCGAAATTCCTAATGACCGTCACGTTCCTCGGATATGCATCCGGATAGTTTTTCCCACTATCTCGATAATTCCACTCAGGTTCCATGTTCCTCTCGTCATCCTCCTCTCTGAATCTGGATACACGTTCTTCAGGAGTCACGTCTCTTTCTTCTGGCTCTAGGTTATGTCTTCTAGCATAATTCCTATTCAATTCGCAAGCTAAGCCTTCTGTATCCTTGTCGGTGATTTCTGTTAAGACTTTCTTGATAATCTCTTCTTTGTAGTTCTCCATTAAACTAGCCTCTCCTAACTTCAAATTTTTCAGTTTACTCGTCGTTTCATTTACATCCGAGACAACTTTATGAATTTGATCCTCTAATGTAGATTTTAAAGTTTGCATATCCTGATCTAGTTGTGTTCTATCGTCAACTTGTTTTTCGGATAACGAATTTATCCTGACGCTTAAATCTTTCCTAATCTGTACTACTTCATTGTTAATTTCTATCTGCGTACTGGCAAGTTTTCTTTCAATCCTTTCCTGAATTTGGGTTACATGTTCCCCACTTGACTTATTCCACTCGTCCTTCCATACCGCTACGTTTGCTGTTAACATTTCGGCTATGTCTACTTCGATATCCTCTTTTAATACTCTATTGTGGTCTAATACCTGTGTTCTCATGACCTCTACATCATACTTCAACTCTGCTAAAGACGTTGTTGTTCTAACTGATTCATCGACTAACCTAGTCGCTAATGCAGTTATATTACGCGTACAAAGAGTTTTTGAGTTTTCGATTTCTTCCCTGACTTTATTTACATCAGTTTGGACTTTAGTAATATCTACGAAAACTGTGTTGACCTCTACCTGAATCTTAGTTATGTCACTTTGCACCTCAGTTATATCCGCATGAATGTTATTAATGTCTACCTGAACATTAGATACATCAGTTCTAGCTTTTTGAATTTCTTTTTGGACTTCCTCGACCTTGTCTTGGACAGTCGCTACATCGTTTTTGACAACTACAACTTCGGCTCTAGCACAAGAAATATCCCCTCGGACATTAGCTACATCTAGATTTAACATTGTAAGGTCTTTCTGTACCTTAGACACATCAAATTTAACATCACCAACACTTTTATGCACAATAGACACATCTTTATGGACATTAGACACGTCTGTACGCATGTCACTTACAGTACTCTCAATTCCTTGGGTATTAATCTGTAAACGCGACATATTCTCCTCTAAATTGGCAGCACTAGTTTGGATACCCTTCAAATTAGCAGACATATTACTAGCATTCTCCTCCATTCTTGCATTCAAATTACTAGCATTCTCCTCCATTCTACTAGTATTCCTAGCTTCCATCTCCTTCATACTCTCACTCATCTGCTTCATATTGCGATTCATGTTAGCAGACATCTCCTCTAACATCTTCTTCAAACTTTCATCTGCCATTACAATATTATTCAAAATGGATTGCTGTAGGGACATACATCAAAAAAGCAAAATAACAACATTTGAGCAACACTTTTCACCATATATAATTTTTGATCAATTTTCTGTCTTAAATCTAACTTATCACTACCTTATAATTAACTTTCGAAGATACTTCATGTTGAAACAAACTCAAGCACATGTTCAAATTTCTCTGGCTCATTTTAAAATATCCTAACACAAATAATTTACATTTACAATCCAAATAATTAATTTTATCTTTAATATGACTGAAATGTCATAAGCCGGTCAAATAAAATAAGATTCCAGATCATAGGCGATTTTTCTAAGTTTCCAGCCTATTTAACCTTTCCCAAGTTGTATAAGATCTGATCTTTTCTGAGTGTAATTTTCCTAATACAATACAACATTTAATTCCTATATAATCACACTCTTAAATACTACAATTGGCCTAGACATCTAATAAAGAATCAACCTCTTTATTTGAGTCTAATCGAACCTCACGTTTTAGGTTTGCCACTCTTTCTGGCGTTCAACCTGGTAATCCAGTTATGTTGAATCGAGCCCCAACGTTTTAGGTGCGCCAATCTTTCTGTTGACTCAGCCCCACGCTCTTGGGTCGCCAATCTTTCTATTGTTCAACCTGGTAATCCATTGTTGTTGAACATGCCCCACACGTTGACGGCGCCAATCTTTCTGTCCCCGTTTACCTGGATAGTAGGCTGTCAGATATCCGCCCCCTCAATCGGATTGCCAATTATTAATCGCACCGGCACAGCTACATCAATGAAAATGGCACTGACAGATACTATCGAGATAAGAGCACAGAAGTTCACAGGAAATCATTGTGGAACACACCAAAATAGACGGGGGTTCATACTTACCGTTACTTACCTCTTAATTATCTCGGGGTTTGAGTTGACAACAGGATCACTAAAAGTCTGTTCACACAATAACCTCCACCATGACATTTAAAAATGAGCCAAGACGAAGACGAGAACTTTGAACCGTACAAAAGCTTTATTTCTAATAAAGGGTATGATTTTACTAACACAACAAAATCAACGTGGCTATCAGAAGCCCAAGTCAATCTGACTACGTCCTCAGTAGGACTTGCAAAAATTATCATACAACATGATATATATAACATTTTAGCTCCCAAGAGCTCCAAATAACGTAATATTCATAACACTATTGGATTGGAAAAGGACATCAGGGTGTGACATATATAGAGCATTTGGTTTCCTTTTAATAAACATGAGAATGGTATTTATAGTCGCAAGGCCGGAGTGTGTACGATCTCACTCTCTGTGAACCAGATGTTGGCCCAGCTGCGAGCTACCTTCCAACCTGTTGCATCCTGGTCAAATGCACTCCCTTCTCACATGCTGTTACGTAACATACAGCTTGCTCTCTCAAACTTTTAAATGTCTACAAGACAACTCACATTATATTTACGCAAATCTTTCAAGTACTTTGCTCACATCCTATTGGATCATTATGTTAATTTCTTAAACTTGTTAACTTCAATCCAAATGTTTAATTAGCTCCTAAATGTTTATAACAAAATCACATAAATTATTTATAACAATTATAAATTGTTTATAATATTTGTCAAAGACAATAAAAATATTATAAGCACGTCTTTAACATCACTCTCGTTTCATATTATTTTCAAAAATATTTACAGCAATTATTTACAATATTAACATTTAAATTGTTTAAATTATTAATTTAATAAATACATTAACCACATGTTCATTCGGTTGGTAATTTTCATAATCGTGATTAATATAATCGACCAATGAAGGTTAGTTATACATGTTAATGTCACAATCTGGTTTAATAAAGGTTTTAATAATGATTTGTGACGGCAACCTTCATTCAAAATCTTATCTCAAATTCTTTCAAAACTCGTGTTAATTATAACAGTAAATCACTTGATTTATTTTCAACGAACTATGACAATCTTACTCCAGCGGAAAATCCTTCGCTAACAAGTTAATGCACAAACTGCATTAAAAATATGCCCAAAATCATCATATATTAATCTATATGGCATTCAACTTTCACATAACTTACAAAACTTCCACAAATAATTCTTTAACATTTATTCCTGTGGGAACTTCCTTCATATTCAGGGGCATTATATCTCAGCGACTTTCAACACGCGCTGCACTAGCGATTATACATTCATAGTTCCACTTAAAATTTTTTATAATCATTAATTGTTTCAAAACTGTTTTTCTATTTAACCTTCGTGGATTTCATTCATGAACCGAAATGAAGTCAAAACTTGCCAATCACAAACAAATTTAATAGTGAATACGCTTATATACGCCTGTCTGGTCTATCAAAATTTTAAGATTAACATCTTAAAAGAAATGTGTAGTATGAAAATACTATCTTCAAATAAAGTGCGACTAAATGCAAAGTAGTCGAATAGAATCCAATTAGACTGGGGAATGCAAACATCGTTCTATAAATCTCTAATTGAGAAAAACTCCTAACAAAAGTACTTGACTTTAATGCATTCAAAAATTCATTATTAAAGTTACTCTTTCACAAAAGTGTCTATAATGCAATGTTCATTCATAACTGACGATAAATGTCTGTGTTGCAATCAATTCAAATAACGACTAGTATTTCCAAGATCGTCGACAACGTAAGAGATTTTAACGCTCTAAAATCATTTAAATGTTCTTCCTTCTTGATGATGACAGAAAATTGGTCAAAGTAATTAAACTGGGGTAGAATTACTTTAATGAAGTGACACGCTGTCTGAATTTAAATCTGCCATAAAAATCATTAACTTACAGTCAAATCGTGACTACAAAAATATTAATTACTGAAAATTCTAAATATCAGTCGCAACTGATTCAAAATCGTTAACTATGCCCATGACATAACAATGTCTTAATAAATCGTCGAAAAATGCAAAACTCATCAAGGTGTACTGAGAATAAGAATCTCAACAAGAAAATAGGGCAAAAATACATGAGGATAAAAATATGGAAAAAATGGTTGCTCAAACATCATTAATATACTCAAATACAATAAACGTTCACGACTACCTTATCTGCCGATTGACGTTCCAGAGGAAAATTCCCCAAAGAAGACTGCTGATGGATCCATTTCACCACGTTAAAGTTGAGCTCCATCCTCGAAATAGGAAATAGCACCCTCAGAGAATCGAACTGCTTCCTTCTCCGTGAATCGCTCTGCTCCTCGAAGACGAATAGACATCCTTCCGGCAATAATCTTCTTTGTGCGTCGGGTCCACCCTGACCTCTCTTGAAAAATTCCCTGAAGTTCCAGTAGACAATCGTCATGAAGTTTTGTAGAAATTTCCGAAGAAATTATTCATATTCAGAGTATGAAATTGTTTCTATGGCTGTTCGATGGTATTCAGCCTTTAATTACGAAACATGGGTGTAGATGGTATTCACCGCATGTTCGCTTGTGTGGAATAGCAATTAGCGAAGTTCCATGTCGCTATCTTACTCCGTTGAAGTATGTCCCAATTGCAATAAGCCCTTAGCCTTCCATCTGCTCTTCGGTTGTAGTGTCAGAAGAACAAACTGCCGTATTCAATTGCTCCATTATACTGTATCGTTGTGTAACCAAGCAATCTGAAGTCTTTCTATTCCACTCGCAGCGTCAGCCGTTGCGTTGATTCTGGCTTATACAAAAGTGCTTCTCTTGTGGCGAGATAATCACTTTTCTCAGTCGTATAAAACTGCTAATATCTTTCGAGCTAATCGGTCGAAATTGTTCAGCTTTTCTCTATAACTGCATGTAGCACTGCACAATGCAATTAGCTTATCGTAGACCGCTAACTGTTCGAAGCTAAACTTGTAGAAGCTTTCTAAGGTCCGTTTCAACTTCACCTAGTTTGACCTGGATCTCGTTAATATAGTGGCCTCGCCACACGTTATAAAGACGATTCTTTTCACTGCTGTTCACTTCGACGTCTCACTATAATGAATGTATAAGAAAAGAACTTTCACAAATATACTTCGATGCTCTGAGAATGAGATCTCAGAATGATCAGAGAACGAAAGAGGGCTCCTCTCTTCTGCGCAAGCCCTTTTATTAACTTCACGAGGGGCGTTACCATCCCTTCCAAAGCGTGATACTGCGTCATCGCTAAAACTTCCAACTTCGTTAATACATGACGGATTTTCAAAATTCAAAAACTGAAACTAAATTTCACCAAAATTCCAAATCAATGCTTCTACTGCAAATGGATTTCCACAATTCTGCATTCTAAAAGTAATAAAAATACCATAGTTTCAGCAATCTCCGTCTTCCTTTAAACTATCGTTGATTGGTTCATGCCTCTCCTCCAATAGCATAGTTTCTTCCTCAGCAGAATTCCTCGTTTCCTGCGACTGCGTCGTACATCTTGGAACATTCTCGACTAAATGCTGACGTCACTGAGAATCTCAGCTCAAGTAGCTTGCTGGCATAACATTTGCGTCATCCGTGCTTACGTCATGACTACCCACGTCATAACTATTACAGCCATAACTTTCCTTATAATTTCAAATATAGCCACCGTGGTCTCTACATAATTCAATTACGGGGGCAGTACCTTCTTCAAGGCCACGGCCGCCTCCTTCCCTCTTCCTTGACTATCAATCCTGACCATCCATTACCTTCCCTCATGAGGCCCCTGTTCGCTTTGCAGGTGAGGCCGCCTGGGCGAGGTGCCAATCACACCTCACCAGTTTTATCCACTCCGATTAGATGTTCCCAGCTCTAGGACACTGCCCGAAGAGGCGGTAGTGGTGAGTTCCCTCGCTGAGTCCGTGGGTTCCACCAACCTGGAGGGTAAACGACTAAGAAGAAGAAGAAGAAGATATGAACTCTAGCTGTTGGTGCTAGTTCAGGATATTAATTAATACATTTATTGTAGCCAAATAGCAATCGAAAATATCCACATAGTTGGTATACACACGTCTCTGTAGGGTCATGGAAAGATTTGTTAATTCAATTAGGGTTGTGAAAGCCATGCTCAGTCAGACGTGTAAAGACATGCCTCAACTCAAAGTTGGACGTTGCCCGCGTCAGGCCGATTATGTAATAATAATAATAATAATAATAATAATAATAATAATAATAATGTTATTGGTTTTACGTCCCTTTTAACTACTGTTGCTTTTAGAGACGCCGGGGTGCCGGATTGTTGCCCCGGAGGGGATCTTCAACGTGCCAGTAAATATACTAACACGGCTCCCTCGCATTTGTGCACCCTCAAATGCCTGCTGACTGCGCCAGGATACGAACCTGCAACATTGGGCCCAGCAAGCAAGAACGTTACCGCTGAGCCACGCAGCCAGTCCGGTCGATTATGTCTCCAGATCCATAACATTCTTTAGATATTTCTTATCTTTCTTTCTTTCTTTCTTTCTTTCTTTCTTTCTTTCTTTCTTTCATCAATGATGGCAGCAGTTGATTTCGAGGTTGTGGTGTTTGGTAGAGGTAAATAGTTTCTAAGGTCTTCAACCAAGAAATGATTCTATTATACTCTTTGATAAATACAACGATTTATAACTATAGACTACTCATACATTTAGGAGAAAGTAGGCTATATGTTCTTTACTGAACATCTTGTTATATATTAGTATGATGATGTTTTCGCTCTTAATATTAGCCTACTTTCAATTTTTGCAAAGAATGAAAATAGACTTATGAGATCAACACAGGGCGAAAAAAAGTGTGTCAGTGTGTGTGTGTGTGTGTGAGTCTGTGTGGGTGTGAGTGTGTGTACTCTGAATGTCTGTCCCCCCCCCCTATCAATTCCAACACGGTGAACGCGAATTGAACGAAATTTGGTACAAAGGTAGCACTAGCAAGGACACCTCAGTGTCATGTTTTATATCGCCACCATCTTGACGAACACGTAATGGCGGCCACACAAATGTTCAAAGCTTAAATCAAATTACGACTAACCTAATCATCCGATATCTACGAAATTTTGCAACAACATACCTTTATGGCGGGAGCATCATTTGACCAAACTAATAGGTCATCAGCCTAACAGTTTGCGGATGGCGGCCATCTTTGTGTGAAAATCAATTCCCCCTATTAATTCGAACACGGTGAAACCGAATGGAACGAAATTTGGTACAGAGATAGTACTAGCAAAGGCACCTCCATGTCATGTTTTATATCGCCGCCATCTTGACGGAAACGTAATGGCGGCCTCACAAATGTTCAAAGCTTAAATCAAATTACGACTATCCTAATCATCCAATCTCTACCAAATTTTGCAACAACATACCTTTATGGAGGAAGCATCCTATGACCAAATTAATAGGACATTAGCCTAATATTTTGCGGATGGCGGCCATCTTTGTGTCAAAATCGATTCCCCCTATTAATTCAAACACGGTGAAACCAAATGGAACGAAATTTGGTACAGAGGTAGCACTAGCAAAGGGCACCTCAGTGTCATATTTTATATCACCGCCATATTGACGGAATCGTAATCGCGGCCACCCAAATGTCAAAAGCTAAAATGTAATTACGACCAATCTAATAATCTAGTCTGTACCAAAGTTTGCAAAAACATATCTTTATGTGGGAAGCATATTCTGACCAAACTGCAAGATCATCAGCCCAATAGTTTGCAGATGGTGGCCAATTATGTGTGCAAATCGATTCCCCCTATCAATTCAAACACGGTAACCGAATTGAACGAAATTTGGTACACAGGTAGCACTAGCAAAGGGCACCTCAGTGTCATGTTTTATATCGCCGCCATCTTGACGGAAACTGAATGACGGCCACCCAAATGATAAAAGCTTCAATCAAATTACGACCATCCTAATCATTTGATCTCTACCAGATTTTGCTACAACATGCCTTTTTCTGGAAAGCATCTTATGACTGACAAGGTCATCAGCCCAATAGTTTGCAAATAGCGGCCATGCATGTGTGCAAGTCCATTCCACATATCAATTCAAAAACGGTGAAACCGAATTGAATGAAATTTTTTACAGAGGTAGCACTAGCAAAGGGCACCTCATATTCATGTTTAATATCCCTATAGCACGTTGTATTTCAACAAGCTACTACAACCAACATTCAATTATACTCCTTGAAAAGGACAAAGAGTTATAACGATACCCATGCATTTAAGAGAAAGTAGGCTATATGTTCTTTACTGAACATCTTGTTTTTCTATTATACTAATTATCTCTTCTCTTCTTTTACAGGTACGTATTAATTCCAGACATTCTGCTCTTCTCTGGTACGTAATGCAATGAAATTTATGTTGAAACTCTAAAATGTTATACTATGAATTATATATTTCATTTAGAGTGCGTCGAAGAGGAGAAAATAAAACTGGGTATCCTGAAGATATCCCGGTTTGAAGCTGGAACACATATAATTCCTGCTTATCCTCGCTAGTGGAAACACAAGCTAAGCCGGCTTGCTCATCTGCTCCCGTGGCACTTGCCCCATCTTACCTGAGCCTACTATCGACTAATGAAACTCCAGAACGACGCACGTCTTCCAACGCTGATGCAGTAAACGCACAGTTCAACGAATTTTAACAAGTAGTTCCGTGAAGAACTATACAGCCTATTTTCATATATCCTACTTATGTTAACTGCCACAATCAACATACAAAATTTCAGTTTAATTGCTGTAACAGATTCGTAGATATTGAGAACCGTCTAAATATTTCAGATGGTCGCCAGGTTGGATTTTATTTTTGTACTATTACATTAAGATTATTGTGTACGTGTGGTATTCAAACTTCAATCGCATGATTAGACAACAAGAAGTAAAAACGAGATTTTAAAATTACGCACAGCAGCCATCTTGTGATAATGCAAACCATTGAAATAAATTAGATACCAGTGGATCAACATTTGTATAAGCATTTAACGTGCAACGTTTCACGGCACTCGGATAGTTAATTCGCGAGAGACGTCCATTTAAATATTTATACTTCGCTTCGCCGCCATGTTGGATTTGTGCTCACCAGGTTCCTGAAAGTCCTATAGGTGAACATATGTTCATAGTCTCTATGAACATAAAAAATTCAGTTTGGTTGCTGTAAAAGATTCATAGATATTGAGAACCTTCTAAATATTTCGGGAGCTCACCATTTAGGAGTGTTATGTGTATAGGCCATAGAGTTATGTACCATTCAAGGACAATTATTGCCTAGGTTCATTATTCAAACTTTCACTTCGATCGCATGATTACGACACAAGAAATTAAAACTTAATTTTAAAATTTCGCACAGCCGCCATCTTGAGGTTATGTAAGCAATTGAATAAAATTAGATGGCAGTGCATTACAATCTGCAAAATCAATTACTGTACCATATTTCACTGCGCTCAGAGAGTTAAATCACGAGAAAAGTCTATTAAAATATTTTAAATTCGCTTGGTCGCCATGTTCGTTTCGTACTTTACAGGTTTATGAAATATACATAGGTATACCTGTATCAGTACCCTTTATGACCGTACAAAATTGCAGGGTGATATCTGTAATAGTTTCGGAGATATAGCATGTCAGTGAAATATTTCGCACAGCCGCCATTTTGAGGTTATGTTAACAATTGAACTAAATTAGACTCCAGTGCCTTAAAATGTGTATAAACATTTGCTGTACCAAGTTTCATTACATTTAGATAGTTAAATCGCGAGAAAAGTCTATTTAAATATCTCAACTTCGCTTGGCCGCCATGTTGGTTTTTTAGTCACCAGGTTTTTGAAAGTCTCATAGGTGAACTTCTAGTAGTGCCCTTTATCATCGTACACAATTTCAGGGCGATATCCGTAATAGTTTCGGAGATATTGAATGCTAGTGAAATATTTCGCACAGCCGCCATGTTGGATTGGAGAGACGTAAAAAAATTTGAAGGGCACGGTCGAGGTCGCCGGGAATAGTGCTATGAACTTCCCGAGTTTCATTGAAATCGCTCCAGCCGTTTCGATTTTATTAGGGGGGGACACACACACGAATCACACACACACACACACACACACACACACGCACACACACACGGACAAATGGTGATCTCATAAGCCTATTTTTTCAAAATTGAAAATAGGCTAAAAATCGGCGTGTGGCCAAAATAAAACGTTTTTTGCTTTTGAACATTATACTCCCTCCCCCGCGGCGTAGCCGTGCTCGTTAAATCGTGCATCACGTCTGCGAGGGTAGCAGCAGCAAGTTCGGAGATCGGAGGTTCGAATCCAGGCACTGATAGCGACTATCCTGTGTGTGAATGGCTGCGTGGCTCGGCGGTAACGTTCTCGCCTGTTGTGCCCAACGTTGCAGGATAGAATCCTGGCGCAGTCAGCTGGAGGGAGCTGTGTCTTTTGATTTATTGGAATGTAAATGATCCCCTTCGGGGACAATTTCCGGCAGTCCGGCGTCCCTAAAAGCCGTAATATTAAAAAGGACTTAAGACAAATAACATTATTAATGGATTATTTCGTAATTTGAGAGCTTCATTTAGAGTACGAGCCAGGTATCTACTGTCGACCAAAATATTATGTGTACTCGAGTTTGAATGGTGTTTGTGAAGTAACCAATAGACCTACATAAAATCCAATAACGTAATCATTTTCGTCGTTCTATTTTACGTTAGTTCATGTAGGTATGGAATTTTTAATTTATATATTCATATTTTTTATCGCAGTTGGAACACAAAAAGTGCCCGTTTTTAAATGTGTTTCAACCATGCGTCACATTTAAACATTATTATCTCACAAACCCGTCATCAGATCGAATCCAAATTTTAACACAATATACTTTGGAATGATGTATAACTGGTTTATTAATTTTAAATTTTTGTGTGTCCAAGAAACAAAGTTATCATTTTTGTAAGGTAACTTCTTCTCGGCTCGGGGTGGTTTGAAAATGTAGTTCTTGGTCGCGTTGTAATCCTTATACATCAAAATGGTATGCTGTATGATTGTGAAATACGTAAATTAATTCACTTATTTTATATCGGTTTGTATTTGTACGGGGAATTAAGACATGGTTCACCAGTTAGCAGCTCCGGTGAAAGCTGTACAGCGTTGCCAAGATGGGCTCCATCACGCGTCATGGCGCGCCTTGCTCGGAAGTGTTGGGCTCCATATCAGCAACGCTGTACAGCATTTCCCGGAGCGGCTAGCTGGTGAACTATGTCTTAATTCCCTGTACAAATACAAACCGATATAAGATAAGTGAATTAATTTACGTATTTCACAGTCATACAGCATAACGTTTTGATGTATAAGGATTACAACGCAACCAAGAACTACATTTTCCAACGACCCCGAGCCGAGAAAAAGTTACCTTACAAAAATGATAACAAATTTCGTTCTTTAACACACAAAATTTTGAAATTAATAAACCAGTTATACAACATTCCAATGTATATTGTGTTAAAATGTGGATTCGATCTGATGACGGGTTTGTGAGATAATAATTCTTAAATGTGACGCATGGTTGAAACACGCTTAAAAACGGGCACTTTTAGTGTTTCAACTGCAATAAAAATATTAAAATATAAATTAAAAATTCCAAACCTACATGAACTAACGTAAAATAGAACGATGAAAATGATGATGTTATTGAATTTTATGTCGGTCTATTGGTTACTTCACAAACAACCTTCAAACTCGAGTGCACATAATATTTTGGTCGACAGTAGACCAACGAACAATCTTAAATAAGACTATGATTTATTTTTATTTTGAGAGGCATACAATCCGATAGGGAATGCGTGTGCTATTGTTTTGCTTCTGCCAGCAGGCAGTTATTTATTGAATAAACTTTATTTGGTGAATTGGTTTGTTATGAAATATGTCTTTAATTTTCTGTTATATGTCGTGACGTCTTTCCTTTTCCTTTACGGGGAGCACGAGTACAGTGTATAGTAATTACAGCCCAAGCCCAGAGCACCCCGAGAGAGATCTCATGCCAACACTGTATTTACTGCTACCTTGCATGTGGTTGTCTGTTCACTCCAGGTGTACAGACGGGCACAATATGTCGCGTGATATTTTACGGTAGGATGCTCCTCCTGACGCCAACCTCCTGAGATGAGTTAATGAGAATTGAAATGAATGGAGAATGAAACTAGGCAAGGAAGTTGGATAGTTGCGCGTTATCCACCGTAGACGAGTTACTTTTCCTATTCAGTATACAGTAGAACCCATCTCTATGTCATATTTTCCTGCGTAGCCTAGTTGAAGCCTTTGAAGAGGTTACTTTCTTGTTGGTCAAAAACTGTCTTGTCTTTTCTTCTATTTAACACTGATGTTGATTTACTGTCGACCAAAATATTATGTGCACTCGAGTTTGAAGGTTGTTTGTGAAGTAACCAACAGGCCTACATAAAATCCAATAACATAATCACTTTTGTCGTTCTATTTTGCGTTAGCTCATGAAGGTTTGGGATTTATAATTTATATTATTATATTTTTATCGCAGATGGAACACTAAAAGTGCCCGTTTTCAAGCGTGCTTCAACCATGCGTCACATTTAAGAATTAGTTTCTCAAAACCCCGTCGTCACATCGAATCAAA
Organism: Meconema thalassinum; assembly: GCA_946902985.2. NCBI lineage: Eukaryota > Metazoa > Arthropoda > Insecta > Orthoptera > Tettigoniidae > Meconema > Meconema thalassinum. The sequence goes on along the minus strand of OX336388.2, from coordinate 2,054,955,934 downwards.
ATTTTAACACAATATGCATTGGCATGTTTTATAACTGGTTTATTAATTTCAACATTTTGTGCGTTCAAGAAACAAAGTTGTTATCATTTTAGTAAGGTAACGTTTTCTCGGCTCGGGGCGGTTGGAAAATGGCGTTCTAGGTCACGTTGAAATACTTATATATCAAAAGGTTATGCTGTATGACTGTGAAATACGTAAATGCAGTCACTTATTTGTTATCGGTTTGTATTTGTACGGGATAAAATGACATGGTTCAGCAGCTAACCGATACGGGGAAAGCTGTACAGCGTTGCCGAGATGGAGTACAACCACGCACGCCCCACTCGGAATTGCATGGGTAGCGTCCTTCGCTATTTAAGATAAACTTGTGATTTACTTAAAAACGGGCACTATTTGTGTTCCAACTGCGATAAAAAAATATCACAACATAAATTAAAAATTCCAAGCCCACATGAACTAACGTAAAATAGAACGACGAAGATGATGATATTGGATTTTATGTAGGCCGATTGGTTACTTCACAAATAACCTTCAAACTCGAGTGCACATAATATTTTGGTCGACAGTAGACTATGTTTATAAATCACACTTTAATTTGTTAATCTATACAATCCGAGAAGACATAAAGTTATGTTTAAATTTACCCCATTATGTTGCACGGTTAAATAATTCTATTCACTTATTTACAATTAATCATGACACTAGCATGGATTAGTTTCACATTCGATTCTTGATTCTCTTATGAAATGACACAATTATTAACGCAGTTTGTTTAAATATATCATAGTGACTATTATTGGGAACAGCAGTTAAACTTTTACAGCAGAACATTGATAACAATAATAATAACCAGTATTGGTTTCGTTGAAGTTAGTTTTGAATATCCTTTCATAAATTTCACGATCTAATGCACTGAACATGAATTCAGATGGCCACAATAAAAATTGGCATGACAACATTGCTTGTAATAAATCAATAATTTGAGCTGATAATATTGTTTTAGATCCCTTATTTGGGGGTGGATCTAAAAGGGAGAGTTGCTGTACTAATTTATGAGGTGGTGCCTAAAGAAGGGTAGCTCCCCTTGACAGGGCAAGCTGACCAGTGTAGTGTGTTGTGGTGTGCTAGGAACTAGGGGGCGTTCCTATAAATAATGTGGTAGTGTTTGAGGGGATGGGACCCACTGCAAAGGGTCGCTGTACTAGTCGCTCAGCTGACTGCTTGTTATGTAATCGACTCTGCTCGTATCAGCCGGGTGGCACGCGCTTCACTTGAGCACGCGAGCCGCTGTGAGGAATACAATGACGTCTGAGTTGGCGTTATTACTACGGTGTGTCACGTCTGACTGTGACGGGAGTAAGGAAGGGCGTTGGGATGTAAAGAGGCGTATAACAGTAATGCTAGTGTAGAGTGTGGACCAAGTGTTTTATTGGTCTGTGATATTCTTTGTGTGAGTCCCTAGTAGGGAATGAAATTATGTTTATAATGTGATACAAGTTGTGGGTTGCAGGTTACATAAATAGGAACTCTGAACACGATTGACTGACTCACCTCGGTTGACACCAGCGTAGCTTCGGCCGTCTTGATGGAGCACTGACAATGGAGAGAGAGTTTGACCTCATTAGGACGTCGTTTTATACCTTCTGACGCCCTCCTGTCAGCAATGTATTGGCCCAGTTAGTACTATGTCGCTGAGTGTAATGATTACGTAAGGCTTGAGCTGCTTTATGGAGTAGCAAGCTGTCCTTACAGTATTAATGGATGTTGCCCCGGCTTTCCAAGGGTTGCCATTTTAGGGAATTTAGCCAGATGTTGGGGGGATGGTCTCCAAGGGGTGCATACCCCTGGGATGCTGTACAATATCTCAGGGGAAATATTTAGGATTTGGAACACATTGAAGCATTATGGGACAGGATCTATTTCCCGCAACTCCCATTATATTTCTTATTAAAAATCATACAGTTTTCTGTGGATCAGGATACGACTCCCGCAACATCCACTCTACACGAGGATCAGCGCCACGTTTAACTACTTTCACAAAGTGCATTGGCACAAAATAACATCAATTAAGCTTCATTTATCAATACCCTATGAGATAACAGATCGTGTCTTTCATGTTTATCATTGTTAAGGAATATTACTTCCATAGCTATTCATAGAATTCAGCATTCACCAATATTAATTCATAGAAATATCTATTATTATTATTATTATTATTATTATTAAAAATGTTCTGTCATGCAGAAGAAACATTATTAATGCATATTCTGAGTCGTAAATCTGCTGCGTTATGAATGGGGTAGGACTTCCCATATTATTTACTGCAATATAAAAATGAAACATTGAGGATTGCACCTCAGCTGCAAGTCTAATTTGACTACAAGGAAAAATTACTCCTAAAAATATGCAACCATTCTAACTATAAAGGCGTTTCTTAATAATAGAGAAAGTGAATTGGTTTATCGGAACTGCGGAAAATTCATGGCTCTAGAAAATATTTAGGCTTTTCGGAAGTCTACGATATCATAATTTCTGTGACGATTGGTCCTCCCTCGGTGCAGATCGAATCTTGGCACCACGGATCTGTGAAGTCTAAACGCTGGGCATGGGACATGTCATAGTGTTCAACTCCCTCGGTGCAGATCGAATCCTGGCACCACGGATCTGTGAAGTCTAAACGCTGGGCATGGGACATGTCATAGTGTTCAACTCCCTCAGTGCAGATCGAATCCTGGCACCACGGATCTGTGAAGTCTAAACCCGGGGCATGGGACATGTTATAGCGTTAAACTCTCCTGTCGTCCACAGAAATAAGCCGCAGGTGGCCTAGCTCCTCGTTCCTATTGGGTCATCCTGGCATGATCTCCTCACATACCGCCGCCTTAGCTGCTAACCATCTTCGATAATTGGGGCAGTGAAATTATCCTATCATGGGGCTGGTTCTCATGCACACAAGGCATGCTGCTAATATGGCCCATTGTCAATTATGAAGTCCACTTATATAACCCAGTGGTCTGACGGTACAGGCAAATGGTAACAATTCCTGGTGGGAGTGTCTTTATCAAACATGGGCGGAATCTGGCCTGATATTCCCCGTAGAAATGTAAGCTGATAGGGTGGCCTATTAGCACTTGCAAATGTTCAATGGCTAAACTTGAATGTGGTCCCATTTCTTATGTTCGATGCAAGTGGTGGGAATAACACACAAGACAACAGTCAAATACTTGTGTATAACAAGTAACACTCACATACCTTTGGATTTCTTGAAGTATTCAACCTGATGAATAATTATAAGTTTTGAAGCACTTGGAAACACTGTGATGTTACCACTAACGTAGCACAAGGCTATGTCCACTCGGACATAGTAATGTGGTAGAAATTGCCTATCTCCAAGGAGCACTCGCTCATAATGACGGCGTATTATACTGTCGTAGCGACACACACACGTGGACTAGTATGACGACTGTTGGACTGTTCGTTGACTGTGTAGTGTCGACTGTACCTGACCTCTCACAGGGCCGGATTTTATACTGTCCCAAGGACACATATTGACCGTTCAACTCACATTACGTAATGCTAGATCTTACATCCCATTGGTTATATCCATAGAAGCATCCAGAAGGTTAGCAATTTCCATTAAAACATCAGGAATAAACTGGTGAATTACTCCTAATGCATTTCTGGACTGTTGATATAATCTTCTTCCATAACAAATGCCTTACAGGTATTCAGCTTTCCATATTCGTTGGCTACACGTGGGACACCCGGCTGGTTCAAACTATGGTGGGTCGACAGCTGGTCAAGGGCTCGCTGACGTCACGGCGCGCTCTCTTAAAATTCACGCCCGACCAAACCATCGTAAATGGGCACAATATACTGTAAATATGTATTACATCTCATATTCGATCCTGCTGAAACGGGAATAATAAGAGGGTAGATATACTCACACTCTGGAAACAAAGTAGATGTAGCAATATTTATCATTAGCATATTTGACCATAATTGTATTACCTAGAACTTTCAGGGCGATTACTTTTAGTTTTCTTTGTTTGAATTAAAATATTCAAACATTACATTTATCGTAGGTTTGATCATTTTCCTAGCCTATGTAATTTGATTGACCGATAATTAATTTTTGTGTTTGTTTACAGTTAAAAGATTTACAATTACATGTTAAATTGTTAATGGGAAATCAACTATGTACCATCGACAAGGGATTAAGCAGGTAATAGTGACACAAATTCAGGGAAGGACTGACAGAAGTAAGCGCCATCTCAATCCTCACTCGAATTAAAAATACACATACTACTGTAGATACCGAAATAACACAGGTCATCAGGCAACTTATACATACAACCAAGTACACGGAGCTAAATGACCACGATGTTCGAGCACTCAAATGGAACAACATCACCTAATATGCCATGACAGATTCTTTCGAACTCTTTGAACAATTCAAAAACGCTTGTAGTTTAATGTCACCTTTAATCTTGTGATCATGAGCAACATGACATTCATTTTTACGTGGAATCTGAACCACAGGACGTGATATTTCACTTTGAAAATCTTACATACAGTACATAGACCGGAAACTAAACCAAGTCCACCTTGAAGAGAGGTAAGGACCTTGACCACTGCACCACACGGCCCTTTCACAATTTCATTCGTCTCGTACTAACACTTGTGGTGATGTTGGCGTCACGAAGTGCGTCATACAGTAAAAACCATCCACTACTTAGAAAGTTAATGGCACCGTAGAAACGCGTAGCCTTAGTGAGATGTTGTTTCATTTCAGGGGCTTGGCCGTCGTGGTCATTTAGCTCCGTGTACTTGGGTGTAGGTGTAATTTTGGTCGATAACCTGTATGTGTGTATTTGTAATTCAGATAAGAATTAAGAAGGAGGTGGCCGTGGCCTTAAATTAGGGATCATCCCGGAATTTGCCTGAAGTAGAAGTGGTAAATCACGGAAAAACACTTCCAAGATGGCTGAGGTGGAAATCGAACTTACCTTTTCTCAGTTTCCCTCATGAGGCTGAGCGTACCCCGTTCCAGCCCTTAGACCAGAATTAAATTTCTTAGCAGAGCCGAGAATTTAACCCTGACCTCCAGGGCGACTGCCAAGAATGCGAGCCACTACACCAAGGGGTGGTCAACGCGTACTATGAGGGTAGAAATGCTTCACGTAACTGGCCGCGGTGGCCGAGAGCACTAATGCGCTACCTCGTGTCTCGCAGGCATCGGGAGAGCGTAGGTTCGAATCCCACCTCGGCCGTTCTGAAAATGGTTTTCGTGGTTTCCCATTTTAACTACTAGGCAAATGCTGGGATGGTTCCTTTCAATAGGCCCACAGCCGATTTCCTTTCATAATCCCTTCCCTGACCCGTCCTAAAAAGAACAAGAAGTTCCGTGACGAACTAAAGAGCCTACTTTTCTTAAAATTTAAGATTCATGCCAATGATTAATCTATATGGATCTATCTAGAATAATGACGAAATTAAGTTAGTAATATCGAAATTTCTAATTAGTTCGAAATACTGCATACCTGGCATAATGTAGCCTAATAGAGAACTACAATTGGCAGCCCTGGTGACTGAATATATTCTTAGTTCCATCTCTTAAGGTACAGAATACAAAATTTGGTTGAAGTCCAATGGATAGCATGGACGTTACATGCAGTTAAACATTGGATCTAACAGCGAGCGTAAAATCATGTTGGCAACAATGACAGACATGTATTGATCGGAAATAATCTGAAATAATATGATCTATTGTTGTGTCAATTTTGAATGAAATCCATTAGTTAGTATAGATTTTTTTTTCTTTTAGTCGTTTACCCTCCAGGTTGGTGGAACCCATGGACTCAGCGAGGGAACTCACCACTACCGCCTGTACGGGCAGTGTACTAGAGCGGGGAACATCGAATCGGAAGGGATACAACTGGTGAGGTGCGATTGGCATCTCGCCCAGGCGGCCTCACCTGCAAAGCGAACAGGGGCCTCATGAGCGAAGGTAAGGGATGGTTAGGATGGAGAGGCAAGGAAGAGGGAAGGAGGCGGCCGTGGCCTTGAAGAAGGTACCATCCCGGCATTTGCCCGAAGACGAAGTGGGAAACCACGGAAAACCGCTTCGAGGATGGCTGAGGGAGAATCGAAACCCTCTACTTATTTCGGCCACCCGAGGCTGAGTAGACCCCGTTCCAGTCCTCGTACCACTTTTCAAATTTCGTGGCAGAGCCGGGAATCGAACCCAGGACCTCCGGGGCGGCAGCTAACCATGCTGACCGCTACGCTACGGAGTCGACTATAGAATTTACATGCATTTTAAAATTGGACCTATCAGCAGGTTTAGAATCATGTTGGCAGCACTGGCGTAGGCCTATATTAGTTACTCCAAATTAATCTAGAATGCCCGGTACTATACGTGTGCAAAGTTTAGAAATATTGGCTTGCATACTTTCTGATATATTGATATTAGGGTAACAAAAATAGAGAGAGCATTTATTAACAGTTGGCAGCCCTGGTTACTCTTAAGAATCGGCATAGTCATATCTGTTATGGTACACATAGGACACACGAAATTTGGTTGAAATCCAAATGATAGTATAGAAGTTACATATATTTAAAGTTGGAACTCTCAGCAGGTTTAGAATCATGTTGGTAGCACTGACGTATATAAGTTACTCCCAATTAATATAGAATGTCAGGCACTATACGTGTGCATAGTTTAAAGCTGTCGGCTTGCATACTTTCTGATATATGGGTATTTGGATAAAAACATTGAGGGCATTTATTAACAGTTGGCAGCCCTGGAGACTCTTAAGAATAGGCTCAGTCATATCTGTTTGCGTACACATAGCACATACGAAATTTGGCTGAATTCTAATTGATAGTGTAGAAGTTATATACATTTATAAAGTGGACCCATCAGCAGGCTTATAATCATTTTGGCAACACTGCCATGTTTGGCCTCCTGGAAATTAAACTGCAATATTATTATCTATACGTGTGCCAATTTTAAAATAGCTCCTATTCCTACCCTCCAAGATATCCATCATGGAGGTCAAATTTCAATTGCGATTTTTCAGCAGTTGGTAGCACTGACATCATTTTCAAATATGGCCGTTAGATATTTAGGTATAGATCTTTACTCCTACTAAGTTTGTTTCGATTGCTCCAGCTGTTTACGATTTGATAGGGGGGTGGACACACACACACACACAGCCAGCCAGCCAGACAGACAGACATTTGCCCGATCTCGTAAGTCTACTTTTTCCTAATTTTTGCAAACTGTGAAAATTAGGCTAAAAATACATGACAATTGGCTGCATTAATAATTAATTATTAAATGCTCCACATACCAATATTTTGTAGGGTTAAGCGCCGACCTGTGGGGAACAGAACTTATTGTTAGAGCAGCTTCTCGGTACACAACCATTGCCCGATACCCCACGTGTGGAGCATTAATATTGTTCTGAACTCTCACATTCCCTCGCTAGAGGGCGATAACAAGTCGTACCAGGTGCTCCATTATATTTGTGGCCGTATAAATGACTGATATTGATGAGGGTTTTGGTGGAAGAATGTGCACAGATAAATCCATAACGTTTATCCAATGTACGGCCGAACATCTTATCGAACTATCTCGTCATGCTCGCTCTGGTCGCAGACCGGCGCCATCGAACTTCTATTTGGCGTGGCACTGGGCTGTGATGAATGGACCGGCGACCAACACCTACACGGGCCAGGCAGGGTGGAACACATCCTCAACTGCTCTATTATCACTTTTATCAGTCGGCCAACACTTACAAGGGGCACCTTTGAGCTCGAACGCTCGGAACCCCATGCTTAGAATAACACTCGATCATAACAAAATCAGTGGTCTGTGTCATTTCCATGCAAAACGATTCATTCTACCACAAGTGACATTTTAACAGAGAGAAACAAAATAACAAGATATTAATACATTAGGAGGTAAAGTATACGTAATTCGTTGGCGGCAGTGTATCTTTACATTTGCAACCAACAGTGTCCTAACCCCTCTGTTTAAAGTAATTATAATTGCGCAAACCATACATATCCTACACACCTGATAGCGTTTATATTAGTCCTCAAAGTGCAAATGCGGGATTTCAATGAAGTGGTTAAAACAGAGTGGAAGGGAACAATATGCACACCTCACTTAAGCCACGTTTCTAAATTCTAAATCTCATTCGCATTCAAGCAGTCCAATAACAAAAGCCATTGATATTGACATACCCATATCATCATTTGAAAATGTAATTAGTGTGGCTTTGGGTATTGAACTGTTAGATAATTTATGATCTTCGATATATGCCTGGTTGGCTTCGATATTGTATATCAATGCCTCATTATCTTTTTTTCATAATGATTTCTAGATCTTTAATTCTATTTTTCCACTTCTCTAACACTAAAGTAAAAATAAAGTAGTGGAAGTTGGTAGCATGCTGAGCTTCTATGCCCAAGGTTGCGGGTTCAAACCCGGCCGAAGTTGTCGGATTTTTTAAATGCGTTAAACATCCCTCAGTATGCCTTCATTCGGAGGGGAAGTAAAGCCGGCGCGGCGGTCCCATGTCATAGATTTATGGCATGTGAAAGATCGCTCCACTAATTACACTTATGTGAAGCCAAATTACAGGTTAGATTTGACTAACGCTCTCAGGTTCCAACGTTCGTGGCCAGGAGCCGACTGCGGTGGCATCTAATACCAAGTTCAGAACTAGTTGTCATTGACGGTGGAGTTTGGTAGCAAAAGTTGGAACTACTTGAAAATTGAATGTCTGCAGTCCCTACTTGAATTAAAAACAGATAACACACACTAATACAGCCATAACACCGGTTATCAGACAGACACCTAAAGTACACGGGCTACATGACTGCGTTGTCGCAGCCCATAAACCAACCAACCAACCAACCAACCAACCAATCAAATAGTTGTATTGAAAAGTGGGGGAAAAGAATTAAAGATGCCATATTGTTGCTATTTGTTTTGTTCACGAATTAATTATGTTTGTACGGTATTATACACATAGTAACGAAAAGTATTTAGGAAGTCATTTTTGAAAGCCCTTGTCTGGAGCGTGGCGCTCTATGGAAGTAAAACTTGGACTAGTGGTGCAGCAGAAAAGAGGAGAATTGAAGCGTTTGAAATGTGGTGTTACAGGAGAATGATGAAGATCAGATGGGTAGATAGGGTTACAAACGAAGAGATATTAAGACGAGTGGGAGAGGAGAGATGTTTCTGGCGACTGATAATGAAGAGAAGAGATAGGTTAGTAGGACACATACTGACACCCAGGAATAGCAAGCTTAGTTATGGAAGGAAGGGTTGAGGACAAGAACTGTAGGGGTAGACCAAGGTTAGAATATGTTAAACAGATTGCCTCGGATGTAGGGTGTGGTAGCTATGTAGAGATGAAACGATTAGCTCAGGAAAAGGAGACATGGAGGGCTGCATCAAACCAGTCAAAAGACTGATGACTCAAACAACAACAACAACGCAAAGTGACGGGAAGGATAGTCCCATGAGAAAATGTCGGCTAGTGAAGCCTATGTGGTGCTTACAGCCCAATATTCAACTGGGCGGTGATCTGACTCACAGTAGCCCTTCCATCCCGTGCTTCTGGAGGGGGTTGAGCGGAGTGAAATCTGAACTAATTACGTTTTGAATTTTGTGTTTGTTGTTTTCTACTTTTTTTCTTTATGCATTGTGTATTTGGTATTGTGTTTATTTTCTGTTTTTTTTTTAATTTCGAATTCTTTGTTTTGTTTTTGTTTTTGATATTGTGATTGTATTCTGCCTTTGCTTTTGTTTTAGAATTCTCTTCTTCCTGTTTGTTTTTGATTTCGTGCTTGTTTCCTGCTTTTGCTTTTGTTTTTGAATTTTGCTTTTTTGCTTTGTGTTTGTTTTCTACCTTTTTCTTCATGCATTGTTTTTTTGTTTTTTAGTTTTGTGTTTGTTTTATGCTTTTCTTTTTATTTTTAATTTTAATTTTATTTTTGATATTATGTTTGTTTTCTGCTTTTATTTTGTGTTTTTGGATTTGTGTTTGTATTCTTATTTTGCTTTTGTATTAGAATTTTCCTGTTCATGTTTGTTTTTGATTTTGTCCTTGTTTTATGCTTTTGATTTCGTTTTTGATTTTTACTTTATGTTTGTTTTATGCTTTTGATTTTGTTTTTGGATTTTGCTTGTTGCTTTGTGTTTGTTTTCTGCTTTTGATTTTGAATTTTGCTTTTTGCTTTGTGTTTGTTTTCTGCTTTTGCTTTTGAATTTTGCTTTGCGTTTTCGGTTTTGTGTTTGTTTTCTGCTTTTGCTTTTGAATTTTGCTTTGCGTTTTCGGGTTTGTGTTTGTTTTCTGCGTTTGTTTTTGCTTTTGAATTTTGCGTTTTGCTTTATGTTTGTTTTCAGCTTTTGATTTTGTTTTTGGATTTTGCTTTTTGCTTTGTGTTTGTTTTCTGCATTTGTTTTTGAATTTTGCATTTTGCTTTGTGTTTGTTTTTTGCTTTCGTTTTTGAATATTGCTGAGCGTGTTCGATTTTGTGTTTGTTTTCTGCGTTTGTTTTTAAATTTTGCCCTTTTGCATTCGGTTTTAGTCATGTGTTATTGTTTTGATTTGTGCGTGGGGTAAAATGAGACAATCAATGAAGGCAAACCTACACGATAGCATTTGATACGTTATATTTGCACCTCTCAATGCACCTAACACTAAATTTCACATAACAAAAGATAAATGTTCTCAAACTATAAACGTACATAATCCAATCGTTTATCAACAATCCGAAAATTAGCTTTCTTTCAAATTAAAAATTCATCAAAGTACGTTCTTTTTATTTATTTTTGGCTCGGGGGGGGGGGGATTGTTTCCCCTAATCAACGCCGGTAGTTACGCCACTGCTTCGATCGCCCCGTATGGTTCTGCTGAGGGAACGTGATGCCCGTTCGTTAAACACCTGTGGTCGTCCCGTGCGGGGGTTTACGCGGATGGTAACATTATCTCTGCGATATTGAAGATTCGCCCTCGACACTGTTGACCTCGGAAACCCGAATTCGCGTGTTATCTCCGAAATGCTATTACCCATGTGCCGTGCGCCGATGATCATCCCACGTTCAAAGTCGGTTAACTCGCGACGTGTTGCCAGCTTCACTACACTCTTGTCTATGACAGACTGCTCTGCTCCACCGCAGCTAGCCACAACCGCTCAGGAGTCATACACGGCACATCTTCTCATGACACTACCCTTTCCATGACCTTTGACCACTAAGTATACAGTAGTTTCGAATCTGTTATTACAGTACATTAGGAAGCATTGTGTTCCACCCACGTTCACAGACAGTGAAGAAGGTTAAGACGTAACTTACAAACTACAAATGAAACGTAGCATTATTCTCGTCTGACTGTCAATGTCAGCTATGTTATGTGTTGTTGTTGTTGTTGTTGTTTGAAACTTCAGTCTTTTAACTGGTTTGATGCAGCAATACATTCCTCCCTGTCCTGAGCTAATTGTTTCATCTCATCATAGCTACCACACCCTACATCTGAGGCACTCCGTTTAACATATTCTAACCTTGGTCTATCCCTACAGTTCTTGTCCTCAACCCTTCCTTCCATAACTAAGCTTGTTATTCCTGGGTGTCTTAGTTCGTGTCCTATCAACCTATCTCTTCTCTTCATTAGCAGTCGCCAGAAACATCTCTCCTCTCCCACTCGTCTTAATATCTCTTCGTTTGTAATCCTATCGACCCATCTGATATTCATCATTCTCCTGTAACACCACATTTCAAACACTTCAATTCTCCTCTTTTCTGCTACACCAATAGTTCAAGTTTCACTTCCATAAATCGCCACGCTCCAGACAAAGGCTTTCAAAATTGACTTCCTAACACCTAAATCTATACTCTATGTCAACAGATTCCTATTTTTTTGTAGAAATGCTTTCCTTGCCTGAACCAACCTACTTTTTATATCCTCTTTGCTTCGATCATCACTGATTGTTTTTCTTCCTAAGTAACAGAAGTCTCCTACTTCCTTTAGCTTTTCACCTGCCAATTTGATGTGTTGATAATACAAATATTATTTTCTGTTATTCATTATGGTGTTTGAAGCCACTTTCAGTGTTGCCTTAGAAAACGAAATTTAATGCTTTGCAGTCGGTCAACACAAATGTACCCAAATGAGGTTGGTTATTCCCTAATCCTGAAAAAAAATTCGTTATGTTATTAATTCATTCATTAGAGCTTATGTTATTTAAAGTGAGAAAACTGCATTTATACTACTGACAATGTTTTGATAATGTATTATTTTGCAATAAAATAATGCGATTACAGTCAACAAACAAATCATTTTGTGTTGAGTCTATTATTTAATGCATATATTGTGACTGTCTACATCGAACAGTAACCAAAAGCCCCATTCACAATTAATAACGTTTGCTTTTGTATTTTATGTAATGATCATGTTTTGATGCCTCCATTGCATAGAAAATAGGACCTCCTGAAACAGTTGGTAAAGGCTCTTCGTCAAGATTCTGACGCTTTTCAATATTTAAAGACTTTTTTTCCTAAATTGTCAGACGCTTAATTTCAATCTGGTATTTTTGTCTGTTCTAAAATAAAGAAACTAATGGCCAGTGAAAAATTTCCACAATTCTCAACACCCACGAAAAACAAGCATGGTGCAGCCTTAAAGCAGCGATCCATGGCTTCCTTGGAAATAAGAAAGCAGATAATTAAAAAGCGCTTATTTCCACTATGCTTGAGAACTAAACTTTTATTGCAGACAAATAGCCATTGAAAATAAAATATAAAAGCGTACACTAAAATTGCACTCGGACACTTTTGAGTTGCACAGTCTTTGATTGATTTTGTCCTTTTCCTACATAGCTCTAAGTGGTAGCGATCACATGCTTGTCCACATAGTTGGCATACACACGTCACTGTAGGTTCATGGAAATATTTCCAAACACAAATAAGGTGGTGAAAACCATGGACAGCCAGACGTGTAGCCTAAACACATGCCTGAATTCAAAGTTGGCTGTTGTCCACGTCCGGTCAATCATGGCTCCGGTTCCATAAAATTCATGAGGTATGTCTTCTCGTTTTTTCTTCAATGATGCTAGTAGCTGTTCTGAGGCTCTGGTATTTGGTAGAGGTAAATAGTTTCTAAGGTCTTCTACAAGAAGTGATTCTCGTGCCATGAGGTAGATGAATCGTGACCTGGTAGTTTTTGACACTCCAATTGCTTTTTAAAAAAATGAATAATGCCTTCACTCTTTCTAGTGAGGAAAGGTTCTTTTCTGTTAGGTGTTGCCAAATGACTTCAATGCCATATATTACAATAGGCATGATTTAATTTCTGAACAGAGCCATTGCTGTCTCTAAGCTGAGGATTCTCAATGTCCCTTAAAGTACACATGTTACATTCACACTAGGACCAACTTATAGATAACTTGGGGGAATATTCAGAAGAACAAGGGGATTGTTTTCACTAAGACGTGATGGACTTTGAGCAACGTTATCATGGACAATATAATGAGAACATGGGATGGGTGGTTACATTTGGGACTAATATGAGAAAGTTCGTACTGTACCCATGTGAGTAATTTCCTTGGAAAACATGCTTCTGCCTCCAGCAAGCTTCAGGTCTCGGCGTGTACCGTTCTCCCACTGAGCAGTTGCATATTTTTGATTTGAGACTAAAAGGTATCAACTCCACAATGATAAAGCACAACTCTATTCTAAACACTTTAATTCAGCATAAAATCATGGCTTCAAACATGAAAAAAACCATAATCCCAACAAATATAATACACAAGCAAAACAAAGTTACTCCCACAATCCACTAAATATTCACACATTTTAACAAATTAAATCCATATCATTATTCAATCCTTTACCCTTAGGTTGCCTTCAAAATTCACTCTAGTGCGCTGATGCACAAGTAACTTTCACAAAACTGTGCTTTTACACTCATGTCACATTGTGTGACTTCTTTAATTTCACAAAATTACTTGTTTCTTACAACACATCTTAATTTACATCATGTGTACCGTTTGTGTTTTGTCTCTCTCTCACCACCAAATGCTTTATCATGCATTAGCCAACTCATGGGTTGCACTACAAATCTACTTGCAACTCCACAATTATGTAAATCTACCCCTCCACTTCCCTCTTTTATAGTTCCACTGCATGCCGTTGTGATTTCAATTCCAACTTCTGTTATCGCTGTGTCGGATGGTATTATTAAGCTACCCTTGCGAGCGTAGCTTGTGGCGTCTAGTGCCCAACTTCGTAAATTCGTGTCAGTGTCAGTACAAAATGCAACTTCCAACCATTCGTAAGATTGCTAAAATTTTTAATCATCAGGGTGATCTATGATTACCAATGTGTTTTTAAACCACACACATTCATTACACAAAATAACAATGCTTCCTTTCACTACAAGCAAGGTCACAAATCTGTCCTTTCAAAACGTTAACCTTCACGGTTCGTTTTACAACTCAGCCCCTTTGAGCTGCTCGCATACAATGGAATGGAGTGGGGTGGTCACAGCACGTGAACCGTCCCTCGCTTCCTGATTCCTGGTTTTCATCCCCCAATCAGTAGCACGATTCTGAATACAATAGTGCATTCTCAAAGATGCACATATCCCATATGATTTAAACTGAATGGTATGCAACAGGTTCTGGACGAGCTTAAATATTTATTCATAACCTTAGGATATTAATAACTGGCCTCATTAAGTCCGTTTCATTATAGGATGGCACGAGATTCATCAAACACAGGTCTAGTTGGGTAGCCGGTATCTTACTAAATGCTACGGTCAGTCAGCAGCTGCCGTCAATAAGATTCGCTTCACAAGAGCCGAATCATTCAATAACAAGTTCTCGGTCGATCAGGTATGGTGCAGAGGTTTCCATTGTTCTCCCCTCACCTACCACAGGATTCGAACCCGGAAAATTCCATATCCATCATCAGAGTTAGGTTACCACACTAAACACTCTGGCATAAATTAAATATCTCTGTACGCCCAAGGCTATACGAGACTCTACACGACGAACAGATTACCTGGCTCCATAACCCGATGCCATGATCTCGTCCTTTAATTATTAAGAGAACTCTATCCATTACTCTGCAAGCTTATACACAAGCTACAAATTCAATTCACTATTAAGCTATTCCATTTCCTTGCATAATTATATTCCCATTAACACAATATATACTGATATTAAACTCTTTTCTCATCCCTTAATGTATTATCTACTGCTTGGATCGATAAATATTCCAATTAGCGTAAATATTTCTTGCTTATAACATTTTATCCTGATGTATTCATTTCTACCTTTTATTATATTATTATTACTGACATAAATTACCATAACCCGACACAACGTAACCATTTTAAATATCGAACATCCGTGTTCGTTACGTTAAGTTTTACATAACTGATTTGCCATTTTATTAATAGTGGTAACGATTAATCCACTCACTGATGTATAAAAACATCTCAACTCTACTGAAATCAAAACAACAATAAACACTTGAGGGTCTACCTCCTAATACTGATTCTTACTGGCGTATTTATAATTCTGAAATCACATTACATGCAGTGGCTATAACTTCTATAACATCATGATTTGTGGGGTGCTTACATAGGCTTATCCAGGTGGCTCCAACCACCCATATCTTCCAGTCTCGCCTGCCATTTGCATAATTAGCGAGGCATTTCCACACCGATAATACACATTTTATATGACATTTGCTTCACAAACCACATGACACTTTTCATTTTTATGCTGAAGCTATTGCTTCCTTCCACATGACACTTTATAACACTTGTTATAATATTAATTTAAAAGATATTTTACATAAGATCACTACACAAACACACGTCACAATTTATATTCCTGACTGGTTGAAATTTCCTGGCAAGATATCAGAATTGCAGGTGCTGACGGACTCCTCCATGCTCCTACTACCTCCTGATTGAAAGTCTCGATCATCTGCCTACGGATTCACCAACTGTCGATCGATTATCCCTCGATAACCTTCCTGATTTGGCATGAATATGCTTACATATCGTCATGAACGTTAATTATTGGTATACTTATGGCATTTCACCAATCGCATCATAAAGTCTATCCCGGCGCAGTCCGGCATATTAAGACATGTATAACCAATCACTATTTTATACACTGCGCTCAACATTGTACATTGTATTTACACAAATTATTACTTTCAACAGTTCTGCCTAGTATATCACACGGTACTTCCTATGTGAACACTAACAATTGCTCGTACTGCCGACTATACACATACGGCACGACTGTCCTTAATAAAAAGTATATAACAGTTTTACTGCACGGCTTCCCAAACTGAAGTCCGAGCTTCCCTCCTTGACTTCGGTAACACGCCTTTCGCATAATAAAGTTTGTTGATTACCGTACTCATTCTTACTTCATGACCATGCATGATTATATTATCACTTGGTGCATTACACTGCACGACGAATATACTGATTACCACTAAAATGTTTAAGTCTTTGTGCGCGCTTCTTTCCCTGGTGGCGGGCGACATACGCTCCGCGCTAGATTCTGGTACAACAACTACTGTCCTCTGCCAAGGGTCCACCCCTTATATTCGTTTCACAAGAAAAAGTAGATCCAGAATTCCCTCGCAGATTCAGCTCCTCTCCCAGTATGATTCTGGTCTTGGAATAATACTCATATTGTTCCTTTTTCCTCGCTGGTCACAAAACTGAATGCGTGCTCGAGGATCGATCGGCCAATTAATCAATATTAATTGCCTTTGCCATGGCGTGGGTACGCGGCGTTGCTTAAAAATCCCCGGCGACATAGTCAGGTCACGCCGCGAACACCAATAGTCCTGTGTTCCTGCGCGGTCCATTAAATATGCCTTGATTTCACAGTTTAAAGGCTCTATAATTAGCCTCCTGGCTAAAGATTCACCTGTGTGCAACGCTCATATCATTGCGTTGCTCCAATCTCGAGTAATCAATGATTTTCACTTGTATCTCCCCACTCCACTCTCGTTCCTATTCCCAAACGGGGAAGAACATGGTCATTATTTCACCCCCTGACCCGTTCCAGACGACATAAGTAGGTCGGCGAGAGTGACACGGCTCCAAGAGTCTCCTCCCACAATTCTGGGGCCATTAGTAAAATGTCAAACTCTCCAACTTCTGTGTTCAAATGCACAGTAGCATGCTCCATACAGCCCAATAATGCTGTATTCCACTCATTTCCCCTGCATTATTTTAATAAATAATGTCAGTATCAATTGATATCACACCAGTGATTAAATATGTAATTTCCTCTAGGTTTTGTTTACAACGAAACTCCCTCAACAGATCTCGGGTTCGTTCCCTGGTGGAACCTTCATTCTGAGCTCTACTTATCTCCGAGATCCACGTTCGATACCAGTCAGCCTGACCCCCTCGGGTTCAGTACCCACACATAATAAGTACCAAAAATATTCCCTTTGAAAGCTTGTTTGTATTTTTTTTTTGTAGATTAATGTTAACTATGTTTTGTAAATAAACGTGATGCAAATATATAAATAAACGTTTGTCTTCGTTTGAACTTATAATAGAGAATGTATTTCAAATGTAAACTTTCGTTGTGGTAGCTACAAAAGCAAACTTTATTAAGTAAAACTATTTTTTCTTTCATTAGTTAGGCATGACAAATCAAGTTCAGACATAGAGAACCCAGACTCAAAATTCGTGTTGACTTGTTTTATCAATAAACTAACTCAGTATGAAATGTATAATTTCTGAGATTATTTATTTTCTTCATCTAGTACATAAGATAGCTGTAAATTAGTAGATAGTTTTAATTATAGTTTTTCATTTCCTCATCATTTTCCATTTTCACCCAAACCATTAGCGGTCGATGACCGAAAACAATTAGAGTATTATTATCATCATGATCAGTATTATTGTCTACTATTGACTATAGCGGACTCTAGTGGTCTCTATATTAACCACCTGCCATAAGGACAGTTTACGCTCTCAAATATGCTGATAGTTGAATCTTAAAGCCAAATTTCGGAGAATTTTCATGCCGAATGCTAGTATTTCTAAAAATCTACTTGACGTAATGTGTTGAATAAAATTTAAAAAAAATAAAAACATTAACAATTAAAGTTAAAAATAAAATACAAAAATATAGAAATAACTTAAAAATAAAATTACAATAAAAAATATATATAAAAATTTAATAATGCACAAAAGTATGAAAATAATCGTAAAAATCAATTGGAAATTAGTTAATTGATTAATTCAATACAATATCAAATTTAAATCTGTAAGAACATAAATTGGAAAAATAAATAAATTAAAATTAGAGAAGCAAACATAACATTATAAATACAACAACAACAACAACAACAACAACAACAACCCCTGGCACTATACAGCCCATGACGGGCTAAGGCCGACCAAGCGACCGCTGCCCAGCCACTTGGCCTGCAGATATTGGGGTGACGCGTGATCAGCGCGTCGGGTCCCCTCGGCCGTTAATCTTGGTATTCGTGATCGGGGCGCTGTCTCACTGTCAGACAGCTACTCAATTGTCCTCACGAGGCTGAGTGCACCCCGTTCCAACCCTCACGTCAGTTTTAAAATTCCTGACGGAGCCGGGGAAGGAACCCGGGGCCTCCGGGTGAGAGGCAGGCGCGCTACCCCAACACCACGGGGCCGGCAACATTATAAATAATGTTTTTTATTAGTCGTTTACCCTCCAGGTTGGTGGAACCCACGGACTCAGCGAGGGAACTCACCACTACCGCCTCTACGGGCAGTGTCCTAGAGCTGGGAACATCGAATCGGAAGGGATACAACTGGTGAGGTGGAATTGGCACCTCGCCCAGGCGGCCTCACCTGCAAAGCGAACAGGGGCCACATGAGGGAAGGTAAGGGATGGTTAGGATGGATAGGCAAGGAAGAGGGAAGGAGGCGGCCGTGGCCTTGAAGAAGGTACCATCCCGGCATTTGCCCGAAGACGAAGGGGGAAACCACGGAAAACCACTTCGAGGATGGCTGAGGGGGAATCGAACCCCCTCTACTCATTTGGGCCACCCCAGGCTGAGTAGATCCAGTTTCGGTCCTCGTACCACTTTTCAAATTTCGTGGCAGAGCCGGGAATCGAACCCAGGACCTCCGGGGCGGCATAAATAATTATAATAATTAAAATAAATTAAAACGTAAAATCACATAGAAATAAAAAAATAGTTTTGCCCTAAAAAGTAATGTTGCGTTATTGAGACCTGGAAGTTAGTGTTATGTTACCATCGCATCGCATCGCAGGTGTTTCCCGGGCGAGACGGTGTATCTGTTGACTCAAGTACCTGGCTGTAATGCAGGCGAGCTGGCCACAAATACCGTGGTAAATACTCACTGGCCGTGTGAGAACCACTACACTGGTACTTAACCCCATCCACCAGTGATCGTGAGCTAATGGGATTACGTTCCGAGAGGAAGGTGGGGACTTGCGATGGAGACCAGTTGAAATGAGCTCAGCTTTATTACTTTATCGACATGCTGTTTAAATCTACTATAAGGCAAATGTTAGTCAAAATCACAAGTGTCATATTTGGCATGATCACTGAAACTCAGAACGAAGGGGAAATTTAAAATAAACCACAGTTCCATAAATCGATTGCAGCATTCATCAAGAAATGAATAATGTTTTGGGTTTTACGCTCCTTTAGTATACTGTGGGTTTTAGAGACTTGGGGGTGTCATAATGTTGACCTAAAGAGGATATTTAATGTGCCAGGAAATCTGCTGACACAGCTCTTCGTATTTTAGCATCCTCAAATGACCGAGATTCGATCCCGCAACCTTGGACACAGTAGCAAGAATGTTACTCTTGCGCCATGCAGCCATCCCTTAACGAGATAAAAATAAGTGGTTATCTATTGAAAGACAAAGCTGTAATCAAAAATAACAAAAAAAAATACATTTCAGTCTTTTGTGCATATTTTATTTACCAGGGATCAAAGCAGCACTATAGAATTGACCTATCTCTATATACAGGGTGTATCTTAATTATACCGACAAAAAAATCAGGGACGTCCTGAGTGTTATGTAAAAGACGATGCCTCAATCGGATTGGCGGAGAAAATTTTTCCCTTCGAGAAAATGAGGTTATTTTGTTATTTCCGGGCACGCAGTTGGTTGATTTTGGGGGGCTTCGACCGTTTATGGGTGACATTGTGGGTTTGACAGTGTTTTGTAGAGCTATTTTGTCTTGGATCTGATGATGCTTGATTCCCGAGCGAAACAATATGTTACCTAATTACCCCCCCCCCCCTTGTTAGAGAAGTGTGTTATTCTATAAATAATTCATGTAACATTCTAGGAGGATGAAATAATAGTCATTTTCCGGCCAATATATTTGGGCACTCTTGTGTTGACCGACTAAACAGCAATTCATTTGAAGGATTGACAATCTCATGATACAGAAATATGTTAACATTTAAAATTTTGCAAACCATTGTAAAATACCTAGAGCAGTACAGACTGAAATAAAATAATAAACTATAAGATCATTTTGGAAACTCCCAATTCGTAAGGAAAAGGACGGAATCTTGTAGTTTAACGTGACCGTTAATCGCGTGATCATGAGCCACGGGAATCCGAACCACAGGACATGTCATTTCACTTCGAAAATCTCACATGCATTGACCGGGAATCGAACCCGGTTCTCCTTGGTGAGAGACAGACACCTTGATCGCTGAGCCACGACGCACCCTACTCCTAATTCGTTGTCCACCCACTGTTGGTTCGTTGGTTCCTCAGTTTAGGGGCTGCGACAACGCGGACGTGTAGCCCCGTGTACTTTGGGTGTGTGTAAAATCTGACTGATTACCGGTGTTAATTGTGATGGCTGTATTAGTGTGTGTTATCTGTAAATCAGGTATGAACTGCAGTCGATCAATTTCAAGTAGTTCCTACTTTTGCTACCAAATGCGACCATCAACGACACGTAGCCACTAACTTGGCTACTAGATGCCAACGCAACCGGCACCTGGCGACGAATGTTGGAATTTAATAGAGCGATAATCAAATCTAACCTACAAATTTAGCTTCACAGAATTGTGGTTAGTGGAAGGTTCTTTTACATGCCATAAATCTATGACATGGGCCCGCTGGCTTTACTTCCCCTCTGAAGGAAGGCATACTGAGGGATTTTTAACGCTTTTAAAAATCTGACGATTTCGGCCGGGTTTGAACCCTCAATCTTGGGCATAGAAGCTCAGCATTCTACCAACTACGCCACCGAAGACGCCTCCAATCACTGTATATTATCAATTAATGGTATTCAGATTACCACATATCGCAGTAATCGGTCAACATGCTAATGACTCTAAACATCTCAAGACACAACTCGTATATCCTGGTGATGCAAATTGCCGTTGCAACAGCATGAAATGAAATGAATACTTAGGAAGCATGATTGCTGCTAGGGTATATAAATCATTCAGAACTTGACCCCAAAGAACTGGAGTCGCTCTCTGCAATATTCACCCCACGACTTGTGGGTCGCCTCCAGGTTGGTGTGTCCTGAATACGTAAGTGGGACATTTTACCAACCAGTAGAGTCCTCTGAAATATGAATCTTTTTGCATTATTTCCTCGATGCAAAACGATGAGTTCAACTCGCAGCACGGCCTAATGATAAGAAAAGGAATGGTGCAAATACACCCCACCACACCACCCGCCATCATCACATATATAAAACGCTGAAGTGTATGTTTCACAAAACTCAAGCTCTTAATCCAGAGGGAGTTTAGAAGATGCTATTTGTACCACAGTCTTTCAAATCTTCTCAATTGCACAGGAAAAATCTTGCATATCTTGAATTGTCAACGGAAATATATTAATTTGTTGTTTCTTCTACGCGAATGGGTCTCCTAGGACCACGCGGAATCAACACTTCTTGGCCTTGATGTTTACCCAATAACTCTTCATGCGCAACGATTGAGCTAGTCTTCGTTGCTGCGACCAGACGTGTCTGGTAGGTCTTCTCTCTTCTGCCTCAAAACCCCGTGTATGAGTAATTTTCCTAATTTACTCTCGATCCTTGAGATCGGGAAAACCTAATTCAGCCAAGTCCTTTTCCGCCTGTTTGTTCCAATTGGACCTTGTTGCCTTTTTTCTGCAAAAACGTATAGATTTTATTTGTTAACCTAGTTGGGTCCATTGTGTCCAAATGTCCCATGAATTGGATCCTTCTCATACGGATTGTGTCTGTGATTTTAGTAATTTTTAAATAGATGTCAGCATTAGGTTTCGGAAGTGGAATTCTATCTTTAATTCTTGGTCCCAAAATTTTTCGCATGATTTTGCATTCCTTAATCTCCAATTGATTTCTCAGTGTTTTATGTTGTAGATTAAGTGTCTCGGCTGCATAAACGGCTGCAGGCAAGACTACTGTGTTATAATGTTGAATTTTACAATTCCAAGAGAGGCATTTTTTGTTATAAATTTCTTTTGTCAAATGGAAAGCAGTTTCCATTTTTTGTTTATTTATAAAGATTGTATTAAATAGTATCCGTGTTGTCTGATATAAATCTCAAATTATAAAAGCCGCCTTGACAAACACTAGAAACTAGTTTAATATGTTTGGGGTAAACATTGTTTATTGATTAATAATAGTTTAACAATTTGAAATACACTTTGTTCCGTCTAGTCAATACTTTTTTGTGTTTATTTAACACATGGTGTTATGTTTTATGTTATGAACGAAAGGAATATTGATTAGGGGAGTTTCATGGACTAGAGCAGTTTTCCCAGTGATTGATTGTTTGCTAAAAAAAACAAAAGTTTGGTGCTTTTCAGTCGGTCAACACGAATGTACCCAAAAGAGTTGGGTTATACCCTAATCCTGAAAATACTTACATGAGATTAATACATGTAATGTAATTATTTTCAGGATTAGGGTATAACCCAACTCTTTTGGGTACATTCGTGTTGATCGACTGAAAAGCACCAGACTTTTGTTTACTAAGGCAACACTCAAAAATGGCTTCAAATCCCATAATGATTGTTTGCTGCTGAAAATTGAGTGTACCTCGTGTGTTTTATTCATGTTAGAACCACAATCACTCCTATATCGTCCCCACCCTTATCTGAAACTTTACAAAACTAAACACCACCAAGCTTCACACATCAAGGTGTAAATTGACAACCAACAACAAAAGTCTCCACAGTTGGACGCAGATATGAACGAAAGGGAATATTGATTAGGGGAGTTTCATGGAGCAGAGCAGATTTTTATTGTTCACTGCTGAAAATTGAATATACCTACAGTGTTTTAGCTATCTTAATAATCATTATAGTTTTATAATGTGTAAGTGAGAAACCACGGAAATCCAATTCTGAGATGGATGAGTTGACAATTGAATCCATCTTTTCTGAGTTTTGCCTCAAGAGGCTTAGTGTACGCCGTTCCAACTATCATACTAGAGTTTAAATGTCGACATATCCGAGATATTTGGAACCGGATTCGCAATACATAATAATAATAGAAATATTAAATGTAATAAAAATAATAACAATAATCTATCTACGTCTAGCCCTTTTTAATCCTGTTTCCAACGGGGTCGGGGATGAGATGCGATGAAATTCCACGTGGCTGATGGTTTCTACGGCCGGATGCCCTTCCTGACGCGAACCTCATGAGTGGAGTTAATGAGAGATGAAGTGAATGAAGATGAATGAAAGTTCAATTTCAAGTAGTTCCGAATTTGGCTGACAGACGCTACTGTCACCCAGCGGTGAACGTTGGAACTTGATAGAGCGTTTCTCACCAAATTCCCTACAAATTTAGCTACACACTGCCAATTGTAGTGGTATGTTCTTTAACATGCCATAAATCTATTACATGGGACCGCCGGCTTTTCCTCTCCTCCGAAGGAAGGCATACTGAAGAATTTTAACGCCCTTAAACATCCGACGACTTCGGCCGGGTTTGAACCCACGACATTGGACATAGCATTTCAGAATGCTACCGAATACGCAACCTAATTAATAATAATAATAATAATAATAATCTACTCAACTTTAATCATAACTGGATAGTATCAAATCCTGTTTTGAACAAGATAGCGCGCATAGAGGACGGCGAAGCACTGTTATGAAACAAATTAGCGTGTTTCACATTACCGGTATTCTAGTGATTTACCACGTTAGTGGCTCACTACGCATTCCGCAGGACTGTAGAAGTAAATTGTAAAGTGTATCTGAACAATGAAGTCTGTGTAATTTTGTGGCCAATGCATAACTTTCTTGTTGCCGCAACTAGATACGGAACATGGCTGCAGAGTGTCTGGCAACACTGCGATGAGGCGTGTGCTACGAAGGCAAGGTTGTGGAGAATTTGAAGGGAGACAAGAGGAAGTAGTGACATATTCTCACAACCTTAGCAAATTGCCATTGTTTACAAAAGAAGCGTGTGCATGGCTTGAAGTGCAGTCTTGCCAGCCTCAATAGAGTCAAGCTACCTCGTAGGTCAAACGAAAACGAGCTTCCTAATTCGCAGCGTTGCAATTTACTCGTCAGAAACTTAGGGATTTTGTTAAAGAAAAAGTGAACGCTTACTCTAATTTATTTGAATTTAATTTAGCCTGATAGAAAAGTTCATAAACATTCTGTTAAAATTACGCCATTCTTTAAGTTCCTAGAAAATATTGAAGCAAGTAGTTCCGTGAAGAACTACACAGCCTATTTTCATATATCCTACTCATGTTAATTGCCTCTATCAACATTCAAAATTTCAGTTTGGAGGTTGTGATAGATTCGTAGATATTGAGAACCGTCTAAATATTTCAGATGGTCCCCAGGTTGGATTTTTATTTTTGTACTATTACATTAAGATTATTGTGTACGTGTGGTATTCAAACTTCAATCGCATGTTTAGAACACAAGAAGTAAAAACGAGATTTTAAAATTTCGCACAGCTGCCATCTTGTGATTATGCAAACAATTGAAATAAATTAGATGCCAGTGGATTAACATCTGCATAAGCATTTAACGTGCAAAGTTTCATTGCACTCGGATAGTTAATTCGCGAGAAAAGTCCATTTAAATATTTATACTTCGCGTCGCCGCCATGTTGGATTTGTGCTCACCAGGTTACTGAAAGTCCTATAGGTGAACATATGTTCATAGCCTCTATGAACATAAAAAATTTCAGTTTGATTGCTGTAAAAAATTCATAGATATTGAGAACCGTCTAAATATTTCGGATGCTCGCCATTTTGGATTGTTATATGTATAGGCCATAGAGTTATGTAATATTCAAGGACAATTATTGCCTTGATTCATTATTCAAACTTTCACTTCGATCGCATAATTACGACACAAGAAATAAAAACTTATATTTAAAATTTTGCACAGCCGCCATCGTGAGGTTATGTAAACAATTGAACAAAATTAGATGCCAGTGAATTACAATATGCAAAATCATTTACTGTACCACATTTCACTGCGCTCAGAGAGTTAAATCACGAGAAAAGTCTATTAAAATGTTTCAAATTCGCTTGGCCGCCATGCTCGTTTTTTATTTTACAGGTTTATGAAAGTTACATAGATATACTTGTATCAGTACCCTTTATCACCGTACAAAATTTCAGGGTGATATCTGTAATTGTTTCGGAGATATAGAATGTCAGTGAAATATTTCGCACAGCCGCCATTTTGAGGTTATGTAAACAATTGAACTAAATTAAACTCCAGTGCATTACAATGTGTATAAGCATTTGCTGTACCAAGTTTCATTACGTTTGGATAGTTAAATCGCGAGAAAAGTCTATTTAAAAGTCTCAAATTCGCTTGGCCGCCATGTTGGTTTGGTAGTCACCAGGTTTTTGAAAGTCTCATAGGTGAACTTCTAGTAGTGCCCTTTATCACCGTACACAATTTCAGGGTGATATCGGTAATAGTTTCGGAGATACTGAATGCTGGTGAAATATTTCGCACAGCCGCCATGTTGGATTGGTGAGCCACAATAAAATTTGAAGGGTACGGCCGGGGTCGGGCAGAATAGTGCTATGATCTTACTGAGTTTCTTTGTAATCGCTCTAGCTGTTTAGAAGTTATTAGGGACACACCCACACACACACCTCACACACACACACACACACACACACACACACACACACACACACACGGACAAAAGGTGATCTCATAAGCCTATTAGCCTACTTTCGATTTTTGCAAAAAATGAAAGTAGACTTATGAGATCAACACAGGGCGAAAAAAGTGTGTCTGTCTGTGTGTGTGTATGTGTGTGTGTGAGTGAGTCTGTGTGTGTGTGTGTGTGTATGTGTGTGTGTGAGTCTGTGTGTGTGTGTGTGTGTGTCTGTGTGTGTGTGAGTGTGTGTACTCTGAATGTCTGTCCCCCCCTATCAATTCGAACACGGTGAATGCGAATTGAACGAAATTTGGTACAAAGGTAGCACTAGCAAAGGACACCTCAGTGTCATGTTTTATATCGCCGCCATCATTACTAAAACTGAATGGCGGCCACTCAAACGTTCAAAACGTAAAATCAAATAACGACTAACCAAATCATCCGATCTCTACCAAATTTGGTAACAACATACCTTCGTATAGGATGCGTCTTGTGACCAAACTACAAGGTCGTCCGCCATACCATTTCAGGATGGCGGCCGTGCGAATTATGCAAACTTTATAATCCATATCATGGGACCCACCAGTTCCGATTATCGAGCCGAGAATCGTTTTAACTGTTCTAAAGGAAGAGGCACGTTCGAAATTAAAAGTTTATTTTGTAATACTATAGTGCAGACGTGATTTTAAAAAGCTGAGCTGATTCAGATTTTAAGACAAGATGGCAGCGGATATCTTGTGCCTGACTTATATTTCACTAATTTGAGTATTGCATGCAAATATAGCGTACTGATACAAAATAAATAAACTTTGTATGAAATGCTTTATATATAAATAATATACTCCAGTGATGAAATCGTTTAGTATATATCATTATTTGCTAACAAGTTCTATCTAAGTCATTTTATATAGCACAACATTCTTTGACACAATTAGCTCAGTGGTAGAGCGTTAGTCTATCGTTCAAATTCCTATGGTTCAAACCCGATCAGAGCTAGGTTTTTTGCTTGAAATGTTATATGTTTATTGTTTTGTAATGACTCAGATGTTTTAAAATTAAGCGTTATATTGTACATATTATGGTGTAAAATATATATTTAATTAAAACATAATTCGCCAGCAGATTTACTCGAGACATCTAGCTGCCAAAAAGGTAACTTATTAACTTCCAGATTTTATTGAAAAGTTTCTTCTTCTGGCCGCTAGAATGCACTCGCTCTGTTAGGATTATATTGTTCGATATTTCACCACTAGATGTTACGACTAGTCTACGTGGGGCTCCATTGATTACTATTCCATTGGCATTCTATGCGCATCGAATTTGAAGAATGACAAGATGATACTACGATACATTTTTACTTTTTATTTTAAAGGGTTTGTAACAGCCTATTTTGCGTTACTTGAAAATGTTATTTGAAGTAAAGAACAAAACGATTTCACATAGTAACTGAATTCAACTTTTATTTCAGGCAAATAGCAATCGAAAATATCCACATAGTTTGTATACACACGTCTCTGTAGGGTCATGGAAAGATTTGTTAATTCAATTAGGGTTGTGAAAGCCATGCACAACCAGACGTGTAAAGACATGCCTCAACTCAAAGTTGGATGTTGCCCACGGCAGGTCGTATATGTAATAATAATAATAATAATAATAATGTTATTGGTTTTACATCCCTTTTAACTACTGCTGCTTTTAGAGACACCGGGGTGCCGGAATTTTGGCCAGAAGGGATCTTTAACGTGCCAGTAAATGTACTGACACGGCTCCCTCGCATTTGTGCACCCTCAAATGCCAGCTGACTGCGCCAGGATACGAACCTGCAACCTAGGGTCCAGCAAGCGAGAACGTTACCGCTGAGCCACGCAGCCAGTCCGGTCGATTATGTCTCCAGATCCATAACATTCTTGATATACTTCTTATCTTTCTTTCTTTCTTTCTTTCTTTCTTCAATGATGGTAGCAGTTTTTATCTAGGTTGTGGCGTTTGGTAGAGGTAAATCGTTTCTAAGGTCTTCAACAAAGAATAGTTCTATTATACTCTTTGATAATAACAAAGAGTTATAACTATACTCATACATTTAGGAGAAAGTAGGCTATATGTTCTATACTGAACATCTTGTTTTTTTCATAAAATGAAAATAGGCTAAAAATCATTACTGTGAAAACGCCTGTGTTAAAGTGAGTCGAGAGCATCAAGGGCATCCCTGAAAAAATTGCAATTAGTTCCTGTTATTAGTCTCTGTCAATAAAAAGTTGAAAATTAACATGGACAGCCTAGGACATTCCGGAGCATAACAATCCTGTGCCCCTACAGCTTGTCGCCAAGTGTAGTGTCTGTGTTATTATTAAACACAAGGAATTCAAAACGGATGAAAACATTCTAGCCGATGATCTCAATGAACTACATAAATATTTCACCAAGTGGAGACTCGTATAAAATTTTTCCAAAACCGAAGTTAGCAGTTTCCACTTAAAAAACAGAACAGTGGACTATAAACTGGAAGTCCGACTGAGCAACACAGTGCTTCCCTACCAGAGTCACCCAAAATATCTTGGAGAGACTCTTGATAGAACTCTATCCTTCAAGAAACATTTGGAAATTTCATCTCAAAAAGTACGCACAGGAAATAACCTCATCCAAAACTTTGCAGGACTAATTGGGGGGGCATCAGCAGATACGCTTCGAATTTCTGCGTTCAGTTTAGTGTATTCTACAGCTGAATATTGTGTGCCGGTATGGATGAACAGTCCCCACGTAAAGAAGGTAGATATTCAGCTCAAAATTGCCATGAGAACCATCTAAAGTTGTATAAGAACTACTACTCCACTCTACTGGCTCCCAACACTCAGCCACATAGCTCCTCCGGTGTTAAGAAGACAAGATGCACTGAGGAAGGAATATTCTAAAATAATCTATGACGACATTCCCACTTTGGCAATAACCCTGCTCCGGTCCAGGAATCCACCCCTGCGACAGGCTCAACAGCTTGTTGATAGTAATTTTAACATTGCAGTTGAATGGCGTGAAATATGAACTAGAAATGCCCCACCCAAAATACGTGAACACATTTATTCCTGTAAAGAGAACCGCGACATATATGGAAGACTATTAACCACATCCGTACATGACGTGGAGTTTGTGCATACAACCTGCACAAATGGGGGAAGCGGCCAACCCCTGCTGTGATTGTGGTACATCGAATAAGACCATCATGCATTGTCGAAGATTGCAGATTAAGAGAGTACCTAGGTTACCCTAACGACTTTTTAGTGCCACACAATCGAGCCTGGACTGGATAAATAGACTGGACATAAGGTTGATATCTGTGATTGTAAGTACTTTATCATTATTAGTATTATTATTATTATTACCATTGTTTTTCATGTGTAATGCCATACGGTAAATAAATATTCTATAGTGTTTGGTTGTACTTATTTGATATCCCATAACATAGTAAATCGGATGGTGGCTGTTCTCCACTGAGTTTGTCCAACCTCAATGAAAACAATTTACCACATTGAGAGCTACTCGGCGTGGCGCACTGTTAAGAGATCCTGAAGTCCCGGGTTCTAATTGCTGCTTATCGCGCTCCTTCTGGCTGATCGCGTGCCAGTTCACGATATCGTCTCTAACGCTCTGTTAAGCTGCGTTACTGCCAACTTTCGACCGTAAGTGTAATCAATGAGTCGGAATGGAGACTTTGTTGGAAACGTGAGAAATCGTATACTCATGTTGAACTTCCACATAACAATCGGAAATAGAGCATTGTAGCTCTTTGTGGCATAAACAAGCGTTATAAGGTACATTCTTTAGGCCCACTGTGTGCTGCAGTAGTAAAGACGCGTTCTCACCACAGATGTACAATATTGAAATATTTGAAGGGATTTTTCACTGCTGCGTAAGTAATATGTTATTAGAAGCTTTTCAGTCAGTATATTGGGCGGGGAATCCCTCCCTATATTATTCTGCTAAGGTCCCATTCCAGTTTTGTCCCGAAAATAAGGTCCCAATAACACCAACCTACACATATGGGGTACCTACAGGTTCAGATTAACCCAATGCGTAAGCGAAATGCACTCACTTACTCTTTAAATACCTCACAATTAAATAAATACCTTAAAACATGTATGTTTACAATAAAATAATGAAAGAATGCAACACGGTAACCATGGTAACAGAATCTCACAGGTCCATCTATTTCTGTAAGACGCAATGCAATTCCAATTATTACATTACTGTGAAAGTTTCCAGACGGTTATAAGGTTATCACTGAACCAAATTAAGCTGTAAAATTCATCAATACATACAGTATAATGCGCTTAAGGAGCACTCTAGAATTTTTTCACGCAATTTTCACGAGTGAGTGTGGTACGAAAGGTCTTTTTCACCCGACTATTAAGGGTCTCCGAAAACCACATTTAAAGGCCCTTAAATTAACAGTGTCTGTGATATTCCCAGAAAACTAACTTCGCTCTGATATACCTATGACGCAATGACAAACCCCCAACCAATGCACCAGTAGCTGAATTTATAAAGTCTGATTATTCATACCAAGGATAAATCAGTCATAGCATTCATGATTGAGATTTTGCTAAGTGTACTCTTTACAACTAGAATATTCGCGGGCGAAGCCGCGACGGGTAATGCTAGTTACAATTAATTCCCTAGTGCCTTAAATAAATGACTTACATTATTTATACAATTAATAAAACAATTCTCACATAAATGGGGGGGGAGGACAAAATGGATGACTAGTTTCGTTCGTCAAGCGAACATCATCAGATCCTGCTCACTTAGGCTAAATTTAGTCTCAGGGGATATGTATATACCCTAATACTTAGGTATTTAGGAGAAAGTAGGCTATATGTTCTTTACTGAACAACTTATTGTTGTTACATTGATAATAATAATACTAATAATGATATCGTATGGCCTCGGGTGCCGGGTGCAAGCTTTGTAATTTGACACCCAGAGGGTAGCTTGCTTGCCGAATTTCGTTGTTCCTTGATTCACTATGAAAGTCAAGGAGGTTAGATATCTAAGCTCCTTGAGCACTATAGCGCTTTCTAGTAGAGAAATGAGGAACTTTGTGTTGGCGGAAACTCCAGAGATTAATGTTGCCATTATGAAAACGGCCTACTGAATTCTAACGGGTTCTTTGACATGCCAACATCGTATGACATGCGTGTCGTACCTTTCAAAAATCACTTACCACGGCCAGGTGCGAACCTACAATCTTGGGGTTAGTAGACCGATACGCTATCCACTCACCCACCGTGGCAATGATGAAACGCAGCTAGTATGTTGTCTCACATTAGGAGATTTATCTGCTGAAGGCGCTAGATAAACGATTCTATACATTCAAGATAGTGGATAGGTATACTTTTCTAAGTTTCCAATCAATTCCTCTGGATACAGAAGCGGAATTACAACGAAACTTAGTGAATGGGGAGTATTATGTAGGATACAGCTCTAACGTCATATCCTTTCATAAGGACAAAGAGTTGTACCCATACATTAAGAGAAAGTAGGCTGCATATTCTTTACTGAATATCTAGTTTCTGGATTAGCAGGTGTGAGTAGATACGTTTTATTCTTATCCAATTTAATTGACCGACTAAAAGGTAATTACAGTATTTCCTTTGTTCTAATACTCCCTCTTCCCGACTGTCCTGTGCGACTTAACACCTTCCTCCACGTGCGTGTTTGTCGGGGGAGAAATCCCCTTCACTTGTTAGCACCTTGATGTGAACATATGTTGAGCCGTGACGAGATAAGTCCCTCAGGGAATTTATCTTCACCTTCACCCGAAGGGATCAACAGCCCATATTTTAGCTAAATGAAAAACATCCATCTCCGAAGTTGACTTAGCACTGCACACGCTCCAGTAAGTAATAAAAAAGGCGTTGCGTTTCACAACTTACTGTTATACCTCAATGACGAATAAGTAATTGTCTTTATGGTGTTTGAAGCCGTTATTACGTATTGCCATAAATAAATAAATAAATAAGTAAGTAAATCGACATTTGTTGTTTTTCAGTCGGCCAACACAATCGTACCCAATTGTGATGGATTATTTCCTAATCCTGAAAAATTAATTACTTGGATGACCAGTTTCGATCGTCAAGCGATCATCATAAGATCCATTACACTTAGGCTATTAAATATAGGCTATGTCTAAATGTATGGGTGAAAGTACAATATTTACAATATATACAATTATTTAGTTGCAGCAGTAGTTAAAATAATGCAACCAGTCAATATTTGTTAGTTATAGTTTATGTGATGTTTTGTTAAGATACTGAAAGTGGTTGATGATGATGATAATAATTGTTGTTTTAAGGGGCTTAACATCTAGGTTATCGGCCCCTAATAGTTTGGGTGATCGTGAAGATGATAATGAACTGTAAACTATAACTAAAACTAACTGCTAACATATACTAGAAGAAGAAATGGAAAGCAAAAGGAGAATAAGGCAAATAAAGGACAGGAGGAAGAGAAATGCCCTTAACCCTCGAAGAATGCGGATTGAGGGACTTAGAAGGAAGGAGAGCCATGGAAGGCAGATAGGAAAGTGAAAGAGGAGAGGTTTCGCCCCAGAGGTGATGGATATAAGGGGGAAAACCGGACCCAGCTCAGATATCCCTCGGGGTCGCCAACTCCCGAACTCACCAGCCGTGAGCCCCTGAGGGTGTAGCAATATCTAGGGTGCACCAGAAGTGGTGGGGCTACATACACCCTGCCTACTTGAGGGCCTTGAGCAGAAGGCAGGTGATAACATGAAAGGAAAAGAAGGCTGACCCCTCGCAGGAAGGTATCAGAAAAGATGAGACAAGGGCCAATTAAGGCGGGAAAGGAAGGGACTCCCCAGACCTCGGATACCCTAATACCGTCAGGGTTGGAAGAGAACAAGAGTTGACCAAGTGAGGTCGACAGGAAAGAAGACGGAGAGGAGCCCGGCACAAGTAAGTGGAAGCAATGCCAGACTCAGCTGGGGCCCCGTGGTCGCCAACCCACGTCCCACTAGATGTGAGCCCCTGGGGGAGAAAGTGGTTGGGAGCAGACAGTGACGAAGTTAACTCCTCTCAACCGGACCACGTTCGACTCAACCAGAGAAGTAGCCCGTACAATCCAATCTGAAATGACCATTTAACAATAATCACATATTCACAGTAAGCAATCCACCGATGTGGATATTTTAAAATACATTTTGTAAGAATTCCTCTCCTGGCTACACCACTGGTTGCAGCTGGGTAATGAATGGATGCATTTCGAAGTTACATGTCTTTCAGTCGGTCAACATGAGTGTTGGGTTATTCCCTACTCCTGAAAAATTTACAAATGGGTAAAATCATGTTGACCGACTGAAAGACATTAAACTTCGTTTTCTAAGACAACACTTAAAATGGCTTCAGACGCTATAATAATAAGGATGGATTTTGGTTATCAAAAGGAATTGTTAGAAGGAAGGAAGATTGCAGTTTTACGTGACCGTGTATCTTGGGATTATGAACAACGGGACTTCTTTTTTACGTTGAATCCGAACCACAGAACATAGTATTTCACTTCGAATATCTCACATGCATTGACCGGGAATCGAACCCGGTCCACCTTAGTGAGACGCCAACAGCTTGACCGTTGCGCCACCACGCCTGCTGGACTTATTAGACATAAGGCTACTCTCTGCTGGTATTGCTTTAGAGTGAACTGAATTATTGGCCACGGGTTTTTCATTGAGAGCGTGGCAGACTTGACCGATTTATTTCTAATTGTCATGACAAAAGATTTCTGTGCGATTTGAAGGATTATGTCCTGCTGCGTCGGGAGTAATTGAAGTTTTCCCTCACGTCATTTTTTGTTTTTACCTCTGTTCAATAATTGTAGAATTTAGAACCAATTTTGTTATTCCCTTTCTACCTGTCCAGGTATTGATGAACTTCCGAAGGCAATAAAGCAACCATTCAATATGTAGCGTTAATTTCAATTCGTGAGAGAGGAGGGTTAGAGCGTTGGTTTTGCGGTAGATGCTCTGTAATTTGTTCAGTTGGGTCTAAATTAATGAATCATTCCTCACCTGCATGTTGTAAAGCATTTAATGTTCGTGAAGAGTTGAATTAAAATACTCTCTTAAATGGGAAGTATGCTTCAATCACAAAATATTTTGGTGTACGTTGTTCATATTAGTACAATACACAATCAGGAAAAATTTCA
Organism: Meconema thalassinum; assembly: GCA_946902985.2. NCBI lineage: Eukaryota > Metazoa > Arthropoda > Insecta > Orthoptera > Tettigoniidae > Meconema > Meconema thalassinum. Next base: position 2,054,921,539 of record OX336388.2, on the reverse strand, counting down.
TTGAGATATCTAAAATAATATTTGAGTTATCAAGTAACCGCTGTGTGAAAATAAAGTTTTCGGGATACAAGCTTCAAACTTACCTAAGGGCGTGGTAGTCTGAAGTAGAATTTAAAGAGACAAATTAAGCGACAACAGCTAATATGTAGGGCATATATCTGGAAGTATTGAAGATATTTACATTTTGTTTTCTCCAAATGAAAGATAAAAGATTAGTCATTAAAATAATTAAAAGAAAAATCAAATATTTTGAACCTGAAAGTTGTACCAATAAGTTTGAGAAAGAGAACTGACATGTTTTATCATTTTCCTGTAATACGTACAGTATGGTGTGTGTAATTTCACACAGATTTGAGTGCAATACTAATTCCTCACTGTTCGGACAATTCTTTGGTTGGGAGATTGTACCCCAAAATATGAGTTTACATCAAAACAATTTTACCTTTTGGCATAGCGGTTTAATTTTTTAACTGTCACCCCGGAGGTCTGGATTCGATTCCTGGCTCTGTCAGGAAATTTGGCGTGAGGGCTAGAACAGGGTATACGTAGCCTCGTTAGGCAAACCGAGAAGAGGTTGGTTCGATTCCCACCTCAGCCACCCTGGGAGTGGTTTCCCACTTCTAATCCAGAAAAATCCTGAGATGGTTACTAACTTAAGGCCACGGCCGCCTCCTTCCCCAGCCTCATCTGAATTACAAATATCTAGGGTTAATTTCAAATCCTGGGAGAGAAGAGTTAACGAGATAAGATTGCGGTGAATGTCCTGTCATTAATGAATCATTTCTCTCCTCCATGAAGAGAAATACAGGTTATCAGGTAAATGCTGCACATACCCAAGTAATCGGGCCTAAATGAACCCGATGTCCAAGCCCCTTTAACTGAAAAAACAACAGCAGTTTCATCATCTTGTTTGAATCTACTTTCCTCTGTGTCGTGTCGTTTTCAATAACTTTCATCAATTAATACCGACTAGTATTAAGGAATGAGATATACTATGTGAATGGGCTGTAGATACGTAGATAATACTTACATTTTAGACATATAATTATTTTATTCAGTCTTTTTGTGTCCACTGAAACATTTTATATTTTGGAGCTAACTGGTTCTTGAGCTAGGCTCCTGTCATTAAGGCAAAACTGGGAACATGGCTTCAATTGTAATGCAAGAACAGGAGATATACAGGGTGATTTTTTCCACCGTGTACAAACTCTAGGGATTGATCAAGGAGAGGGTACGGAACAGAAAAAGTCTAATGAACGTATGTCCGGAAATGCATGTTATTTTGTTAGGGACCATTTATTCGATCATCCTTTGTTACAGAGAGGTCGGTCTATTACGCGCTGTACCATGCAGCCACAGTTATACGAAGGTGGATCAAAAAGTTAGTTGCACTAACGCGCTGCAGCAGCGCGCTGTGTTTCGCAAACGTGGGTACAGCGGAGAAAGGGACAGACACTGCCCAAACATCTGTTAAGCAGGTCGCTGTGGTGTCTCGTATTGTATAGTGTGAATAGCGGTCAAATGCAATGGCGCGTCGACTGGACGTTCACTCCAAATATGAGGTGCGTGCGACAATCCGAATCCTATGGGCCAAAAGGAAGAATTGCACGGACATTCATCGTGAAATTAGTGCAGTGTATGGGGAACGGGCCATTTCCCGGCAAGGGATCGTGAAGTGGTGTCAGCAATTCGGAGCCGGACGCACGGATATCACGGACGAATATCGCGAGGGCAGGCCCGCAACGTCCAGGACCCGTGCAAATGTCAACAATGTGAATGCGATCATTAGACAAAACGGTGGTCGACGTTTCCACACCGATGAGGAGGTGAAGACCGCTGTCTCCGTGTGGTTGCAGAACGCTGGAGGAAATTTCTATGTATCCGGCATCGACAAGTTGGTTGTGCATTCGCAGAAATGTTTGGAGTGGAAAAGTGAAGTTATATTGCATATCGTTATAGGCCTGTTGCTGTTGTATAGGTGGTGTAATAAATGGCCATAACTGGGAAGTGCAACTTATTTTTTGATCTGCCCTCGTAGTATGTGTTAAAAATAGTTTCCAAGTGCCTCCACGCATGCGTGTACGCGCCGTAGCATGTTCTGTCTCACACGTTCACATTGGCCAGGTTGCATCCGAATAGTGTCAAAGGCAGCACGAATACGCTCTTCCAGTGTCTCCACATCTGGAATGGGCTATGCATACACGATACTTTTGAGATGGCCCAATAACCAGAAATTGCACGGGTTGAGATCTGGTGAGCGAGCAGGCCATGCAACTGGACCTCCTCATTCGATCCATCGACCAGGGAAGACACAATTGAGATACGTCCGGGCGTTAACGGCGAAGTGGGCTGGAGAACCATCATGTAGCAGCCACATAACCTGCGAAACATCAATGGTACATCTTCCAGCAAGGGAGGCAAAGTCAACCGGAAGAAACGCCGATAGTTCCGGCCTGTTAGGCAACGTAGAAGGAAGACTGGTCCCTAGCATCACACCAAGCATTTCCGGAAATGCGTTCATTAGATCATTTTTGTTCTGTATTCTCTCCGCGATCAATCCCTAGGGTTTGTACACGTTGGAAAAAAGCACCCTGTATAAATTTACAACATATTTCACTTATAGAATGCAAATACATTTGCCATTGATAGCACAAATATTTGTAGATATCCGTACTGATAGATTAATTCAAAGTTTAAATTATAGCCTACCCAATCAGTACTGATTGGCGTTTAATTTAAACTTTGAATATTTTACTTGTAGTCTAATAAAGGGAGTTATTGGGCTTCTGCAAGATGTCGTGTACACGGGAGGACACGATACACAAGATCTGTCTCCCTAAGTATCTCATTAAGGTTGGTCGTTTTTTTCCCTAGTCTGCACCGACAGAGGATCTAACTTTGCAGGGACTTTGTAAATTGAATGTGATTGCACAAGTTCTACCTACCGTAATGAGTTTGTTTTTAAACTTCGTTCGAGCACTAATGAAGACGGAAGAAGTTCTTTCCGCAAGGTGTGGACGCGCGAGGCTGCCCGCGTTGACACCATCTCCATTATTAGAACAGTCTGTGGAGCTTGAAGAAACTCCGCACAAATCACACCGGTACTCATTCGTAATGTAATGTAAAGTTTTGAAATCAGTTTTGTCCATACAAACTGTTAGTTGTAACTATTCAGTTTTTTCGAACTTTTGTCATTCTAAAATTGTAGGCCTATATTTGTGCATAAGTGTAATTCGCCGGCCCCGTGGTGTTGGGGTAGCGTGCCTGCCTCTCACCTGGAAGCCCTGGGTTGGATTCCCGGCTCCGTCAGGGATTTTAGAACCTGGCGTGAGGGATGGAATGGGGTGTACACAGCCTCGTGAGGGCAATTGAGTAGCTGTCTGACACTGAGGCGGCGCCCCGGTCACGAAAACCAAGATTAACAGCCGAGGGGACCCGATGCTCTGACCACGCGTCTCACCCCAATATCTGCAGGCCGAATGGCTGGGCAGGGGTCGTTTGGTAAACCTGGGCCCTTCATGGGCTGTAGTGCCAGGGGTTTAGTTATTTATTTAAGTGTAATTCATAAACATCGCACATTAATTAAGTCTAAGTGAACAGGATCTGAGGATGATCGCTTGACGATCGAAACATATCATCCAATTACGTAACCCCCATTTTTGTGCTATTTTGTGATAAATATCTTACGTAATATTTCTTTCATATTAGGGCAAACACATCCTCTTTTCCCCCGCCTAATGTAATTGAGTGCAATTTCTGTTGACCGACTAGAAAGCTTTCTTTAATAGAACTAGGCAACACTGACAAATGGCTTCTATGACTTCAATCTTCAGTCGGTCAACACGAATTAGCCCAATGACTGGGCGGTACCGTATAATATACTGTCGAACATCGATATAGAATTTTCGATAACTCGTAGTAAATATTAAATCCCGAACAAACGTCCTATAATTTACATGTATTTTTAGCCTATTTTCATTCATGAAAAAAAGAAAAAAGAAAAAAGGCTTATGAGATCACCTTCTGTCCGTACGTGCGCGCGCGTGTGTGTGTGCGTGTGTGTCCCCCTAATAAAATCTAAACGGCTGGAGCGATTTCGATGAAACTTGGTAAGGACAGAGTCCTAATTTGTCCAACCCCGACTGTGCCCTTCGAATTTTATTAAGTTTCACCAATCCAACATGGCGGCTGTCCAAAAGGATTGCCGATATCACTCTGAAATTTTGTACGGTGATAAAGGGCACTACTAAAAGTTTACCTACTTTTAAAAACCTGTTAAGTACAAAACGGACATGGCACCCAAGCGAAGTTCAACGTTTAAATAGACATTTTTAGCGATTTAACCATCCAGTCGCAGTGGACCTTGGTATAGCAAATTTTTATACACATTGTAATGCACTGATATATAATTTAGTTCAATTGTTTACATAATCTCAAGATGGCGGCTGTGCGAAATTGTAAAATTAAGTTATTAATTCTTGTGTCCTAATAATGCGATCGAAATCAACATTTGAATAATGAACCTACGGTGGTTGGTTGGTTCTTAAGTTTAGGGGCTGCGACAACGCGGTCATGTGGCCCCGTGTACTTTGGGTGTGTGTAGAATCTGTCTGATAACCGGTGTTAATTGTGATGACTGTATTAGTGTGTGTTATCTGTTTTTTAATTTAAGTACTGCAACTTAGAATTTTTCAAATAGTTCCTACTTTTGCCGCCAAGCGCCACCGTCAACGATTACTAGGCCAAGTTCAGAACTTAGCCACTAGACACCACCGCAGTCGGCTCTTGGCAACGAATATAGAAACCTAAGAGCGTTGTTTACATTCTTAACCTATCCAATTTAGCTCCACACAGGTGCAATTAGTGGAAGGTTCTTTAACATGCCATAAATCTATGACATGGGACCGCCGGCTTTACTTCCCCTCCGAAGGAAGGCATACTGAGGGATTTTTAACGCTCTTAAAAAATCCGACGGCTTCGGCCCGGTTTGAACCCGCTATCTTGGGCATAGAAGATCAGCACGCTACCGACAATGAACCTACGCAATAAACGTCATCTAATAGTACATAACTCTAAGGCCTACATACAGTATATAAAAATCCAACATGGCGACCGTCCGAAATATTTAGATGGTTCTCAATATCTACTAAACTGCATTGTTGTAGGTTGATAATGACTATTAACATAAGTTTATCTATGGGACTTTCAATAACCTGGTAAGCACAAATCCAATATGGCGGTGACGCAAATTTTAAATATTTAAATGAACGTTTCTCGCGATTTAACCATCCGAGCGAAGTGAAACTTGATACGGTGAATGCTTACACAAATTGAAATCCACTGACATCTCATTTATTTCAATGGCTTTCATAACCTCAAGATGGCGGCTGTGCGAAATTGTAAGATATCGATTTTATTTCTTGTGTCCTAATCATGCGATTGAAGTTTGAATAATAAACCTACACAACAATCTTGATATATAAAAATCCAATATGGCGACCATCCGAAATATTAGTCGGTTCTCAATATTTACGGATCTATTACAGCAATCAAACTGAAATTTTGTAGCCTATGTTGATAGCGACAATTAACATAAGCAGGATATATGGAAACAGGCTATTTAGTTCTTAACGGAACTAATTGTTTTCCCTTTAAGTCGAATTTCTGTAACTGGAATATTTCGATATCTCGAAGCTAAAACTATATCCCTCGCATTTAAAGTTGTTCTATTTCTCAAATATTTGCAGTGAAATTTATCTCATTGTTATAACTGTATTGAATGGATTGCTGAGAGGGTTATCACCCGTTCCAAGTTTACCGCCGATGGTCTAGGAATAAAGAAATTTAGACTAATTCGGACTAATTGCGTTTTTAATTAGAACTTTCCACCGATTACTGTTGTAAATTCAACCTTATGGAACTTAACTACTCACGTAAATATGCAGCTTACTTAGATAATGTAATAACGCTGTCATCATTACGAACATCTATTTCTAATAGACTACATACATTTAGACTACTATACGTTGTAAGCCTACTTACCGTATTTTGCGCCCAGTAATGTAAAATTTTTCATACGTATCTACATAACTCGAATTTTAGTGTTTGTTAGTTAGTTATTGTTGCTTTAAGGGGTATAACAGCGAAGTCATCTACCCCTCTTAACAAAGATAAAATTAAACAAATCTGGGAGAGTTTAAAAATTTTGAGGTGGATGTCTAAACACGTAAATAAACATCTAGAATTAATAACACAAAAAACCTAATAATTATAACGATAAACTAATAGTGCATTATGCAACGAGTGTCTTAATTACCATTATAGGCGAGTTGCATACGACTGTTTATGTTCGACGATAATTATAACTTTATTATATGTTTTAACATAAATATTCATAAATATCTGTTGAGAGTCAGCTACTGGAATTTTGAGATCGCAGAGCGAGCGTTGGGTGTTATACCTTCGTCTTTCAAGAGCTTTGAACGGCCGACGCATGCGCTCTGTGGGCTTGCAATGCCATATGCAGCCATATGTTTACATCAGCCGTCCCTCAGTAATATTGTCACCGCAGTCATTTGAAGACAATGCGCTGTGTAGAAATTAGTGTTAGTGATTTTAAGGTACTGTGCTATTTCTTGTCTCATATTCGCCAGTTTATTTACGCGAACATATGGACGGTGGGTATTCCATGTCGGTAATTTATTATAGTTCGATGTTGTGTTTATGTCCGACATGTTGGATTTTGAGCGCATGCGCGAAATTATCGTTACCTAATTGGTCAATGAACGAGCTCTGATTGGCTGGAGAAACTGTATCGTAATGAAAAACGGTGTTATAATGACCATCATTATGATACAGTTTTCAAACACATAATAGTGAGGGTCGAACATAAAATTAAGGAAAACTCAAAATCAGATTTTCAATAAAGAACAAGTTCTTTGAGTAATTGCATACTTGAAAATTTTGATTGTAACTCAAATTTTCAGTAAGTCAAAAAATTCGACAGTAATAAGTAAATGTAAATGACACTTCTGAAAAGGTTACATGTATTAATTAAGATCACTATTAGAGATATAGATATTAACAACTTGTTCTACTTGTAGTCTAATAGAGGGAGGTTTTGGGTATCTACAAGATGTCATGAACACGGGAGGGAACGATACACAAGATCTGTCTCCCTAAGTATTCAAACACTATTACAACACGTGAAGTTTCTCAATCAATTTAAGCTATTTTGATTGTCTTGGTAGAATAATTCTGAATAATTACCACTGAACATTTTGTTTCTTGTAAAGTACATCCCAAGAAGCACACCCAACGCTACTAATGATTGCATAAATATTAGAAGAACATTTCTACTGTATTTTACTTTAACGTATAATTAATATTCCTATTATGTGTAAAAATATAATTTATATTTGATTTTAAATCCTGAGAGCGACACTGATAAGATTTTTAGAGGATAACTAACTAGAAACCACATATAATTTATTTGATACTTCAATTATTTTCAAATAATTTCCTTTCCTTTCCTGTTAGTAATTTATTTTTGGTTAAATAACTTTGTAACTGATCTGATTTCGATAGTGTTGGACTATTTTAAGAGCATATAAAATAAAACTTTCTGTGACTCCGTATCAACAGAAAAATCCATTCATGATATATCGTCCTCTAATCCATTAGTTCAAGACATACTGCTCATTTACAATACTGCGAAAAATAATGGACAGCAAGTTTCCATTATGTGGATCCCTTCACATAACCAGATAAAGGGCAATGAACAACAAGCTGACATAGCAGCTAAAGAAGCAACTCGTGTTCCCCAGCATGATCCTAACATATTTACTCCCTACAGTGACGCTGCCTCTTTTCTCACCGTTAAGATCCACAAACAATGGTCACCTGACTGGTCACGGGCACCATACACAAAGCATCATGATGGTCGAAAAGGATCTACAGATAAATTTGACGTTTCATTTCTTCAGCGCTGTGAACAAGTGCTCCTTACTAGAATTCGAATAGGTCACAGTAGCCTGAAAAGCCTCCGTGGCTTAGGCGGCAGCACGCCGACCTCTCACCGTTGGGTCCGTGGTTCAAATCCCGGTCACTCCATGTGAGATCTGTGCTGGACAAAACGGAGGCAGACAGGATTTTCTCCGGGTACTCCGGTTTTCCCTGTCAAATTTCATTCCAGCAACACTCTCCACTATCATTTCATTTCATCTGTCATTCATTTAATCATTGCCCCAGAGGAGTGCGTGAGGCCTCAGCAGCCGGCACAGTTCATATCCTCGCCGCTAGATGGGGGCTTCATTCATTCCATTCCTGACCCGGTCGGAGACTGGAAGGAGGCTGGAAGGAGGCTGTGGATTTTCATTCACAGTAAGCTGACTCACGTCCATATCTTCTCAAAGTCACCCCCACCAGTTTGTAAGAACTGTCAAAAGAGAATAACTGTTGCACACATCATACTTGAATGTCTTCTGTATGATTGTGTGCGATATTCACAGAAAAGTTGTCTAACTAATATTCTGAATGAATACAACCACTTGAAAAACATTATTAAATTCTTAAAACAAACGAATCTATTCTATGCCATATGAACATTTTGTTTACATATCTAATGTCTTATTGTAAATTTCTGTAATCAATATATTTATTGTATTACTCATAATTCTGTATGTTATGTATGACGAAGCAGATTGAAAGAATAATACAACAAAGTATTTTCATAGTGTTTTAAGGATAATCAATATAATTTTATGTGACCAAGAATGGCACCAGATTAATCTTATGTGATTAAGGATATGTTTTATTTAAAATAGTGACAGAGTGAGGCTGGTCTCCCGAGTTTCTTAGTCTTGCTGCACTACACAGAGTCTTGCTTTCAAAAAGCAGCTCTAGATGCTAATTCCAAAATTTTGTTGTTGTTGTGTGGTCTCCTGAGAGGCCGAGTGCAGGTCTTTCCAGTCGACGCCCATGGGCGTGAGTGACGGAATGGAATAAGATGAATGAAACTGGCCAAGGGTGTGGAACGAAGCGGCCGTGGCCTGTTAGAAGGTACCGTCCCAGCATTTGCCTGGTGTTGAAAATGGAAAACCACGGAAAATCATTTCAAGGACGGCCGACAGGGGATAGAACTAAATCGTCTACCGATTCAGCAGAGAACTTTGCTCCATGACCTACAGCGCTTTAGCGAGTACAGTCACCGCTGTCGGGAATTCCAAAACAAAACAAAATCTTATTGCATGGTCCCGCCAGTAAGAATCATTCAATTAATACCGCAATAGCAGAATTTGATGCCACTCCATGGACTAGTTATAACAAAATTATTCTTTTAAATCAGAGTTTGTGTTATTAGTGGTAAAGATAAAGCGTTATGTATTTGAAGTGAACTGAGCGTCGATAGGCGTAGCTATGCGAAGTGTAAACTTAGGTGACTACCTACACATTTCACAACTCAATTGAAATTTCTTCAGAAACAAAGTGAAACTTTGGTGCACAGAAAAGAGAAGAATAGAAGAGTTTGAAATGTGATGTTACAGGAGAATGAATAATATAATATGCGTAGAAAGTGTAAAAAATGAAGAGGTATTAGGACGAGTGGGAGAGGGGGATGTTTCTAGCGACTGCTTATGAAGAGAAAATATAGTTGGTAAGACACACACTAAAACACTTAGGAACAGCAAATTTAGTTATTGAAGGAAAGGTCAAGGTGTAGACCAAGGATAAACAGATTGCCTCGGGTGTAAGGTTTGGTAGCTATGTAAAGATGATACGATTAGTTCAGAATAGGGAGGCATGGAGGGCTGATTCAAACCTGTAGCCACGGTGGTCGAGAGCGCTAACGCGCTACCTTGTGTCTCGCTGGCATCGGGGGAGCGTGGACTCGAATCCCACCTCGGCCATCTTAAGAATGATTTTCGTCGTTTCCCATTTTCACTACCAGGCAAATGCCGGGACGGTTCATTTCAATAGGTCCACGGGCGATTTCCTTTCATAATCCCTTCCCTGATCCGTCCTGGATAGAAAAATACATGGCCATTAGCTGCATTAATAAAAAGGAGAAGAAACATAACTGAAGACTCAAACAAGAGAAACCCACTGAAAGTATGACTGACCACACTTATGAGAGGCAAGCACTAATGTGTTGAAACATCATATTTGATCGTTTAATTGCTTTATGTTCCACGATGTCGAAATTTAAATATTATACGTCAGAAAACTGTATCATAATGATGGTCATTATAGTAATGTTTTTCATTATGAGACAGTTTCTCCAGCCAATCACACAGCTCATTCATTGACCAATTAGGTAGGGATACCTTCACGCATGCGCTCAGAATCCAACATGTCGGACATGAATGGCATGATTTGAAAGTTCAAATTGGATATTGGATCAACCATTGTAGTTTCAATCCCAAACACAAAGACAAAATCAGCACGAAACATTACGGTAACAAGAACATACTATGACATATGCAAGAAATTTATGAATCTACGTCCAGAAGTTAACAACACAGCATCCTTCTATATAAATTACCTACATGGAAAGTGCACCGCCCATATGTTCGCGTAAATAACCTGGCGAATATGAGACAAGAAATAGCACTGTACCTTAATATCCCCAACCCCAATTTATACACAGCGCATTGCTTTCAAACGACTTCGGTGACAATATATATTAGTGAATGCTAGTCTTGATCGGCACTAGACATCATGCAGGCTGTAAACAATAGCATTGCCAAGCAAAGTAAATGGTCTCTGCTTCTGAAGGTCTTTGACCCACGCATGCGCTCTGTTCAGTAAGCTAAACCAGCGCGCTCTGTTCACTAACTGATGTGAATGAATCCCACAGATATTTATGAATATGTATGCTAAAACAAATAATAAAGTTGTAATTATCGTCGAACATAAAGAGTCGTATGCAACTCGCCTATAATGGTAATTAAGACACTCTTATGGAAATTATAAAACTCGCTACGCTCGTTTTATAAACATACTCGTGTCTTAATTAGTGCCATTATAGGCTCGTAGCACAATGTACTATTCTAGTTCACTTACAACCATTGATAATAATGGTAACTTGTAGTAGTATTTCAATATTTGATAGTTTACAACTGATCCGAATGCAATGTCATTAATTTCCCCGATATTTGTGGCTTCAAAAACTGATAATTAAATATCGGTTTTAACGGCCTACAAGTCTGTGTGAGACAGCATTCTTTAAGATGTAATAGCACGGAGAGAAGGCTTTATACTCAACTTTTTCATCTCTGTGGATGACAGCTAGAACAATGAAGCAAAGAGCGCCAACAACGCCAGATAAATACCGTCCTTGAGTTTTGTCTTGAAGAGACTCTGGTAGAGATCAGGATGCATACGTGAATTGCTAATTATGATTCGAAAGTAGAGGGCAACTTTTTTTGTTCGACAAGTGCTCTTGTTTAATCGAGTTGAAGGTGAGATGTTGAACAAACATATTCAGGGCGAGGTTCAGATAGAATCCACGTTTTGGATGAACAGAACCAGAAGAAAACAATGCTTTTAGTAACTTTCTGCAAGTTTTGGGTAGCAGATATAGGAGGAAACAATAGTATAAACAGCGTAAACGGCCTTGAAATCAACCCATTAGGAATGCTCAGACTGGGATGCCTTAATTCGTCACGACAATGGCCTTGGATGATGATGATAATTCTTGTTTTAAAGGGCCTAACTTCGAGTTTATCGGCCCGTAATGAAATGAAATGGTATGTAATGAAAGGATGAAGATATAAACAGCCCACTGCCAGGAATAAAATGAAAATGGTTTATATAAATCAGACAGTGAGCTCCAGACTTATGCCTTACTTGGATAACAATAGTAATGGGTGAGGGGGTGGTAAAAAATAAAACAAATAAGGCATAGTGAACAATAAAATGGATGAACACAATAAAACATAAACGTGATTAATGGCTACAAGACTGGCAGCTTGTGGCTTATTGAAACAAGACTTGAATAACGCTGGGATTTTAGACTGTGATATTCTTGACATTCTACTTTAGTTTGTTGTAACTTATATACATCAGTGCTGCCAACACGATTCTAAGCCTGATGATAGGTCCAGCTTTTAAAAGCATGTAACTTCTATACTAACAAATGGATTTCAACCAAATTTCGTATGTGCTTTGTGTAGCATAATGGTTATGACTGTGAGTATTCGTAAGAACCAGCAGGGGGGCCAACTATTAATAAAGGCTCTCTCTATTTGTTTAATCCTAATATCAATATATCAGAAAGTATGCAAGCCAGCAGCTCTAAACTTTGTACACATATAGTACCTGACATTCTAGATTAATTGGAAGTAACTAATATACTTCAGTGCTGCCAACATGATTCTAAGCTTTCTGATAGTATCAATTTTTAATTACATGTAACTTCTATATTAACAAATGGTTTTATCCAAAATTGGCACTATAATAGATCGTACGCCTCAATATAGCGCTGCCTTGGATTTTTGTGGGTATCTACCCACAAAATCTAACGGTGGTGCGTTTTGAGGATCCAACCAGCCTTTGGGCTGACTACCTAACAGAGAGATAATATTTCAGATTAATTCTGAGCTTCACATACATGACATTGTTCCCAACATGATTTTACGCGCACTGAAAAATCCAATATCAAACAGCATACTATCCTTTAGACTTCAACCAAATTTTGTATGGGCATTCTATACCTTAAGAGATGGAACAAAGATATATTCTGAGTCACCAGGGCTGCCAATTGTAGTAAGTTACTTTATTAGGCTACACTATTTGAGGTGTATTTCAAGCTGCAGTACTTAGAAATGTTAGCATTACCAACTTGATTTCGTCATTATTCTAGATAAGTCTTCGGTAGATTGGCATAATTCATAAAATTTAAGAAAAGTAGGCTCTTTAGCTTGTCACAAAACTACTTGTTCAGTGTTGCTTTATTGACAACTGATATTTCAGCTCTTCAATCCGTGAACACATAGTAATCCCAATTGCTGAGAAATGCAAAAAGCAACATGAGGAAAATAAATATATTATTTAAACACATGACCGACTGAAAAGTTAGAAAGTCAAACTATTATATAAAACAAAGTGTCCTGACTGACTCACCCAGCCATAGCTATTAAAGTCAGAAACATCAAATTTTGGGGATATGTTCGTTGTAAGTCGAAACGCCCACTAAGGAAGGATTTTTGTTTATTCGGGTTCTAGAGAGGTGTTATGGTGGTAAACGTGCATTTCATTGAATAGCAATATCTCATGAGTGGTTTCATTTGGCGATGTGATACTTGGCATACTAACTAATGATTTAACAAAAATAAGCAGACACGTGTCTAAGGGTTTTTCGATGTGGTGTATATTATGAGGTGAAAGGGAGAAACTGCAGGCTTAGAGATTTTTTACTTGTGTAATTTCATGATGTGTACTTTTTTTTCATAGGGATTTAGGTAAATGGATTTTGTGTTTATTCAGAGTGTTTAATATACTGTATCTCATTTATTTCCTATTTACGTCTGTGGTCGGAAACCATGTTGTGATTTTGAGTCGAATTTTATACACGTGATGCGACGTGACCGCGTTGTCGCAGCCCCTAAACTGAGGAGGACGTGACGTTTGTTATGTGCCATTGTTGTGTTATATTGTCTTTATTGTCTGATTGTTTACGGTTTTTACCAAATTATTATCATTATTATTCAAAAGTTAAACGATAAATCCTTCATAGCATTCATAATTGAGACGTTGCTAATTGTACTCTTTACAACTACAATAATCGCGGGCGAAGCCGTGACGAGTAATGCTAGTTATTGTACTGTATATGATTGACACAGAATTATGCGATCTGTAATAATTGATCTACTGTTATGATTATTGCAGCGTGGTTTGACGGAAGTCAATATCTACTGTACGCGCGCAGGATGTTCTTGGTAGAAACTAATTCTTCAAAGAATAAATAAGGAGAATCTTAGGTGTTTTTGATCCTTTTAGGGGCATTGTGACATCGTTGTTATTTAGCTCCATGTCCTTCGGTTTGTATACCATTCTTGTGATAACCTGTGCCACTGTGTTGTCTGTAGGCTACTAGTGTGTATACATAAAATCGAGTTAGGATTTGAGTAGGAAGCGGCCGCGGCTTTAAGCTAGGTGCTATTCCGGCATTTGCTTGGAGTAGAAGTCGGAAAACCATGGAAAACCACTTCCAGAATGGTTAAGGTAGGAATCGAACCTGATTATTTTCAGATTTGCCACACGAGGCTGATTGTATCCCGTTCCAGCCCTCACTCCAGAATTTCTTGGCAGAGCCGGGAATCGAGCCCGGGTGTCAGCCAAGAATGGTAGACACTACGCAACGAGGTGGACTGAGTTGATTTGTAAGTTAGTTATTAAAGTAAAGCGACTCCAACTGTTTATGCAATGTTTAATTTCCTCGTCAAACAAAGCACTGTTCGAAGTTAGCGGTTTGAGAACCATTACAATAACAACCCATCCCGCCTCCAAACACTAGCCTGTGTGCTTATAAGAACGGAGTGCCGAGTTGCCGACCAAAATAAACTGATTCGATACATCGATTTAAATCGAGGATTACTCGAAATCTCCACCAGCTCTTGTGGACCGCGCGTTGACGCCAGCTGATCCATGAGCTTTCAAGTTGGAAGTTATATTTGCCTGACTAGATACAAATGTACCAATATTTTTTATTGAACAATTTTCAAATGTTTCAGGGGTACGTGTACCCCCGCATCCCCCTGAAAAATGCACAGTGTAAAAGTGTGTATGTTCCCGGGCTTTGCTTGGTGCCATCACTCATACTCCCACCTCCTATGTCAGTACTGTCATGTGTGATGCATATCAACGTGTTCCGCTTGAAAGAAAATTAAATGGCAGACAAGATCGAGTATGAGCACATTCAAAATAATGAAAAATGATCATCATGATAAACTATGGAAGCATGAAGAAAGTCTAATATGACAAGTAATGTGTATCACTCTTAGCCAAACTTCCAGACTGGGTGCGTCCAGGAACATCAAACCTGACACTTAATTCGCAAAGCACTAAAGGCCGCAGTAACAAAGGTTACAAAACGTAATCTATTTTTGTAAATCGCTTATCCTCCAAGCTCGGATTCACCCACGAACTCTGTGAGGAATCATTCCTCTACTGTTGCAAGGGAGCTGAGCACACTTAATCTTTAGATATGACTGGGGATGGTGACAGGTCGCTAATTAGATCTATTGAAGAAAGGTTAGGGAAGGGAGTGGGAAGGTTGTCGGCCGTGGGCCAGTTGAAAGGATCTGTCCCAGCATTTGCCTCCGGGGTGAAAATGGGAAACCACGAAAAACCATTTCTGGAAGTTAGTTATTGTTGTTTTAAGGGGCAGAACTATGAGGTCATCTGCCCCTCTTAACACAGTTCAAAGTATACACATTAGGAATGGAATTTGAAAATTTTGAAAAGGCAGAAAATTAATAATACAAAAGATTAAATAACCCTAATAATTATAATATAAACAAAAAATACGAAAAAACAAAAAATTCAACATTCAATAACGAACAAGTCGTTGAGTCAATGTACACTGGAAAATTTAGATTGTGGGCCCTAACCCACTCTCACTTATAAAGCGGATGACGAGATCAGCAGCCACGCCGTTATCGGCTAATATAAGTTTGAGTGTCATCTGCAAACCAAGGTTTCGTCGTAAGTCAGCAAGATCCACACACTCGGTTAAAATGTGGGCCACGGTGAAAACGGCATTTCAGGAAGGCCAAGGTGGGATTCGAACCAACGCTCACCGGTTACGGCTGCCGGTACATATTCTAATACAGCGATACTATTTAATGGTATTTGTTTAATGTATCTTTAAATTGCTGTGGAAGTCAGCATTTTGCCATTTAAAGGGATAATTAACGTTAACACTATATCTACTGACACGAAATTGTCGCATTTAAGTGCTCGTAATCGAACTGTGAAGCAAACATCATGAGATCCTGATCAATCACAAGACAACAAACGTTTGTTCTACCAAACACTATTAAAACCCACAGTGCTTATCTGCCTTGTGGCGCCGTGGATAGTATTCTTGACTGCCACCCCAGAGGTCCATGTTCTATTCCAGGCTCTCCCAAGAAATTTAATTATGGTCCAAGTGGTACACTCAGTCTCGTGAAGGAAAACTAAGAAAAAGTGGGATTGATTCCCACTTTCACCATCCTGGAAGTGGTCATCTGTGGTTTACCCACTTCTACTTCAGGTGAATGCAGAGATGGTACTGTACCCGAAACACTTACCAATACCTGGTGAAATCCCTCGATGGTCACTGGATCGTAGAACCTGAAAAATGCCCGGCGAAAAACCCTCCCAGGTCCTACCACCAAGTAGAGGAATGAATGGTGTACTAGTCATTCTATCAGGCTGTTTTAAGAATAACCATGGCTACAACGAACGAACAAATAAGAAACTAGCTCAAGGACACGAAAAACAACTTTGAAAGAACTATCTCAAGGGTGGAAAACCCTGGAAAAAGAAAATCCAAGCGATGGTCATCTTAAAACGACCTCCAATCTCTTCGTTAAAATATCACGCCATGATTTAAAATTGGGTAAACAATTTATTCCAAGAGAACAAGGTAACAGACAAGAAAACAAAATATTAATACCCAGTTGTCAAGAAAACAAAATCACAGCTAAACACAACTGTATTAAGAAAATCCTAACTAATTCCAAATATGGATTACGATCATCACCTACACGCTGGGGTGATTCTAAATATAATATCTCACATTATGAAACAAGGATATTAGGCATCAATCTCCTAATGATATATTGTCTGGCTGCGTGGCTCAGGGGTAACGTTCTCGCTTGCTGAGCCCAAGGTTGCAGGTTCGAAACCTGGCGCAGTCAGCTGGCATTTGAGAGTGCGCAAATGCGAGGGAGCCGTGTCAGTACATTTACTGGCACGTTGAAGATCCCCTTCGGGGCAAAATTCCGGCACCCCGGCGTCTCTAAAAGCCAGTGTAGTTAAAAGGGACGTAAAACCAATAACTTTATTATTATCCTAGTGATATTAGGAGGACTGGATGAAATATTAAACGATAAATAAAGAAGAATTATCAAAATTTTTACACGTGTATCGTCTTAAACGATATTCCATAAGTGTAGCAATATCAAGATTATATACAAGTATTTATAAGAATATATACAGAAATGTCCTCAGACATTCACATGATTCAGCCTAAACAGCTGATCTTGGCCATAACATTCGCATCGTGATGTGTAATTATCATTCAATATATCGGGTTACCAATTTTTATCTAGCAATTAAGCTAAGTAGTGTATCTATCGACTATGTTCATGATTCAAATTTCAAGTAAACTTGTACAAAATTATAGAGGTTTTAATGATTATATGCTGTGGAAATGTCTTAAGTTGCTCGAACAGATTATCCAAGCGTTGCTTTTGATTAGGTGAAAGAAAGCATGAAGGATCGCTCTATAAGAATGACGACGCCAATGTCTCCAACATACATTAAAATACCAGAAAAACTCGTCTATATTAACGTAACACCAAACACGGGTGTTGACTACTCGAAGTCACAAACAGATTGGCACTTACTGGCTGAAAAGCACTTACCGGCTCAATCTATAACTGGCCTAATGCTTCAACAAGCATAAAATCTCACAAATATGCATCATCCCAGATGTGCATCCAAAACACAGCACAACAAGGTTATACGAACCTTCAAAACACTACTATTATTTAATCTCAAATCTCACACAAGACCTACAGACGTGCTTAACTCACACACTAATCTTAAGCACGTTGTTCAAAGTCGAGATACTAAAACATTCCACTAGAAAATTAACCTATCTTGCCTCCCGATAATGTATATTAATAATACTTGATCATTTTTCTTGACTCCAAGTCAAGCTTTCCTGGAATAATTTAATCAACCATGTGAATGGTGTTCAAAACTGCTATACTATATCTCATTCACACAATTGCATGAAATGCAGTTATTTACGTTAATACTGTGGAAAATACATGTCTCAGAATGACATCCTAAATTAAGTTAATCTCAAATCAATACCTAATAGAAGGTAAAACTGATCTTTTCCTGAACCAGGATAGCCTCCAACTACGGTGGGCTTCGAAGTATCAGTGGATAAAACTTACACCATGAAAGCAAGTTAACTAATCAGGTTAATCCAATGACAATCATTAAGTAAATCCACTAAAAACTCTGTACTCACAAAAGCGAAGTGCTTTCCATAAAAATAATCCAACAGGTGGATTAAAACTATAAATGCAACGAACACCAAGATAAACTTTCCAAGATTCAAATCGCTACGAGAAAACGAAGTTCCTAACAGAACAGTAGTACATGAAAAACATGTACTGGCCTCAAAGAAATCTGTGTTGCAAACACTGAGAAACAAACGCGATTAATACTATAATTAAACAAAATATTGGAGATCTTCTCCTAAATCCTCTTCTCGGCAAATAAAAATACGCACTACTAAGAAATTACTGATTCTACTGATTAAATGATCCAAACTAATAATACACAAGGGATGAATTCGTTAAGCGAATACAAAATCCCGAGAGCACAGCAAGTCAGATTCGACAGAAACTTCGAACCCAAACTTGTGAATACCCATTTAGTCTACAACAAGAAGTTCCGTGAAGAACTATACAGCCTACTTTTCATGCCAATGATTATTCTACATTATATGAACCTATCTAGAATAAGGACGAAATAAAGTTGGTAATATCGAAATATTTAATTAGTTCAAAATATACCTGGTATAATGTAGCCTAATAGAGCACTACAGTTGGCAGCCCTGGTGACTGAATATATTCTTAGTTCCACCTCTTAAGGTACCGGTACAGAATACAAAATTTGGTGGAAGTCCAATGGACATTACATGCAGTTAGACACTGGATCTATCAGCACGCGTAAAAGCATGTTGCCAACAATACCATGCGTGTGCTGGTCAGAAATAATCTGAATTATTATGATATCTTGTTGTGCCAATTTTGGATGAAATCCATTTGTTAGTATAGAAGTTACATGTATTTTAAAATTGGACATATCAGCAGGCATATCATGTTGGCAGCACTGCCTTGTATTAATTACTCCAAATTAATCTAGAATGTCAGGTGCTATACGTGTGCAAAGTATAGAGCTGTTGGCTTGCATACTTTCTGATATATTGATATTAGTGTAAAAAGAATATAGACAGCATTTATTAACAGTTGGCAGCCCTGATTGCTCTTAACAATACTTATAGTCATATCTGTTATGGTACTCATATCACATACGAAATTTGGTTGAAATCCAACTGATAGTATAGAAGTTACATGTATTTAAAAATCGGCACTATCAGCAGGCTTATAATCATGTTGGTAGAACTGACGTATATAAGTTACTCCAAATTAATCTAAAATGTCAGAATATACGTGTGCGTAGTTTAAAGCTGTTGGCTTGCATATTTTCTGATATATTGGTATTTGGATAAAAAATAGAGAGAGCAATTATTAACAGTTGGCAGCCCTGGTGGCTCTTAAGAATACGCTCAGTTATATCTGTTTATGTACAGATATTACATACAAAATTTGGTTGAAATCCAATTGATAGTGTAGAAGTTATATGCATTTAAACATTGGATTTATCAGAAGGCTTAAAATTATTTTGGCAACACTGTCATGGTTGGCCTCCTGGAAATTAAACTGAAATAGTATTATCTACAAGCGTGCCAATTTTGGAATAGCTCCCATGCATACCTTGCAAGATATCCAACATGGAGCTCAAATTTCTAGTGCGTTTTTTCAGCAGTTGGTAGCACTGACATCATTTTCAAATAGGGACGTGAGCTATTCCGGTGCACGTCTTTACTCATACTAAATTTGGTTTTGATTGCTGCAGCCGTTTAGGAGTTGATAGGGGGGGACACACACACAGCCAGCCAGACAGACAGAAGGACAGACAGACAGACAGACAGACGGACAGACAGACAGACAGACAGACAGACAGACAGACAGACAGACAGACAGACAGACACACATTTTCCCGGGTCGATCTCATAAGTCTACTTTTTCCTCATTTTTAGCCTATTTTCAATTTTGAAAAAATAGGCTTATGAGATCACCTTTTGTCCGTGTGTGTGTGCGTGTGTGTGTGTGTGTGTGTGTGTGTGTGATTCGTGTGTGTGTCCCCCCCTAATAAAATCTAAACGGCAGGAGCGATTTCAATGAAACTCGGAATGCTCATAGCACTATTCCCGGCGACCTCGACCGTGCCCTTCAAATTTTGTTACGACTCACCAATCCAACATGGCGGCTGTGCGAAATATTTCACCAGCATTCAATATCTCCGAAACTATTACCCATATTACCCTGACATTTTCTATGGTGATAGAGGGAACTACTATAAGTTCACTTATGTGACTTTTCAAAACCTGGTAACTACAAAACCAACATGGCGGCCAAGCGAATTTGCGACTTTTAAATAGTCGTTTCTCGCGATTTGACCAACCAAACGCAATGAAACTTGGTACAGTATATGTTTATATACATTGTAATGCACCGACATCTAACTTCGTTCAATTGTTTACATAACCACAAGATGGCGGATGTGCCAAATATTTCACCGGCATTCTATATCTCTGAAACTATTTGCGGTATCTCCCTAAAATTTTGTACGGAGATAAAGGGCACTACTGGAAGTCCATCTATAAGATTTTCAAAAACCGGTTTACTACAAAACGAACATGGCGGCCAAGCGAATTTGAACATTTTAAATAGACCTTTCTCGCGATTTAATGTTCCAAGCGCTCTGAAACCTGGTACAGGAAATATTTATACACATTGTAATCCACTGGTATCTAATTTAGTTCAATTGTTTACATAACCTCAAGATGGCGGCAGTGCGAATTTTAAAATTAAGTTTTTATTTCTTGTGATGTATTCATGCGATCGAAGTGAAAGTTTGTATAATTAACCTACGCAATACTTTTCCTTTAATGGTACATGACTCTATGGCCTATACATTTAACAATCCAACATGGCGACCATCCGAAATATTTAGACGATACTGAATATCTACGAATCTATTTTAGCAATCAAACTGCATTTTTTAATGTTCATAGGGGCTATGAACTTAAGTTCACCTATAGGACTTTAAATAACCTGGTGAACACAAATCCAACATGGCGGTGACGCGAATTATAAATATTCACATGGACGTTTCTCGTAATTTAACCATCCGCGTTCAGTGAAACTTGGTACAGTAAATCTTTATCCGAATGGTAATCCACTGGCATCTAATTTATTTCAATTGTTTCCATAACCTCAAAATGGCAGTTGTGAAAAATTTTTAAATCTCCTTGTTTTTTCTTGTGTCCAAATTATGCGATTGAAGTTTGAATACTACACGTTCACAATAATCTGCATGTAACAGTACATAACTCTAGGACCTACATATATAAAATCCAACATGGCGACCATCCGAAATATTTAGTCGGTTCTCAATATCTACGAATCTATTACTGCAATCAAACTGAAATTGTGTATGTTGATAGTGGCAATTAACATAAGTAGGATATATAATTTATTTGATACTTCAATTATTTTCAAATAATTTCCTTTCCTTTCCTGTTAGTAATTTATTTTTGGTTAAATAACTTTGTAACTGATCTGATTTCGATAGTGTTGGACTATTTTAAGAGCATATAAAATAAAACTTTCTGTGACTCCGTATCAACAGAAAAATCCATTCATGATATATCGTCCTCTAATCCATTAGTTCAAGACATACTGCTCATTTACAATACTGCGAAAAATAATGGACAGCAAGTTTCCATTATGTGGATCCCTTCACATAACCAGATAAAGGGCAATGAACAACAAGCTGACATAGCAGCTAAAGCAGCAACTCGTGTTCCCCAGCATGATCCTAACATATTTACTCCCTACAGTGACGCTGCCTCTTTTCTCACCGTAAAGATCCACAAACAATGGTCACCTGACTGGTCACGGGCACCATACACAAAGCATCATGATGGTCGAAAAGGATCTACAGATAAATTTGACGTTTCATTTCTTCAGCGCTGTGAACAAGTGCTCCTTACTAGAATTCGAATAGGTCACAGTAGCCTGAAAAGCCTCCGTGGCTTAGGCGGCAGCACGCCGGCCTCTCACCGTTGGGTCCGTGGTTCAAATCCCGGTCACTCCATGTGAGATCTGTGCTGAACAAAACGGAGGCAGACAGGATTTTCTCCGGGTACTCCGGTTTTCCCTGTCAAATTTCATTCCAGCAACACTCTCCACTATCATTTCATTTCATCTGTCATTCATTTAATCATTGCCCCAGAGGAGTGCGTGAGGCCTCAGCAGCCGGCACAGTTCATATCCTCGCCGCTAGATGGGGGCTTCATTCATTCCATTCCTGACCCGGTCGGAGACTGGAAGGAGGCTGGAAGGAGGCTGTGGATTTTCATTCACAGTAAGCTGACTCACGTCCATATCTTCTCAAAGTCACCCCCACCAGTTTGTAAGAACTGTCAAAAGAGAATAACTGTTGCACACATCATACTTGAATGTCTTCTGTATGATTGTGTGCGATATTCACAGAAAAGTTGTCTAACTAATATTCTGAATGAATACAACCACTTGAAAAACATTATTAAATTCTTAAAACAAACGAATCTATTCTATGCCATATGAACATTTTGTTTACATATCTAATGTCTTATTGTAAATTTCTGTAATCAATATATTTATTGTATTACTCATAATTCTGTATGTTATGTATGACGAAGCAGATTGAAAGAATAATACAACAAAGTATTTTCATAGTGTTTTAAGGATAATCAATATAATTTTATGTGACCAAGAATGGCACCAGATTAATCTTATGTGATTAAGGATATGTTTTATTTAAAATAGTGACAGAGTGAGGCTGGTCTCCCGAGTTTCTTAGTCTTGCTGCACTACACAGAGTCTTGCTTTCAAAAAGCAGCTCTAGATGCTAATTCCAAAATTTTGTTGTTGTTGTGTGGTCTCCTGAGAGGCCGAGTGCAGGTCTTTCCAGTCGACGCCCATGGGCGTGAGTGACGGAATGGAATAAGATGAATGAAACTGGCCAAGGGTGTGGAACGAAGCGGCCGTGGCCTGTTAGAAGGTACCGTCCCAGCATTTGCCTGGTGTTGAAAATGGAAAACCACGGAAAATCATTTCAAGGACGGCCGACAGGGGATAGAACTAAATCGTCTACCGATTCAGCAGAGAACTTTGCTCCATGACCTACAGCGCTTTAGCGAGTACAGTCACCGCTGTCGGGAATTCCAAAACAAAACAAAATCTTATTGCATGGTCCCGCCAGTAAGAATCATTCAATTAATACCGCAATAGCAGAATTTGATGCCACTCCATGGACTAGTTATAACAAAATTATTCTTTTAAATCAGAGTTTGTGTTATTAGTGGTAAAGATAAAGCGTTATGTATTTGAAGTGAACTGAGCGTCGATAGGCGTAGCTATGCGAAGTGTAAACTTAGGTGACTACCTACACATTTCACAACTCAATTGAAATTTCTTCAGAAACAAAGTGAAACTTTGGTGCACAGAAAAGAGAAGAATAGAAGAGTTTGAAATGTGATGTTACAGGAGAATGAATAATATAATATGCGTAGAAAGTGTAAAAAATGAAGAGGTATTAGGACGAGTGGGAGAGGGGGATGTTTCTAGCGACTGCTTATGAAGAGAAAATATAGTTGGTAAGACACACACTAAAACACTTAGGAACAGCAAATTTAGTTATTGAAGGAAAGGTCAAGGTGTAGACCAAGGATAAACAGATTGCCTCGGGTGTAAGGTTTGGTAGCTATGTAAAGATGATACGATTAGTTCAGAATAGGGAGGCATGGAGGGCTGATTCAAACCTGTAGCCACGGTGGTCGAGAGCGCTAACGCGCTACCTTGTGTCTCGCTGGCATCGGGGGAGCGTGGACTCGAATCCCACCTCGGCCATCTTAAGAATGATTTTCGTCGTTTCCCATTTTCACTACCAGGCAAATGCCGGGACGGTTCATTTCAATAGGTCCACGGGCGATTTCCTTTCATAATCCCTTCCCTGATCCGTCCTGGATAGAAAAATACATGGCCATTAGCTGCATTAATAAAAAGGAGAAGAAACATAACTGAAGACTCAAACAAGAGAAACCCACTGAAAGTATGACTGACCACACTTATGAGAGGCAAGCACTAATGTGTTGAAACATCATATTTGATCGTTTAATTGCTTTATGTTCCACGATGTCGAAATTTAAATATTATACGTCAGAAAACTGTATCATAATGATGGTCATTATAGTAATGTTTTTCATTATGAGACAGTTTCTCCAGCCAATCACACAGCTCATTCATTGACCAATTAGGTAGGGATACCTTCACGCATGCGCTCAGAATCCAACATGTCGGACATGAATGGCATGATTTGAAAGTTCAAATTGGATATTGGATCAACCATTGTAGTTTCAATCCCAAACACAAAGACAAAATCAGCACGAAACATTACGGTAACAAGAACATACTATGACATATGCAAGAAATTTATGAATCTACGTCCAGAAGTTAACAACACAGCATCCTTCTATATAAATTACCTACATGGAAAGTGCACCGCCCATATGTTCGCGTAAATAACCTGGCGAATATGAGACAAGAAATAGCACTGTACCTTAATATCCCCAACCCCAATTTATACACAGCGCATTGCTTTCAAACGACTTCGGTGACAATATATATTAGTGAATGCTAGTCTTGATCGGCACTAGACATCATGCAGGCTGTAAACAATAGCATTGCCAAGCAAAGTAAATGGTCTCTGCTTCTGAAGGTCTTTGACCCACGCATGCGCTCTGTTCAGTAAGCTAAACCAGCGCGCTCTGTTCACTAACTGATGTGAATGAATCCCACAGATATTTATGAATATGTATGCTAAAACAAATAATAAAGTTGTAATTATCGTCGAACATAAAGAGTCGTATGCAACTCGCCTATAATGGTAATTAAGACACTCTTATGGAAATTATAAAACTCGCTACGCTCGTTTTATAAACATACTCGTGTCTTAATTAGTGCCATTATAGGCTCGTAGCACAATGTACTATTCTAGTTCACTTACAACCATTGATAATAATGGTAACTTGTAGTAGTATTTCAATATTTGATAGTTTACAACTGATCCGAATGCAATGTCATTAATTTCCCCGATATTTGTGGCTTCAAAAACTGATAATTAAATATCGGTTTTAACGGCCTACAAGTCTGTGTGAGACAGCATTCTTTAAGATGTAATAGCACGGAGAGAAGGCTTTATACTCAACTTTTTCATCTCTGTGGATGACAGCTAGAACAATGAAGCAAAGAGCGCCAACAACGCCAGATAAATACCGTCCTTGAGTTTTGTCTTGAAGAGACTCTGGTAGGGATCAGGATGCATACGTGAATTGCTAATTATGATTCGAAAGTAGAGGGCAACTTTTTTTGTTCGACAAGTGCTCTTGTTTAATCGAGTTGAAGGTGAGATGTTGAACAAACATATTCAGGGCGAGGTTCAGATAGAATCCACGTTTTGGATGAACAGAACCAGAAGAAAACAATGCTTTTAGTAACTTTCTGCAAGTTTTGGGTAGCAGATATAGGAGGAAACAATAGTATAAACAGCGTAAACGGCCTTGAAATCAACCCATTAGGAATGCTCAGACTGGGATGCCTTAATTCGTCACGACAATGGCCTTGGATGATGATGATAATTCTTGTTTTAAAGGGCCTAACTTCGAGTTTATCGGCCCGTAATGAAATGAAATGGTATGTAATGAAAGGATGAAGATATAAACAGCCCACTGCCAGGAATAAAATGAAAATGGTTTATATAAATCAGACAGTGAGCTCCAGACTTATGCCTTACTTGGATAACAATAGTAATGGGTGAGGGGGTGGTAAAAAATAAAACAAATAAGGCATAGTGAACAATAAAATGGATGAACACAATAAAACATAAACGTGATTAATGGCTACAAGACTGGCAGCTTGTGGCTTATTGAAACAAGACTTGAATAACGCTGGGATTTTAGACTGTGATATTCTTGACATTCTACTTTAGTTTGTTGTAACTTATATACATCAGTGCTGCCAACACGATTCTAAGCCTGATGATAGGTCCAGCTTTTAAAAGCATGTAACTTCTATACTAACAAATGGATTTCAACCAAATTTCGTATGTGCTTTGTGTAGCATAATGGTTATGACTGTGAGTATTCGTAAGAACCAGCAGGGGGGCCAACTATTAATAAAGGCTCTCTCTATTTGTTTAATCCTAATATCAATATATCAGAAAGTATGCAAGCCAGCAGCTCTAAACTTTGTACACATATAGTACCTGACATTCTAGATTAATTGGAAGTAACTAATATACTTCAGTGCTGCCAACATGATTCTAAGCTTTCTGATAGTATCAATTTTTAATTACATGTAACTTCTATATTAACAAATGGTTTTATCCAAAATTGGCACTATAATAGATCGTACGCCTCAATATAGCGCTGCCTTGGATTTTTGTGGGTATCTACCCACAAAATCTAACGGTGGTGCGTTTTGAGGATCCAACCAGCCTTTGGGCTGACTACCTAACAGAGAGATAATATTTCAGATTAATTCTGAGCTTCACATACATGACATTGTTCCCAACATGATTTTACGCGCACTGAAAAATCCAATATCAAACAGCATACTATCCTTTAGACTTCAACCAAATTTTGTATGGGCATTCTATACCTTAAGAGATGGAACAAAGATATATTCTGAGTCACCAGGGCTGCCAATTGTAGTAAGTTACTTTATTAGGCTACACTATTTGAGGTGTATTTCAAGCTGCAGTACTTAGAAATGTTAGCATTACCAACTTGATTTCGTCATTATTCTAGATAAGTCTTCGGTAGATTGGCATAATTCATAAAATTTAAGAAAAGTAGGCTCTTTAGCTTGTCACAAAACTACTTGTTCAGTGTTGCTTTATTGACAACTGATATTTCAGCTCTTCAATCCGTGAACACATAGTAATCCCAATTGCTGAGAAATGCAAAAAGCAACATGAGGAAAATAAATATATTATTTAAACACATGACCGACTGAAAAGTTAGAAAGTCAAACTATTATATAAAACAAAGTGTCCTGACTGACTCACCCAGCCATAGCTATTAAAGTCAGAAACATCAAATTTTGGGGATATGTTCGTTGTAAGTCGAAACGCCCACTAAGGAAGGATTTTTGTTTATTCGGGTTCTAGAGAGGTGTTATGGTGGTAAACGTGCATTTCATTGAATAGCAATATCTCATGAGTGGTTTCATTTGGCGATGTGATACTTGGCATACTAACTAATGATTTAACAAAAATAAGCAGACACGTGTCTAAGGGTTTTTCGATGTGGTGTATATTATGAGGTGAAAGGGAGAAACTGCAGGCTTAGAGATTTTTTACTTGTGTAATTTCATGATGTGTACTTTTTTTTCATAGGGATTTAGGTAAATGGATTTTGTGTTTATTCAGAGTGTTTAATATACTGTATCTCATTTATTTCCTATTTACGTCTGTGGTCGGAAACCATGTTGTGATTTTGAGTCGAATTTTATACACGTGATGCGACGTGACCGCGTTGTCGCAGCCCCTAAACTGAGGAGGACGTGACGTTTGTTATGTGCCATTGTTGTGTTATATTGTCTTTATTGTCTGATTGTTTACGGTTTTTACCAAATTATTATCATTATTATTCAAAAGTTAAACGATAAATCCTTCATAGCATTCATAATTGAGACGTTGCTAATTGTACTCTTTACAACTACAATAATCGCGGGCGAAGCCGTGACGAGTAATGCTAGTTATTGTACTGTATATGATTGACACAGAATTATGCGATCTGTAATAATTGATCTACTGTTATGATTATTGCAGCGTGGTTTGACGGAAGTCAATATCTACTGTACGCGCGCAGGATGTTCTTGGTAGAAACTAATTCTTCAAAGAATAAATAAGGAGAATCTTAGGTGTTTTTGATCCTTTTAGGGGCATTGTGACATCGTTGTTATTTAGCTCCATGTCCTTCGGTTTGTATACCATTCTTGTGATAACCTGTGCCACTGTGTTGTCTGTAGGCTACTAGTGTGTATACATAAAATCGAGTTAGGATTTGAGTAGGAAGCGGCCGCGGCTTTAAGCTAGGTGCTATTCCGGCATTTGCTTGGAGTAGAAGTCGGAAAACCATGGAAAACCACTTCCAGAATGGTTAAGGTAGGAATCGAACCTGATTATTTTCAGATTTGCCACACGAGGCTGATTGTATCCCGTTCCAGCCCTCACTCCAGAATTTCTTGGCAGAGCCGGGAATCGAGCCCGGGTGTCAGCCAAGAATGGTAGACACTACGCAACGAGGTGGACTGAGTTGATTTGTAAGTTAGTTATTAAAGTAAAGCGACTCCAACTGTTTATGCAATGTTTAATTTCCTCGTCAAACAAAGCACTGTTCGAAGTTAGCGGTTTGAGAACCATTACAATAACAACCCATCCCGCCTCCAAACACTAGCCTGTGTGCTTATAAGAACGGAGTGCCGAGTTGCCGACCAAAATAAACTGATTCGATACATCGATTTAAATCGAGGATTACTCGAAATCTCCACCAGCTCTTGTGGACCGCGCGTTGACGCCAGCTGATCCATGAGCTTTCAAGTTGGAAGTTATATTTGCCTGACTAGATACAAATGTACCAATATTTTTTATTGAACAATTTTCAAATGTTTCAGGGGTACGTGTACCCCCGCATCCCCCTGAAAAATGCACAGTGTAAAAGTGTGTATGTTCCCGGGCTTTGCTTGGTGCCATCACTCATACTCCCACCTCCTATGTCAGTACTGTCATGTGTGATGCATATCAACGTGTTCCGCTTGCAAGAAAATTAAATGGCAGACAAGATCGAGTATGAGCACATTCAAAATAATGAAAAATGATCATCATGATAAACTATGGAAGCATGAAGAAAGTCTAATATGACAAGTAATGTGTATCACTCTTAGCCAAACTTCCAGACTGGGTGCGTCCAGGAACATCAAACCTGACACTTAATTCGCAAAGCACTAAAGGCCGCAGTAACAAAGGTTACAAAACGTAATCTATTTTTGTAAATCGCTTATCCTCCAAGCTCGGATTCACCCACGAACTCTGTGAGGAATCATTCCTCTACTGTTGCAAGGGAGCTGAACACACTTAATCTTTAGATATGACTGGGGATGGTGACAGGTCGCTAATTAGATCTATTGAAGAAAGGTTAGGGAAGGGAGTGGGAAGGTTGTCGGCCGTGGGCCAGTTGAAAGGATCTGTCCCAGCATTTGCCTCCGGGGTGAAAATGGGAAACCACGAAAAACCATTTCTGGAAGTTAGTTATTGTTGTTTTAAGGGGCAGAACTATGAGGTCATCTGCCCCTCTTAACACAGTTCAAAGTATACACATTAGGAATGGAATTTGAAAATTTTGAAAAGGCAGAAAATTAATAATACAAAAGATTAAATAACCCTAATAATTATAATATAAACAAAAAATACGAAAAAACAAAAAATTCAACATTCAATAACGAACAAGTCGTTGAGTCAATGTACACTGGAAAATTTAGATTGTGGGCCCTAACCCACTCTCACTTATAAAGCGGATGACGAGATCAGCAGCCACGCCGTTATCGGCTAATATAAGTTTGAGTGTCATCTGCAAACCAAGGTTTCATCGTAAGTCAGCAAGATCCACACACTCGGTTAAAATGTGGGCCACGGTGAAAACGGCATTTCAGGAAGGCCAAGGTGGGATTCGAACCAACGCTCACCGGTTACGGCTGCCGGTACATATTCTAATACAGCGATACTATTTAATGGTATTTGTTTAATGTATCTTTAAATTGCTGTGGAAGTCAGCATTTTGCCATTTAAAGGGATAATTAACGTTAACACTATATCTACTGACACGAAATTGTCGCATTTAAGTGCTCGTAATCGAACTGTGAAGCAAACATCATGAGATCCTGATCAATCACAAGACAACAAACGTTTGTTCTACCAAACACTATTAAAACCCACAGTGCTTATCTGCCTTGTGGCGCCGTGGATAGTATTCTTGACTGCCACCCCAGAGGTCCATGTTCTATTCCAGGCTCTCCCAAGAAATTTAATTATGGTCCAAGTGGTACACTCAGTCTCGTGAAGGAAAACTAAGAAAAAGTGGGATTGATTCCCACTTTCACCATCCTGGAAGTGGTCATCTGTGGTTTACCCACTTCTACTTCAGGTGAATGCAGAGATGGTACTGTACCCGAAACACTTACCAATACCTGGTGAAATCCCTCGATGGTCACTGGATCGTAGAACCTGAAAAATGCCCGGCGAAAAACCCTCCCAGGTCCTACCACCAAGTAGAGGAATGAATGGTGTACTAGTCATTCTATCAGGCTGTTTTAAGAATAACCATGGCTACAACGAACGAACAAATAAGAAAACAGCTCAAGGACACGAAAAACAACTTTGAAAGAACTATCTCAAGGGTGGAAAACCCTGGAAAAAGAAAATCCAAGCGATGGTCATCTTAAAACGACCTCCAATCTCTTCGTTAAAATATCACGCCATGATTTAAAATTGGGTAAACAATTTATTCCAAGAGAACAAGGTAACAGACAAGAAAACAAAATATTAATACCCAGTTGTCAAGAAAACAAAATCACAGCTAAACACAACTGTATTAAGAAAATCCTAACTAATTCCAAATATGGATTACGATCATCACCTACACGCTGGGGTGATTCTAAATATAATATCTCACATTATGAAACAAGGATATTAGGCATCAATCTCCTAATGATATATTGTCTGGCTGCGTGGCTCAGGGGTAACGTTCTCGCTTGCTGAGCCCAAGGTTGCAGGTTCGAAACCTGGCGCAGTCAGCTGGCATTTGAGAGTGCGCAAATGCGAGGGAGCCGTGTCAGTACATTTACTGGCACGTTGAAGATCCCCTTCGGGGCAAAATTCCGGCACCCCGGCGTCTCTAAAAGCCAGTGTAGTTAAAAGGGACGTAAAACCAATAACTTTATTATTATCCTAGTGATATTAGGAGGACTGGATGAAATATTAAACGATAAATAAAGAAGAATTATCAAAATTTTTACACGTGTATCGTCTTAAACGATATTCCATAAGTGTAGCAATATCAAGATTATATACAAGTATTTATAAGAATATATACAGAAATGTCCTCAGACATTCACATGATTCAGCCTAAACAGCTGATCTTGGCCATAACATTCGCATCGTGATGTGTAATTATCATTCAATATATCGGGTTACCAATTTTTATCTAGCAATTAAGCTAAGTAGTGTATCTATCGACTATGTTCATGATTCAAATTTCAAGTAAACTTGTACAAAATTATAGAGGTTTTAATGATTATATGCTGTGGAAATGTCTTAAGTTGCTCGAACAGATTATCCAAGCGTTGCTTTTGATTAGGTGAAAGAAAGCATGAAGGATCGCTCTATAAGAATGACGACGCCAATGTCTCCAACATACATTAAAATACCAGAAAAACTCGTCTATATTAACGTAACACCAAACACGGGTGTTGACTACTCGAAGTCACAAACAGATTGGCACTTACTGGCTGAAAAGCACTTACCGGCTCAATCTATAACTGGCCTAATGCTTCAACAAGCATAAAATCTCACAAATATGCATCATCCCAGATGTGCATCCAAAACACAGCACAACAAGGTTATACGAACCTTCAAAACACTACTATTATTTAATCTCAAATCTCACACAAGACCTACAGACGTGCTTAACTCACACACTAATCTTAAGCACGTTGTTCAAAGTCGAGATACTAAAACATTCCACTAGAAAATTAACCTATCTTGCCTCCCGATAATGTATATTAATAATACTTGATCATTTTTCTTGACTCCAAGTCAAGCTTTCCTGGAATAATTTAATCAACCATGTGAATGGTGTTCAAAACTGCTATACTATATCTCATTCACACAATTGCATGAAATGCAGTTATTTACGTTAATACTGTGGAAAATACATGTCTCAGAATGACATCCTAAATTAAGTTAATCTCAAATCAATACCTAATAGAAGGTAAAACTGATCTTTTCCTGAACCAGGATAGCCTCCAACTACGGTGGGCTTCGAAGTATCAGTGGATAAAACTTACACCATGAAAGCAAGTTAACTAATCAGGTTAATCCAATGACAATCATTAAGTAAATCCACTAAAAACTCTGTACTCACAAAAGCGAAGTGCTTTCCATAAAAATAATCCAACAGGTGGATTAAAACTATAAATGCAACGAACACCAAGATAAACTTTCCAAGATTCAAATCGCTACGAGAAAACGAAGTTCCTAACAGAACAGTAGTACATGAAAAACATGTACTGGCCTCAAAGAAATCAGTGTTGCAAACACTGAGAAACAAACGCGATTAATACTATAATTAAACAAAATATTGGAGATCTTCTCCTAAATCCTCTTCTCGGCAAATAAAAATACGCACTACTAAGAAATTACTGATTCTACTGATTAAATGATCCAAACTAATAATACACAAGGGATGAATTCGTTAAGCGAATACAAAATCCCGAGAGCACAGCAAGTCAGATTCGACAGAAACTTCGAACCCAAACTTGTGAATACCCATTTAGTCTACAACAAGAAGTTCCGTGAAGAACTATACAGCCTACTTTTCATGCCAATGATTATTCTACAGTATATGAACCTATCTAGAATAAGGACGAAATAAAGTTGGTAATATCGAAATATTTAATTAGTTCAAAATATGCCTGGTATAATGTAGCCTAATAGAGCACTACAGTTGGCAGCCCTGGTGACTGAATATATTCTTAGTTCCACCTCTTAAGGTACCGGTACAGAATACAAAATTTGGTGGAAGTCCAATGGACATTACATGCAGTTAGACACTGGATCTATCAGCACGCGTAAAAGCATGTTGCCAACAATACCATGCGTGTGCTGGTCAGAAATAATCTGAATTATTATGATATCTTGTTGTGCCAATTTTGGATGAAATCCATTTGTTAGTATAGAAGTTACATGTATTTTAAAATTGGACATATCAGCAGGCATATCATGTTGGCAGCACTGCCTTGTATTAATTACTCCAAATTAATCTAGAATGTCAGGTGCTATACGTGTGCAAAGTATAGAGCTGTTGGCTTGCATACTTTCTGATATATTGATATTAGTGTAAAAAGAATATAGACAGCATTTATTAACAGTTGGCAGCCCTGATTGCTCTTAACAATACTTATAGTCATATCTGTTATGGTACTCATATCACATACGAAATTTGGTTGAAATCCAACTGATAGTATAGAAGTTACATGTATTTAAAAATCGGCACTATCAGCAGGCTTATAATCATGTTGGTAGAACTGACGTATATAAGTTACTCCAAATTAATCTAAAATGTCAGAATATACGTGTGCGTAGTTTAAAGCTGATGGCTTGCATATTTTCTGATATATTGGTATTTGGATAAAAAATAGAGAGAGCAATTATTAACAGTTGGCAGCCCTGGTGGCTCTTAAGAATACGCTCAGTTATATCTGTTTATGTACAGATATTACATACAAAATTTGGTTGAAGTCCAATTGATAGTGTAGAAGTTATATGCATTTAAACATTGGATTTATCAGAAGGCTTAAAATTATTTTGGCAACACTGTCATGGTTGGCCTCCTGGAAATTAAACTGAAATAGTATTATCTACAAGTGTGCCAATTTTGGAATAGCTCCCATGCATACCTTGCAAGATATCCAACATGGAGCTCAAATTTCTAGTGCGTTTTTTCAGCAGTTGGTAGCACTGACATCATTTTCAAATAGGGACGTGAGCTATTCCGGTGCACGTCTTTACTCATACTAAATTTGGTTTTGATTGCTGCAGCCGTTTAGGAGTTGATAGGGGGGGGACACACACACAGCCAGCCAGACAGACAGAAGGACAGACATACAGACAGACAGACGGACAGACAGACAGACAGACAGACAGACAGACAGACAGACAGACAGACACACATTTTCCCGGGTCGATCTCATAAGTCTACTTTTTCCTCATTTTTAGCCTATTTTCAATTTTGAAAAAATAGGCTTATGAGATCACCTTTTGTCCGTGTGTGTGTGTGCGAGTGTGTGTGTGTGTGTGTGTGTGTGTGTGATTCGTGTGTGTGTCCCCCCCTAATAAAATCTAAACGGCAGGAGCGATTTCAATGAAACTCGGAATGCTCATAGCACTATTCCCGGCGACCTCGACCGTGCCCTTCAAATTTTGTTACGACTCACCAATCCAACATGGCGGCTGTGCGAAATATTTCACCAGCATTCAATATCTCCGAAACTATTACCCATATTACCCTGACATTTTCTATGGTGATAGAGGGAACTACTATAAGTTCACTTATGTGACTTTTCAAAACCTGGTAACTACAAAACCAACATGGCGGCCAAGCGAATTTGCGACTTTTAAATAGTCGTTTCTCGCGATTTGACCAACCAAACGCAATGAAACTTGGTACAGTATATGTTTATATACATTGTAATGCACCGACATCTAACTTCGTTCAATTGTTTACATAACCACAAGATGGCGGATGTGCCAAATATTTCACCGGCATTCTATATCTCTGAAACTATTTGCGGTATCTCCCTAAAATTTTGTACGGAGATAAAGGGCAC
Organism: Meconema thalassinum; assembly: GCA_946902985.2. Taxonomy (NCBI): domain Eukaryota; kingdom Metazoa; phylum Arthropoda; class Insecta; order Orthoptera; family Tettigoniidae; genus Meconema; species Meconema thalassinum. The sequence goes on along the minus strand of OX336388.2, from coordinate 2,054,886,686 downwards.
TACTGGAAGTCCATCTATAAGATTTTCAAAAACCGGTTTACTACAAAACGAACATGGCGGCCAAGCGAATTTGAACATTTTAAATAGACCTTTCTCGCGATTTAATGTTCCAAGCGCACTGAAACCTAGTACAGGAAATATTTATACACATTGTAATCCACTGGTATCTAATTTAGTTCAATTGTTTACATAACCTCAAGATGGCGGCAGTGCGAATTTTAAAATTAAGTTTTTATTTCTTGTGATGTATTCATGCGATCGAAGTGAAAGTTTGTATAATTAACCTACGCAATACTTTTCCTTTAATGGTACATGACTCTATGGCCTATACATTTAACAAACCAACATGGCGACCATCCGAAATATTTAGACGATACTGAATATCTACGAATCTATTTTAGCAATCAAACTGCATTTTTTAATGTTCATAGGGGCTATGAACTTAAGTTCACCTATAGGACTTTAAATAACCTGGTGAACACAAATCCAACATGGCGGTGACGCGAATTATAAATATTCACATGGACGTTTCTCGTAATTTAACCATCCGCGTTCAGTGAAACTTGGTACAGTAAATCTTTATCCGAATGGTAATCCACTGGCATCTAATTTATTTCAATTGTTTCCATAACCTCAAAATGGCAGTTGTGAAAAATTTTTAAATCTTTTTTTTTTTTCTTGTGTCCAAATTATGCGATTGAAGTTTGAATACTACACGTTCACAATAATCTGCATGTAACAGTACATAACTCTAGGACCTACATATATAAAATCCAACATGGCGACCATCCGAAATATTTAGTCGGTTCTCAATATCTACGAATCTATTACTGCAATCAAACTGAAATTGTGTATGTTGATAGTGGCAATTAACATAAGTAGGATATATGAAAATAGGCTGTATAGTTCTTCACGGAACTACTTGTTGCAAAATGTGAAAAGTAGACTAAAAATGAAATGACAATTGCAGTTGCTAACAAGTGCCTCAACGAAGCTACGTTAAAGAGTCTGCTGGTCCAGTACCTTTTGTTGCATCTTAAAGCGTCTTAAGCGGGATATATAAAGATCTGATGAATATCCAGGGTATCACCAGATAATACACTCTTCTTCTCTGGATCTGGGGATCGAACCCGGGCCTGCAGCGCACACGCATACTGGTCAGAGGACCATACGAGCCTACTTCCTTCATGCCAGAAATACAAAATCCGCCTGAAGAATAGCACTGTCCCGCGTGTCGCAGCTCATGAAAGCACTCGCAAACAACCACTGGAGTGCGGGGAAAACATACTCCTCTCCAACAAGGAGAATGCAGTTGTGGGTGGCAGTCATTTCGCTTAAGCATTTCTCTTGAAGATACCCCATTTAATCTAACCTGCCATTCTGGAAGTCATAACTATAACGTTGAACTTCCCCACTGACATCTCAGACGATAATATGCGTTCTAGTGTCTGCATAATGTACAGCTTAACAAGTCCTGAAGTTAGCATGTATCAGCACAATCATACACGTTACTATTGCTCGTGATGAAGACCTCACAAGGTTTCGAAATGGCTGCCTTGATAATGGACACCGCTGGACAGAGACATACAGTCAGTCCGCGTTCCGTTTCGACACAATTCTTCTTGACCAAGATGGAAGTATACATTTAAAACAGTTCTGAAAATATCTCAGATCCATTATAAAATGGTAGCTTCGATAAGTACTTGTGCACGGTACACGTCCGCTTGTCGAGACACGAAATACTCTGCACGTTTATAATGCACTTTGAAAAAGACTGTTCGGCTTAGCTGAGTATAAACGCGAGCCGTCTCCACGCTGAGTTATCACAGCCTGCCTTGCACCTGCGATCTCGCTCACTAGCCGAGTTGCGTAACCACACATATGACAACCCGAATACACTAGTCCAAGTGAAGTCACCTCACTGGCTGCCAAACGCCACAGCAAGCAACCCCCACTACTACCTTCCTTCATCGATATCTCGATGTGTCAATAACTCGCTTATGGCTTGATCATTATAGATGTTATTCTTGCACGTCGCTTGTTATAATATATTCCTCATATAAAATAGCTTTCTGCTATGGTAATCTGCGTTCTACGTTCTTTGAAAAGTCTTCTATTACTCTGATTCGCTTTAAAACAATAAATATAATCCTGTAGCCTGGGTCGATATATGACATGACGTCACATATAGGCTTATTGATCGGTCTAGCTGTGAGTCCACTCACTCGGGAATGCTCGTTACTTTCCGATCTCGAACCGAATGACACTTCTTATATTAACGGCGTGATAGATCATGACTTGACTCACGAGCTCAACAGCATCGCGTCTCTTGCCGTCTCCACTACAGTATCTGGGCATAACCTTATGAAAATATACGGTATACTACTATGCCCGTTTGGACCGAGATCCAAAGACCACATTTTGTAAAATACCGAAATCAGATTAGCACGAGAAAATCTATCTCAGAGTCTATCTAGGTGAAAATTAGGTCTATATCTGGCATCCCTGATATCGGTAATTCACAAGTAAGGTAAGGAAAGAAATTATTTTGAAAATGACACTTCTTAAAAATCTCAATTTATTTATAGTTAAAATATTAAACTGACTGGCAATAACCCCAAAAACACAAAAAACAATCACACATAAAAAATCAACAGTCCGTAAAAATACCCTTTAACTTCGCAGAATTGGTATTCAGAAAATTAGTAGTCCATTCTGATATCAACAAAAACGAAAACTCCTAATTATTTACACTTGGGTAATCACTATTCAATGAAGAGTTTGAGTGATCCCTCTATTTACATATTTGTAGTTTCAATTTCCTGAAGATTTGCATTGATTGTTCCAGTACACGTTGAATTGATATTTTGAAAAATGATCACTTGGTTAATTCGATGATGTTTCAAAAAAATATATATATATTTGAAAAAATTATGTCACTGTTTCATTGAAGTATATTAACAACTTCATATCAATATTTGGCAAAAATAAGTCGAATGTTATTATTTTTGTGTTTGTAAAATTTTTGTTTCCAAGAACAAAAATTGTTTATAAATTTTTCATTATAATAATTATTTGAAAAATAAATCTTTTTCTTTCTCATATTCATTTGTTTCAATATAAACAAAATTTAAATTTACTCATTTCAAAATGTGTTATAAACATTAGCATAAATTGTTGTTAACAATATAAATTGTTGTTATCCACTATCAGTGGATTAAATCATTATCTCTTTCATAAAAACTTTTCTCATTCAGAAAATGTACATAATATCTCACACAAAATAAATGTTAATCATAGAATTTATTATTATTATTATTAATTTCAAAATTTCTTATCAATTTATTTACAACAAGTTTTCTCACCTTCTCATATTGTGAATATTTAATGCTCATTTCCACTGTTATTATTATTATTATTCCAAGCACAAAATAAAAATATTTTCAATTATTTATTTTATTTTTGCATTTGCAACTATTCCTTTTCTTGATATTTTTTTCTCGGTCAGGTTCATCAAATCTAAACTCATGTTCTTCGATTATTTAGGCATACTGTTGAAAATTCAAATTGATCCAGAAAAAAATATGCGGTTTGACAGATTAATGGAATTTGCCTAGAATATGGGGCGGTCTACTTGCCTAACCCTTCTTTTACAACTGAGAGCCCACATGCTCTTCTAATAACACACGCACAACCATGTGTGCCCATAACTACGGGAACAAATGCCCTCTTGGATGACCCCTCGGCCTCCACACAACTTTATGTGTCGACAATTCGCACACTAAAATCATCATATTATTTGACTTCTAATATTCTTCTCCTCAAAACATTTTTTTTTCTCAGCAATTCTTCTAGGTTTGTGCCGTGTCTTGTGTGGGGTTTCGCCCAGGACACCAAGCTAGGCTCATCGGCGGGCTCTTGGTGTCCCCGCCCGGACCCCCACAGGAGTGACGAACTGCGCGCCACCTCCCTTTATATAAGGTGCAACTGCACCACTTGACTACGAGAACTAAAAGTTCAAGCAGCCTTAACCTCCCTATGAAGGCTTCTAAAAAGATGGTATATTGGCTTTCACGGCCGGTGAATTAAAATTTCTCCTTGCCTCCCATTTACATAATCTCTCCCTAAATTCATACATTTAATACCTGCCGCTTTATTTTTCCTCCATTTAATATTTTTAGTGCTTTTGGGAAATTTTACTGAGCTCAAATTCTTACTATTTCACTTCATTCATAAACTCATTTAAATTTATTTATAAATCCAAACTTCCATTCCACAAATAAACAAAGTTATTTTATTTTATTCTTCCAATTGTTTAATTTCTTCCACAAAATTATTATTATTATTATTACTACTGAAAAAGGAAGCCTCCGTGGCTTAGGCGGCAGCACGGCGGCCTCTCACCGCTGGGTCCGTGGTTCAAATCCCGGTCACTCCATGTGAGATCTGTGCTGGACAAAACGGAGGCAGACAGGTTTTTCTCCGGGTACTCCGGTTTTCCCTGTCAAAATTTCATTCCAGCAACACTCTCCACTATCATTTCATTTCATCTGTCATTCATTTAATCATTGCCCCAGAGGAGTGCGTCAGGCCTCGGCAGCCGGCACAGTTCATATCCTCGCCGCTAGATGGGGGCTCCATTCATTCCATTCCTGACCCGGTCGGAGACTGGAAGCAGGCTGTGGATTTTCATTTTTCATTACTACTGAAAAAAATATTATTTAGGCATCGTTGCTTCTCTACAAAATCAGAATGATTATTATTGCCCTATTTCATCCATAAATAAATGTTTAAATCCTCATTGCAAATGATTATTAATAACATCGCACTTTCTGATTATTAATACAGTAATTATTTCATCATTATTAACAGTTAAATTTAATTTATAAATTGGTGCTATCACCTCCCTAAATAAATTATTTATAACTTTTAAATGGTGTCTTCATATTTTAATTATTATTAACTTATTTGTTTCACAGTCATTTATTATTATTAATAAATAAATAAAATTATTTAAATAATCCAAGTTATAATCGAGTCTCTTCTCTAAAAAAGAGTTAAAGAAAAAATATTCCTATCCCTTGGAAATAACTTAAACATTTCATGTCGGAACACATGAACTTGACTGTCGTCCTGACAAAGTAGTAAAATTGGCTAATAAATTGTCGGACTACAATATAGCTCCATTTGTCATTCTGGACAAATATAATAGACGTTCTCATAACGATGATAAATATGTTGATTTCTCATAGTGACAGTATAAAAATTGAATTCTCAAATACTACTATAGGCTAGTGGATAGTACAAGTATAGTTGGCTTATTTCATTCTTGATGCGATGGTAATGCGTGTCCTACGGTGTTCACTATTCCCATAGCGTCCTCCCATGGCCGTCTGAAGTTCCATATTACTTCGTTCGCTTCCATATCACACCTACCCTCGAGTAGTTTTAACGGCACATGTCGGTGTATAACATAACTTGTTCAAAAACACTCCCGTTGTTCTCGGCACAATCTAACATGTTGAACTGTTGTACAATCTTATACTGTTTTAAAACTCTTGAAAAGTTCGACTTAAGAACAAGTCCCATAACCGGAAAATGCGGTTTCATTCGCCTGCTATCACAGGAACACCTGTCAGCAGCATAAAATGAACTATACGTATAAAGTCTTCCTGGTATTATTGAAGTGCCTGATATACAGTTTCACCACAAGGAACATGCTGTTATTTGTAGGCTAACTTCTGTGAATGGTATTACAAAAATCACCATCACTTGACCAGTTAGAATAGTTGACCATAAAGTCATCTGAAATTCTAAGTCATTCCATGATACTGTAAATGTTCGTTCACCTGACATAAACTAAGTCCACTGACAACTCGTCCAGCGACTAAGTTCCTTTCGGCGGTCAGAATTACAGCGTAATCACTGGTTCCTGATGTATCGTAGATGCGCACTCGAGCAAGTGCTCTGACGGAATACATAACTGCCTCGATTCTCTGGCTCTTTATATAGTCCTAACGGTATAACTTCTAGAAAGTTCCATGCCGTATCTCGGCTTGTACTGAACGGATTTTCATGCTTGATAGCTCTAATTTCTTCTCATTCAATTGCCAGTAAACTGTGCTACTTTTCTAGGTTCCATTCCTCCGTCTAAAGGAAATTCTAGAAAATTTATTTTCAATACGTAGGCAAGCTCTCACGTCACAGTTCCACGTCACTCGCTCCTACGTTTCATAGTTCCCTCAACACTCGGAGTCTCCTTACGCGCTATTCAAATATCAGCCGCTTCATCTCTCAAATAAACCAACGTCACTGCTTCATAATAATGACGTCAACATGTCACGGACGTGTGAACGATCCGGGTACAGTACCGAACTAAAGGCCACGGCTGTCTCCTTCCAAATCATGATCTCAATTAAAAATAGACACATTACAGTACTACAGACACCACAATAACACAGGTTATCAGACAAAATCTACACACGCCCAAGGACAACGTGCTAAATCATCACGATGTCAAAGTCTCTTAAACGGCAACTACTACAACAACAACACTTCAGCAGTAATCCTGGAAGTCGCGGCAAAATCTAGGTGAAGTGCGGTTACTCTTGTTGTGAAATACAGTACTATAGAAATAATCCTCCGAAATGGAACTTAGCCCACTTTCGATTTTTGCCAAAAATAACAGCAGACTTACGAGTTGTAGCTGGTTGGTTGGCCCCTCAGTTTAGGGGCTGCGACAACGCGGTGATGTAGCCCCGTGTACTTTGGGTGTGTGTAGAATCTGTCTGATAACCAGTGTTAATTGTGATGGCTGTATTAGTGTGTGTTATCTGTAATTCAGGTAAGGGTTGCAGACGATCGATTTCACGTAGTTCCTACTTTTGCTGCCAAATGCTACCATCAACGACACATAGCCTACTAGATGGCACCGCAACTGGTACCTGGCGCTGAACGTTGGAACTAATAGAGCATTAATCAATTCTAACCTGCAAATTAGCTTCACAGTATTGTAGTTAGTCGAAGTCTTTTTTACATGCCATAAATCTATGACATGTGCCCGCCAGCTATATTTCCCCACCGAAGGAAGGCATACTGAGGGATTTTTAACGCTCTTAAAAATTCCGTGGGCATAGAAGCTCAGCATGCTACCAACTACGTCACCGATGCCGCTTTACGAGATGTACACAGGCCAAATATCCATATGTCTCTGTGTATGTGTGTAGGCCTATGTCGTTTCCCACTTACAATTCAAACACAACGAAACCAAATTGAACCAAATTTGGTACTGAGGTAGCACTAGCAAAGGACAGCTGTGTCATGTTAACAAAATCTTAACGCTATCTTTAAGGAAACAGAATGGTGGCCACCCAAATGTTCAAAGCTTAAATCTAATTACGACTAAATTAATCATCGGACCTCTACCAAGTTTCGGAAAAATATACCTTCACGTGGGAAGCGTCTGGCGTCCAATTTACAAGGTCATTTGCCTAATAATTTAAAGATGGCGGCCATGTGAATATTGTAAGCATTATAATCCTTAGGCTAACTTATGACCCAATGAGGCCCAGTTTCACCAGCTCCGCTTATCGAACAGAGGGTGGTTTAAACTGACCTCAAGAACGTGACCCATTGGATATTATAATTTTCTATTATGTTCGACCCTCACTATTATGTGTCAGATAACTGTATCATAATGATGGTCATTATAACACTGTTTTCCATTATGATACAGTTTCTCCAGCCAATCAGAGCTCGTTCATTGACCAATTAGGTAACGATAACTTCGCGCATGCGCTCAAAATCCAATATGTCGGACATAAACACAACATCGAACTATAATAAATTACCGACATGAAATACCCACCGTCCATATGTTCGCGTAAATAAACTGGCGAATATGAGACAAGAAATAGCACTGTACCTTAAAATCACCAACACTAATTTCTACACAGCGCATTGTCTTCAAATGACACCGGTGACAATATTACTGAGGGACGGCAGATGTAAACATATGGCCTGCATATGGCATTGCAAGCCCACAGAGCGCATGCGTCGGTCGTTCAAAGATCTTGAAAGACAGAGATATAACACCCAACGCTCGCTCTGCGATCACAAAATTACAGTAGCTGACTCTCAACAGATATTTATGAATATTTATGTTAAAACATGAAGCCTCCGTGGCTTAGGCGGCAGCGCGCCGGCCTCTCACCGCTGGGTCCGTGGTTCAAATCCCGGTCACTCCATGTGAGATCTGTGCTGGACAAAACGGAGGCAGACAGGTTTTTCTCCGGGTACTCCGGTTTTCCCTGTCAAAATTTCATTCCAGCAACACTCTCCACTATCATTTCATTCCATCTGTCATTCATTTAATCATTGTCCCAGAAGAGTGCGTCAGGCCTCGGCAGCCGGCACAGTTCATATCCTCGCCGCTAGATGGGGGCTTCATTCATTCCATTCCTGACCCGGTCGGAGACTGGAAACAGGCTATGGATTTTCATTTCATGTTAAAACATATAATAAAGTTATAATTATCGTCGAACATAAACAGTCGTATGCAACTCGCCTATAATGGTAATTAAGACACTCGTATGGAAATTATAAAACTCGCATACGCTCGTTTTATAAAAAATACTCGTGTCTTAATTATAGCCATTATAGGTGTGAAGGACTGACATATCTTTGTGTGTGTTGTACTTTGTGTATATAGTGTAAAGTGTTCATATCTGTACATAAGTTCTTTGGAGTTAAATAAGATGGCGTTATGTTAGTAAGCTGTGTGTTTCCCTGTGCTCCTTTTCACTCATTCTCCACATTATGGTGCCGAAAACTCGTACAAAACCAGTGACACGTGTATTTACTAGTGTTAGTGGACAGTGCTAATGCTTCTTTGTCGCCTTCTACACTACGGAAGGACACTCGACGCCGATAACATTATACACTACCGAGAAGACATCACGTCAGCTTAAAGCACGCCACGCTATCAACGTCAAGACGCTACAAGAGTTCTCATTGCCAACTAATCCACTTCAGATAAGTCAAACCATCACCACGTACGACAGACATGCGGCAAAACCCCGAACTTCCGGGTAGGTGACCTGGTCCTGCTGCAAGAAGACAACCGTCCTCGCCACGTATGGGGCAGAGGCGTAATCGAGGAACTACGACCTGGACGAGACGGAATACTCAGGACCGTCATCCTTCGCACGCCAGACAGGAACCGGATAACGCGTCCAATTCAGCTGGTCATACCTCTAGAGGTCGACCAGGGTGGGGAGGATGTGAAGGACTGACATATCTTTGTGTGTGTTGTACTTTGTGTATATAGTGTAAAGTGTTCATATCTGTACATAAGTTCTTTGGAGTTAAATAAGATGGCGTTATGTTAGTAAGCTGTGTGTTTCCCTGTGCTCCTTTTCACTCCACAATAGGCTCGTTGCATAATGTACTATTATAATATTATACTATAGCAGCGACTTATGGAGCTCCCAGGCTGAGCGGCCGTGCTCGGTGGTCTAAGGCATCAACCTCACATGACAAGGTAGCGGCAGACGCATGGTACCTGGACCATAATTCAGTAGGTACAGAGTGTAGTATGTAATATACTGAAACATTGATGGTGTTTGAAGCCATTTTCAGTGTTGGAATGATCAAAACGTAGGAGCAAATAGAGAGAAATATTCTTAGGACCATAAAGAACAGAAGATGGGTCGCATGAAGAAAAAGGGAACCAAGAATTATACCTCAGATTGGATAATATCTCAGACACCATCCGGAAAAGAAGGGCCATGTTCTTTGGACATTATACTGTATATAGAATGGACACAGATAGATTAACCAACCAGATAATGAAATTCTTTGCGACCAGGAAAACCACAGCTCGCTGATATCAGGAGGTGAAGAAGGACCTAGAAGAAATGGCAACATCTGAAGCTAAAATGAGCAACAGGGAAGCATACAAAGCCAAAATAAAGAATTTCACGGGTTTTCTGAGTCATCCCACATCACGGATCCAGGCACTACGGACTGAAGAAAGGAGGAGACTGCAGAGGGATAGAATGAAGGAGTACTGGGCAAAAATAAAGATCCAGAAGCTGAAATCAAATTAACATGGTCCACAGTTGGCCTAAACGACAGAAGAAGAAATACACTTAGATTGAAAACAGATTACATGAGATTAATAAATACACTTATCCATGTAAATGTTTTCAGGATTAGGGATTAGGGAATAACCCATCACAATTGGGTACAATAGTGTTGACCGACTGAAAAACATTAAATGTTGTCCTGAAAAATTGAATTAAATTTCGTGTCAGAACTGGGAATCGAATCTGGGCTTCCGCGGTGACAGCAAATAATGCTAGCCACTACGCTACGAGGCGGACAAGGGGAATCAGATTTCCTCACTGAAGGAACACCGCGGCTCCCAAGCGGTGTTTACATGTGGAATGGTAAACAGGCAGTTGAATGGCGTGAGCTGAAACAAACATACAGTAATGTTTGATGCGGCCCAACGTTAAGATATAACTAAGTCATAACGACTAAAGTTGATGTAGCGTTTTGTGTTCACTCACTCAATTTACCGGCTGAATCACCGGACGATGTGACGTCACTACACTTAGCACATTCGCTGTGTAGGGGTGAAGAGTAATTGATATTGTTCTTGATTCAATTAGGGGCTTGCGATATCTAGAGCCCTGCATGGATAAACAAAACAATATTTGCATTCGCCCCACATCCGAACGGCTGTTATCCGCATCCGCCTCGCATCCGCACGACTGTTATCCGCATCCGTACGAATTTTATCTGCATCCACACGCTTGTTATCCGAATCTGCTGACATTACAAAGAAAATGAAAATCCACAGCCTGCTTCCAGTCTACCGACTGGGTCAGGGATGGAATGAATGAAGCCCACATCTAGCGGTGAGGATATGAACTGTGCCGGCTGCCGAAGCCTGTCGAACTTCTCTGAGGCAATGATTAAATGAATGACAGATGAAATGAAAGGATAGTGGAGAGTGTTGCTGGAATTAAATTTTTGACAGGGAAAACCGGAGTATCCGGTGAAAAACCTGTCTGCCTCCGTATGGCCCAGCACAGATCTCACATGGAGTGACCGGGATTTGAACCACGGACCCAGCGGTGAGAGGCCGGTGTGCTGCCGCATAAATGACGGAGACTGCGCTGACATAACAATCATATTTTTAGCCTACTTTCGATTTTTGCAAAAAATGAAAGTAGACTTATGAGATCAACACAGGGCGAAAAAAGTGTGTCTGTCTGTGTGTGTGTATGTGTGTGTGTGTGTCTGTGTGTGTGTGAGTGTGTGTACTCTGAATGTCTGTCCCCCCTATCAATTCGAACACGGTGAATGCGAATTGAACGAAATTTGGTACAAAGGTAGCACTAGCAAAGGACACCTCAGTGTCATGTTTTATATCGCCGCCATCTTTACTAAAACTGAATGGCGGCCACTCAAACGTTCAAAACGTAAAATCAAATAACGACTAACCAAATCATCCGATCTCTACCAAATTTGGTAACAACATACCTTCGTATAGGATGCGTCTTGTGACCAAACTACAAGGTCGTCCGCCATACCATTTCAGGATGGTGGCCGTGCGAATTATGCAAACTTTATAATCCATATCATGGGACCCACCAGTTCCGATTATCGAGCCGAGAATCGTTTTAACTGTTCTAAAGGAAGAGGCACGTTCGAAATTAAAAGTTTATTTTGTAATACTATAGTGCAGACGTGATTTTAAAAAGCTGAGCTGATTCAGATTTTAAGACAAGATGGCAGCGGATATCTTGTGCCTGACTTATATTTCACTAATTTGAGTATTGCATGCAATATAGCGTACTGTACAAAATAAATAAACTTTGTATGAAATGCTTTATATATAAATAATATACTCCAGTGATGAAATCGTTTAGTATAAATCATTATTTGCTAACAAGTTCTATGTAAGTCATTTTATATAGAACGATATTCGTTGACACAATTAGCTCAGTGGTAGAGCGTCAGCCTATCGCTCAAATGCCTATGGTTCAAACCCGATCAGAGCTAGGTTTTTTGCTTGAAATGTTATATGTTTATTGTTTTGTAATGACTCAGATGTTTTAAAATTAAGCGTTATATTGTGCATATTATGGTGTAAAATATATATTTAATTAAAACATAATTCGCCAGCAGATTTACTCGAGACATCTAGCTGCCAAAAAGGTAACTAGATTAACTTCCAGATTTTATTGAAAAGTTTCTTCTTCTGGCCGCTAGAATGCACTCGCTCTGTTAGGACACGGCCGACTGAATACGAGCTGCGCATTCAGTCGGCCGTGGTTAGGATTATATTGTTCGATATTTCACCACTAGATGGTACGACTAGTCTACGAGGGGCTCCATTGATTACTACACCATTGGCATTCTATGCGCATCGAATTTGAAGAATGACAAGATGATACTACGATACATTTTTACTTTTTATTTTAAAGGGTTTGTAACAGCCTATTTTGCGTTACTTGAAAATGTTATTTGAAGTAAAGAACAAAACGATTTCACATAGTAGGTGTTAGTTCAGGTTATTAATTACTACTTTTATTTGAGGCAAATAGCAATCGAAAATATCCACATAGTTTGTATACACACGTCTCTGTAGGGTCATGGAAAGATTTGTTAATTCAATTAGGGTTGTGAAAGCCATGCACAACCAGACGTGTAAAGACATGCCTCAACTCAAAGTTGGATGTTGCCCACGGCAGGTCGTATATGTAATAATAATAATAATAATAATGTTATTGGTTTTACATCCCTTTTAACTACTGCTGCTTTTAGAGACACCGGGGTGCCGGAATTTTGGCCCGAAGGGGATCTTTAACGTGCCAGTAAATGTACTGACACGGCTCCCTCGCATTTGTGCACCCTCAAATGCCAGCTGACTGCGCCAGGATACGAACCTGCAACCTAGGGCCCAGCAAGCGAGAACGTTACCACTGAGCCACGCAGCCAGTCCGGTCGATTATGTCTCCAGATCCATAACATTCTTGATATACTTCTTATCTTTCTTTCTTCAATGATGGTAGCAGTTTTTATCTAGGTTGTGGCGTTTGGTAGAGGTAAATCGTTTCTAAGTTCTTCAACAAAGAATAGTTCTATTATACTCTTTGATAATAACGAGTTATAACTATACTCATACATTTAGGAGAAAGTAGGCTATATGTTCTTTACTGAACATCTTGTTAATTTATTAGATAAAGCTTAAAGTATTAAAGCAGCACATTTAGACATTTCAGAAGAAATTAATTCTCCTAGGCTATGCGTGAATTCCAAGCGAAAGCAAATAGGGAAATAACAAGGAACGTGAAAGACGCAGATCTTAGCAAAAACTAAAATTATTTAAAAGAAATCCAGGTCAAAATTTTCTTCTAAATCCTATCCGCAAATTTACCCTAAATGTTTTCTGCAGCTTATCCTTATTCCGCACAGCCGTGAAACTACATGATCTTTATCTTTGTGTGTGTGTATTTGAGTCTTCAGTCTTTCGACGACAGTAGTTTGATGCAACTCTCCATGCTTCCCTGTCCTGAGCTAATCGTTTCATCTCTACATAGCTACCACACCCTACATCCGAGGCTATCTGTTTAACATATTCTAACCTTGCTCTACCCCTACTCCTCTTATCCTCGACCCTTCCTTCTGTAACTAAGTTTGCTATTCCTGGGTGTCCTAGCCTATCTCTTGTCATCATTAGCAGTTGCCAGAAACATCTTTCTTCTCCCACTCATCTTAATACCTCCTCGTTTGTAACCCTATCTACCCATCTGACCTTCATCATTCTCCTGAAACACCACATTTCAAACGCTTCAATTCTCTTCTTTTCTGCTGCACCAGTAGTCCAAATTTCATTTCCATAGAGCGCCACGCTCCAGACAAATGCTTTCAAAAATGACTTCCTAATACCTAAATCTATATTCGATGTCAACAGATTTCTTTTCTGTAGAAATGCTTTCCTAGCCTATGCTAACCTACTTTTTATATCCTCTTTGCTTCGTCTATCACTGGTTATTTTGCTTCCCAAGTTACAGAAGTCACCTACTTCATTTAGCTGTTCACCTGCCAATTAAACATCCATGGGGTTCCTGATTTATTTCGACTGCATTCCAATATTCATCCATGTGCGCAGCGATAAACACGGCAAGCTAAGCCGGCTGTGACTGGCGCAGATCGTGAGCGCGTTTATGCGGTTCAGCCGGTGGTTGCTGCGCTCCGCTGACTCATATCGTTAGTTAACACGTGTTTTGTCATTCATATGGACGTGTACCTGCAAAGCTTAAACGTTAGTGTTGCACGTTTAGTGAGTATTGTGATTACTGTGATTGTTGGTCATACCTGGACACCAATTCACATTGAGCTAACTTGTGTCTATTCATAATTCGTATATGGAAAGCAGAAAATATTTTTCTGGAACGAGACGAAAATTTCGAACCAAGTTTCCAGGAAGACCTGTGCCTAATGCCAGTACAATTAGGAGGGTCGCTAAACCATTCAAGGAAACAGGCTCTGTAAATAATAAAAGAGTTGACAGATATTCTTTCATCAGAAGATGTCAGGTGTGTGTTGCAAGAGAGGGAGGACAGCATCGCCTATGAGCGCTGCAAGTACACATAATTGAACAAGATGGGTAAAAGTGTGAAAGTGCGCGCCACCACCGGCTGAACCGTGTACGTGCGCCCGCGATCTGCGCCAGTCACAGCCGGCTTAGCTTGCCGTGTTTATCACTGTGCACATAGATAATGACCCTGTATATCCGCATGAAGAAATCCGCGGATATCCGCATCCACGCAGGGCTTTAGCGATATCGTCGTAACATAGCCCAGTGTATATGGTTGTGAGTGTATGTATGTATCTAATAACCTGTGTTGCTGTGATGGTTGAACTAGTGTGTGCATTCCTAATTGAGCTAGGATTGGCTAGGAGGCAAACGTGGCCTTACTTTAGGTACCAACTTGGCATTTTTCATAGGGCAGAAGTGGGAAACCACTGATAACCACTTCTAGAATGGCTGATGTTATAATCGAACCCACTTCTACAAAGCTGAGTGGACACCGTTCTCAGGCCAGATACCAGAATTTGATATCTCAGCAGGGCTGAGCATCGAACTAGGACCCCCAGGGGGATAAACATGAATACAATTATTTGAACTAAGTGGGTGAACTACTGTATGTGCAATGTCCTGGATGTCACAAGACTCCAAATGAAACAGCTTCAAAACTGTTGGGTAAAACTGAGCGACACTCTGACTAACATAGTATTATAATATTTTTGAATGTCCTCACAATTGTGTGTTTGAGTCTTCAGTATTTTGTCTAGTTTGATGAAGCTGTATACGCCACCCTATCCTGTCCTAATTGTTTCATCTCTAGATAGCTGCCAAACAATCTGTATAACATATTATAA
Organism: Meconema thalassinum; assembly: GCA_946902985.2. Lineage (NCBI taxonomy): Eukaryota > Metazoa > Arthropoda > Insecta > Orthoptera > Tettigoniidae > Meconema > Meconema thalassinum. The sequence goes on along the minus strand of OX336388.2, from coordinate 2,054,871,224 downwards.
CCTCGGTTTACCCCTACAGTAATTGCCCTCGTGCCATCCTTCCATAACTAAGTTTGCTATTCCCGGGCATCTTATTAGGCCTATGTGTCCTACCAACCTATCTCTTTTCTTCATTAGCAGTTGCCAGAAACATATCTCCTCTCCCACTCTTCTTAATACTTCTCCATTAGTAACTCTATCTACTAATAAAACTATCAATATTCTTCTTCTTTTCAATACAATATTAATAGTCTATTTATACAATTGGGTACATGTTTCGCACAAACGTTAGTGCTTCCTCAGCCCAAATATACATTAAGACATAAACAAATATTACGCACTTATCAAACATATTCAATACGGACCTGAAATGGATAATATTACTCTAACTCTATCTAGCCTACCCATCTGATGTTCATCATTCTCCTGTATCTCCACATTTCAAATGCTTCTATTTTCCTGATTTATTCTGCGCCAATAGCCCAAGTTTCACTTCCATAGAGCACCACGCTCCAGACAAAGGTTTTTAAAAATGACTTCCTAACACCTAAATCCATATTATTGATGTCAACAGATTCCTTTTCTGTAGAAATGTTTTCATTTCCTGAGCCAACCTACTTTTTATATCCTCTTTGCTTCGTTCATCACTGGTTATGTTCCTTCCTAAGTAGCGGAAATCTTCTACTTCCTTTAGCTTTTTACCTGCCAATTTGACGTCAATAGGAGTTTCTGATTTCTTTCGGCTGCATTCCATTATTTTTCTTTTACATTTGTTCATCAAGAATTCTTTCCTCAATTTGGAGTTGAAACCATTTAAAAACTCATTCCAATCCTCTGGCGTGTTGGCTAAGATGACAATGTCATCAGCAAAACTCACTGTTCAAATTAATTCCCCTTGAATATTTACACCTACTTTAATTTTTTCTCTAATTTTATTCATTGCTTGTTCAATGTATAGATTGAAAAGTATGGGTGATAAGTTGCAGCCTTGCCGTACACCTTTCTGAATACCAGCTTCTCAATCATGTCTCTTGACGCAAATATCTACCGCCTGGTTTCTGTACAGATTGTAGATCTCCCTCCTATCCCGATATTTTGTTCCAATCCTTTTCGCAATAGGTGGCTTCGGTGGCGTAGTTGGTAGCATGCTGAGCTTCTATGCCCAAGGTTGCGGGTTCAAACCCGGCCTAAGTCGTCGCATTTTTAAGAGCGTTAAACATCCCTTAGTATGCCTTCCTTCAGAGAAGTAAAGCCGGTGGTCCCATGTCATAGATTTATGGCATGAAACAGAACCTTCCACTAACTACACGTCTTGTGTGAAGCTAAAATTTGTAGGTTAGAATTGATAATGCCACCAAGTGCCGACTGCGATGGCATCTACTAGCAAAGTCCGCAAGCTAGGTGTCATGGACGGTAGCATTTTGTATCAATAGTAGGAACTACTTGAAATTATCGCCTGCAGTCCTTACTTGAATTACTGTAAAACACATAACACACATTAATACAGCCATCACAATTTACACCGGATATCAGACAGATTCTACACACACCCAAAGTACCACGTTGTCGCAGCCCCTAAACTAAGGAACCAACCTACCAACTAACCTTTCAAAATGTCAAAAAACTTACTCCAATCAAAGTTATCAAAAGCCTTTTCTAAGGCTACAAATGCCATGAACGTTCTCCTATCTTTTCTTATGCTACCTTACAAGATCAGCCTAAGACTTAGTACAGCTTCCCTGGTTCCTCCTGAAACCAAATTTGTCTTCACCCAACTCTGTTTATATATGTCTTTCCATCCTCCTGTAAATCTTCTAGGCAGGATCTTTGAAGTATGAGTGATTGTACGGGAGATATCTGCCTGGAAGAATGTTAATTACAAAGTATTTTAGTGTATTTCAATGCATCGGAAATGAAATGGGAACGGAATGTATATAAAATACAGGAACATGCTTGGCAATACGCTGTTCTTGGATAAGTGATGGCTATCACATTCTTGGGAGAAACAGGAAAACGTTAATGTTTAGTCAAGAATTCGGTACGGTACTATGGAGAAGGATAAATTCAACGTATACAAATACCGTATTAACAGCACTCGACATGTAGATCGGTGTGAGCGTAATATTCTTCATCTAACATATAAAAGCGACAGGCCAATGTTGAGATTATTCATAACTAGCAGTAGAGCCCGGCATCGCCCGGTGGATTTATTTGTTTTACAGAACTGGAGCGCTCAAGGATAAGGATCGGAATAAATGAAAGTAAATTTGAAAGCACCAACGCTTATTGCAGCTGATAACCTCAGTATACTGCACCAAAACCATCGCCCTTAGACAGAGACATACTATTGTCCTGATGATAACTGTTTTAAGGGGCCTAAGAAATCTTTTTGCACTATAGACTTCGGTATTATTGGAGCCGTTCTGGAGCGCTTGTTCTTCCGACTTACTGAACAAAAATCAATCTTTAAGGTTACCTGAGAGGTGTAGCCTAATGCTACATGGCCTAAACTATTCGTCTTGAATCAGGCTATCATATACAAAAATAATTTTTTGAATCCGACTGGTAGTTCCAGAGATTAGCGCGTTTAAACACATAAACACACTAAAAAACACACAAACTCTTCAGCTTTATTATATTAGTATAGATAAAATATTACAGTGACAGAAGAACAATAAAGGAAATGGGGTACACGTTATCAGTTCTAAATAACAAAAACAAAAGAAAGAGTTTACAATGTACCCTATGGTACAAAGAAACAATGTCATAGCTACTTTATCGGCGACTTAGGTGGAGTAGTTAGTAGTATGCTGAGCTTCTATGCCGAAGATCGCGGGTTCAAACCCAGCCAATGTCATCGGATTTTTTAAGAGCGTTAAAATCCCTCAGTATGCCTACCTTCGGAGGTGAAGTAAAGCTGGCGGGCCCAAGTCATAGATTTATGGCATTTACAAGAACCTTCTACTAACTACCATTGTGTGAAGCTAAATTTGTATGTTAGACTTGTCTAACGCTCTATTTGTTAGAAAGTTCGCTGCCAGATGTCAGTCGTGGCTAGGTGTCATTGACGGTAGTATTTGGCAGCAAACGTAGGAACTACAGTACTTGAAATTGATCGTCTGCAGTCCTTACCTGAATTACAGATAGCACCCACTAATACAGCCATCACGATTAACACCGGTTATCAGACAGATTCTACACACACCCAAAGTACACGGGCCTACATGACCGCGTTCTCGCAGCCCCTAGTCCGAGGAACCAACCACCCAACCAACCAAGCTACCACTTCATTGGTGGGAGCAAGAATTATTTATTAATCATTTGTCAGAGAAGTTATACAAATTAATGTTGACTGACATCTGACAACACGAAGAGGGTCTCATAACAAATTAAGCGTAATCTGGAAGAAGTTGTTGATTCATTTAGGGGTTTGCGACATCATGGTTATGTAGCCCCACGCGCTTGGGTGTGTTTGTATGTGGAATTTGTCAGAAGATCCTGTGTTATTGTGATGACTGTATGTGTTTGCAAACGTGAAATAAATTATCCCGCGAACCCCAAACTGTGTCCCGATGACGTTCTAACTATGGATTTAATATTTTCCATCTAGATTCTTGAAGCAACATTCATACTGCCGTTTACTTTCAGTATCAACATCTTTGGCTTGTTCATTCGATTTTATCCGCCTCGTTGCATAGTGGCTAGCATTCTCGGCTGTCATCGTGGAGGCCTGGGTTTGATTCCCAGCTCTGCCAAGAAATTTAATTCTGGTCTGAGGGGTGCACTCAGGCTCTTCGTGATGAAGAACTGAGAAGTGAAAGGTTCGATTTCTACCTCAGCCATCCAGGAAGTGGTTTTCTGTGGTTTCCCACTTCTACACCAGGCGAATGCCGGGATTAAGTACATGAGGCTACATGACCAGGATGTCGCAAAGCACCTAAAATGAAACAATATAACAACCGTGCGGTAATAATAATAATAATAATAATAATAGTAATAATAATAATAATAATATCGTATGGCCTCGAGTGCAGGGTGCAAGCTTTGTAATTTGACACCCAGAGGGTAGCTTGCATGTCGAATTTCGTTGTTCCTTGAATCACTATGAAAGTCATGGAGGTTAGATATCTAAGCTCCTTGAACACTATAGCGCTTTCTAGTAGAGAAATGAGGAACTTTGTGTTGGCGGAAACTCCCGAGATTAATTTTGCTATTATGAACACGGCCTACTGAATTCAAATGGGTTCTTTGACATGCCAACATCGTATGCCATGCGTGTCGTATTTTTGCTGCCTTTCAAAAATCACTTACCATGGCCAGGAGCGAACCTGCAATCTCGGGGTTAGTAGACCGACACGCTAACCACTCACCCACCGTGGCAAGCTATCGTGCGATCATAAGACATTTTAAAGAAGAGATTGGTGGCTTCGGTGGCATAGTTGATGGCATGCTGAACTCCTATGCCCATGGTCAGGGTTCAAACCCCGCTGAAATCGTCGGATATTTTAAGAGTGTTAAAATCTCTCAGTATACCTTCCTTCGGAGAAGTAAAGCCGGCGGTCCCATGTCATAGATTTATAGCATGTAAAAGAACCTTCCACTAATTACACTTGAGTGAAGCTAAACTATAGGTTAGATTTGACTAACGCTCTTAGGTTCCAACGTCCGTCACCAAGAGCCGACTGCAGTGGCATCTAGTAACCAAGTTCTCAATTAGTTGTAGTTGATGGTGGCGTTTGGTGGCTAAAGTAGGAACTACTTGAAAATTTAATGTCTCCAGTCCTAACTTGAATTAAAAACAGATAACACACACTCATACAGCCATCACAATTAACACCGGTTATCAGACATGATTCTACACACACCCAAAGTACACGGGGATACATTACCGCGTTGTCGCAGTCCCTAACTGAGGAACCAACCAACCAAAGAAGAGATTACGAAATTTAAGAAGAATTAAAAAACCTTTTTAATTTCAATAATATCTCGATATATCGATTATGTAACAGGTGTTTCTTGAGAGCTGCACCTTGAGTAGACGTCGCTCGATGCTGGTGAGTGTCGCACGTGGGGCGACCTGCAGACCCCGGTCGATACCCGCCTATGGTGCTGTGCAGGTCACAGTTCACCCTGCCAGTGATTGCCTTGCTACCACCTCGGATAGCTTTCAGGTGTATTGGAGGCTGGTCTTGTATACCACAGTCATCCAATACTATCGGTTAACAGACCACACTGGCCAAGGATGTTAAGCGAAGACCTGTGGTTGCATATAATTACTAATCTAATACTCAGGTCAAGGCGAGCATTAATTTGAGTGGACGGGATAGATCTGTGGTATTCCTCCCACATACTGATGTTTGATTTATGACGAATTGTCCATGTAACTTTGCTGCTATTGATGATTAAGTATCGGGCTATGAACTCGTGAGCTTTAGCCTTGGATTGAGTGTTTTTTTCATTTGAGGGGCTTGAATATCGTGGTCATTTAACCCCGAGTACTTGGGTGTGTGTAGAATTTATCAGATAACCGATGTTATTGTGGTGTCTGTAGTCATCATCAGCTGCTAAAGGCTAAACGCCTTGTCGTTGCAGCCATTTCTTACGGTATTCAGCAGTTCTCATCATATGGACATACGAGTCACATTCCATCTCCTTGACAATGTTCTTGAGATACGATTGTCTTGGTTGTCCCCTTGTTTTTTTCCCCCAACATTTTCCCTTCAAAAATTACCTGGAGGAGAGTGTCATGTCTGAGTATGTGTCCCATGAATTTTGCTTTCCTTTCCTTGATGGTGTTCAACAGGCATCGATTCCCCTGAATTTTGTTCAGAACAAGCTCATTTGTCTTTCTTTCCATCCAGCTTGTTCGGGTCATTCGTCTCCAAAACCACATTTCAGCTGCCTCAAGTTTTGTTTCTTCTCTTTTCCCAAGAGTCCATGTTTCACAACCATAGATCAACACACTCCAACAAAGGTCTTTAGAAATGACTTCCTTATCTTCAAGTTGAGTTGCTCATTGAGCACCAAATTCTTCTTATTTTGAAAGGCTTTCTTCGCCAACACTATTCTTTTCTTAATTTCTGAGATGCATCTGTTGTCATAATTAATCACACTTCCCAAATAGCACAATTCCTTTACTTGTTCAATAGCACTATCATTTAACATTATATTAGCTAAAATTGGTTGTTTCTTTTTACCAACCACCATTAATTTTGTCTTCCGAGAATTAACTCTTAGCCCACATTTTCTGTAGTAAGGAGTTTATTTGTAATTCAAGCGAGAATTCAGAAAGAAGTGGCCGTGCCATTAAGTTAGGAATCATTCTGGCATATGCCGGGAGTAGAAGTGGGCAACTACGGAAAGTTTCTTCTCTGTTTTTATCTCACAAGGCTGAGTGTGCCCCGTTCCAGCCCTCGAATCAGAATAAAATTTCATGGAAGAGCCGGGAATCGAACTCGGACATATATGGCGACAGCCAAGAATGCTAGCCGCTACACCAAGAGGTGGTCACCATGGATTTATTACCGTAAACTTATAAATAAATAAATAAATAAATAAATACATAAATAAATAAATGAATAATGTACTTGATGATTGGTTCCATGTTGGAAAGAGAAGCAATACTTAAAAACTGCTGACGTCAATACTCACTTCTACAAGCTCTGTAAGGTGAAGTGTACTCTTACGTCACTCGTTGACCACATTAATTCTAATGTACGAAATATAGTGATTCATTCTTTACTTCCACACTGTACATAATTGTACTCAAAAGATCATCTAATTCAAGGGGAACATATCATCACTTAGGTACTTTATGGATGGTGAGATTAACAACGAAAGGCTTTGCCGTATTAAAGAATTGGTACATTCATTCATCCATATTTTAGCAACACTTTCAGAACACAGTGTACAATGACATATCTTCATAATATAGCCTATGTTCTTTTATCTATAAGTAATTAAAGGCCCCTTGAATTACTGATTTCATACACAACCTACCTAGGTATAAAGCGCATTATAACACTTATCATTAATAACGCCAACAGCCTGGCCATTTTGAAACACCGGGTTCCATGAGAACTCCGCAGTTAAGCAGCAATGGGCGTGGTTGGACCTTGGAAGGAATGCCGGTTCAGTAGGACCACGCACTGTTGGCAAATAAAGAAGGAGCGGAAAAGCCCTGCCCACCCTACTGCACGTGAACTCCGGCTGAGGATAGCCTCTTCGGAGGCACGGAAAATAATCAGTAATAAGGGGTCAGCATTTATAAGACAATTACTGTGCCCTTCAAATGAGAAGTTGTTTTGCTCGTGAGTTTTCTGCCGAAGGCGTTCCAATGTTGCAAGGCTGAGAAATGACGATCCCATCAACAAACAGGCTCCCTCCACCAACTAATCTATGAAGGTGTAGCTACTGTTACTGTGATATACTCAAGCAATATACCCTTAACTAGAATTTGAAGTTAATATGCAGAATTGACCGACGAGTACTCTGCTGAGATGATGGTAAAAAGTTGGAACTGCAACATAAAAAGACAGTGTTTGTCTACTAATAACGTGTTGAAAAGGGGAAGATGACCAAGCAGTTCCGCCCCTTAAAACAACAACAACTAACATGTTGAAAGATCTGTTATAGAGGCTTACCTGAATTGGGGAATGTCAACAAGCTGCTCTGACTACCATTTTCTTGCCACACTTTCTAAGCTTTTGTCGTGCATTTTGTTTTTGGATGTCAGAGACCGTTTGTAGGTGTCATCAGGGGCGTATATAAAGGGGGAGCGGTGGGGCTCCAGCACCCCCTCCCCCTCTCCAAAAAGAAGACAATAAAAATTAAGTGTTGTTTAGGTAAAAATATAAAATAATTGCAAATTTGGTTGTACCCTAATCTTAACTTATTGGCTAAGTTATAAACAATATTAAGGTGTAGTGGCTAGCACTCTTTGCTGTCGACCTGGAGGTCCGAATTCGATTCCCGGCTCTGCCAAGAAATTTTAATTCTGGTCTGAGAGCTGGAACAGGGTAAACTCAGCCTTGTGAGGCAAAACTGTGAATTCCACAGTACGGAGCATTTGAGAAATAAATTATCAACTGTAAAATGTTATTTTGAGTTGTGTTGTATTTTACAACTTTTTTGTATTGCCCCTAATTATAGGCTATATAAACTTAGTTAGTTATTGTTGTTTAAATGGGGCGGAACTACGAGGTCATCTGCCCCTAAATATATAAACTTAGAATATTACAGTTAATTCTTATCTAAAGTGATTGCACACAGTTATATGCTTTAAGATATTGGTTGATATTTCTGGGTATTTTGCGGTGGCAATCCCCTGAGAATACTCACAATTTTCCAGGATAGTCAGCCCCCCCCCCCCCCCCCCCCCACCGAAAGTAATTCTATCTACGCCCCTCGGAGTCACTGTGGGTTTTGGTAGTGTTTTATAGAGCCATTTTGTGTTGTATTCTTGGACCGGACGATGCTCGCTTGACGAGCGAAACATGCCTTCCTATAGTTAACTCCCTCTTTTCTCCAGTCCACAACCAATATACATACATTCTTCTTCTTCCTTCTTCGTTTCGGCCTCCTGTGGACCACGTTACTTCAACCGTTTTCACCCTAGAGCTTTAACTCTTCCCCAATATTCTCATATTCGTGTCCTGTGAGCCTCCTCTCTTTCATCAGTCCATTTCTTGCCGGCTTTCAATTTTGTCTTTTCTTGGAGGCTCGTGTATGCTCGAAGTCTTCTCTGGAGAGGTGCACGTTCCTGCCTTCAAGTGTGATTCCTGCTTCTCGAAGATGAACCAGGGTCCCTTGGTTTTCTTGTTAACAAAGTAGGAAAAGATCTTGTAGGTCTGTCTCTGCGAGCTCATGCGTGTTATGTGGCCATAAAATTGAATCCTTCTTTCCCGATTGGTGTCTGTTATCCTCTCAATGCGCAGGTACGGTAGAGTTTGTTGTTATGCCGTCTCCAGTACTCGTCATTTTCTCTGATTTGTCCAAGGATCTTCCTAAGGATTTTCCTTTTTTTTGGCTTCTAACTTTTCAATCAGACCTTTCATTACCAGCATTCTGATGCATCTGGGCTATTGAATGAACAATAATGCTTAAGCTTGGCGTTGATGGACACTGATCTTTTGTTGTAGACATCACTAGTTAGCTAGTATGCCACTTCTATCTTGTTGATCCTAGCTATGATTGCTTCTTTCTCAGAATTGTTAGGTACTCTCCACTCGTCTAAGTACTTCAACTTTTCTGCCTGCTTGATTTCGCCCTGTTCCACAATGAGCCCTCTGGGAGCTGGCTTAATATTAGTTATAGCCTAAACTCTGTTTTTAGCCTACTTTCGATTTTTGCAAAAAATGAAAGTAGACTTATGAGATCACTACAGGGCGAAAAAAAGTGTGTCTGTCTGTGTGTATGTATGTGTGTGAGTCTGTGTGTGTGTGTGTGTGTGTGTGTGAGTGTGTGTTCTCTGAATGTCTGTCCCCCCCTATCAATTCGAACACGGTGAGCGCAAATTGAACGAAATTTGGTACAAAGGTAGCACTAGCAAAGGACACCTCAGTGTCATGTTTTATATCGCCGCCATCTTGACAGAAACGTAATGGCGGCCACACAAATGTTCAAAGCTTAAATCAAATTACGACTAACCTAATTATCCGATCTCTACCAAATTTTGCAACAACATACCTTTAAGGGGGCAGCATCCTTTGACCAAACTAATAGGTCATCAGCCTAATAGTTTGCGGATGGCGGCCATCTTTGTGTGAAAATCGATTCCCCCTATTAATTCGAACACGGTGAAACCGAATGGAACGAAATTTGGTACAGAGGTAGTACTAGCAAAGGGCACCCCAGTGTCATGTTTTATATCGCCGCCATCTTGACGGAAACGTAATGGTGGCCACCCAAATGTTCAAAGCTTAAATCAAATTACGACTAACCTAATCATCCGATCTCTACCAAATTTTGCAACAACATACCTTTATGAAGGGAGCATCGTTTGACAAATCTAATAGGTCATTAGCCTAATAGTTTGCGGATGGCGGCCATCTTTGTGTCAAAATCGATTACCCCTATTAATTCGAACACGGTGAAACCGAATGGAATGAAATTTGGTACAGAGGTAGCAATAGTAAAGGGCACCTCAGTGTCATGTTTTATATCACCGCCGTCTTGACGGAAACGTAATGGCGGCCACACAAATGTTCAAAGCTTAAATCAAATTACGACTAACCTAATCATCCGATCTCTACCAAATTTTGCAACAACATACCTTTATGGAGGGAGCATCCTTTGACAAATCTAATAGGTCATTAGCCTAATAGTTTGCGGATGACGGCCATCTTTGTGTCAAAATCGATTACCCCTATTTAATTCGAACACGGTGAAACCGAATGGAATGAAATTTGGTACAGAGGTAGCACTAGCAAAGGGAACCCCAGTGTCATGTTTTATATCACCGCCATCTTGACGGAAACGTAATGGCGGCCACACAAATATTCAAAGCTTAAATCAAATTACGATTAACCTAATCATCCGATCTCTACCAAATTTTGCATCAACATACCATTATGGAGGGAGCATCCTTTGACCAAACTAATAGGTCATTAGCCTAATATTTTGCGGATGGCGGCCATCTTTGTGTGAAAATCCATTCCCCCTATTAATTCGAACACGGTGAAACCGAATGGAACGAAATTTGGTACAGAGGTAGCACTAGAAAAGGCCACCTCAGTGTCATGTTTTATATCACCACCATCTTGACGGAAACGCAATCGCGGCCACCCAAATGTTAAAGGCTAAAATGTAATTACGACCAACCTAATAATCTAGTCTCTACCAAATTTTGCAACAACAAATCTTTATGTGGGAAGCATATTATGACCAAACTGCTAGAACATCAGCCCAATAGTTTGCAGATGGTGGCCAGGTATGTGTGCAAATCGATTCCCCCTATCAATTCAAACACGGTGAAACTGAATTGAACGAAATTTGGTACAGAGGTAGCACTACCAAATGGCACCTCAGTGTCATGTTTTATATCGCCACCATCTTGACGGAAACGGAATGACGGCCACCCAAATGTTAAAAACTTAAATCAAATTTCGACCATCCTAATAATTTGATCTCAACCGGATTTTGCAACAACATGCCTTTTTGTGGAAAGCATCTTATGACTGACTACAAGGTCATCAGCCCAATAGTTTGCAAATAGCGGCCATGTATGTGTGCAAATCCATTCCCCAGATCAATTCAAACACGGTGAAACCGAATTGAATGATTTTTTTTTACAGAGGTAGCACTAGCAAAGGGCACCTCATATTCATGTTTAATATCCCTATAGCACGTTGTATTTCAACAAGCTACTACAACCAACATTCAATTATACTCCTTGAAAAGGACAAAGAGTTATAACAATACCCATGCATTTAGGAGAAAGTAGGCTATTGACGCCAGAAAAGTTGGATGGCGCTGCCACGCGGTAGAATGTTGAAGCTGTAACATTGTGACTGGTAGGTTTATTTTCATGGTGAAGCATTGATGTCGTGATGGAAACAGAAAGGAATTTGTCAAATTCGAGGAGGTATACGGTTGCAAATCGTATAAAATGGGTACGAAATCTCTTCACTACTTTCCTGTACAAAAAGTTCAGAGAGAAAGATGGGCTTCGGCGCTGTCAATTGGAAAACATGTTACACGTTACATGATAGTGTGCAGTCTGCACTTTTTTGAAGACGACTTCTTTCCACAGCGTAAGCACCGGTACTGTTCATTATTGATAGTTATTGTCTCTAATTTGTATTCACAAGGATTTAGCTACATCAAAAATACTGATAAACTTGTAGCCTAATACTTCTGTGCCGTACATAGAACCGAATGTAAGACGCTCTTCGTAAACTAATTTTAGGGGTTCTTCCGATTGACAATAGTCGAATGGTTAGAAAACTTCAGAAAAATTCTGTTCCTAGCCTTAATTTGCCAGAGAATTTATATTCTTGTCTTTGAACAGCAAGTATGTAGCTCAATATTTGCAATATTGAAGTATGATTAGGCTTAGATTGTGTTTTTGTCTATGATCTCCTTACTGTTGAATTTAGTTATTTAATGTGTAAAATCTTAGTTTTAAGTACCGGTTTGGTGACCCATCATCCAGGCAGGCCGGTAACACCTATACTACTCAGGCAGATAGGTCACTTAGCCGTAATTTAGAAGTTATAGTGATGTTAAGTTTACATATGCGGTAATGTAGCAGGAGACCTGATCGGTCTAGGCTATTCTAACTTTAATTAGTTCCCATTTCAGGGTTTTTCAGTTTTAGGTGCGAATAGTTGGTTTGAAAGGTGTACAACAGTAAGGAGAGTATGTTTTGTATAGGTTTTAATTGGTATTATGGTTTATATCGAGCTGAGGAGTGAATTTGATTTGGCTTAAAGTGTAGTTTTTGATCTGTTCCGTTTGCTTATGACAAGTTCAAATGGAGACTCCAGCTTTGTTAAATATGTGTATTTTAAATATTTAATTAAATATATTGATAAAGAGGATGCCTCCATTTTAACTTGCCTGTGGCAAGAGATTAATAAATGTATATTCTTGCCTTTGAACAGCAAGTATGTAGGTCAATATTAGCAATATTGAAGTATGATTTGAGCATCCCAAGTAACGCTTCTTTGAACCCAAAACATTCATGCAAATTCAGGGTTGCTGGATTCAATTTATTATTAGGGAGTCGTCCTTTTGTGTTATGTGATATATATATATACAGTATATATTGTGAGGGCGTGGTGGCTCAGCGGTCTAGCTGTATGCCTCTCACCAAGGCGGTCCAGGTTCGATTCCCGGTCAGTGCATGTGAGATTTTCGAAGTGAAATGCCATGTCCTGTGGTTCGGATTCCACGTAAAACGGAGGTCCCGTGGCTCATGATCTCAAGATTAACGGTCACGTTAAACTAGAAGCTTCCTTTTTATATATTGTGAAATTAATAAAAACATCGATACCGCTAGGCTCCCAAGTACAGGCTTCATATATGTAACAGCAGACAGTAAATTAACTATCTACAGGCGGGTAATATTTTTAACTGGTAGTAATTAAGCACTGCATTTAAATTGATTATAAAAATATTTCTATCAATGAAAGAAAATATGTAGTTTTGCCATCATAAATTAGAAGCCATAACAAACGCACACCCTATCACTGTCTTGCTTACTTCTCGTCACCATCTCGCCGCCATATTGCAAACAGCTGACCGTAAGCTCCTCCCCCGTTTCGGACGTCAATATGTTCTTTACTGAACATCTTGTTTGAAAGGAAATGTGGAGGCCATATTTATATTTATATTTTTTTATCACCAATAAAGGCGTCTTCCGTGGCGTAGTTGGTAGCATGCTGAGCTTCTATGCCCAAGGTCGCGGGGTCAAATCCGGTCGAAGTCGTCGGATTTTTTAAGAGCATTAACGATCCCTCGGTATGCCTTCCTTCGGAGGGGAAGTAAAGCTGGTCGTCCCATGTCATAGATTTATTGCATGAAAAAGAAACCTTCCACTAACTAAAGTCGTGTGAATCGAAAATGTGTAGGTTAGGTTTGATTAATGCTCTTTAGTTCCAACGTTCATCACCAGACGCTGGTTGCGATGGCATCTAGTAGTAACCAAGTTCACAGCTATGTGTCGTGGACGGTAGCATTTGGTAGCGAAAGTATGAACTACTTGAAATTATCGTCTGCAGTCCTTACTTGAATTAAAAACAGATAACACTAATACAGTCATAACAATTAACACCGGCTATCAGACAGATTCTACTCTCACCAAAAGTACACGGAGCTACATGGCCACGTTGTCGCAGCCCCTAAACTAAGGAACCAACCCAACATTCAACCAATCACAAATAACATTTTTCAGATTATTCTCTCGCATGTCCCTGTACCTTGGATTATAAAGTATTATGTTGACCTATTGAAAAGTTGCAATATCAATTGTCAATAAGGCAATACTGAAATGTGCGTTCAATGCTATGTAATATTTCCTAGTCAGTGATGCCAACATATACAACAACAGTCGAACAAAATGAGAATGCATGAAAAGATAACAAAGTTGCACTGCTTCCATTGCAGGAGAAGTGATCGTCTCCAGGAACTCTGATCAAGATGCACAGAATATAGATTGGAGTTGTGAGGTATTGCTCGTATTTGAAATTCAAATACTTCTCTTTCATTATTCCAGTGTAATTTCTCATTTCCAGGTGTAGCCTATACTATGTGGCGAAGTGCTGCGAATAGAACGACTCATCTCGGATAATTGGGACAGTCTGAGTCATTGCCGAGTTTTGATTACTGCGACTAGCACTCAATTTCCTTAGTTAACATCTCCGGAAGTTCGCATTTGTTCGCTGATTGCGAGTGCGAATGGATCTGGCAACTGAGTTAGCTAGCTTATTAGAGTCTTAATAAGGTGACTTCAGTGGCGTGGTTAGTAGGATGCTGAACTTCTATGCCCAAGATCGTGGTTTCAAACCCGGCCAAAGTCATCGGATTTTTAAGAGCGTTAAACATCGCTCAGTATGCCTTCCTTCGGAGGGAAAGTAAAGCCGGCGGGCCCATGTCATAGGTTGATGACTTTTAAAAGAACCTTCCACTAACTACAATTGCGTGAAGCTAAATTTGTAGGTTAGATTTGATTAACACTCTATTAAGTTCCTACATGCTTTCCACGGTGGGTGTGTGATTATAGTGTCGGACTACTAACCCCAAGCTTGCAGGTTCGCTCCTGGCCATGAAAGGCGACACAAATCGCGATACTCATGTCATACGTTGTTGGCATGTTAAAGAACCCATTTGAATTCAGTAGGCCGTGTTCATATTGCCAAAATTAATCTCGGGATTTTCCGCTAAAAATCTCTACTAGCAAGCGGTATAGCATTGATATCTAACCTCCTTGACATTCATAGCGCTCCAAGGAGCATTAAATTCGACACGCAAGCTGCCCTCTGGGTGTCAATTAACAAAGCTTGCACCTGGCAACCTATTGCATACGATATTATTTATTTATTTATTCGTTAATTCCCCATAAGGAGAGCGTTACAACACAATCAATTTTCATGTTTCATTCTGGACCTTTCTTCTTTTTTCCCAAAAACCTCTCATATACACACTATGTTTCCTCTTTCTCTCTTCTGTCCACCTCTTTGCTGGTTGTCTCTCTTTGGGAGTTTGCTCAAACTTCTGTAGTCTAAGTTTTTCTCTGTATTTGCTCCTGTCTGCCATGTCTTCTGTAGAGATGTTTAGTTTCTTAAGGTCTTCCACAGTTTCCTTTACCCAATTGGTTTTTAGTGTGCTATTCGTAACTATATTAAAAATTTTCTTGGTCAGTCTGTCTTCGGTCATCCTATGTATATGTCCATAAAATTTTGCCCTTCTTTTCCTTATGTTGTTTGTAATCGTCTCTGTCTGTTTGTACAGTTCTATTGTCGGTCTCTTCATCCATATTCCCTCTTTCTGAACTGGCCCGTAGATCTTTCTCAGAATTTTTCTCTCTTGTTTTTCTAATTCCTTGATTTTTGTTCGCCCCTTGATTGCTGTCGTTTCTGAAGCGTATAAGGCCTCTGGTAAGACTACTGTACGGTAGTGTCGTAATTTGGCATTGATGGAAATACTTTTTTTTATTGTAGTGGTTCCATGTAAGTCGGTATGCTTTCTGCAATTTAGCGATCCTGTCTTCATTGGATGCCAATTTCAGTCCTGTTTTCTGTATAATCTCTCCTAGATATTTGATACTTTCCACTTGTGTTATTTTTCCATACTTGGTTTCCAGTGGGTGCTTGTCTGTAGATTTTGTGTCCATGAATTGTGTTTTTTCGTATGAGATTTGTAACCCTGTTTTGGCAGAGATTTCATGTAGCGTCTCTAGAGCTTCTTTGGCTTCTTTTCTGTTATTTGTTATAATCGCTACATCATCGGCAAAGGCCAGACACTTAATGTTGACTGTCCTTTTCTGGTGTTTTGCCATTTTTATGCCTTTGACTCCTTTTTCCCATGTCTTGATTATTTTATTCAAAACTGAGTTGAATAGAATGGGTGATAAACCATCACCTTGTCGCACTCCTGTATTAATTTTGAAGGGTTCCGAGATCTCTCCCATGAATTTAACTTTGGATATTGTATTTGTTAATGTTCCTTAGATTAGTTTTCTGGACTTATTGTCGACCTTCATTTCTTCTAACGTGTTAAAAAGTGTTTCTCTATCTATGGAGTCGTACGCTTTTTGTAGTCGACGAATGTGATTGTTGTGTTCCTGGTTTTTCTCGTTGCTAGTATTGTTCTCAGGCACCAAATCTGCTCACTGCACGATCTTCCCTTCCTGAACCCTCCTTGGTATTCTCCTATCTGTGGATCTATCTGAGGCTCTATCCGTTTTAACAGGGCTTTGGAGAAAATTTTGTATGCGACGGGTAATAGTGAAATCCCTCTATAATTATTAGGGTTCGTTTTGCCTCCCTTCTTGTGGAGGGGGTGTATTAGAGTTGACTTCCATTCTTCTGGTACCTTCCCTGTTTCCCAGATGTTTTCGATGATTTTGTGTATTTTTTGTGTAACATTTTCGTGGTCTAATTTCCAGATTTCCGAAATCAATCCGTCTTCTCCAGGCGCTCTATTGTTCTGTAGTGATTTTATTATTTCCACGATTTCTTCAAGTGTTGGAGGTTTGGAATCAATGATAGGTTCTGGCTTTTCGAACTGTAATCTGTGTGTTGGTTTATCACAGTTAAGCAGTGAGTCAAAATATTGTGCCAGTATCGTACAGTTCTTTTTCGGGTTTGTCTCCAGTGTTCCGTCTTCTCTTTTGAAGCATAAGCTCGGTGGTCGATATCCTGTCATATTCTCTCTGAATGTTCTATAGAAGTTTCGTGTGTTATTTTTGGTAAAATCCTCTTCTATCTCCATGAGTCTGTTGTTATCGTAGTTTCTTTTTTCTCTGCGGATTATTCTCGAGGAGTCTTTTTGTATCTTGTTGAATTCTTCCCATTTTTCGGGTGTTCTATGGCTGTTAAATTTTTTCCAGGCTTGTATTCTATCCTCTATGGCTCTGTCACATGTCACGTTCCACCATCTGTGCTTCCTTTTCCTCGGGGGCTGCCCCATTTTTATCAGTTCTTTCATGTTTTCGGACATGTCCGTCCAGTTGTTACTCTCAATTTTCTTAAGTCCTTGTGTTATTTCTTTCTTGTTTAATTGCAAATACTCTGGGTCTGTTCTGAAAATTCTGGTTGTTCTCTTAGTTTGTCTGAAATTCTCCGAGGGCACTGTTTGGAGATTTCCAAGTCCATAGTTTCTTGTAGGGTTTCTGGAATTGTGTTGACATGTTTTTGAGGTCAAAATTCCTACAGAAGTTTATCAAATTCTCTCCATTCTTGTTTGTCCTATGGTGCGCTGTATGTTTTCCTGTTGTGTCTCTGAATTTTCTTTCGCGGCCTAATTGTGCATTAAAATCACCAAGCAATAATTTTACATGCTTAGTGGGGATTTTGTTGGTGATTTCTTCTAAGTCTTCCCAGAATTCTTCTATCATCTGTGGATTTTTGTTATTGTAGTTATTTGTGAGGGCATGAGCATTGATTATTGTATACGCTTTGTTACCAGAACGTATCGTAAGTGTGGACATTTTTTCAGATTTTGAGGTGAAATCTATTACAGAGTCCAATATTGAGTTGTGGACTACAAAACCTGTTCCGAAGAGATTGAGACTTTTTCCTGGAATAGTTATGACTGGTTTCCCCTTGTATATTCTGTAACTTTCCGAATCGAAGTGATTCTCATCTGTGAATCTCGTTTCCTGTATAGCCAGTATTCTGATATTGAATGTGTCCATGATGTTTGTTAGTTGTTTCACTTTACCTAGTTTCAGGAGTGTGTTTACGTTGAGTGTTCCCATGTAAAATATTCTCTTAGTTTTGAGGGTTTTTGAGAAGCAATTCTCCTCTTCATGACATACCTGATCCCCTGGAATCCGATGATCAGGTACAATACCCAGTTTTATTGACTGGGGCCCAGGGTAGTGTGTTCGTTCACGTCGTTCTGTCATGATTATTGATTTATGTTCAAGTTGTGGTGGTGAAACCCCAAGGGATCTCACAGAATTACGACTGGAGTTTTGAATTCCAGAAGATTGGATCACAGCCGGGCTCACAGAGCTAACAGACGCCGACCAGAGTACCGGTGGTTACCACACAGACGTGTCTGGATTTAAAATTTTCACCTAGTAACCCTAGGCAGGGGCCCTCACAGGGTGCTGCCATCCGGAGCCAGATGGACCCAGGTTTTTTAACGAGGTGTTACTCCTCCCCCTCCTCCTTCCTCAACACTTGCGTGATGAGGCCCCGGGCTTGGGACCGGCACTGGCGGAGTTCATACGATATTATTATTATTATTATTATAGTTCCAACATTCACTGCCTGGGGCTGGTTGCGGTGGCATCTAGTAGCCAAGTTCACAGCTAGGTGTCGTTAACGGTAGCATTTGGTAGCAAATGTAGGAACTACTTGAAATTGATCGTCTGCAGTCCTTACTTGAATTACAGATAACACACACTAATACAGCCATCACAATTAACACCGGTTATCAGACAGATTCTACACACACCCAAAGTACACGGGGCTACATGACCGCGTTGTAGCAGCCCCTAAACTGAGGAACCAACCAAAATTCGATGAAATTAAAACACAACTCTGAATAGAATCCAGAACACATTCATTAATACTGTACTCTTGAATCCGAAAGATATGATGCCCATTTTACTGTAGTTCGTGGTATACTGTAGAAGAGAATTGAGAGAAGGTACTGTTCCGCATTGCGGATATCTGAATTAGAAGGGACCACCTCAGTGTGCGTGACCAGAGCAAAACTACGGGATTTATTACAAGGGAATACAAATGCACATACTCTCCACGTCTGCCTGGGCTTGTTTATACCAGTCATTATGATCCCCAATTACAACAAAACGGAATACCTCACATTAGAGAATAATAGTGGTGAGAAACTACAGATCGGAAAAGCAGAAATTCAAACAGTCACTAAATTTAAATATTTGGGTTTAATAAGAGAAGCTGGGGGAACAAGCTCATCTGAAATTGAGAAAAGAGTAAATGAGGCTAGGAGAACAATTGGAGAATTAAATTCCGGTTTAAGGAGCAGACATATTTTAAACAACACTAACAAACTTATTTACAGTTCCTTGGTATAAAGTATTTTGTTATATGGAGCAGAAACTTGGACGTTAAACAGAACGACAAGCAAACAAATTATTAGTAACAGAGATGGATTATTGGAGGAGGGGGGCAAGAAAATCAAGATTGGATAAAATAGAAACACGAGAATCAGAGCAATTATTCATGTAAAAAAATAATACTAGAAGTGGTTGAAGAAAGAAGATCACAATGGTTTGGACATGTGAAAAGGATGCAGAATAGCAGAATTCCAAATTTAATGTTACATTGGCAAGCTGAAGACAAACGGAAATGGGGTGAATCAAGAGAAGAATGGATGGATGGTGTAAAGAGAAGCCTGGCTACCAGAGGCTTAACCGAGGAAGATTCTGAAGACCGAAATTTGTGGAGGAGTAGAGTATTTCTGGGTTGAAGGAAATCTACTGTATTGTAGAAATTTCCTAATAAGGAAGATTATGATCCCCAACATTGAGCATCATACAGTTTCTGACCTCGGCTCTTATTCTCCAGGCTTTCTACCAGAAGGCTGAGGAGGCCTTCTTATTCCGGGATACTGGTTACCTCGTGGCGTGGCTGTCACCGCGGAGGCCTGGGTTCGATTCCCGGCTCAGCCAATAAATTCATTTCTGGTCTGAGTGTTGCAACGGCATACACTCAGCTCGTGATGCAAAACTGAGAAGAGGTGGGTACGATTCCCACCTCAGCCATCTTGGAAGTGGTTTCCGTGGTTTACTATTTCTTCACCAGGCAATTGCTGGGATGGTTCCTAACTTAAGGCCATGGCAGCCTCCTTCCTCATCCTCACCTGAATGACAAATGAAAATGAAAATCCACAGCCTGCTTCCAGTCTCCGACCGGGTCAGGGAATGGAATGAATGAAGCCCCCATCTAGCGGTGAGGATATGAACTGGGCCGGCTGCCGAAGCCTGTCGCACTCCCCTGGGGCAATGATTAAATGAATGACAGATGAAATGAAATGATATGGAGAGTGTTGCTGGAATGAAATTGTGACAGGGAAAACCGGAGTACCCGGAGGAAAACCTGTCTGCCTCCGCTTTGTCCAGCACAAATCTCACATGGAGTGACTGGGATTTGAACCACGGACCGAGCGGTGAGAGGCCGGCGTGCTGCCGCCTAAGCTATGAAGGCCCTGAATGAAAAATCAGCATAGCAAACACTCGTATCGAGTAGGTTGGCCTTCCAATCCGGAATGTTTCTTCATGGGAGAGTTCCCGGTAAGGCCTCCGCGTTCCTTCCATTTCTTTCTAATGTGCTCTCTGTCTTTTCTGCGCTGCCTCTTATCTTCTACCATTCGTCGGCGGTTTCCTATTGAACCATGACAAATACAGGCACACCAATAATCCAGGTTAGCAGACAAATTCTACACACACACACACGTACACGGGGCTAAAGTACCACGTTGTCCTAGCCGCTGAATATATCAACAACAACAACAACAACAACAACAACAACAACAACAACAACAACAACTCATTCCGGGATAAGAGTCTGCGAAGCTGTACGCCTCATGTTGTAGTGGGTAGCTCTGTTATCTCCCCCACCGCGGAGGCCTGGGGTCGATTCCTGGTTAATGCATGGGGGATTTTTGAGGGGAAATGTCACATCTGGTAGCTTGGATTCTACGTAAAATAGGAAACTGAAGGATTTATAATCGCGAGATTAATAGACTCATAAAACTACAGGCTTCCTTGCTTCAAAATATTGTGTACAGTATGGAGAACATAGATTCAGTCCCTACAAACAGTCTACTATTACTACTAATTCTGTGTCATTCAACTAATCACGGACATCATCACCTGATTCTAGAAGCCACCATAAAAGCGCCTCTCCATCTAACACTTGAATCGCTGCTGGAGCATTGCCCAGTGTTGTGTGAATGGTATAACGCGGCTAACGGAACAATAGGAGATTCGGGTTCGAATCCCGACATTTTCAAGTCTTACTCAACACTTATGACCGCTCCAAGAGAAATTATGTCCTAAAGACATTTCTATATATCAAAAACAACAACAACAATAGTAATAATAATAATCTGAGCGTAATATCCTAGAGGGACGTAGACGATGCTATCAGAGACCTTTAACCAGACATTCTGAGTTAGAGTTTACGTGAGGTAGGGTTACCAATTCTTTTTCACTCCTTTTACTGACCCAGCATTCATCAGGTTTCTATTTGACATCAATAGGTCGGGATAAGCCATAGCAAGGTTTTTGAATTTCTTGGAAGAGGCGAGGATCAAACCTAGATCCTCAGGGTTGCCAGCCAACAACGCTAGCCACTACACTTTGAGACAATTCGTTGAAAGTATAGCAACGTATTTAATTTACATAATATCTGATGATGATTGTAATGAAGGGGGCCCGGAATATTTTGCACTTAACTTTTCAGAAATATGTTTTTATGTGCTTAAAAGGGGAATATATGTGATTAGGTTTCCAAAATATTTTATTAAATTTGTATCATATTTTCGTCCCCCAATTATTCGAAGAATAGTTGAAACGTCCAGCTGCTTAATAGGGGAGGTACACCTTCACAAGTGTAAAAGCCACAGATAAAATAGTTTTCCTCGGTATTCCTTTGTTCTGTTGATATGAAAGTTTGCACACTCCGAGAACTGTCCTATATCTTTAGTTTTCAACTTGAATATTTGCAATTAACTCTCCCTAGGAATTAAAAAAATAATTTAAAAAAATTGGACTAATTTATACATTGATCATGCTTTGCCTCGATAATTTCTATATTTGTTTTTAATAACTAGGGGAAGTTAATTGCAAATATAACAGCTGATTAATAACAATTAATTGCAAATATTGAAGTTGAAAACTAAATATAAAGGACAGTTCTTGGAGTGTGCAAAATATCATATCAACAGAACAAAGGGATACCGAGGAAAACTATTTTAAATATCTGTGGTTTTTACACTTGTAAAGGTGTACCTCCCCCCTTAATTAATCCAGTCCACAGTACAAATGTTCCCGCTTAATAGATCGGGGCTTTCCTGACAATTTGCTGGACCAGATTGCTTATCGAGAAGCAAACGTTGTGTTGGCTTCTTTAACGATGCTCATTTCACGTGTTGTAGCAGTTATTAATGCCCCATGTTGGTAGCGACAAATGTAACAGTTTCGCTAGCCCACACGTTGAGCGACAAGTGTAACGGTTTGGCTGCCCCTAACTGTTGGGTGATAAATGTAACTGTTTACCTTTGCCTAAGCTATGTTGTTTTAATGGGCGCCAAGACCTCAACGCAATGCTGAAATCTAAATTTGTATTTAACAACGTCTAGCTCTGGTAGAACACCTTCAAGAATCTATTCACTCAGATCGTGGTATGATTTGATCATTAACCCAACAAACAATTGTATCAGGAGAAGGAATTGGTCTATATCTAATGCTACCTACTGAAAGCAAAGATTGTATTGTAAAAGAATTGAATTTATTATATAAAACAAGTATAGCAAAATTAATATTAATAATAAGTTTAAAATTTAAATTGGAGCGTTGCGATTTTAATATTACCGATAGAAAATTGCGTGAAAACGGAGTCTGATAAATTATTGATTTTACTCTTATTCCCAAGCTATGAAGTTACTGAAATATGAAATATAAAACAAAGAGAAATGAGAGATTGCGTATTTCTACGTCATTCGCGCTTACCACTGGAAATTGCCAAAGCATTTCCCTCGTACTGGATGATGCTGTGTGCTTCCCACAGTCTCCTGGACGTCGTCATCTCCGTCGATATTTGATGATATAATTGTAGATTTGGTGACTTTATGGTCCTAATATCGGAGCCATACCCTCGTACAACCAAACTGGTTAAGGTTTAAACAGATAGTTCTCCACTCCCCGGAACATTGGAGCGACACACACTTGCAACCGAACTAGTCAAGTCTTTCACAGATTGTCCCCCACTCCACGGAACATCGGAGCGACTCCCGCGTGCAACCATACTCGGCAAGTTCTACACAGATTGTCCTCGTTCCACGGCGCGCCGAACGATATATGCACACGTCGGCTCCCCACCTCGGTACCGACTTCCAGCTTACGTGGTCTCCACTGATTGGCTGCTCCCCACGTGCTACTACCCCTTCTCTGGCTCATTACACACGGCGCGCGGATGATGAAGTCGATTTCCGTTCCAACTATCCGCCTTTCCTTGACGCTGCGACCCAAGCTTGCGTAATACTTCTTGACAAGAATCAGCCTGTATTTGAATTTCCAGTGAGTCATGTCTCTCATAATATCCTAACTGACGAAACTCCGCAAAATTCCGTAATCACATAATTTTCTATGATATTGTCGTTCGTAATAATTTGCTTGATAGCGTTTTCTAAGACATAGAAAACCTATCTGTATGCTTATAATTTTTATAAAATGCTCCGAAAATATCTTAATAATAATTATGAAAATCCACAGCCTGCTTCCAGTCTCCGACGGGTCAGGAATGGAATGAATGAAGCCCCCATCTAGCGGCGAGGATATGAACTGTGCCGGCTGCCGAGGCCTGACGCACTCCTCTGGGACAATGATTAAATGAATGACAGATGAAATGAAATGATAGTGGAGAGTGTTGCTGGAATGAAATTATGACAGGGAAAACCGGAGTACCCGGAGAAAAACCTGTCTGCCTCCGTTTTGTCCAGCACAGATCTCACATGGAGTGACCGGGATTTGAACCACGGACCCAGTGGTGAGAGGCCGGCGTGCTGCCGCATAAGCCACGGACGCATGGCATCTTAATAATAATTATAATAAATTAATAATAATAATAAATTAACATGAAAAATTCTCTTGGCTGAACAATTCGCCGCGTAAATAAATATAGAATGGCTTCCTACTGACTTATGCCAGTGGCATAAAAACCCTCGAAAAACACGTTACAGTGTTTTGCTGTCGCAATATGTTGCATAACATGTGAACGCGTGTCGGCAGCTACAGGTGTCTCACAGATGTTGCAAAATAATACAGTTCCGTCAGTTTTGAAAACGTTTCCGATCTCCCGCACTAAACGATTCAAAGTAACACTCTTCGCACCTTTGGGACGCATCGTATTCGTTGAAACGAGCACGCCACTCTGTCAGTATACTCACAAGTTTCGCAGACCGTTGTGATTTCAAGTACAATTTCCCGTCAAGGTATGGACTAGTGGAGGCTTAATGAGACTGTTGACTCCATTGAACTGTAGGTACTACTGGAACAACTCCTCCCATGGTAACCCTCGCTGAAAACTGCTTCCTGGTCATCGCCTCCATGACGTGCACTACCAGGCGTAACTAGTCGCACCAAAAACTGCCATACCATTGAACTCTAGGTTGCAAATCAGCTGATATGCCATGATTCTTTTCATATATTTGATCGTACGTACATCTGTGAACGATATATGTATGGTATTTTCCAATAATACGGTAGGTTTACGGTCTAATTTAATTTCGAATTGAGATTTGTAATGAAGTAGCCTATTCTGCGTTTATGGATACGTCTTACATCAAATTTTGACATAATAGGCCTAAATAGCATATGACAAATACACGTAGGCCCTATTATAGGTTATTAGTTATTAGTCACAAAATTATAACCTAGCCCTAGCTTATATTACAGATTTCCATGGCAACGTCCAGATGTATTAAAGGAATGGGTTTTATCTGCGAAGAATTTTATAAATTATGCTACTTGTTTCATTCAAATAGAAACAAACCACTGCTTAAAGATGATGCAGTACCTGCAATTTTCAATTTCCCACAGCATATGCATCAGCCACCCAAGAAAAGACCGAGAGTTATTGAACGGCAAGTACAAGTTGAAGTATGTAGACCTAGACCTAATATTTACTGTTCCTTTTTTCATTAGCATAGGCATACAATTTCACATTTTCCAGTATACTTTTATGATGTCAGTCTTGGAGATAATAAAAAGAATTGGGCGTACGGGATCTTCCCTGCAGGAACCTGTTCGTTTGCTGTATGACTTACAGTATGTGAGGTCTAAGTTTCGACCTGCTTTGAAGAAAAAGAAGCTTGTAGCTTTACGTGACCGTTAATCTTGTGATCATGAGCCAAGGGACCTCCATTTTACGTGGAATCCGAACCACAGAACATGGCATTTCACTTCGAAAATCTCACATGCAATGACCTGGATTTGAACCCGGTCCATCTTGGTGAGAGGCGAATAGCTTGACCACTGCGCCACCACGCCCCATTGCTTTGAAGAATATTGAACATTTGGTTGTTTTGTAAAAATAAACTATGTATTTCTGTTCACTAAGCATTTATTTAATTGTTTAGTTGTAGGCTTATGCATATTCACACACATATGTATGCTGCCTTTAAGTTATTAAAAATGTTGAATACCAATTACCATATTTTATGTTCTGTATTCTTAGTAATTTCCTGTCTAACCTTATTTTTATTGTATTTTAATGTGCGTATGGCTTGTATTTTGTGCCAGTAGGCCTATATTTATTGTGTATGCTGCCTTTGATCTAAGGATAAAGATGATGAACAATCAGACTGCAATATAATATTTTATGTTGGCGTATATTCCTAGCCATTTTAAGTATCAAATTACTATGATATTTTGAAATATGTATTTCGGCGTAAGTTCCGTTTAGTTTACCGTTCACCTAAATGTTTAAAAGTACCTCTTTTACTCGTATCTCGTCGTACGTACATCAACCTTGTGTTCGTATACGTCAAACTCGCCTCCTTGACGTGCACTACCAGGCGTAACTAGTCGCACCAAAAGCCGCACTCTGCTCCCATACAGTCGGCATTCCAGTATTACCTAGAGTTCAATGGTTGACTCCAGCCCCCCTGAATGCCTCACTCTAACAAATGACCGGGGAACTCCTGTCTTGAAATACTACTACAATGCAGAGACAAGGGTGCACTGTCGAAATAGAGCAGGAAATGTGGGCAACAGTCAACTAAGAAGTACAACATACCACCAAATGTAGGAAATATATACTTCTTCTTCTTTTGCTTTAGCGTTTGTCCCGCCTCGTGGCAGGATCTGCTATTTGAATCCGCTGTTTCCACTTTACTCGGTCATGGGCCATGTCCGGATGTAGGTTGACGCTTTTCAGATCCCTGGTCAGTGTATCGGCCCAACGTTGTCTCGGTCGCCCCTTTGGTCTTTTTCCGGCGACCTCCAGTGTGTAGCCCTGTTTTGCAATGGTGTCTGCTGACCGTAGCACATGTCCAAACCATCGCACTCGCAGACGACCCTAACGCATTTTGATGTTGATTGCCGCGATACCAAATCGTTCCCCTATTCTTTCATTGGGGATGTGATCCAACTTAGCAATTCCAGCTGTACATCTAAGCATCTTGGTCTCCATGACACTCAGCCGACGTTCCGCTTCCTTCGTGGTCGGCCAACATTCAGTACTATAAAGCGCCACGGGACGAATGACAGTGCGACAACTCTTCGATTTTTGGTGGTCTTTCATCTGGCGATCGCACATGACACCTGTCGTTGTTCGCTACTTCATCCACGCAGCATTAATTCTTACGTTGACCTCCTCGGTGAGACGACCTTCAGCAGTTATCGTAGAGCCAAGATACTTAATTTTGTCGTTCGAGGCAGGTCATCGCCGTCGACATGGATTGTTCCGATTACTCCTGCATCCGTCATATAGGCTATTCTGTTGTAGGAAATATGTACTTATGAATAAATAAGCCAGAATATGTACTTATTTATAAAATCGACAAAAATATGCGAATAAATAGAAAATATTTAGTTAAATAAAAATATTCAAACACATAACTATCCAAGTCTTAGTAATGAATAAGGCCCGGAAGTTCATGCAAAATTATATTTTTGCATATTTATGCATATTTTGGTTCTTTTGGCACAATGCATCGTATTTTTCTCCTTTGCATGTTTAAGTGCATATCTCTGCTTGAGAAGGGCGTACATTCTAATTTCCTATTGTTTTAAAGCGCTTTTTGTTACTTCATGTTCATAAAGTTGCGTATTTAGATTCGGACTCCGAGAGTCTATCACAGAATAATACTGAAATTATTTTAATACCTAGTACGTTTCAGTCCTTTTTACAAGTTACAGTATTATCAATTATTTTTATTCAGCATTAATTTATTTAAAAGAAAATCCAATGGCTATTAAAATTATTCAAGTTATACTTAAAAATTTACATATTAAAATAATTATTGATGGTCAACACTGCTTAATAATAATAATAATAATAATAATAATAATAATAATAATAATAATAATAATATCGTATGGCCTCGGGTGCCGGGTGCAAGCTTTGTTATTTGACACCCAAAGGGTAAGCTTGCATGTCGAATTTCGTTGTTCCTTGAATCACTATGAAATTCAAGGAGGTTATATATCTAATCTCCTTGAACACTATAGCGCTTTCTAGTAGAGAAATGAGGAACTTTGTGTTGGCGGTAAATCCCGAGATTAATTTTGTCATTATGAACACGCCCTACTGAATTCAAATGGGCTCTTTGACATGCCAACATCGTATGACATGGTGTCGTAATTTTTGCCGCCTTTCAAAACTCACTTACCACGGCCAGGAACAAACCTGCAAGCTTGGGGTTAGTAATCCGACACGTTGACCACTCACTCACCGTGGCAAGCAACACTGCTTGAAGTTCCATAAAATAACATTACCTACCATTTAAAACTGTTTCCTAGTTGAGATATTTTAAAAAAGGTGTAAGCTAGTTATAAGTCCGTCTGTTAAATTTTAAAAAAAATCGAGTTTACCCTCCAGGGTGGTGGCTCCCACGGACTCAGCTAGGGAACTCACCCCTACCGCCATTTTCAGGCAGTGTCCTAGAGCTGAGAACATCTAAGCAAAGTGGATACAACTTGTGAGGTGGGATTACCCCCTCGCCCAGACGGCCTCACCTGCAAAGCGAACAGGGCCCTCGTGAGGGAAGGGAATGGAAGGTTAGGATGAATAGGCAAGGAAGAGGGAAGGAGTTGGCCGTGGCCTTACAGTAGGGACCATCCCGGCATTTGCCCGAAGACGAAGTGGGAAACCACGGAAAACCACTTCGAGGATGGCTGAGGTGGGAATCGAACCCCCTCGACTCCTCATTTGGGCCACCCGAGGCCGAGTAGACCCCGTTTCAGTCCTCATACCACTTTTCAAATTTCATGGCAGAGCCGGGAATCGAACCCAGGACCTCCTGGGCGGCAGCTAACCACGCTGACCGCTACGCTACGGAGGCGACTTCCGTCTGCTCATATTTCTTCATATTCAAAATAGAAACGCTAAAGAGTACGGAGTGATCGTAATTGCCGTAGTTATTTCAGTGCAAATTTTTTGAAACGTGGTGAATATCTGACCAATAATTAGTGCATTTTGCATGCATATTTATTCATTTAATAGTAATGAATAGTTTGTTAAGGTGTGGAACATTGAGGTCATCTGCTCAGAGTTATTATATTCCTCCAGACGAATAGCATTGACAACGGGGATAATATTGTTTATTCCTTCAAAGGAATGAAACTGAAACGAACAGATGCTGTGTGAATAATCTCTAGTAGCGTGCCTGTGAACGAGTGATCACACATATCTATTCCATGTAAGTCCACATTCATTTTGAAATGCTCTCACGATTGACATTCCTCACGCGTATCAATGACATTTATTTCAAATTAAATCCTCTCCAAATCCTCCTCGTCCAGTTCCAATAGCGGCAATGAAATATTTTAAATTAATGTTCCAATGTGAAATGTATCTGTGGCTCCGAAACGTTCATTACTACAACATTGACGGACTAGCGAACCCGGGCGAGAAATCTCGCATGTTCAAAACCCACACTTTCCCCAATAGGTTTATAATGAGAGACTTAAGGAGAAACGTTGTTATGTTTTTATTTCAACCAAATTATTATAGAACACTCTTTACATTTCAGTTAGAATTCCAAGTTCTACGTTCCCTAACTTAAAAAGGCAATCACTGAAAATTGGATCATCATACCACTCAGCGGTTATTCGATATTTATGAAATTATACGATTTGAGCACTCATTCCGTTGATTTACTGTTTCTGAAATTCATGCAAAATGGAAAGACCTCTGAATATTAAAATGACATGAAACTGGTGTCACAGCGGCCAAAATGTGATGTGGACAGCAATTATGGTGCGTATTTTCCTACAGCAACAGTATATGCAAATCGCACACTTCGTACATTAAAAAAGTCATATTTTAAAGAAATTATAGATATTTATGAAATTAGAGTGCAATTCGTCACTGCTAATGTCTATTCTCTTTCATTTGAATGCTCATTTTTCACGATCGGTCGCTTGTGAGCGCAGGAGGGATCTATACTACTGAAATAATATATAGGCCTACGATGAAATGGAATTTATCATTGCAATGGACATCTTCGTCTTTTTTTTTCCTTATCCGCCGGCGCAGCCGTGCTCATTAAATCGTGCATCACGGCCATGTGGGCAGTTGCAGCAAGTCCGAAGTCACAGGTTCGAATCCCGGTGCTAACAGTGGCTATTCTGAGTATGCTTTATCCTCGGTGTTTTCCACACTCCCTCCAGGTAAGTGCCGGGATAGTACCTTACTCGTATTTCACGTCCCGGGGCAACTACCTCATCCCTGTCCCGAATAGAGTTACATTATTGTTAGCCGAGTATTTTTACAGCATCCTAAATATGTAAAAGGGTCGTGGTGGCGCAGCGGTCAAGTTGTATGCCTCTCACCAAGGTAAACCGGGTTTGATTCCAGGTCAATACATTTGAGATTTTTGATGTGAATTGCTACGTCCTGTGGTTCGGATTCCACGCAAAAATGAGGTCCCGTGGCTCATGATCGCAAGATTTACGGTCACGTAAAACTACAAACTTCCTTCCTAAATATGTACATACACTGTGAGTGAAAGCAGAATTGAGCATAAAATGCCCATAGCACAGGGGTGTCTCTGCCACCACATTAACTTATATACGAAACTAGCTGAAGTGCCCGTGCTTCGCTACGCGCCATAAATAAATTAAAATGTGAAGGTGACAGTTAAAACAGGGGATAGGTGAGGTGCTGCGCAGAGGGAGATTAAGGATGGAATATTTTGTCCAACTACACCACTCGGCGTTGACCGTATTTTATAGCACAAATTTAGGTTTTACTCGCTAACAGTTGGAGATACCTTTCGGATAGAAAATGTAATTTTCTACCTCGTATATGCCATAAAAAGTTTGCTATTTCTTAGCGTTCTCTTTTTATTTGAAATGGAAATATGAAAGTTTGAAACCAAAGGGTGTAGTGACGTCACTAAAATGGTCGCCATCTTTAAATAGTGCAAAGTATTCAAATCAAAAGTAATCTATATGTTAACCAGGTAAATCAGCTACTTCCATGTAAAATTCATGTAAATCGGACCAGTGGTACTTGCGTGATTGAGTAATACACAGACACACACCATCTCATTTTTAGCCTCGCTTCGCTCGCGTCATAGTCGTGTCGTATTGTTATTCAATGATGTGCAGGTTTAACCCCGTTAACACCCCTTTAGAACCTGAATATCCAAAAATCCCTCCTTAGTAGACGTTTTCGACCCACAACAAACATATCCCCAAAATATAATTCTTCTAACTTTAATAATTTTGGTTGGTCGATAAGAGTGAACATCCAAGAATCCTTCCTTAGTGGACGTTTTTCTTCCGTAATTTCACCCCTCCCCGTAGGCCCCTTAAATTGCATGTATGAAAAAAACGGTCGAACATCTATTTTTATTTATTTATTTATTTATTTATTTTTAAGCTGATTGATTTCCCCAGAGTTTCAAACTCCTCGCATATGTCGTTTAAAAGATACACGCTCCGTTAAGAATCTTTCAACCCCCACTTTTCATCCCTTTCACCTCATAATATACACTACATCGAAAAACCATTAGACATGTGTCAGCTTATTTTTAATGATTAGTATATATGCCAAGTATCACATCCCCAAATGAAACCACTCGTGAGATATTGTTATTCAGTGAAATGCACGTTTACACCCTTAACACCACTTTAGAACCTGAATATCCAAAACTCTTTCCTTAGTGGACGTTTTCGACATACAACGAACATATCCCCAAAATTTCATGTTTCTAACTTCAATAATTTTGGCTGGGCGATGATGAGTGAGTGAGTCAGTCAGGACATTTTCTTTCATTTATTTTTGATAATTTCACCCCTCTTCATGAACCCCTTAAATTGGATTTATGAAAAAAATCGGTCGAACACCGATTTACTTATTTAAAGTTGTTTTCCCCCTGAGTTTGATGAGTGAGTAAGTGAGTCAATCAGTTAGGACACTTTCTTTCCTGTTCTTTTCCCCCCCCCAGAAATTCACCCCTCTCCAAGGGCCCCTTAAATTTGATTTATGAAAAAACGGTCGAACACCCATTTACTTGTATCTTAAGCTGTCTTTTCCCGCCGAATTTCAATCTTCTCGCCTGTGTCGTTTCAGAGATACACGCTCCGTTATGAATCCCTCAACCCCCAATTTTCATCCCTATCACCTCATAATATACCATATCGATAAACTCTTAGATATACGTCTGATTATTTTTAATGATTAGTTTATATACCGAATATCACATCCCCAAAGAAACAACTCATGAAATATCGTTATTCAATGAAATGCACCCGAATAAACAAAAAACATTCCTTAGTTGACGTTTTCGACATACAGGGAACATATTCCCAAAATTTCATTTTTCCAACTTTTATAGTTTTCACTGGGCGTGATGAGTGAGTGAGTCAGACAGGACATTTTCTTTCAATTATTTTTACCAGAATTTCACCCCTCCCCATGGGCCCTTAAATTAATTTATGAAAAAACGGTCGAACACCGATTTACTTATTTGTTTAGCTGATTTTTTTCGCTGAGTTTCAAATTTCTCGCCTATGTCGTTCAAGAGATAGGCCTACACGCTCCGTTAGGAATCCTTCAACCCCCACTATTCACCCCTTTCACCTCATAATAATACACCACATCGAAAAACCCTTAGACATATGTCTGCTTATTTTTAATGATTAGTTTATATGCCGAGTATCACATCCACAAATGAAACCACTCGTGAGATATTGTTATTCAATGAAATGCAGGTTTAACCCCTTAAGACCCCTTTAGAGCCTGAATATCCAAAAACCCTCCCTTAGTGTACGGTTTTGACATACAACGAACGTATCCCCAAAATGCCATGTTTCCAACTTCAATACTTTTGGCTGGGCGATGATGAGTGAGTGAATGAGTCAGGACATTTTCTTTCATTTGTTTTTCTTCAGAATTTCACCCCTCCCGATGAACCCCTTCAATTTGATTGATAAAAAACTGTCGAATAGCTATTTACTTACTTACTTACTTTAAAGCATTTTTCCCCCTGAGTTTGATGAGTGAGTCAGTCAGTCAAACAGTTAGGACACTTTCTTTCCTGTTTCCCCCCCCCCCTCCCCCAGAATTTCACCCCTCCCCATGGGCCCCTTAAAATGGATTTATGAAAAAACGGTCAAACACATATTTACTTATTTTTATGCTGTTTTTTTCCGCTGAGTTTCAAACTCCTCGCCTATGTCGTTTAAGAGATACACGCTCCGTTAGGAATCTTTCAATCCCAACTTTTCACCCCTTTCACCTCATAATATACACCACATCGAAAAACCCTCAGAAACGTGTAATCTTACTTTTTAATGATGAGTTTATATGCCATGTATCACATCCCCCAATGAAACCAATCGGGAGATATTGTTATTCAATGAAATTCAGGTTTAACCCCCTTAAGACCCCTTTAGAACCTGAATATCCGAAAATCCTCCCTTAGTAGACGGTTTTGACATACAATGAACATATCCCCAAACTGTCATGTTTCTAACTTCAATAATTTTGGCTGGGCGATGAAGAGCGAGTGATGATGATGATGATAATTGTTTTTTTAAGGGGCCTAACATCTAGGTTATCGGCCCCTAATGAGTGAGTGAGTGAGTGAGTGAGTGAGTTAGCCAGGACATTTTCTTTCAATTTTCTTTTTTCAGAATTTCACCCCTCCCCATGAACCCCTTAAATTTGATTTATGAAAAAAAAGCTGTCGAACAGCTATTTACTTACTTTAAGGCAGTTTTCCCCCCTGAGTTTGATGAGTGAGTCAGTCAGATAATCAGTTAGGACACTTTCTTTCCTGTTCCTCCCCCCCCAGAATGTCACCCCTCCCCATGGGCCCCTTAAATTGGATTTATGAATAAACGGTCAAACACATATTTACTTATTTTTTATGCTGATTTTTTCCGCTGAGTTTCAAACTCCTCGCCTATGTCGTTTAAGAGATACACGCTCCGTTAGGAATCTTTCAATCCCCACTTTTCACCCCCTTCACCTCATAATACTGTATACGCCACATCGAAAAACCCTCAGACTCGTGTCTTCTTATATTTAATGATGAGTTTATGTGCCGAGTATCACATCCCCCAGTGAAACCAATCGGGAGATATTGCTATTCAATGAAATGCAGGTCAACCCCATTAACACCCCTTTAGAACCAGAATATACAAAAATCCTCTCTTAGTGGGCATTTGCGGCCCTTGAGGAAGCAGCATACCAAATTTCATTTCAATCCGTTCGGTGGTTTCTGAGATTTCGTGATGAATGAATGAGTGAGTGAGTGAGTGAGTGGTATATGACAAATATATAGTAGAATATAGTGTCAATCCTTTGTTATGCTAAACTCGGTTGACAGTGCTGTGTGAGTAGGTGAGTAACTAACGGGATTTCAAGTAAAGATCCTCATTTTCTATACCGGTAGTGCAGAGCGCAACTGGCATCCAGACGGCCGTGTCTCGACTTGAGCTATGTTGCCATGGAAACTATCTGCCTTGCCATTCCTTCATGAGTATATTTTATGATTTGATTAGCCTGTGCTTGAGTGCAAAAGGGCCGAAATCAGAAGAATAAGAAAGACTATCGAAAATTCATGTAGCCAGCGGTTCCTTCTGGGTCCTAAACTATGTGTATGCAAAATTTGGTTGAGATTGGTGGAACGGTGTAGATTTGTATACGGAACAGATCCACAAACATACATACATACAGACTTTCACTTTTATATATATACGAAATAAACATTCACATAAGCACACAGCCATAATGTAAAATAAATAAATAAATAAATAAATAAATAAATAAATAAATAAATAAATAAATAAATAAATAAATAAATAAATAAATAAATAAATAAATAAATGAAAAAATAAATAAATAAATAAATAAATAAAATAAATGTATAAATAAATAAATTAATAAATAAATAAGTAAATAAATAAGTAAATAAATAAATAAATAAGTAAATAAATGAATAAATCAATAAATATATAAATAAATGAATAAATAAATAAATAAATAAATAAATAAATAAGTAAATAAATAAATAAGTAAACAAATAAATAAGTAAATAAATAAGCAAATAAATAAATAAGTAAATAAATGAATGAATGAATAAATAAATAAATAAGTAAACAAATAAATAAGTAAATAAATAAGAAAATAAATAAATAAGTAAATAAATAAATAAGTAAATAAATGAATGAATAAATAAATGAATAATTAGTAAATAAGTAAATAAATAAATAAGTAAATAAATGAATGAATAAATAAGTAAATAAATAAGTAAATAAATACATAAATAAATAAATAAATAAGCAAACAAATAAATAAGTAAATAAATAAATAAGTAAATAAATTAATGAATGAATAAATAAGTAAATAAATAAATAAGTAAATAAATGAAGAATGAATAAAAAAGTAAATAAATAAATAAGTAAATAAATGAATGAATAAATAAGTAAATAAATAAATAAGTAAATGAATGAATGAATAAATAAGTAAATAAATATATAAATAAATAAATGAATAAATAAGTAAACAAATAAATAAGTAAATAAATGAATGAATAAATAAATAAGTAATAAATAAGTAAATAAATAAATAAATAAATAAGTAAACAAATAAATAAATTTACAACAAGTAATCTCTTAGTTCTCAGGAGACCTTTGAGCTTTGAACACATTACTACATCCATCACAGATGTACAGGTCATCGGACTAGTTAAACACACACCCAACAACACGGGGCTGATGACCGAGTTGTCCCAAGCTCCAAGAATGAATTAACAACTACAAGTACTACAATCACAACCACAACAACAACAATAACAACACTTTTGTCCTCCTTATTCAGTCAATTTCTATGTTATCATACCGTTAGTTAATGTTGTTCTCAGGGACGGAACAGCGAGGTCATATGCCCCTTCTATGCAATCAGGATTGAGGCAAGTTTGTTTATTGTGTAGTCATTTGGAAGTTTCGCGACTACGTGGTCTTGTAGTCCCGTGTATATGGATGTGCTCGATTTTTTTTCTGATAACTGGTGTTGTTGTGATGACCGTATCAATGTGTGTATTTGTAATTGGGGCTTGGGTTTGACACGAGACGGCCATGGCTTTATTTTAGGTATCTGGAGTAGAATTGAGAAACCACGGAAAATCACTTCTATTAAGGCTGAGGTGTATATCGAACCCATCTCTTCACACGAGGACTCAGACTTTGAATTAATTGACTCTCTAATCGCATGTATTTTTTTCAGGTTGTTTTATTTCGCATATCCCAGTAGTTGGGATTATATTATGTTATGTTGACCGACTGAAAAGTTGCATATATCAATTGGCAATAATGCGACACTGCACAATGGCTTCAAAACTCTCTATTACTTGACTTATGCCCATTTACTCTTCTGCAGAGCATAGGGCCCTGATAAAGGAGCGTCTGCGTATTCTTTTTTGAGCAAGGATCATGAGTCCAAAGATCTCCCATCTTGTTTCGCCTCCTCCATTACAAAGGAAAGTTTTTCCAATCAAGCTTCTTATCTCTCCAAATCCGTTCCATCTTACTTCGCTCACACGTAGGTTATCCAGTCTCTTCTTTGTTTCACCGCGGTAGTGACTTTCTTCAGTTTCTTGACCTGGTATAAGATTCTTCCATTCTAAAATCTAATATTCTTGTCCTTTCTCAAGTTCTTCAGCCAGAGTGCAATTATGGCGCAAAGTTTCTCACGAGCGGCTTCGGTGGCGTAGTTGGTAGCATGCTGAGCTTCTATGTCCAAAGTCACGGGTTCAAACCTGGCCGAAGTCGTCGGATTTTTAAAGAGCGTTAAGAATCCCTCAGTATGCCTTCCTACGGAGGCGAAGTAAATCCGGCGGTAACATGTAAAAAAACCTTCCACTAATTACACTTGTGTGAAGCTAAATTATAGGTTAGATTTGAATAACGCTCCTAGGTTGCAACGTTCGTCACCAGGAGCCGACTGTGGTGGCATCTAGTAACCAAGTTCATAACTACTTGTCGTTGACGGTGGCGTTTGGTAGCAAAAGTAGGAACTACTTGAAATTTGAATGTCTGCAGTCCTTACTTGAATTTAAAAAAGAAAACAGATAACACACTAATACAGCCATGACAATTAACACCGGTTATCAGACAGATTCTACACACACCCAAAGTACCCGGGGCTACATGATCGCGTTGCCGCAGCCCCTAAACTGAGGAACCAACCAAAGTTTCTCACAAGGTGATTGCAGAAAGATAAATTTTTCGTACAACCATTCACCTCGGATATAATTTATTTATTATGTGCGTGTAGCGGCTAGCATTGTTGGCTGTCGCCCCGGATGTCTTGCTTCGTTTCTCAGCTCTACCAAGAAATTTAATTCTGGACTATGGGCTGGAATAGGGTCTACTCAGCCTCGTGAGGCAAAACTAATAAGGGGTGGGTTCGATTCTCACCTCAGCCGTCATGAAAGTGGTGTTCTGTGGTTCCCACTACTACTCCAGGGCCCACTTCGTTGTGTAGCGACTAGCGTACTTGGTTGTCGCTCTGGAGCTCCGTGTTCTGTCAAGAAATGTTAATTCCGGTGTGGGGCTGGAACAGGGTAAACTCAGCCTTGTGAGCTACAATTGAGATGAGGTTTTCTGTAGTTTCCCCACGTCTTACTTACTTACTATTCGGCGCTACAGTCGCTGAAGAACCTTAGCCTCCTTTATCACCTGCCTCCATTCATCTCTACCTTCCGCCTTCCTTCTCCAGCTCCTGATACCAGACTCCGAAGGTCGTCAATTCCCAGGTATCCATAGTGTTTTCACATTCCATGTCGCTAACATAATATCCAGCGGCTTCGGTGGCTTAGTCGGTAGCATGCTGAGCTTCTATGCCCAAGGTAGCGGGTTCAAACCCGGCCGAAGCCGTCGGATTTTTAAGAGCAAGACACGTAGACGTGTGTTATTCAAGCTAGGACTAATATAGGCTCCCTTGAATCGTGAAGTAAGCGGCTACTCGAGCATTTACCAAAATCAAATTCGTTCTTTACTCAAAATGCCGTGGTGATTGATCGAAGAACTTCGCTTTTCTCTCTAGTCCCCTGCATGGTACGTTTCTTAACACATATAACCATGAATTGGGGCTGATAACCACGTTGTTTAATTCCCTAAAGTCCACAATCATCACTACAGCTGCAAGGACTCCCAAAGAACTCCTAGCGCCTTTATTTTGTTACATGGACGGTCACCGAATTACCGATGCGCTGCGTTCTA
The DNA here is from genome assembly GCA_946902985.2 of Meconema thalassinum. Classification (NCBI taxonomy): domain Eukaryota; kingdom Metazoa; phylum Arthropoda; class Insecta; order Orthoptera; family Tettigoniidae; genus Meconema; species Meconema thalassinum. Next base: position 2,054,833,402 of record OX336388.2, on the reverse strand, counting down.
TTGATCCCACTCGCCATCCCAAGTGTGTGGAGCTCGCTCGAGTTAAGCGCCCTTTCCAAACCCTACTGCTTCAAAAGATAACCCCAGGGACATTCCCACACAACACAGGAGTGCTGCGAGGGCGCTCCAAAACATGTCTGTGGCTACCAAACTCCTTTGACCTACTATTCACTGGTTTGCTCAACTTCATGGACATCAGTCCTTGGGTGGCTTTCGAGTCTAGTCTTTGTTATTTTTGCGTGTGTACATGTGTGTTTTTTATAATTGGAGGCAGAATATATAAGAAGGTTTCTGTGACTATAAATTGGGTACTACCCCAGCATTTGCCTGGTGTAGAAGTAGGAGAACACGGAAAATCACTTCTAGAATGGTTGAAATGGGAATCGAAACTAGGCTACCTCTTGTTAGCATATTCCAAAAGGCTGAATATGTCTCGCTCCAGCCATCAGACAAGAATTTATTGCTTTTTGGTAAAGCTGAGAATCGAACCTGGGGCTTCAGGGATGGCAGCTAATAACGTCTGCCTCTGTGCCACGAGGCGACCTGCTGCTAATATTCACAGATCGTGACTTACTTGAGGGGTAGATGACCTCACTGTTCCTTCCCTTAAAACATCAATAACCAACTAAATAACTAACACCTTACTTGTACCCACTTGATCCATGATAATGTATGCAGTAGATCCTGTTTATTGACGATGTGCTATGTAAGTAGGCCACATACTCGAGCGATCAACGTCGGAGAAGAAGGGGAAGAGGAAGTACGTGAAGAAGGAGAACAAGGAGAGACAGAATACAAGGGCGGAGAAAGAGAAGAGGAAGAAGTAGAGGACGGAGAAACGGAGCAAAAAGAGCTCTTCGCTTTGAACCAGAGAGAATCAAGTAGTGGCCAGCCGGAAAAACGGTAGCTAGAACATGCAAGTGACAGAACTCAGGTCCAAAGATGTTACCGTAATGGAAGAGTAGCATCATTGGACAAGTAAATGAACTCTGGGGCTTCACAAGAGGGAGACAGAGGAGAAAAAGGGCAATAAGAAGAAAAAGAAGAAGAAGGAGAATTATGGTAAGAGGAATAAAAGGAAGGAACGAAGAAGGAGAAAAAAGAAGAAGCACAACAAAAGAGGGAAGAAGGACGAGAAGAAGAACAAGGAGAAGAGGGATGAGAAGAACGAGGGGTTTAAGAATGAGAAAGAGAGGGACCAAAGGAAGTGAAAGAGAGTGGGAATAGAGGGAGATGAAGGAGAGGGGGAAAAAGGTGAAGATGAAGGTGAGGGAGAAGAATGAAAAAAAGAAGGAGAAGAGAAGAGGAAGATGAAGAAGAAAACGTCCGAGAAGGGGAAGAGGAAGTACGTGAAGAAGAAGGGGAACAAGGAGAGAGAGAGAAGAAGAGGGCGGAGAAAGAGAAGAGAAAGAAGTAGAGGACGGAGAAAAGGAGAAGTACGACAAGAAGGGGAAGAAGGTGATCAAGAAGAATAGCACGGAGAAGGAAAAGAGGAGTAGGAGAAGAAGAGGTTGAAGAAGGAGAGAAAGAAGAAAACGGATATGATGAAAATAGGAAGAAACAGGAGGAGAAGAGGAGGAAGGAGAATACCCGTTGCGAATTCTGATCCCCTTACAATGAAGTGGCTTGCGTTATTCGCTGTTATCCCTGAGGTCCCAGGTTCGAATCACAGATGTACTGAGAAATTAATTCTAGCCTGAGAGCCGAAATGAGGTACACTCGATCTCGCTTCGTTAAATACGGTGAGGTAGGTTCCATCTCGGGAATGGTTTTCTGTGGTATCACTCTTCTTCTCCAGCAATTGCTGGCATGGTACCTAATTTAAGTTTACGGCCGCCTGCAAATCAACCCCCCCCCCTCCATTTGCAAATACGTACATATATAGACATCACAATAAAGCAGGTTATCATAGTCAATATAATGAAAGGCCATGCCTCACCCGAGTCCGCAGTTATGACAGTAACCAGGGTTCACTCACAAAATCTAAACACAACTGGCATTGTGCGCTATTCACTGAAGTTATTGTGACTGCACACACTCATTTAGCCAACGCAGCAGGCTGCCAAGTTCACAGTCCACAGTTGTATGCTCGGTAGTGCCCTGCCGTTCAGTTTCCGCTTGAGATCCGCTTGTAATCTCCGTGCTTTCCCACACGCCGCGTCGAACTCAGGGTCTCCAGCACTGTCCGCTAATAACCTCCCACACAACGTCCCGTGGCACACAACACTCACTTACACAAACGTACTGGCCTCTTCCACTGTTACCAGTCGCTGACTGTTGGCAGGCACTGTTGAACTCAACTCCACTGCTCTCGATTGAACTGCCAATTTAACATGGTTAACGTATACGCATTTTATAAACTGTCAACTCTATTCACGGGCCCTCGCTTTGCTTTACACAGGGTGTTTCAGAAAAGGGGTACGGGCAATCCGTGGTGAATGTGTAGCATGGGTAACACAAATAAGGTGTCCTGCACGGTTATTGTTTGTTTGCTTTTATAGTAAACTAGTTATGAATGCATTACGTGATAAGCGCTGTCTTTTCGATGTCAATGAACTACGACCTATATCCGTTTTACATCTCGGCATGATGGGTTAAAATCACTGACTGGAAGGGGCAGATGACCCCTTAAAACACAATAACTAACTAACACACTGACTGGACTATTAATTATATTATCATGGAGAAGCAAGTGCAACGAATTCTTGTCAGACGTAATTTAAGAATGGCGAGGTGCATGAAACACAAATCCCCCTTCCGTCCAATCTTAACTTGACTGTGTATTTTGCGGAACGAAAAGTTCACAGGCGAAATGAAGAAAAGCCGAGTTGCACTTCCAGGGAAACTCCAACCAGAACCGCTCTTCTCTGAAGTCTTAACACCACTCGACAGTTTTCTGCTGGCTGTATCTGGGATAATAGGCTCACCCGCTAGCTAGGCTGTAACTGGGGTGATAGGCTCGCCCCTAGCTAGCTCGTAAACTGTCGCCTCAGTTGGAAAAACTGAAAACGCAAAAACACTTATAGTGGGCGATGTAGTGAAGTTAGAGATATGCTCTCCCGGACTTTTTTTTGTAGAATTTTTCATGCTGAAAATTCTTACACTCATAGTATATTGATATTTTAACGGTTTGCCCAGCGTAAGCTTAAAAAGCGCATGGACGCCAGGTTTCTTTTTCGACTTTTTCACTGAAATCGTTACTGCTGGGCTTCCTCTGATTATACGTAAATTATTTTCTACAGAAACCTTCCTCAAGACATCCTTTACAGAATGGTGAAAACCGCATCAAAATCCATCCAGCGGTTCTCGAGATTACCCGTGGCATCCAAGAATCGGGGACTTGGTTTCATACTAAGTAGAGACTAGCTGAACCCGGCCACGTTTCGCTGTGGCTCAGTCTGATACGAAGTGGGTAAGTAAATGTAAGTAGGCCTATTGTAGCGAACATAGATTCATCAAGAAAACACGACATTCAATGCAATATCCTGCCTTGCGTTGCTGTGGCTATGCAACGCAAGGAAACGATGAGAACGATGTTTTTCACATGAAATCATTTGTTGCTGTAAAGCCAGTGGATTGACTACATTCTTTGATTGTCCATTTTCTCCATAAACATAGAGATCAAATGGTTTACTGACTCTGGAGTATGCGACGTATTATTGCCCATGAGAGAAACAATCGTTTTCTAAATTCACTAATATTGAAGAGCTTTTTGATATTTCTAGGGCTTTCTTCAGGTAGACTTCATTTGGTTGACTGGATATGATTCCAAAACTGATAATCAGATCATTCATTTGTCCCTTTATTGAGCTAGTGTTGTAAACTATGCCGTCTATTCACCAGCCGATACCGACATCAGTGGCTACGATGGCTAAAGGGCAGCGTTAGGTCCCGGGGCCAAACTCTCTGCTGAATCGGTAGACGCGTGGGTTCGAGCCCCACTGTCGGCCGTCCTTGAAATGGTATTCTGTGGTTTCCCATTTTCAACACCAGGCAAATGCTGGGACGGTGCATTCTAACAGGCCACGGCCGCTTCCTTCCACATCCTTGTCCAGTTTCATTCATCTTCATCCATTCGATCTCTCATCCCGACGCGCAGGTCGCCCACGGGCGTCGACTAGAAAGACCTGCACTCGGCCTCGCACGAAGGAAAAAAAAACAGCCGATGAATTGCATGGCTGCTTAAAATATTCAACTTCATGTTCTGTAATTGTGCGTCGAGACTGGCGGCCTATATTTGAACGTTGACGAGGCATTTATGACTTGAAGATATGAAGCTCATTGAGATATTGCTACTGTGTACGTCTTAGCTGTTGATGTAATAATTATTGTTCTTGGCGTTGTTGAGATGATTGTGCTGCTCTTCTTCTTTTCGACTGCACTCATGGAACTTTTTAATAATTTAATAATTGCAGCATATTTGCGTATTCACTTATTGTTCTTAGTCTTTTTGTACACAGTTCTATGTCGTATCTTTCACAGATTTGGTTGCATAATTCAAATACACACGCTGGCATTGGGTCGTTGTAATCCTTGTTTAGGCACATTAGATGGTGGAAGCCGTGTATAGACAGTCTAGTTACGACGTTGCTCATCTCGTAGTTTGGAGCCGTCCATGTGCGATTCGTCATGGCTTCGGTGCTGTAGAACTCAGCTCAGACAGATACTCTTGTGTCTTCCATGATTCGTAGCTGGTATTCAAAAGCCCTGGTGTGCTGTAACATAAATTGCAGCATGATGTCTTCAATTAGAGGCGTCTCTCTTGCCAGAAGATATACCAGTCTTGATTTTGCTGTTTTGGACAGGCCCTGTGTTTTATTTTCATAAATGCTGACTTCACCTTTTCTAGTGTCTCTAGGTTAACGTCCGTTTGTGTCTTTTGGATCTCCTCTTCCTTTGCAGAGAACCTTAATTATCGAGTGTCTCCATTGGTTTGGAATTCCTCCGATTTCCAAGCATTTATTAAATAGTTTAAACCATAAATGTTGCAGAGAATGTGCCATGGCCTGAATGTGCTCATTGTAGATGGTGTCTGGCCCAGCTGCTTTTCTTTTCTTCGATGTTATAATGGCTTCTATTATATCTTCTTCATTTAGTGGATCCCAGATAATATCTTTTATTAGCGTTCGTGACTGCTCTGCTATGGGAGGTGTTTGAATGTCTTGTTTGTTGAGTATTACTAAAATGGTCTTCCCATTTCTTCATATCTATATGGAACTTTTTATTGCGGGTATTGATCAAAGGGATTATAGTATGGGATGTTCTCTTTGCTCATAGAAGATTTTTAAGTGGATACGCTATGTCGCCGAGGATATCTGGTCTTTGTTAAGAGGGCGATTTTTAAGTGGATGGGCATTACTACCATGGAAACCATTATGAAGAAGTGCACTCTACTTTCTATTCACGGCGTTGCCTAGGTCAACTATCTTTAAGATGGGCAATGTCCTTTAGCAATTCTTACCGGACTATCATGATACAGAGTAAGTCGTTGTCACCTACCAACAATCTATCCGTCAAGTTATTAGATCCAATATTGGTGTGGCTTTGGAATTTAAATTAATTACATAAACTTACTCATTGAAAAACAACCTACCTATCCGATTTCATTCAAACCACTTTATAAGCACTCTTCGCCGTAATGAGAACCAAATGTAAAATTTACATCGAAATCGGAGCAGTAGTTTTCGAGTTTGTGGCCACGTATATACGCAGGCTGAATATATATATATACTAGCAACCCGACCCGGCTTCGCCCGGGAACAGTTATGAATGCATTACGTGATAAGCGTTTTTTTTCCCTGTCAATGAACAACGACCAATATCCGTTTTACGTCTCGGCATGATGGGTTAAAATCACTGACTGGACTATAAATTATATTATCATGGAGATGCATGTGCAACAAATTCTTGTCAGACGTAATTTAAGAATGACGAGGTGCATGAAACACAAATCCCCCTTCCGTCCAATCTTAACTTGACTGTGAATTTTGCGGAACGAAACGTTCACAGGCGAAATGAAGAAAAGCCGAGTTTCACTTCCAGGGAAACTCCAAACACAACCACTCTTCTCTAAAGTTTTTAACTCAACACGACTCGACAGTTTGCTGCTGGCTGTATCTGGGGCAATAAGCTCGTCCACTAGCTATGCTGTAACTGGGTTGATAGACTCGTCCCTACCTAGCTCGTAAACTGTCACCTCAGTAACTGAATGGAGATTGTTGGAAGAAAAGAAAACGTAAAAACACTTATATTAGACGATGTATTGAAGATATAGATATGCTCTCCCGGTGTTTTTTTAGAACTTTTCATGCTGAACAATTCTTACACTTATAGTATATAGATATTTTTAACGGTTTGCGGAGCGTAAGCTTAAAAAGCGCACAGACGCCAGTTTTTTTCGACCTTTTCACTGAAATCGTTAGGGCTTGACTTCCTTTGGTCATAAATGAATTATTTTCTACAGAAACTTTCCTCGAGATATCCTTTACAGAATGGTGAAAACCGCATCAAAAGCCATTCAGTGGTTCTCGAGGTTACCCGAGACATCCAAGAATCGGGGACTTCGTTTTATACTAAGTAGAGATTATACGCCAATCAGTATAATTTAATATAATATAATCCTCCTTCCGTCTAATCTTAAATTGACTGTGAATTTTGCGGAACGATAATTTCACAGGCGAAATGAGAGTTGCACTTCCAGCGAATGGTGAGGTGAATGAAACTCAAATCCCCCTTCCGTCCAATCTTAACGTGACTGTGTTTCACAGGTAAATAAAGAAAACCTGAGTTGCACTTCCAGGGAAACTCCAAACACAACCACCCTTCTCAGATGTCTTAACTCAACAGGACTCAACGGTTTGTTGCTGGCTGTATCTGGGGCAATAGGTTCACCCGCTAGCTAGGCTGTAACAGGGATGATAGACTCGCCCTTAGCTAGTTCGTAAACTGTCGCCTCAGTAGTTGAATGGACATGGTTGGAAGAAATTAAAACGTAAAAACACTTATAGTGGGCAATGTATTGAAGATAGACATATGGTCTCCCGGACATTTTTGTAGAACTTTTCATGCTGAACAATTCTTACACTCATAGTATTTAGATATTTTTAACGGTTTGCCCAGCGTAAGCTTACAAAGCGCTCGAACGCCAGAATTTTTTTCGACTATCCACTGAAATTGTTACTGCTCAGCTTCCTTTGATCATAAATAAATTATTTTCTACAGAAATCATCCTCGAGATATCCTTTACAGAATGGTGAAAACCGCATCAAAAGCCATTCTGTGGTTCTCGAGTTTACCCGTAACGTCCAAGAATCGGGGATTTTGATTTATACTAAGTAGAGATATAGATGTGTACCTATTATTATTATAATTACCCATTCAACATTTGATTGCCGCTAAGCGTGGCTCCAGCCGCGTTTGTTGTTTATAGTAGCATGAGCTCCGCGGGGCGAAGTGGAGGACACAGCGATGACAGAGTGCAGTCTACCTATAAGTCAAGCAACATTGCGTCAGATAAGTGTCACAGGAGTTCATGTTACCAAGGACAGTTAAACGAGGACTGAGGCTACTGGAGCTGAGTAATATCCTACTCGCACAACTGTACCTGTCAACGAAGCAGGCTGACGTGTGACACTAGTAAACAAAGAATAGTTCCCATCTCGACCGCCAGCAATCAATCCGTGAAAGGCTAATACACAGGTAGCACTGTAACTGATGACCATGCCGTTTATGGACCAGAGTTACTACACCACTGTGTACAAGCTCATAAACGTTGCTCAACATGACGGCCACCAACTTCGATACAAGCATGCAACGACGTACGAGATTCTGCACGACTACATTACCTTCCAGACGATAGAGGAACCACATACACAACATTGGTTTCCTACATATTTATGCCCGTCCTTTCACTGGCTACCTGTGACCTTAATTCAGGAACTATACTTACATCTGCTTAGATAAGAAGCAGGAACTACAGTAAATGACTTCTACAATGGCTGAAATGGGAATTGAATCCACCTCATTTTAGATCTGCCTCACGAGACTGAGAGAACCCCGTTCCAGCCCAGAATCAAGCCCAAAATGGCTTCAAAGCTATCGGTGGCGTAGTTGGTAGCATGCTGAGCTTCTATGCCCAAGGTCGTGGGTTCAAACCCGGTCAAAGTCATCGATTTTTTAAGAGCATTAAAAAGCCCTCAGTAAGCCTTCCTTCGGAGGGGAAGCAAAGCCGGCGGTCCCATGTCATAGATTTATGGCATGAAAAAGAACCTTCCACTAACTACATGTGTGTGAAGCCAAAATTTGTAGGTTACAATTGATAACGCTCTATTAGTTCCAACGTTCGTCGACAGATGCTGACTGCGATGCCATCTAGTAGCCAAGTCCGCAAGCTAGGTGTCGTGGACGGTAGCATTTGGTAGCAAAAGTAGGAACTACTTGAAATTATTGTCTGCAGGCCTCACTTGAATTAAAGCAGATAACACACACTAATACAGCCATCACAATTAACACTGGTTATCAGACAGATTCTACACACACCTAAAGTACACGGGCCTTCATGCCCCTAAACTATGGAACCCAGAAGCCATTTAGCAGTGTTGCCTTATTGACAATAGATATTGCAACTTTTGCGTCGATGAACACGATAAAAACCCAATTACTGTTCAGGAGATTACACGTAAAAAGGAAGTAGAGCGATGTAAGATAAATATTTTTATTTTTAGAACCAGATACAATTTCATGAATCTTTCATTTTCCCTTTAGCTTAAATACAGAATTCTGTGCAGAGAATGCAAAGAGGGTGAAGTAGTATTCCTCTTTCTCTGCGTTGCATCAGCATTACCATGCAGACTCGTTACTCCCATCTGAGAGTCTTTCAAGAATGTTTCGATACAAGCTCAGGATTCTATCAAGTGGAATGCTGTTTCAGATTCTTAATGGAATGAGACTCATCAGTAAACATTAAATGTTTGGCGTGCTGGTAATTCCCCCTCGGCAACTGCACTTTTACTGTCGGGGATAAATTAATCCACTACCGGGTGTGTCGGAAATAATTATCCACCTTCTAAGGATTCAATGTAAACTTAGTTTTACAGTCGGTCAACAGGTAGACGGAAAACCGTATACTCACAACAACCTCCAAAATAAAATAATAATAATAATAATAATAATAATAATAATAATAATAATAATAATGAAAAAGGCGTGCCAACTCACCAAGGACGTATACAACAAAAAGTCAGTATCCCTGAACATATAACTCAGGCATTATTGCAATGTCTTACGAAGAGGCTCTGTATGCTGCGGAATGTCTCACTATAAAGAACAAGAAGGGCCTGGTAGAAAAATTGGAGAGAAAGAAAGAAAGAAAGAAAGAAAGAAAGAAAGAAAGAAAATTCTTGGCCCGATTAAAGACAAAGGTGAATATAGACGACGACATAACCATGAGCTAATATTCATGTCCAGAAGATCTCTGATGTTATGAGGAAAAGGAGAATTGATTTTATGGCCACTTGCTAAGAATGAAACCCACACGATTGACTAACCGGATCTTTACCTATTTAAAAAATAAGAAGACCAAGCCAGTCTGGTTCGAAGAGGTGGAAAGTGACCTGTGGAGATATTCAAGACCGCAATCCCGTCAGGAAGGAACTAAACGACCACCAGGGGTTTCAAGGAAAACCAAAGTTGAAGACGGGAAATATGTGGACGGAAGAAAGGAAAGAGCAACACCGGCACCGTATGAAGGAGCACTGGGCAAAGATCAAAGCCCAGATAAGACAGTTGAAATGACGTGGTCCTTAGTAGACCGATACGATTAAATAATAATAATAATAATAATAATAATAATAATAATAATAATAGAAATAAGAAGGTCTACAACCAGGTTAGGTTATGTAAGTTTGCGTAAGTACGTCGCTGTCGCTGTTAGATTTGAACCATATGTTGCGTGTTTATAACTTCTTTCATCCAGTCTCTAACTGAATTTGGCACAGATATTGCTGCAAAATAAATTGTTGAATGGAGTTATGCTACATACCGCAAGTTGTGCAAATTAAGTGTCGGCTGGTGTGACATCAATGAAACCCAGGATCTACGAGTATAAATTGTAACCTTAGTTTACTATCACAGCTAGTTGCTTTCGCCCCTCCTGTCACAGTGAGTATTTATGCATTTCTACACTGCTTGCATGTGCTCAACTTTGGTGAATTGCGTAAATATTTAGCACGAAGAGGTCGATTAAGATCTGACAGTTCCAATGCAGGTTAAGGATAACTCGTCTCATACTCTTTCGATATCAGCTTCAAAAGAGTCGGCAAAATTTACAAGAAACGATTACTAGACTATTAATCATTTAGGGTAGGTAGGACTCTTCAGCCGTAGTGAAGGAAACCTGCCTAGGGGATGAAAACCCCGAAATCAAACTCATTGCAGCAGCGTCTGTCCTGCAGCGGGCGGCTGCTAACGACGTCTGTTCCCCATGTTAGGGGCGGTCGAAATCATATCCTGGCCGTAGGTATAAAAGGCACACCATCATCATGATGAGATCAAATAAGAAAAGTGGAAATAAAAGGCCGCTACCCGAGGAGCGTCGGGGCACCCTTGGAGCCATCGCTGGGGGTGACAGCATACAAGCCGGTGGTGATCAGGAGCTGAACCGGCGGGCCCAGATCGGGGAACACGCCGAACATGTTACAGCCGATGTTGATAGTAGCATCCTAACAGCATTCAACGCTAAACCTGCTCCAAGTGTTTCTTCTGATACTCAGGAGACCACAAGAGCAGGCAAACCGAGAAAGCGCATGAAATGGACAAATGAAATGAATATGTACATCATGCGTTCATATTATCAGATAACGAATATGGAAACTGACACTACTGCATATAGACAGAAGTTGCACGCTGCATTCTGCCAGAAATTCCCTGATATTAATGTTACGAAACAGAGAATAGCAGATCAGCGCCGTGCTATAGTTTTGAAGAAACTTATCCCAGAACATCACCTCAAGCTGCTAATGGTTGACGTAGCTGCCGACAATACTCATACCTCTGTAGACGAATCCATAGATCAGGAGAGTACACGTTTGGTCAATGAACAAAGGCACACCGATCATCGTTCAGATGACAAAGATGTAAGAATATCGCCGGAAGCACTCGGAGATTCAGTGCGGAAACAACTCGAAGATGAATTTGGGAAGGCTCTCATAGAATTTGAAGGGACTGATCCAATAGAGCGGCCCATGGTCACGAATCAACATTGCTCTAAGAAACGTGCTACCGCTGTTGTAACAATGAACGACATTCTCTCTCAGCATCTGTCCCAGAAATCATATTGTTTCAACCATGTTCAGACTGCAATTTACGCTGGAGCGATAGCTGTGATACGAGTGACAGGAGGTAGATTATGGCGACCTAAATATACGTCAGGTCGACAGAAGAAGATGCCAGCTTGGGAGATACGTTTACGAAAGTCTGTTGATGAACTGAGAGTAAATATCGGAAGAATGCATCAGTATGTTGCAGGCAATAGAAGTAAGAAGGTTGTTCAATGTGTTAAAATATTGAGCCATACGAAGAGTAAACATGCAAAGTATAATCCTCCGAACTGTAGCCCCCTTGAGATCCTAGACACATTAAAGCAACAACTTGAGGCAAAGTCACAGAGATTACGTCGATATAAAGAATCGAACGAACGAAAGCAACAGAACAAGCTATTTGTTACCAATGAGAAACGGTTCTATAGGAATCTTGACGATCCTGGAACTCAAATGGGCAGTTCACCGCAAAAAGAAGAGGTAGAGAATTTCTGGTCATCCCTATGGTCGAATGCTGGAGATTATAACAGCAGCGCTAAATGGATTACGGAGCAGGAGGAGAGAATGTCAGAAATTGACACGATGAGTGACTCTTCGGTATCAACTGAAGATGTGACCCGTGTGGTTAAGGAGACCCAAAATTGGAAAGCGGTAGGACCAGACAACCTCCACAACTTTTGGATCAAACGTTTCACTTGTACTCATGAGCATCTTGCCCGCTGCTACACAGATTTCATCCAAAATCCACAGCTTATCCCCTCTTACTTGATGCGAGGTAAAACATACCTTCTGCCAAAAGGTGATAGAACCAATGATCCTTCCAAATATCGACCTATCACCTGTCTGTGCACCCTGTATAAGATATTTACATCTTGCATTGCACGTAAGATTTGTGAACACATAAATCTTAATAACATCCTGGCTGAAGAGCAGAAGGGGTGCATGAAGAAGTCTCAAGGTTGCAAAGAGCAACTTGTAATCGATGCAGTTACTATGGAACAAGCAGGGAAGATGATGCGTAACCTCTACATGACCTTTATTGATTACAAAAAAGCTTTTGATTGAGTGCCACATTCCTGGTTAATCCAAACCCTGAAGATATATAAAGTTGATCCTGCCATCATTATAAGTCTGCAACATATGATGTCCCATTGGGGGACCAATTTATTAATGTCTAATGGAGACACATGTATGGAATCAGGATTTATTCAAATCAAAAGAGGTATCTTTCTGGGTGACAGCTTGAGCCCTCTATGGTTCTATTTGTCGCTCAATCCACTATCATCATTGCTGAACAATGCAAAGTGTGGTTTTCCAATTAAGCACCATGGTATAGTCAAATACAAAATTTCTCATTTGATGTATATGGATGACATTAAACTATATGCATCCTCTGAGAAACACATCGACAATCTAATTGCAATTACTGCTTCATTTTCTTCTGATATTGGAATGTCCTTCGGATTAGATAAGTGTCGCACCCTCACCATTCGGCGTGGAAAATTAGAGGCCCGAGCATTTCAACTTGATGATGGTTGTTTCATAAAGCCTATGGAAGGTAATGAGACCTACAAATATCTTGGTCTCCTGCAATCTAATCGAATTGATCATAAAGGTATCAAAGATAGAACCGTAGCTATCTACAATCAACGCCTTAACAATATTTTAAAATCAAAGTTGAATGGAAAGAACACCTTTAAGGCTATTAATACCTATGCTATTCCTGCTCTGACATATACTTTCGGTATTATCAAATGGACGCAGACTGACTTGGAGAACATCCTAATTAGGACACGTACCATCTTAACAAAACACAGATGTCTCCACCCTAAGTTAGCTGTTGAGCGATTGACAGTCCCGCGTCAAAGAGGTGGACGAGGGCTCACGGACATTATCCAATTGCATGCAAGGCAAGTGAGGAACCTTGAGAGATATTTTCTGGGAAGACATGACTCTCCCATACATCAAGCCGCTGTGAAGGCAGATGACAGGTGCACACCGCTGGATCTTCTTCACGTAAGGGATATACAGTTAGCCACTGATGAGGAATGTTCAGACATCAAGCTTCAGCAGTGGACGCAGAAAGCTCTGCACGGTCGTCATCCGTATGATCTCAACCAGAAACATGTCGACATTGATGCGTCGAACAGCTGGTTGACTCATGCGGACCTATTCACTGAGACTGAAGGATTCATGGTTGCAATCCAGGATCAAGTTGTGGCTACCAAAAACTACCTGAAATATATAGTTAAGGCAAATATTCAGGATGATAAATGCAGAAGATGCCAACTAGAACCGGAAACAATTCAACATATCACAGGAGCCTGCCAAGCAATCTCCTGTACTGATTACATGAAAAGGCACAACCAAGTGGCCAAAATAATGCACCAACACCTTGCTCAAAAGCATTTATTATCTGATAATATTTTGCCTTACTATCAGTATGTTCCTGACGCCGTTTTGGAAAATCCCAGTCACAAGTTGTTATGGGACCGATCAGTTATTACTGATAAGACCATACCAGCAAACCGACCAGATATCGTTCTTGTGGACAAGGTGCAGGAAAGAACCTTCCTAATTGATATTGCAGTGCCCAATTCCCATAATCTGCAACAAACCTGCTGTGATAAGATCACCAAATATCTGTCTTTGGCTGAGGAAATACGGCAAATGTGGAGACAGGAAAGTGTAGTGGTTCTGCCCATAGTAATTTCTTTTACCGGCATCATCCCCATATCATTGGCTCGCAATCTACAAATATTGGGAATACATCCTGGTCTACATATCACCATGCAGAAGGCCGTCATCTTGGAGACCTGTTCCATTGTTCGCTCGTTTCTCAATGTGCCACCTTAAGAGAATTAGCCATACCATCTTGCAAACAAGCCGACGATATGTTGATATGTCCCACTTATGTGGTGAACTGAATGTAGAAATAATAATAATAATAATAATAATAATAATAATAATAATAATAATAATGATTTGGACCAGCCTCACATCGACAAGTTAGCGTCGCACGCATGGCTGACCCACTCGGTCCTCTTTCCGGAATCAGAGGGATTTGTTGTAGCTATCCAAGACCAAGTTGTTGCTACTCGAAGCTATCGGAAATTCATCATAAAAGATCCAACAACAGAGAGTGAGAAGTGTCGCCGCTGTGGCAAATGTAGTGAGACCATTCAACACGTTATATCAGGTTGTTCCCACCTTGCCAACACTGACTACAAACATCGACACGATCAAGTTGCCAACATTATCCACCAGAAACTGGCCTTGAAGTACAAACTTCTTCAAAGCTCCGTCCCCTATTGGAAATACACACCATCTGCAGTACTCCAAAATGCCACACACAAGCTCTATTGGGACAGAGGAGTTGTGAGAGATGTCGCAGTCAGTAACAACCGGCCAGATATCATTGTCATCAATAAAGTACACAAAGAGGCAGTACTGATAGATATCGCATGTCCCAACACTCAAAACATCAAAACAACAGCTGCTACTAAAATATCTAAGTACACAGAGCTGGCAATTGAGATAAAGCAGATGTGAAAACTTGATTCGGTGACTACCATCCCAATAATTGTATCGTGTACTGGTGTTATACCGAAAACTCTCCACAGTAGTCTATCAATATTGAATCTGCACCCGCATATATATATTGAACTTCAGAAGGCAGTTCTGTTAAACACATGCCATATTGTTAGGAAGTTCCTTGGTGACAATACCCTGGCCGAATACTCAGCAAAGCTCGATGATCCAGATGGGAATTTAGCTCATCCTACAAATGAAGGAGACTCGTGAAGACTGCAGGCACGACATGGATGTGAAGTCTCTGAACAGTGTAATCGTAATTATTTCAGTACAGATGGTTCCTTGCTAAGGCCGAACCAGGCTGTAACAGAAAATGTAGCCGGTATTTGCCGTGATAATGTTGTCAAACAATAAACTATAATAATAATAATGACCTGAATGAGATGAACATCGGAGAGAAATATTCAGAACCACTGTAAATAAGTACACATCTAGGGTGAAATCTATCAGCAACACTGGTACAGGAAGGACAGAAGAACGCAAGAGGTAACACACTGAGTTCATGAAGAGATTTTGGGAGAAGAAGAAGAAGAAGAAGAAGAAGAAGAAGAAGAAGAAGAAGAAGAAGAAGAAAAGAAAGACAAAATTCATCAAGTCAATAAACAAGTTTCAACGTGGTCTATGAATGGGCATAACGAATAAAGAAAGATTAAAAATAATATTAATTATTATGCATCCCTTTTAACGACTGAGGGTTTGCAGACGCTGGGTGTCGTAATTTACTGACATGACTTCCTCTCATTTATGCACCCACATGTGCCAACTGACTATAGCTGGCATCGATCCCGCAGTTTAGGGCACAGCTCATTGTCCTTATCAAGGAATATAATAAATTGAACGCTGGTTGTAATGGCTTGTTGAAATATAACGTGGTGTATTATACGATGATTGATTGATTGTTGTTTTAAGGGGAGGAACAGTGAGGACACATGCCCCAGTGTTAGGGCTGTAGGCCTATGTTATAATAGGCTAAATATTTTATTTCCAATCATTACGGTACTTCCTGAACCTCTCACCAAGGCGGACTGGGTTTGATTCCCGGTCAATGCATGTTAGATTTTCGAAGTGAAATGCCATGTTCTGTGGTTCGGATTCCACGTAAAAAGGAGGTACCGTGGCTCATGATCGCGCGATTAACGGTCACGTTAAACTACAAGCTTCCTTCCTACTTCCTGAACCTGTTATCGACTTGTTAACTCAGTGTGGTACTTTGGGCGAGTGGTCTAGTTGCTTGGCTGTCATCCGTGCAGTCGGAGTACGAATATGTAAAACTTGTTAGCCTACTTTCTATTTTTGAAAAAAAAAATAAAAAAGTAGACTTCTACACAGGGCCAAAAGTAGTGTGTTTGCCTGTGTGTGGGTGTGTGTACGTCTGTCCCCCACTATCAATTCAAACATGACGAACGCCGCCATCTTTACTAAAACTTAATGGCGGTCACTCAAATGGTCGAAATTTAAAATTAAATTACGACCAAACTAATCATCGGAACTTTACCAAATTTGGTAAAAACATATTTTCATTTGGGACGCGTCTTGCGCCGCCAATTAAAAGTTCATCAGCCATACTATTTCAGGATGGTGGCTGTGTGAATTATGCAAGCTTTATAATCCATAACTTGGAACCCACCAGTTCCGATTATCGAACCGAGAATGGTTTTAACTGTTCTAAAGGAGGGGGATCGTTCGAAATTAAAAGTTTGTCTTTAAAAATCTGAGCCGTCTCGGTAGCTGATCTCTCGTTCTGACCTATATTTCAATAATTTGAGTATATTCATGCAATATAGCCTACAGATAGAAATAATATAAACTTTGTATGAAATGGGTTATAATGAATATAATACTCCAGTGAAGAAATCGTTTAGTCCAAGTCATTATTTGCTAAAACTTATGCCTTCGGTGGACACGTTTGGTCTTTCACCCGTCGGCCTGGTTCAAACCCTATCAGAGTTGTATTTCTTTGCTTGATTTTTATATTTATTGTTTTCTAAGTACGGAGACGTTATAAAACTG
This sequence comes from Meconema thalassinum, assembly GCA_946902985.2. NCBI lineage: Eukaryota > Metazoa > Arthropoda > Insecta > Orthoptera > Tettigoniidae > Meconema > Meconema thalassinum. The sequence continues at coordinate 2,054,816,483 of OX336388.2, read as the reverse complement.
AGCGTTATGTTGTGCATTTTGCAACGGAAAATATGTATTTAATTAAAACAAAGTTCGCCACCGGATCTTCACGAGTGACATCTACTAGCAACCAGTTGAACTATGAGTGTTCTAACCACGGCCTACCAGATGCAAGCTGCGCTCTATACTGGTCTTGACATTCTCAGTTAGTGAACCCATGCATACAGTGTAAATGAAAAATTCCCTCTAGTTGCCGGTAGAGCGCACTCACCCCCAAGGATAGAAGCGATTAAAAAATAGCTGCGCAGTAGGTTTATTCAATGGGTTTCTCCTAGTGATATGTTTAGACCAACGAACTTTTGTTTCAGTTTCAATTATTGTAAGTAGTCGGTGTTAATATACTGAATTCCTACGTAGTTCGGAGTGTTTGCTGATGGAATTGTAAAATGGTGGGGTAAATAAACTATGGTTTGAACGCCGCTGCTCAAATCCAGTTTGGCATACTGTTGTGTGCCAAAAACAAAAGTTTGGGGCTTTTCAGTCGGTCAACACGATTGCACCCAAAATGAGATGGGTTATTCCCTAATCCTGAAAAAATGCATGAGATTAATAAATAGCCTACACTTGGATGAGTAGTTTCGATCGTCAAGTGATCATCATCAGACCCATTACACTTAGGCTATAAGATCTATGTCTGAAGGTATGGGTGAAAGTATTTACAATATGCACATTTATTTAGTTGCAGTATTAGTTGAAATAATGCAACTCATCAGTATTTGTTAGTTGTGGTCTATGTGATGTTTTGTTGAGATACTGGAAGTGGTGATTGACCTCCGGAATTTTCCTGTTTGGAGTGAATATGTGGTTGTTGTAAATGATCAAATCAGATTTTATAGTACAGGCTACTTATCTGGTTGAGTCTTGCGTGGTCCTGTTAAGAGCAGTTCACTTGGTCACTGTTTGCACTCGACTGAATGAAAATTCCCATGTTCGAGGGTCCGTTATCTCGCTGGGCTATTTCCCCTCTCGCATTCCTAAGTGGCGTGTGTTCCTCGTGGAAGTGTACCTGTAGTGAGTTGTCAAGCCTAGTCTCTCAAATGTGGTGTATGTTACTGTATTCAGGATAATCTTCAACAATTAAGGACCTGGTTTCAAACTCTCCACGCATAAGCTAACAAGCCTTCTATAAAGCGCAATCAGACTAATGAGAATGTCCCGGCACCTTTAATACTGCCGTTAATACCGGCCTAGGTTTATTGAAGAAAAATATGCATCGTCCTTCCTGATCCAATAACATGTTTCCACGGTTAATCTCCTATCTAGCTTGGCTACATCGATATGTTGTGTTTTATTTCCGACGGGGTGTGTTTTCTAGTAGAGTGAAGAGAAGTGTACTCTCCATGAAAGTGTGTTCGTTTAAATTATTGGGGTTATTTCTTTTGGCTACGTGTATCTCGATTGCTTCCTTTGTGTCAAGAGCTCTGCCTTTCGGTTCGTGATGAATTATTTGTAAGTCGGTTTCAATGTTAGTGAAACTGTGTACCACGTCGCACATGTGTTCGTGTACGGCCGAGTGTGTCCCGTAATTGATCGCATTTCTATGTTCATTGTATCGTGTATCCAACCTTCTTCCAGTCTGCCCGATATAATTTGCTTTACAACATGTATCTTGGCACGTAATGCAATAAACCCCTGACTTCGAATACGGGTCTTCATGGGACATGCTTGGAAGGAACGTCAGCGTGACCACACCACCTTGGCACAACTGAGAACATCGCTGCTGGAGGAATGGAATCTCATCCCGGCAGATTCCATTAGACGAGTTGTGAACAGTATGCCTGAGCGTTTACAAGCTGTCATGGACGCTAAGGGTGGAAACACTTGTTTTTAGTGACCAGGTTTCCCGTGCAGTGCAGTGCAGTGCAAAAATTAACACTGTTTTGTTTGGCAATATGTTTGATAAAAACCAGCCCAAAAGAACATTACTAAAAAATAGTAAATTGTTAGATTTGTGTAATGTATTTATAGTTTTAATCCACCTGTTGGATTATTTTTATGGAAAGCACTTCGCTTTTGTGAGTACAGATTTATTAGTGGATTTACTTAATGATTGTCATTGGATTAACCTGATTAGTTAACTTGCTTTCATGGTGTAAGTTTTATCCACTGATACTTCGAAGCCCACCGAAGTTGGAGGCTATCCTGGTTCAGGAAAGGATCAGTTTTACCTTCTATTAGGTATTGATTTGAGATTAACTTAATTTAGGATGTCATTTTGAGACATGTATTTTCCACAGTATTAACATAAATAATTGCATTTAATGCAATTGTGTGAGTGAGATATAGTATAGCAGTTTTGAACACCATTCACAAAGTTGATTAAATTATTCCAGGAAAGTTTGAACATCTAATCTAGCCTCTTTGTGATAGGCTAAACAGTTCAAGTTGGATAAGTTTAAAATCGCACGGATATCGGGTACTGCTGGCAGTCACTCACATCTGGGAGGCGAGGAGGTTCGAATCCCCCCCGTTGGCAACCTTGAAGATGGTCTTCTGTGGTTTCCCATCTTCCTTCCAGGCAAATGCCGGTGTTGGTGCGTAACTATAGTCCACAGCCGCTACCTTCCAACTCCTCGTCCTTACATTCAAACTTTCCTCCCCAGACAACACTCCACATGCTACGGTACTTGTAGCTCACCCATTGGGTGTCCGCCTAGAAGCAGCTACAAACTGGCGAGCCAAGCATATCCTCGGACGCTCCCGGCACTAAAAGGCATACGCTAAAAAAAAAAAAAAAAAAAAAAAAAACAAGTACAGTATGTTGTGATTTTCTGTTGCTTCACGCACTGTACACCCTTTTTGGAAGCCATGTCCCTCAATCTTCTTAAAAGCATCACTTCAGTCACACTCGTTTCATCTTGATTTGCTACATAAGTGATTAAAGATTCTATGGTCTTGAATGCCTCAGAGTGACTCATTATAGGGGCGTTGTCCTCGTCTTCGGGTTCAAAGATTTTTTCCTCATCATTGCACACCATTTCTATAATGTCACTGTCTGTAATTTCGTTGACTTCGTCTATATTTACTAACCAATTTATGGCTTCCTCGTTGTTGATTTTTTCACAGCCAGGCAGGCATTGCACAAGCTCAGCAATCTGACGATTTTCTTCATTGCAGGCATAAGTTTCATTGACGTCTTCTGTTTTCTCCCCCGTCCATTTATGAGTAGCTTTGTGATCTAAGAGCTTCCTCCATGACCTTACCAGCGTCAACGGTTTTATTTCATCCCATGCCTGGGATACCCACATTATCACGTCTAACATGTCCACCTTCTTTAACGTCTCTGTAACACTTTCTTTTTCGTCCATTCCAGCAATCAACACAGAAAGTAACCTACGGCGATAGGTTCGCTTTAGTGACTCAAGCACGCCTTGATGCATAGGTTGACAAAGTGATGTCACGTTTGGTGGTAAGAACATTCATTTTAGAAAGAAAAAAAAACAAGGTTAAAAGATAACAATAACGATAACAACGGTAAACAATAACAGTAACAACAGAAACACACTCGCAAAACAAACTGTCGCTTCAAGACTCACGCACAGACTGAAGGGTAGAGGCAGCCTCGTGTTGACGTTGGTGGCAGGCAGGCAGAAGCCGTGAATGGAATATCGCTTATTCACACAAAGGGATGCGTTTCCGGGAAGATGTCGTTGACCGAGTCAGGCCACAACCCCTCGCGGCCAAGCACGCACACAGCCTTCAAGCGCTGCAACTTTCACTCGTCCTCCCTGGCTAGCACACTAATGTATCCTCGCTTTCAACTACGACTTAAAAATTCATTCGGAGATGTGTCCGGATATGGGAGGGTTCGGATATCACAGGTCCGGATGTGACAGGTTGTACTGTACACTGGTTTTTCACATAACCATCCTTTAACGTTCTGTAGTTTTAATATACTGCAAACACCTAGGTCTCATTACATTATCGGTATAGTACAGTCGACTGATTAAGGTGAACTGTACTTAATTACATAAATTCGGGTTTAATAAAAATTTAATATTATTATTATTATTATTATTATTATTATTATTATTATTACTGTAAATATTGTCAATTCAAATAACAGTACAGTACGTATGTAGTTAGTTTTAGTTGTAAGAAGGTAGTTAGTTTGTCTATTAGATATATGTCATTGTTCTATTAGACTGTGGTGTGTGAGTGTGTCTGGTAGCAGTTGCATTGTTTATTAGTTCTAGTTCATTGTTTCAGTAGACTACGATGTGTGAGGGTGCATGTGAGTGTGCCTGGTGACAGACTGTTTTAGTGGTAGTATTTGTTGTTGGTGGAACTTTAGTATTTTTTTCGTTAGTAGAATTTTGGTATTTAATTGTTAGTACGGTAGAAGGTTAGTATTTTTGCTTAGTAGAATTGCTCTTTACTTATTCTGAAAGGGAGTAGCAGCCTTTCAGAATAAATCAATTCTTTACTAGTCATATAGACGGTTAAGATATTGATAATATAAGCCAAATAATGGCTACACTGCGTCCTGCTGCACGGCTGAAAGCAACGGGAAACTACAGCCGTATGCTATTCCCGAGGATATGCACCTCTCTATGCATAATTACATGTGATGATGGCCTCCTCCCTTGTAAAATTTAAATCCGGAGGTAAACTAGTCCCCCGTTCGGATCTCCGGGTGGGGACTACTCGAGAGGGGGTTAACATCACAGAAGTGACAAAGAGGAAATCTGACATTCTACGGATCGGAGCGTGGAATGTTAGAAGTCTGCTAGGAAGTGGAAGGTTAGAAAACTTAGAAAGGGAAATGGATAGGTTGAGGTTGGATTTGGTTGGGATTAGTGAAATGCGCTGGCAGGAAGAACAGGACTTTTGGTCAGGAGACTATAGGGTCATTAGCACTAAATCAAACAATGGCCAAGCAGGGGTTGGCCTCATATTGAGTAGGAAACTTGGACAGCGGGTGGAATATTATGAACAATACAGTGAACGGATTATTGTAGCAAAAATCAATACTAAACCTACCTGCACCACAGTGGTACAAGTCTATATGCCAACCAGTCAAGCTGATGATGAGGATGTTGAAAAGGTCTACGAAGAAATAGACGAAATTCTGAGGTATATCAAGGGTGATGAAAATGTTATAGTAATGGGAGATTGGAATGCTGTGGTAGGAAAAGGGAGAGAAGGGAAAATAGTAGGAGATTTCGGATTAGGTGAAAGGAATGATCGAGGAACCACGCTGGTAGAATTCTGCACCGAGCATGAGTTGGTCATAGCTAACACCTTATTCAATAACCACAATAGAAGAATATACACATGGATGAGACCAGGAGATACAGGGCGTTACCAAAACGACTTCATTATGGTCAAGCAGAGGTTTCGAAACCAGATTTTGGATTGTAAAGCATATCCTGGTGCTGACATAAACTCTGACCACAATCTGGTCGTAATGAAATGCAGATTAAAGTCGAAGAAACTGAAGAAAAGTCAAAAGCCAAAAAGGTGGGCAATAGACAGACTGAAAGAGAAGGATGTAAACGAAAGATTCAAGAAGAGTATAAAGGAAGGACTAATGAAAAACCCTAAACAAACTTCAATTGCAGACGAATGGGCACTTTTGAAGAATGAAATAACAAAATCCGCAGAAGAAAACATTGGTAGGAAGGAAAGAATGGGTAGAAAACCGTGGATGACTCAGGATATACTAGAATTGATGGATGAAAGGCGGAAACACAAGAATGTAAGAGATGAGAAGGGGAAAGCAGAATACAGACGTCTGAGAAATGAGGTTAACAAGAAGTGCAAGGAAGCGAAAGAAGAATGGTTGAAAGAGAAATGTGCAGGTATAGAAAATTGTCTGAAATTAGGTAAAGTAGACACAGCTTATCGAAGGATTAAGAATACTTTTGGGGAAAAGAAGACTAAGTGCTGTAATATTAAGGACACAAATGGAAAGCCTCTGACAGATAGGGAAGAAAAGGTTGAGAGATGGAAAGCTTACATAGAGAGTTTGTATAAGGGAAAGGAGATTGAGAATCATGTAATGGAAAGGGAGGAGGAAATTGATGAGGATGCGAAGGGAGATTTAATATTGAGATCAGAATTTGATAGAGCTTTGGAAGACTTAAGCCGGAACAAAGCACCAGGCATAGATGATATACCGATTGAGTTGCTACGCTGCATAGGAGATGAAGGTCTGATCAGGTTATTTCACTTGGTGTGTAGGATTTATGAGACAGGTGAGGTACCCCCTGATTTCAAGAAGAATGTAATCATCCCTATACCAAAGAAAGTGGGAGCTGACAGATGTGAAGATTACCGTACAATCAGCTTGATTACTCATGCTTCAAAGATCCTGTCTAGGATAATTTACAAGAGGATTGAAAGCCAGATAGAAACGGAGTTGGGTGAAGACCAGTTTGGTTTCAGGAGAAATGTAGGAACAAGGGAAGCTGTACTAAGTCTTAGGCTGATTTTGGAAGGTAGAATAAGGAAAGATAAGAGAACGTTCATGGCTTTTGTAGACTTAGAAAAAGCTTTTGATAACGTTGATTGGACTAAATTGTTTGACATTTTGAAATCGATTGGAATAAAGTACAGGGATAGGAGGGTGATATACAATCTATACAGAAACCAGACAGCAGTCATTCGAGTTGAAGGACATGAGAGAGAAGCTGGTATTCAGAAAGGTGTAAGGCAAGGCTGCAACTTATCACCCATACTTTTCAATCTTTACATTGAACAAGCAATGAAGGAAATTAGAGAAAAATTTAAAGTGGGAGTGAAGATTCAAGGAGAAATAATTTCAACTCTGAGATTTGCTGATGACATAGTCATCTTGGCCGACAAGCCTGAGGATTTGAATGAGTTTTTGAATGGTATGGACTCCGTCTTACAGAAAGAATTCATGATGAAAATTAATAAATGTAAAACAAAAATACTGGAATGCAGCCGAAATAAATCAGAAACCTCTATGGAGATCAAATTGACAGGTGAAAAGCTGAAGGAAGTAGAAGACTTCTGTTACTTAGGAAGTAGAATAACCAGTGCTGGACGAAGCAAGAAGGATATAAAAAGTAGGTTGGCTCAGGCAAAGAAAGGTTTTCTACAAAAAAGGAATCTGCTGACATCGAATATAGATTTAGGTATTAGGAAGTCATTTTTGAAAGCCTTTGTCTGGAGCGTGGCGCTCTATGGAAGTGAAACTTGGACTATTGGTGCAGCAGAAAAGAGGAGAATAGAAGCATTTGAAATGTGGTGTTACAGGAGAATGATGAAGATCAGATGGGTAGATAGGGTTACAAACATAGAGGTATTAAGACGAGTGGGAGAGGAGAGATGTTTCTGGCGACTGCTAATGAAGAGAAGAGATAGGTTGGTAGGACACATACTAAGACACCCAGGAATAGCAATCTTAGTTATGGAAGGAAGGGTCGAGGACAAGAACTGTAGGGGTAGACCAAGGTTAGAATATGTTAAACAGATTGCCTCAGATGTAGGGTGTGGTAGTTATGTAGAGATGAAACGATTAGCTCAGGACAGGGAGGCATGGAGTGCTGCATCAAACCAGTCAAAAGACTGAAGACTCAAACAACAACATTTATTTAAATTACTATTGTGCAGATGCTTTCCGGTTCTGTTATCGTTGTAAATGGTATTTTTATGCCTTGTATTTTGAACAGATTAGTGCTTTCTATTGTACCCATGTGAGTAATCTCGATGGAAAATATGCTCCCGCCTCCAGCTAGCGTCAGATCTCAGGCGTGTACCGTTCCCCCATTGAGCAGTTGCATATTTTGGATTTGAGGCTAAAAGGTATCAACTCTACAATGATAAGGCACAACTCTATTCTAATACTTTAATTCAGTAATAAAATCATGGCTTAAAACAAATAAAACAATCCCAATAAACATAAAACAAAATCAAACAAAAATTACTTCCACAATCCACTAATATTAACATAATATTATCATAATAAACTCATATCATTACTCCAACCCTTACCCTTATATTAACTTTACAATACTCTTCAGTGCGCTGATGCACATACAACTTCATAAACAAACTGTACTTCGATTCTACTGTCATCTCATGTGACTTCTTTACTTTCACAAGATTACTTGTTCCTTAACCTCGTCTTACTTTGACAATTATGTGTACCGTGTGTGTTTGATCTCTCTCTTCCCACCAAATGCTTTACATGCATTAGCCTATTCAGGTGTTGCACAACAATCTACGTGCAACCCCATAATTATGTAAGGCTACCCCTACACTTCCTCTATTTATATAGCTCCACTGCATGCCGTTGTGATTTCATCTTAAAAACTTTTGTTATTGCTGCGTCGGATTGTATTATTAAGCTACCCTTGCGAGCGTAACTTGTGGCGTAAGTAGCCAACTTCTGCACTAGGCGTCAGTGACAGTAACAAATGCAACTTCCAACCATTCGTTAGATTGCTAAAATCATGAACCATCAGGGTGAACTATAATTACCAATGTGTTCTTAAACCACATGACTACATTACTCAATATAACAATGTTTCTTTTTCATGTTACTAACAGGGTCTAGAATCTGCCCTTCATTAAACTTAAACTTTCACGGTTCGCTTGACAGCGCAGCCCCTTTTCCGAGCGGCCTGTATACAATAGGGTGGAGTGAGGTCCCAACAGTGCCTCGACCCTCGCCTTCTGTCACATGGCTTATCTCCCCAAGCAGTAATACAATTTTTAAAGACAATACCGTGGTCTCAATGACCCACATATCCCAATGGATTTAAACTGAATATTATGCACATAGGTACTGGATGAGCTTAACATTTATTCCTACCCTGAGGGTATAATAATAACTGGCACCAAACAGGTCCATTTCAACATGAAGGCACGAGATTCATAAAACATTGGTCGATCTGGATAACCGGTATCTTAATAAATGATGCGGTCAGCCCACACGCTGCCGTCATAAGATTCGCTTCACACGCGCCGAATCACTCAATAATAACTCCTCGGGTGATCAGATAGAGTGCAGAGGTGTCCAACGTTCTCCCCTCACCTATCACAGGATTCGAACCCGCAACATTCCATATCCATCATCAGAGTTAGGGTCCAAACACTAATTACACTCTGGCACAAAGCAAATATCTCCGTAAGCCCCACGGATATACGAGATTTCATACGTCGAATAGACTACCTGGTTCCATGACCTAATGTTATGATCTTCGTCCTATAATTATTAAGAGAAATATATCAATTACTCTATAAGCTTTTACACAAGCTGCAAATTCAACTCACTAGAAAGCTCCTCCATTTCATTGCATAATTATATTCCCATTAATACAATATATTCCGATATTAAACTCTTTTCTTCATCCCTTAATGTAATCTTACTGTATAATCATACTGCTTAGATCGATAAGTCTTCCAATTAGCGTAAATATTTCTCGCTTACAACATTTTTTCTGATGTATTCATTCATACCTTTATTATTTATTTTTATTATTATTATTCTTCTTACTGACATAAATTACCATAATTCCGACACAACTTAACCATCTTAAAAATCGAACAACCGTGTTCGTTAAATTAAATTTACATAACTGATTTGCCATTTTATTAATAGTGGTAACGATTAATCCACTTACTGAGGTATAACCACATCTCAACTCTATTAAAATCAACACAATAACAATTAAACTTGGAGGGTCTATCTCCTAATACTGATTTTTACTGGCATCTTATAATTCTGAAATCACATTACATGCAGTGGGCTATAGATCTATATAATCATAATTAGTGGGGTACTCACATTTCTAGGCTATCCTGGCGGCTCCAACCACCTATATCCTTCCGGGTCGCCTGCCATTTGCAGAATTAGTGCGACATTTGCATCTTGCCTATACACATTTTATGATACATTTCTTTCACCAACCACACGGCACTTTTCATTTCTATAAAGAAGCTATTGCTTCCAAAACACATGACACTTTATAACACTTATTGAACCATTAATTTAAAAGATATTTCACATATGATTTATACATAACACACGTCACTTTTTACACTTTTCATTGGTTGAAATTCCCTGGCAAAATATCAGAATTGCAGGTATCAACGGCATCCTCCGTGCTCCTACCAACTCCTGATTGAAAGTCTGGTTGATCTGCCTCCGGAATTCACCAACAGTCTATCAATAATCCTACGGTAAACTTGCTGCTTTGCATAAATATGCTTACTTCCGTCCTGAGCGTTACTATTTGGTATTCTTAATACATTACCAAATGCTTCATAAAGTTTCTCCAAGCGTATTCCAGCGTAATAAGACCTGTATAACCAGTCAATATATTATACACTGCGCTTAACATTGTACATAATGTTTACACAGATTATTACTTTCAATAGTTCTGCAACTTATATCACACGGTACTTCCTATGTGAACCTAAACCATTGTTCGTACTGCTGACTACACATGCAGCACGACTGTCCTTAATAAAAGCCTTCTAAAGGTTTTACTGCATGGCTTCCCAAGTTGAAGTCCGGGCCTCCTTCCTTGACTTCGGTAATACGCATTTCACACAATAAAGTTCGTTGATTATCGTACTTCTTATTCCTTCATGACCATGCATGATTATCTCATCACTTGGTGCATTACACTGCACGGTGAATATAATGCTTAACACTCAATGTTCAAGTCTTTGTTTGAGCGTCCTGTCCTGAGCCGGAGTAACATACGTTCCGTGCTCGAGTCTGTTCAAAAAACTGCTCTCTGCCAAGGGTCGACTCCCTTATATTGGTTTCACACAAAAAAGTAGAGCTAGAATTCCCGCGCTATATCAACTCCTCTCCCAGCATGATTCTGGTCTCGAAACAATGCTCATCGGGTTCCTTTTTCTTCACTGATTCCAGAACTATCTGCGTGCTGAAGGATCGATCGGCCAATTAATTAATATTAATTGCTTTCTCCATGGCGTGGGGACGCTGTTTCCGTGGGAATCCCTGGCGACATACTCAAACCCAGCCGCGAACATCCATAGTCCTATGTCCTTCCGCACTCCATTAAATATGCCTCAATTTTGCAGATTAAAGGCTCTAAAATTAGCCTCCTGGCTAAAGATTCACCTGTGTGCAACTCTCATGTCATTGCGTTACTCCAATCACGAGTAATCAATGATTTTCCTTGGGGTCTATTCTCAAACGGGGAAGAACTGGGTCATTAGTCAACCCCCCGACCTCTTCCAGACGACATAACTAGGTCAGCGAGATTGACAGGGCTCCAAGGGTCTCCTCCCACAATTCTGGGGCTATTAGTAAAATGTCAAACTCTCTACTTCTGTGTTCTAAGTCCAGCATAGCCTACTCCATGTAGTTTAATAATGCTGTATTCTGCTCATTTTCCCTGCATTATTTCACTAAATAATGCCATTATCAACTGATATCACACCAGTGATTAAACATATACTTTCCTCCAGGGGTTTTTACAATGAAACTCCCTCAACAGACCTCGGGTTCGTTCCCTGGTGGAACCTTTATTCTGAGATCACTGTCTCTGAGATCCATGTTCGATACCAGTCAGCAAGACCCCCTCGGGTGCATATTCCCCTTGCAAAACTTATGGAAGTCAATTGCAAGTGACTTTCTGTAAGTAACCAGCTGACTGTCTACCACTATCTGTGTTTACATTAGGGGTCTTTCACCTCGTCTGGCTGCGAGTAGGTTAGTCTAGCTCCCCCTTCCACACTGCGCTCAGCCCTAAGCTGTTCATTCTCTTGACGGAGGGCTTCATTTATGGCCTCAACTTCCCTTGCCGCTTCGACCATTTCTTTGTAAAGTTCTTGCAGGCACTGGCATTCTTGCTGTGTGTCCCTTTCCCTGCGCAAGCTGTCTGCTTCTCGTTCCGTCTCGCCACGCGAACTTTCAGGTCTGACTGCCTGGCTGACTTTGCCATCCACGTTCAGTTGGGTGTGCGCTGCTAATACTTCTTCTTGTCCATCAAATTCTTTTGGCGAATAATACATTTTTAAATTGGCTGCATTCATGACGACCTCGTTTCCTGTTTCTAAATGCCTTATTCTGTATGCATTGTTTTGTAGGTCTCTGATAACCTCAAACGAGCCGTGATATCCAAAAATGAACTTCTTATATTTCCTTGCTCCTGGATCTGAACTGGCTGGCCTCCTGACTAGAACTCTTTCACCGACGGGAAGCGGTCTGTGATACCTCTTCGCACGATTTCTCCTCTGACGTCTCTCTGCTTGTGCTTGGAGATATTCGAAGGTTCATTGGATCCTCAATTCTCCTCCTGGCTGTGCGTCTACTGGTAATGGAATAACACCAGTCCACGGTCTCTCCGGTCTCTGATCCAAATGTAGAGTCACGGGAACCTGTCCTGTCGCCTCATGTACAGTATTATTTATGCAGTATTCAATTACTTCAAGGAACTCAATCCAACGCCAATTCTCTTCAGAGCAGTAGATCTTCATGTACTTCTGGATCTCTCTCATTACTCTTTCAACTGGACTTGCCTCAGGATGGCGAATGGTAGATAAAATCTGCCTAATTCCTAGATTTTCCAGTTTCCGACGAAGTTCTGCACTAGTGAAGCAACTTCCATGGTCTGAGAGTAGATTATCCGGCTTCCCAAGAATCGGAATAACTCTCTCTTTCAGGCGTTTCAATACCTGCTTTGAGCTGGTTTTCTGTATGGGGCATAATACTACCATTTTTGAGAATACATCCATGGCTACAAAAATGTGTCTATTGCCTCTACGTGCTCTAGCCAGTGGCCCAAAATTTTCTATGCTCATTAGCTGCCTTGGCTTCTCTGGTAACAACGGAATAGGTCGTTGCCTCATTAAAAAGGGATTTGGCTTTACCCTTTGGCACAAATCACATGTTCTAATAGCATTTCTCACCGTTTCTCTCAACTTTGGCCAAGTGAATGCTTCTTTCAATAGAGCAGTGATCTTGTCTATCCCGGGATGTCCAAACGCTCTGTGTGCTAGCCATACCAATCTTCTCTGTAAAGATGCAGGAATAACAATCCTTTGACGTGTATGATCTACATCATCCCACTTATGTAGTATCTGATTATACCATACATAATCTGTTGCCAATGCCTCGGCCTCTCTGTATATTGCAGTTCCCCTTGCTAAGCGTCCCTCGAAATAATCGATCATCATCTTCAACCACGGGTCTTCGCGTTGTAGGTTGGTAAGATTCCTCAAGTCATCCAAGGTCTTCTGATCTCGATTCTCAATCTGGACAGCTAGCGCTTCCTCTTCTCTTGGGTAACGGCTTAATATGTCCGGTATTACATTCTCTTTCCCTGGACAGTATTCTATTTCCACATTGAATTGCTGAATATACAGGGACCATCTTGTCAACCTCTGGCTAGACAAGTCCGTCTTTAAAAAAATGTTAAAGCTTTATGGTCTGTTCTGAGGACTATTTGAAAGCCATACACGAGTTTATGCCATGATTGCAACGCGTATAAAATTGCGAGCAACTCTATCTCTGTAATCGTGTAATTTTTCTCATGGGCTTTCAACCTCCTACTTATAAAGGCAATAAAAACTTTCTTTTCGGGCTGGTCAACATTTTCTTGGAATAGCATCGCTCCTATCCCAACAAGTGATGCATCCGTCTGTATGTTGAACTTCTGGGTATAATCCGGGTATCCCAGTTTCACATATTCCAAATGCATTTGTTTTGACCTCACGAATGCTTCCTGACATTGCTCCGTCCAATTCCATCTGCCGCCTTTCTTCAATAGGTCCTGCAGGGGTGCTACTGTCGTAGTATAGTTTGGGCAGTGGTTCGAAAAGAATCCAATTACTCCCAAATACTGTCGGACGTGCTTAACTTTCGTGGGTCGAGGGAAATTTCGAATTACCTCTAATTTATCTGAGTTTGGCTTAACTCCATTTGCATCAATAACATGCCCTAGGAATTTAACTTCCCTCTGACAGAAGTGCGATTTCTTGATATTAACCTTAAAGTTAGCTTCTCGAAGGTCATCTAGCAACTTCTTCAGGTCTCTCATGTGCTCCTCCAGAGATTCTGATGTGAGTAGATGTCGTCTACATATCTGATGGTACTCTCTTTAACATCATCTGATAGATTGCGATCTAACGCTCTTATCAGTGCTGAACCAGCTGTTTTCAAACCAAAAGGTAGCCTTAAAAACGTATATGTATGTTGATCAAACATGAATCCTGTCAACAGACTAGTTTTCTTCTCTAATCCAAGATGGTGGAAACTTGAAGTAATATCTAAATTTGTGAATATGGTCTTCCCTTTGAATTTCCTGAGGATTTCTTTAATAGGTGGCACTTGGTCGAACTCCGGAATAACCTTCATATTTAAGTGTCTCAGGTCCAGACATATTCTGACAGTCCCGTCTGTCTTAGGTACAATTACCAATGGACTTACATAAGGCGTAGGTGTTTTCTCAATAACACCGGCCTCCAACATCTCCTGAATTGCCTCTTTCACCTTAGCATAATGCTTTTCGGCTATAGGGTAGGGTTTCTGCCTTAATGGTGTCCAATCACTGACTTGAAAGGCATAAGTGAAGTTCTTTATACGACCAGGTCTCGAATCAAAGACTTCCTTCTGTTCCAGTAATAATTTCTTTAAATTTTCTGTCTCCTTTGGCCCAATTTTTGCTTCTTCTAGTTTTTCCGAAATATGTTCTTCCAGTTCGGGTTGCAGATCTTTCTCCATGTCTGTGGCTAGTGTTTTCAGTTCTTCTTCTAACTGCTCAATAGCTAACACTTCTTCCTCCGCCACGTCTCTGTATGTATGCCATACTTGTTCATCTGACCCTGGTTCATTCTGATTGAGTGAGACCTCTAAGCCTTCGGCTTCCTCATTCACACGGAACATAACTCTGTCCTGTGCTAGGTCTATTATCACTCTGTATTCCCTTATAAATTCTGCCCCAATCAGTAGGTTATAAGGCAGTTTGTTTACTAATAGAAAACTCTGTGAGAATATAGAGCCTCCTATCTGTAAATCTAGGAATACCTGATATTTACATATCATCGTTCTGTCTGGGATTACACCTTTTATTTTGACACTAGAGATCGGTATTTTCAAAACATTCTCCCTCTGGGCTATTTCATTATATAAAGCTTGTGTCATAAGGCACACTGTTGAACCCGTGTCTAACAGACTTCTTAGTTTCAATCCTGCCACTCTTACTATTATAATGGGCAATTCTCTTTTGACCATGACCTGTGATTCTCCTGTATCCTCGATTAGCTCTTCTGGTTTGGCTATCCAATTGATGATGTTAACTGACTTCCATCCATCAGTCTTGAACTCTTCTAATTTTGGAGTTTTTTTTTCTATAGCGCCAGTTCCCTTAGAATTTCTTCTCTCTTGTTCGCTGCGCTGTAACTCCAAACTCTTAGCTCCATCTCCATATCTGTCTGGCGACGTCCTGTTCTGCATAACTTCTTGCCAGCAGACTTGTTGCTTCTGGGGCTCATCTCCCCTTTCCTCGAGGTATCGCAATGAAGCGTGATATCGTTCCTCTACCTCGTCATCGAAGTTACTTCTTCTTTCCTGGGGTCTCCAATTCCTATTGTTGCCTTCTTGGCCATTGTTACCTCCATTGTTTTGGTACGGTCTACCCCTGGTATTCTGCTTATTCCACGAATTTCGGCCTCTTCCTCCTCTACTAGCATTCCCTTTGTACTTCGGCTGCCATCTTCTGGGTTCCTGCTCCCATTGACGTCCGTTGGAATCTAATGTTTCAGTGCTAGTAGCTTTGTTGTTCCTTGGAGCTTGATGCTGGTCAGTCTGCGTGTTGGTCACGTGTACCTGTTCCACGGTTCGATTCTGACGCATAGTATTGGCTGTTGTGAGGTCCAGTTGTCTAAGAACTGTCTCCATTTCCATAGCAGTTTTTGCATTTGCCGAGATTAGCAGTCTTTGGATCTCGTATGGAAGCTGCTTGGCGATAGCAATACATAGCTCCAGTTCGCTAGGTTTTTGGTCCAGTTCGTTGAACCCACACATCTGAGAGATGAAAAACTCTGCGTACTTCGTTGGGTTGTTGGTGCTGTATCTTTTTGAATACAAATCCAACCTCAAATTTTGCTGGGTCGCTGGATCCCAGTACCGTTTCAAATATGCCTCCCGAAACTCCTCAACAGTATCGAAAGTATAGCGGAAACTGCGAAACCATAATGCACATTCTCCCTCTGTTAGTTTCTCAATGGCTCGTAGCCTGCGCTCTTGTGGTATCCGCGCATCATTCAGATATTCAGACACTTCCTTCAACCAATATTTTGGTGTCATATTACAGTGGCTACCTGAGAATTTCCTTGGTTTCTCTTCGCTTGCCCTGATTACGTTTATCACCTGGGTGTGCATAGCATTTTCATGTGGCGTTGATGCTGCAACTGGTGCACCTGGCGTCATATAAGTACTTTCGCCTGGGCCTGTAGCATTCCTGATTATAGGTTGGGTTTCTAAGTCTGCCCACCTTGTTTTCCTCATATCTTCCATGCTGCCTTCACTTGACTTAGGATCTTTCATAAGGGTTTCCTCCTGTGCGATTATCCTAGTCTCCATTTGATTGTGGCGCATCTCTGTCCTTTCCAGTCGAGTAATTACCTCCTTCTCGATTCTGGTAAGTCTATCTCGATTTTCCTCTGCCACTTGAAATATTTTCTTCTTGTCTTCTTTCAGGCTTTGTTTGATATGGGAGATTTCATCCTCTACATCCTCCTTAATTTGAGCAAGGGTCTTGTCGCTTGCCTCTGTCTTCTGGCCTTCTCTTACTTCGAGTTCTTCTCTCAGCCCTTTAATTTCCTCTTGAATGTATCCATTGACTTTGGCAATTCATTCTGGACCTTAACAATTTCTCCTCTGTTCTCCTCTTGCTTTTTAGTAACGATGATAATGTCACTGTGAATTTGGTCCACTTCTTGATGAACTTTGCTCATCTGACCTTTCATGTTGCTTACCAGCTCTTTACTTTCATTAGCGATAGCCTTAATCTCGCCTATTTCCTGACATTGATCTAATGTGTTCTGATCCTGTTTCTTTAGATCACCGTTAATTGCTCTAGCATAGCTTTTCAATTTCTGGTCCCATTTAGGGTCGTTCTCTTCTAACCTCTGATCTACCGTTCTCGTAAATTCTGAAAACTGTTTCGCTTGGCGTTCGAGATTCGCCTCATTTTGGATTTGAATATCCTTAATGTCATTAGACAGCGCATCTAACCTACTGTTGGTTTCATCCTGCGCATGCTTACACGCTTGTAAATTACTTTCGAGCTTGGCTTCTATAGCCTCGAAACGTTTATCTGTGTTAACCTGCATTTCTGATATAATGCTTACAACAGTTCCTGTTACTTCGGTCTTAATCGTTTCCTGCATTTGACCTAGCTTATCATTTAATTCAACCTTATTTGCATCCAATCGGTTGTTTAATTCAACCTGATTAGCATCTAAACGGTTGTTCAATTCACTCTGATTTTCATTCATTTGCATTAATTGCCAGCTGATTGGCATCTAACCGAGTGTTTATTTCATCCTGGAAAGCCTTAGCTTCCAGCTTGTTCTGTTCATTCACAGCGTCAAAATACTGTTTCAACCCTGCAATCACCTGCAGGATCTCCTCTGTACCTGACATTCTCACATAATACACTTTGAGATGCAGGCAGGCTTCCTGGAAACATGTGTGGATACGTTTTGAAGAGAGACACCAAACACTATACACATATTGTAAGATTTCACTAAAACTGTTAATATTATGATAAATTGTGGATTTGGTATGTAGCGCTCGTACCCTTGGGTAATTCTCTTCTCAATAGAGAGACTCTGCGTTACATCAAAATCCTACTGAACTCAAAAATCACTCAAACACAGTTTGAGGCAAAAAAAATAATTACTATGGTTTTCCCCATGAAATACCATAAAAATCTATGGGGTTTCCCTAAATCCCATAAGCTCCACAAACCTGGGCGCCATGATAAATTAATATATGAGGTCACATGCTTTGCCCACACACGGGCGACATGATAAATTAATCATATAGGAGAGGTCCTCGTTAAGACATCGCAGCAACCATCCAAGGTCTCGGTTGTACTGTCGAATGCCCCACTTGGGTCTCGCCATGATAAATTAATACACCTCTGCGCCTATGGTGACCTGTGTTTAAAACTGGTCCACATACCAGCGCCATGATAAATAAGTGAGATGCATGTGAGGTGTTTATCAAAATTTGTATTGTTTGTATCGGAGCTTAGCTAAGGTTAGGCGCGGTCATCCCCTAATTCACGTTAATTGTTACTTTAATAGAGTTGTGTACACTAAATCTAGACCGACTTTAGTTGTACCTATAGCTCAAATCACTGTACAGGACATCAATTTCCATGTACCCATGTGAGTAATCTCGATGGAAAATATGCTCCCGCCTCCAGCTAGCGTCATGTCTCAGGCGTGTACCGTTCCCCCATTGAGCAGTTGCATATTTTGGATTTGAGGCTAAAAGGTATCAACTCTAAAATGATAAGGCACAACTCTATTCTAATACTTTAATTCAGTAATAAAATCATGGCTTAAAACAAATAAAACAATCCCAATAAACATAAAACAAAATCAAACAAAAATTACTTCCACAATCCACTAATATTAACATAATATTATCATAATAAACTCATATCATTACTCCAACCCTTACCCTTATATTAACTTTACAATACTCTTCAGTGCGCTGATGCACATACAACTTCATAAACAAACTGTACTTCGATTCTACTGTCATCTCATGTGACTTCTTTACTTTCACAAGATTACTTGTTCCTTAACCTCGTCTTACTTTGACAATTATGTGTACCGTGTGTGTTTGATCTCTCTCTTCCCACCAAATGCTTTACATGCATTAGCCTATTCAGGTGTTGCATAACAATCTACATGCAACCCCATAATTATGTAAGGCTACCCCTACACTTCCTCTATTTATATAGCTCCACTGCATGCCGTTGTGATTTCATCTTAAAAACTTTTGTTATTGCTGCGTCGGATGGTATTATTAAGCTACCCTTGCGAGCGTAACTTGTGGCGTAAGTAGCCAACTTCTGCACTAGGCGTCAGTGACAGTAACAAATGCAACTTCCAACCATTCGTTAGATTGCTAAAATCATGAACCATCAGGGTGAACTATAATTACCAATGTGTTCTTAAACCACATGACTACATTACTCAATATAACAATGTTTCTTTTTCATGTTACTAACAGGGTCTAGAATCTGCCCTTCATTAAACTTAAACCTTCACGGTTCGCTTGACAGCGCAGCCCCTTTTCCGAGCGGCCTGTATACAATAGGGTGGAGTGAGGTCCCAACAGTGCCTCGACCCTCGCCTTCTGTCACATGGCTTATCTCCCCAAGCAGTAATACAATTTTTAAAGACAATACCGTGGTCTCAATGACCCACATATCCCAATGGATTTAAACTGAATATCATGCACATAGGTACTGGATGAGCTTAACATTTATTCCTACCCTGAGGGTATAATAATAACTGGCACCAAACAGGTCCATTTCAACATGAAGGCACGAGATTCATAAAACATTGGTCGATCTGGATAACCGGTATCTTAATAAATGATGCGGTCAGCCCACACGCTGCCGTCATAAGATTCGCTTCACACGGGGCCGAATCACTCAATAATAAGACCTCGGGAGATCAGATAGAGTGCAGAGGTGTCCAACGTTCTCCCCTCACCTATCACAGGATTCGAACCTGGAACATTCCATATCCAACATCAGAGATAGGGTCCAAACACTAATTACACTCTGGCACAAAGCACATATCTCCTTAAGCCCCACGGCTATACGAGATTTCATTCGTCGAATAGACTACCTGGTTCCATGACCTAATGTTATGATCTTCGTCCTATAATTATTAAGAGAAATATACCAATTACTCTATATGCTTTTACACAAGCTGCAAATTCAATTCACTAGAAAGCTCCTCCATTTCCTTGAATAATTAAATTACCATTAATACAATATATTCTGATATTAAACTCTTTTCTTCATCCCTTAATGTAATCTTACTGTATAATCATTCTGCTTAGATCGATAAGTCTTCCAATTAGCGTAAATATTTCTCGCTTACATCATTTTTTTCTGATGTATTCATTCATACCTTTATTATTTATTTTTATTATTATTCTTCTTCTTACTGACATAAATTACCATAATTCCGACACAACTTAACCATCTTAAAAATCGAACAACCGTGTTCGTTAAATTAAATTTACATAACTGATTTGCCATTTTATTAATAGTGGTAACGATTAATCCACTTACTGAGGTATAACCACATCTCAACTCTATTAAAATCAACACAATAACAATTAAACTTGGAGGGTCTATCTCCTAATACTGATTTTTACTGGTATCTTATAATTCTGAAATCACATTACATGCAGTGGGCTATAGATCTATATAATCATAATTAGTGGGGTACTCACATTTCTAGGCTATCCTGGCGGCTCCAACCACCTATATCCTTCCGGGTCGCCTGCCATTTGCAGAATTAGTGTGACATTTGCATCTTGCCTATACACATTTTATGATACATTTCTTTCACCAACCACACGGCACTTTTCATTTCTATAAAGAAGCTATTGCTTCCAAAACACATGACACTTTATAACACTTATTGAACCATTAATTTAAAAGATATTTCACATATGATTTATACATAACACACGTCACTTTTTACACTTTTCATTGGTTGAAATTCCCTGGCAAATTATCAGAATTGCAGGTATCAACGGCATCCTCCGTGCTCCTACCAACTCCTGATTGAAAGTCTGGTTGATCTGCCTCCGGAATTCACCAACAGTCTATCAATAATCCTACGGTAAACTTGCTGCTTTGCATAAATATGCTTACTTCCGTCCTGAGCGTTACTATTTGGTATTCTTAATACATTACCAAATGCTTCATAAAGTTTCTCCAAGCGTATTCCAGCGTAATAAGACCTGTATAACCAGTCAATATATTATACACTGCGCTTAACATTGTACATAATTTTTACACAGATTATTACTTTCAATAGTTATGCAACTTATACCACACGGTACTTCCTATGTGAACCTAAACCATTGTTCGTACTGCTGACTACACATGCAGCACGACTGTCCTTAATAAAAGCCTTCTAAAGGTTTTACTGCACGGCTTCCCAAGTTGAAGTCCGGGCCTCCTTCCTTGACTTCGGTAATACGCATTTCACACAATAAAGTTCGTTGATTATCGTACTTCTTATTCCTTCATGACCATGCATGATTATCTCATCACTTGGTGCATTACACTGCACGGTGAATATAATGCTTAACACTCAATGTTCAAGTCTTTGTTTGAGCGTCCTGTCCTGAGCCGGAGTAACATACGTTCCGTGCTCGAGTCTGTTCAAAAAACTGCTCTCTGCCAAGGGTCGACTCCTTTATATTGGTTTCACACAAAAAAGTAGAGCTAGAATTCCCGCGCTATATCAACTCCTCTCCCAGCATGATTCTGGTCTCGAAACAATGCTCATCGGGTTCCTTTTTCTTCACTGATTCCAGAACTATCTGTGTGCTGAAGGATCGATCGGCCAATTAATTAATATTAATTGCTTTCTCCATGGCGTGGGGACGCTGTTTCCGTGGGAATCCCTGGCGACATACTCAAACCCAGCCGCGAACATCCATAGTCCTATGTCCTTCCGCACTCCATTAAATATGCCTCAATTTCGCAGATTAAAGGCTCTAAAATTAGCCTCCTGGCTAAAGATTCACCTGTGTGCAACTCTCATGTCATTGCGTCACTCAAATCACGAGTAATCAATGATTTTCCTTGGGGTCTAATCTCAAACGGGGAAGAACTGGGTCATTAGTCAACCCCCCGACCTCTTCCAGACGACATAACTAGGTCAGCGAGATTGACAGGGCTCCAAGGGTCTCCTCCCACATTTCTGGGGCTATTAGTAAAATGTCAAACTCTCTACTTCTGTGTTCTAAGTCGAGCATAGCCTACTCCATGTAGTTTAATAATGCTGTATTCTGCTCATTTTCCCTGCATTATTTCACTAAATAATGCCATTATCAACTGATATCACACCAGTGATTAAACATATACTTTCCTCCAGGGGTTTTTACAATGAAACTCCCTCAACAGACCTCGGGTTCGTTCCCTGGTGGAACCGTTATTCTGAGATCACTGTCTCTGAGATCCATGTTCGATACCAGTCAGCATGACCCCCTCGTGTTCACTATATATATTCGCGTTCACATAATTTCGTTTCTATCCAGTGACATAAAAATGACACATTTGTGTAAATTATATTTGAACTTCTAACTTAGATTAATTTAACTTATTTGGTGCGTGAACTCTTCAAGTTATTGTCTGATACGATTAAATTAATGAACAACCTGTGTACCAATAAAAACTGCAGTATGATAAGTTAATAAGTTCTGAACTCGCCAGAGCTTCATTCTCCGCGGCACAACTTAATTACTTCCAGTGATACTCACAAATTATATGAGCAGTCACTCGCATTATTCGAATGTGCACACTTCATAGTGGTAGAGCTAGATAATTGAATTACAATCTCATTCGCTTTCCGAGGCAATTTAACGTGGGAGGTGAAATATTTGTTTGAACAGCCACCAATCCTCCTGACCACTCAGGAGAGCGCTTATTCAACAAACGCTCCGAGACTAAACTCACATGAAAGAAACTAGGAATTTGAAATTGATTTTTCTATGTGAAGATTGGTTTCCAGTCGGTCAACAGGAAATACATTATCCGATGCTATTATTAATATTAATTGTAATTATTAATATTATTAATATTATTATGGAAGACAGTGAACGTGACAAACTAATTAAAGTCAAATGAAACGTTAGTAATTCCCCAGAAAGAAAACTGAAAATGCAGCAGAACAGAAAGAGACAACAATTAAGTGCCAATGTTATTTAATGAACAATGCAGGCAGATCAAAGGACAACACAAATCTAACAGTTACCATGTACAAACCTAGTGCAAATAGCTCACCGCATTAGCGAAGTAAGAGCAACCCTCTATGTAGGAGGCCTTTGAAAAAAATACATGTATTTAAAATTGTCCGGGCGGGGACACCAAGAGCCCGCCGATGAGCCTAGCATGGTGTCCTAGGCGAAACCCCACACAAGACACGGCACAAACCTAGAAGAATTGCTGAGTTTTAGAATCAAAGAAGCTGCCTGTATCCAAAATGTTAAATCCATTTCAGAAGTGGAAAATTTATTGAGTACATTCGATGCTCTGGGAAGAGGGGGTTACGAGGAGAATTTCGGTAGGAACCAGGGTAACAATAATAACAGGCCTAATGAGAATAGGAACCAGGAAGTTCAAGGGAACAGTGGCGAAGGGGCCAACGTTCAAAATAAGGGGAACCAAAATAATAATAATAATCAGCAAAATCAATACAGAGGAAATGGGTATGGTACGAACTACCAAGGTAGAAATAATGATTTCAGGGGATATCAAGGCCGAAATAATGATTTTAGGGGTAACCAAGGGAGGTATAATAATAATAATTATAACCAGAACAGGGGTCAAGGAGGGAATCAGCCCAATGGTAATAACGGACAGAGAGATACCGTTAATACAACCCAGAACAACCAGACCAGTGCAGTAGTAAGTAGTACTACACCAAGCGGTAGCAATACTTGAAACACGAACCAGGCTGCGATGTAAGGTCAGAATCTCAGTCTGTAACATGCCCTGTCCATACACTTATACAAGAACCCTATGACCTAAATGTAAGGAATGAATTATTACGTGAACTAAATGATGAAGGTATTATTCAGGAGGTGGTTAGTAAGAGCCCCATAGTTAAATTTAACGTGTCCGAGGCGTACACAGATGTTTTAATTGATAGTGGTTGTATGAAGAGTTGCATAAGTAGTGCATTTTATGATAAAATGAAAGGAACTGGAGTAAATTTTGAGGAGATGCCAATTAAATGCACTTTTGTTATCACAGCTGTTGGGAAGAGGTCTAAAGTAATTTCTAAGCAAGTTTTAATAGACATTAAAATTTATTTATTTATTTATCGTATGACTTTTGCATGCAGAAACAAGATTGAAAGATGACAGAAAGTACTATATACAATATATACATAAATACACATGACAAGAAACAGCAACATATCTATATTTTTAAGTCCAAACTATCCAGCCACAGTATCACAGAAGGTGTGGCCTGAATAAAGTCCAGTGGATCACCTTCATAGGCCCGCAGTCTGCACTCGAATGCAATGTGTTGTATAGACTGGGAAGGAGCACCGCAGTCACACTGGGGGGACGGAACTTTGCCCCATCTGAACAAGGACTCTGCGCAGATTCCGGTATTTTTGCGGATCCTATTTAGAGCAGTCAATGCCCTCCTTGGGAGGTGAAATCCTGGAACTGGACTGATTTTGGAAAGTAGAGGCCAAAGCAGGTGGTCAGTATTGAGAGTCCACTCTCCTTTCCATTCGTTGAAGGGATTAAACTGGTTCTCAGTTAGTTCCTGTGCAAAAACAATTGGCGGATGTCTGGACTTCAGCCTGCCTCTCTGAAGATCTGGGATGTCATCGTGAATGGGAAGGTCCAAATTAGCCATGATCTTGTCATATTCTCTGAGAAGAGCGACTTTTCTCCGCAGGTGAGGTGGCATAATGTGGCTGAGGACAGGAAGCCAATAACAGGGAGTGGGTGTGATGACTCCGCTGATCTTCCGCATGGTATTGTTGAGCTGGGTATCAATCAGTTAAAATTAATAATCATGTAGAGAAGCAGATTTGTCTTGTAATTCCAAATTTAGTATTCAGTGTTATCTTGGGTTCAGAGTGGCTAAGTAGAGTGTCTGGTAACTTATGATGTAGGGAGTTTGAAATTTAAATGGGGTGATTCTGAAGTAGAAGTAGCGTTCAATGACCATATTCAGAGAAGTAGTGTTGTAGGTGAGATTTGTACTTTAAATGAGATATCGCCAGCCGTAGAGCGGGGTTCTCCATGTTTTGTGGGCAGTGTGATTACGAACGGTAGTCTAGAGGACTCGTTACGTGATGCTGCATTTCAGGGAAATATAGAGGTGGAACAATGTGTTCGGCTCTATGACGTGTTATTGTGTAATAGGAGAGGTTTTGAGGCTCGCATTGGTATGGCCAATTGCTATACACATTCATTGAACGTTATTGATAGGTCAGTATTCACAGGACATAGGTATCCTGTACCTTTCGCTTATCAGAGTGCAGTTGAGGCAAAAATTAACCAGATGCTTGAAGATGGGATTATTGAGCACTCTAACAGTCCATATGTTAATTCTTTGATCACGGTACCCAAGGCTGACGGCACGGTTCGTATTTGTTTAGACGCTCGTTTGGTTAACAGTAGAATTAGTTCAAATCAGCTGAAATCTATGCCAATAGAGGAATTAATGCAAACATTTGAGGGGAAGAAGTATTTCACTTGTGTAGATTTGAGTTCCAGTTTTTGGCAAGTGCCACTTATGTACGAAGATAGACCATTTACAGCTTTTAGTCATAAATATAACCTTTATCAATTTTGTAGAACACCTTATGGGTTAAAGAGTAGTTCAGCAGCTTTAATTAGGGCTTTAAATATCGCATTAGGGGATGACACAGGAGAGTTTGTAACCATTTACATTGATGATATGGTAATTAGTTCACGCAGTTTTGAGGAGCATCTACGTCATTTAGATATAGTTTTTCAGAAGTTAGGTCAGGCAGGGTTCACTTTGAAGCTGTCTAAGTCGTCATTCTGTCAGTCAGAAGTGACATTTTTAGGTCATAGAGTGTCGAGTAGTGGTGTGACACCAGAGGAAAGTAGGGTAGGCATGTGTGGACAGTAGCAACAGGGCATCGTTACAGTCACTGAGAAATAGGTAGGTAGAGTAACGTGATGACGTTCATTTAAGGGAGCCACTGGCAAGGTTAGAAGCAGGTGACGCAGTAACATTTATAGTTTCCAAACGTATTGGCAAAACAGCATAGCCTATGTGCTGGAGGATAGTAAGGGAAACAGATTATACGGGACGTATAATATACATAGTCTACGAAAGTATGTGTCATAAAGTGAGTGTGTTTGGCTGGCGAGCCAGCCTATCAAATGAGTAAGTGTGGTATTTGGTGCGTGGAAGATCTGGTCTTCCAGGCAGGCGTATCAGAAGTCACACAGGGGGGTAGTATGTAAGTAATTGAGAGTTTTTAAGGTACAGGGAAATATGACGGGATTGTCGGATGCTCTTGAGCACTAAAATGTCTCGATACACCAAGGCCAGAATTTGGTAGCGCTGGTGAATTCCCATTTGTCTCCTAGAGATGGGTGAGCGCTTGAACAGGGTATTTTTGCTTAAGGCGTCCACGAGACAAAAGATGGGCCATCAGAAGGCGAGACAGTCCTTCATGAAACTCATACATAACAGCACACGTGATTTCTGTTTACGGCCTCGCCATGTAAGATTTGTAAGTGTGTAATTTAAGGTAACTTTTACAATGGTATTATTTGTGTGAGGAGAACTGGTCTGTGTTGAGAACTAGTATTAAGTAGAATATGGTCTACGGGAACTTAAGAAGACAGTGCGATTACGGCACAGAAATATTTGGTGTTATATGTAATGCGCATTTACTGTTTTTTTTTCAGAAGTAAATATTAATTTCGTCTTATATAAAGAGAGATTAAGTATTATGGTCACGATGCGCTTCCACAATAGTGTGATCGTGTGCTCAGTGAGATCAGTGAGATTAAATTTCACCATAAGGAAGGAACCTCCAGTGAAATTAGGGAGTTCCATGGTTTTTTTTTGTCGTGTAGCCTCCTGAGAGGCCGAGTGCAGGTCTTTCTAGTCGACGCCCGTGGGCGACCTGCGCGTCGGGATGAGAGATGGAATTGATGAAGATGAATGAAACTGGGCAAGGATGTGGAAGGAAGCGGCCGTGGACTGTCAGAAGGTACTGTCCCAGCATTTGCCTGGTGTTGAAAATGGGAAACCACGGAAAACCATTTCAAGGACAGCCGACGGTGGGGCTCGAACCCACGCGTCTACCGAGTCAGCAGAGAGCTTGGCCCTTGACCTAACGCAGCGCTTTAGCCCGCGCAGCCACTACTGTCGGTAGTTCTATGGTGATATATAAATATCAAAACACCTTTGATGCGTGTGATGTGACATCTTATATACATAGTGCTCACACATTATTTATGTCTATTTTTCCAACATAGAGAAATTTGAGAGGCGGAAATATCCGTGGAACATTATTCTATATGAAAAACATTGGACTGGTTGCAAAGTGCAATCCATAATGACGGCAAACTTTGACGCAAAGTGCGTAAAGAAAATTATGAGTGTATATACATGTAATTTACGGTGATCTCCTTTATGTAATATTTATTTTGGATGGGGATTTAATAACGTGTCTGGGATAATCGGATAATGGACCGTCGTCACGGTAAATCATCCGATGATCCGAGGCGAATATGTAACGTGTTTTTCGAGGGGATTTTATGCCACTGACATAAGTTAGTAGGAAGCCATTCTATATTTATTTACGCGGCAAATTGTTCAGCCAAGAGAAGTTTTCATGCTAATTTATTATTATTATTATTATTATTAACTTATTATTATTATTATTATTATTATTAAGGTATTTCTTTGGAGAATTTTTATAAAATTATTAGTAATCAGATAGGTTTTCTATGTTATAGAAAACACTATCAAGCAAATTATTACGAACAACATTATCATAGAAAATAATATGATTACGGAAGTTTACGGAGTTTTGTCAGTTAGGGTATTTTGAGAGAGATGATTCACTGGGAATTCGGCTACAGGCTTAATCTTGTCGAGTAGCATGACGCAAGCTGGGTTGCTGCTTGAAGAAAAGGCGAAATAGTCTGGAACGGTAATCGACATCATCCTCGCATCGAGTGTAATGACCCTGAGGAGGGGGGTAGCGCGTGGGGGCTCAGCCAATCAGAGGAGAGCGGGCGACTAGAAGCCGGGTCCAGGGAGGGGAAGCGACGAGTGCATATATGGTTTGCGCGCCGTGGAGGCAAGGCGACTATCTTTGTAAAACTTAACCAGTGTGGTTGTACGTGTGGTTGGTTCCGATGTTTGGACCATAAAGTTATCATATCTACAAGTATATCATCAACTAGCGAAGAAGATGACGACGTCCAGGAGGCTGTGGGAAGCTCACTTCAATATCCAGTACGAGGGAAATGCTACGGCAATTTCCAGTGGTAAGCGCGAATGACTCAGAACTACGCAATCTCTCGTCTCTTTGTTTCATATTCAGTAATTCAGTAACTTCATAGCTTGGGAATAAGAGTAATTTATCCGACTCCGTTTTCACGTAATTTTCTAGCGGTAATATTCAAATCGCAACGCTCCAATTTAAATTCAAACTTATTATTATTATTATTATTATTATTATTATTAATTTTGCAATACTTGTTTTATATAATAAATTCAATTCTTATAACCATGCAATCTTTGCTTTCAGTAGGTAGCATTAGATATAGACCAATTCCTTCTCCTGATACAATTGTTTGTTGGGTTAATGATCAAATCATACCACGATCTGAGTGAAAAGATTCTTGAAGGTGTTCTACCAGAGCTAGGTGTTGTTAAATATAAATTTAGATTTCAACATAGCGTTGAGGTCTTGGTGCCCATTAAAACAACATATCTTAGTCAGAGAAAACATTACAACGTTAAATGCTTATACAAATCTTAATCCATTGGCATCTAAATTATTTCAATTGTTTGCATAATCACAAGATGGCAGCTGTGTGAAATTTTAAAATCTCGTTTTTACTTCTTGTGTTCTAATCATGCGATTGAAGTTTGAATACCATACGTACACAATTATCTTAATGTAATAGTACAAAAATAAAAATCCAACCTGGCGACCATCTGAAATATTTAGACGGTTCTCAATATCTATGAATCTATCACAACCTTCAAAGTGAAATTTTGTATGTTGATTGAGGCAATCAACATGCGTAGGATATATGAAAATAGGCTGTATAGTTCTTCACGGAACTACTTGTTTTTATTTCCACATCAAGTTCTCAATTCAACATCTAAAATAAACCAACTTCCCTTCATAATCTGCAACTTTCTTCATCTCATCAACAGCCAACACCATAGCCCATACTTCTATTTATCATTCCTCATTCATCATACAAGAGTTTAGTGCTTTTCAGTCGGTCAACACGAATGTACCCAAAAGAGATGGGTTATGCCCTAATCCTGAAATAAATTACATGAGATTAATAAAACACTAGGATGACCAGTTTCGATCGTCAAGCGATCATCATCAGATCCAATACACTTAGGCTATAAAATCTATGTTTGAAATACAGGTGAAAATATTTACAATATGTACAATTATTTAGTTGCAGTATTGGTACTGCAACTGTCAGTGTATGCTAAATGCAGTATATATGTTAGGTGAAATGCTAAATGGTGATGGCTATCCGGCGATTGTACTTTAGAGAGATTATATGGTTGTAAACTATGGTTAAACTATAAAATTTTAGGCTAACTACTTATCTGATTGTCTTCCGTACTACAGCTATTCGCAGTTTCCGTGCTCACTTGAACTCGCTGTGCGGTCGACTGCGGTGGTTATCTTAACGACTGGTTTTTCCCTGCCTTCCCCCCCTGTCCCTACGTGCTGTGGGGAGTGATCGCGATGTGTTTATGTGAGGTGTTGCCAACCTAGATAAGATGTATGTTATTGAATGAGGTGGATCTACAACTATTAAAGACCGTGGATTAGTCCTCGCCACGCGTGGAGCATAACCCATTCGAACTAAGCGTTGACGGTCTTATGAGGACGTCCCGGCACCTTTAATACTGCCTCTAATATGGGCCTTGGTTTATTGCAGAAGAAAAGTACATCGTACACCTGATCCAGATAACATTTACCTATTAAAAACCCCCTAATTTCCCCCCTTTTTTATCTAGCTTGGCTGTGTCGCTAAATTGTGTTTTGTTTCCGACAGGGTGTGTTTTTTAGTAGCGTGAAGAGGGGTGAGCTCTCCATGAACGTGTGTTCATTTAGATTGTTGGGATTGTTTCGTTTGGCTAGGTGTATCTCGATTGCTTCCTTTATGTCAAGAGCTCTGCCTTTCGATTCGTGATGGATTATTTTAAGGTCCGACTCTATGTTGGTAAAGCTATGCCCTGCGTCACACATATGTTCGCACACGGCTGAATGTGTTCCGTATCTTATTGCATTTCTATGTTCATTATAACGTGTGTCTACTCGCCTTCCACTCTGCCCGATGTAATTAGCTTGACAATCGGTGTCTTGGCACGTTATAGAATATACCCCTGACCTTGAATACGGGTCACGTTTATTTAGATTACTATTTAGGAGGTGCCTAGCGGTTGTGTTTTTCGTCGTGAAAGCTATCTTTATGCCTTGCTTTTTGAATAGGTTAGTGATTTTATATGTGTTCGCATTCACATAGTTGAAACGCGCAAATTTTTTCTCATTACTGTCCGGTTTGGGAATCGTTTTATCTTTATTTTTATGTTTGGCTATAATTTGATTTATTTTGCTTGGCGAGAAGTTGTTTTCCTTTGCTATTTGCATAATCGTTCTTATTTCCTTATTATAGTTGTCTTTTGACATGGGTATGTTTAAAGCCCTATGCACCATTGAATTGAAACCCGCTAGTTTGTGCGTACTGGGGTGATTAGACTGATTGTCGATTGCATGCGAGGTTTGTGTTGCTTTCCGGAATATGGAATATGAAAGGTCGTTGTCTTTACGTTCAATAGTTATATCGAGATAATTTATTTTCCGGTCTATTTCGGATTCCTTAGTGAATTTGATAGAATGGTGAAGGCTATTAATGGATTGGAGAATTGTTTCTTCGCTTGTTAGTTCAGTATCGTAGATGCAGATTACATCATCTACGTATCTTTTCCATATTACTATTCCCTTTGTTGAAGTCTTTTCTAAGAACGCATTTTCTAGTGCATTGATGAAGATGTCAGCGATTAACCCACTTAGTGGCGATCCCATTGCTAGGCCTTCTCTCTGTGTGTATATTTTATTGTCGAATTGAAACACGTTTTGGGTGAGAACGACCCTTAGTAATCTCACAATCTCTTCAATTTCTTTTACCGAATTGTTGGATTTTAAGTTGTTTTCGATAGTGTTGATTGCTTCAATAATCGGAATATTGGTGTACATGTTAGTTACGTCGAAGGATACTAGCCTGAAGCTAGGTTTCATTTGTAGGGTGTTCAATGCTGTTACTAGTTCTGTTGTGTTCTTTACAGAGTTGTTTTTGTCGTTGGAAAGACGGCATTTTAAGATTTTTAGTAACTCTTTGCTGATTTTGTAATTAGGGGCATTCCTACAATTGACTATTGGTCTCATTGGGCATTCCTTTTTGTGTATTTTTGGTTGTCCCCTCAATGACGGTATTTTCGGGTTCATGTTTATTAGTTTTGATTTTTCAGCTTTGGTCAGTATGTATTCTGTTTCTTTTAGCGCACTTTTTATTTGTTTTTGGAATTTGTTGGTGGGGTCTTTTGTTAATTCCTTGATTTCGTTGTTGTTTAGGAATTCGACTGTTTTTTCAATGTATTCTGTTTTGTTCAAAATTACTGTAGTGTTTCCCTTATCTGCTTTTGTGATGATTAAGTCATGTTCTTTTATTTTTTGTTTCAACGACTTTATTTCTTTGATTTGTTTGTTGTTTTGAATGTTATTGCTATCGCCCTCTCGTTTGAGTATTTTTTTGGCTTCGTTGGTGGCGAGATTTTTGGTTAATTCCCTGTCTTCTGCTGGGAGCTTGTGACTGGCTATCTCAATATCTGTGATTAACTGTTTTATATTGTGGTTGGTGTGTGCGTCTGTGCAGTTGTATTTCAAACCTTTGTCTAACATATTCATTTCACCTTGAGAAAAGGTTACGTTCGTTCTGTTGTTTACTCTGCTGTGGAAATTGAATTCATTGTTATTCGTGTGTTGTTCGTTAGATTGATGGTTCTGTGTTTCTCCTAGTTTTCTTAATTTATTTTCTAGTGTTTCATGCTTCCTCGTTGCTCTGATTTTGATGGTGTCATGTAGGTGTTCGGTGAAGCTGTCCCATTGGGCTGCGTGCCAGAAATTACTTAGTTGCAATTGAATGTCGTATAATTGTTGGTTAATTTTTTGCTTTCTTATGTATGCAAATCTTAATTCGTTTTTTATCCAAAGCGCTTTGGCTTGTTTAGTTGAAATGATCGAGGCTGGTGTGTTCGGTACGGTTTTAATTGGTACGTATTTAGGGGTGAGGTTTAGTTCTATACATTTTTTGTTGAACCAAATTGACTTGTCTAAATTCATGAGTTTAAGCCTGAGTGATTTGAATTTCTTGGCTTCACGATTTGCCTGACTAGCCGTGAACATTGTGGTGTTTGAAGCCATATTTTCAGTGTTGCCTTAGTAAACAAGAGTTTAGTGCTTTTCAGTCGGTCAACACGAATGTACCCAAAAGAGATGGGTTATGCCCTAATCCTGAAATAAATTACATGAGATTAATAAAACACTAGGATGACCAGTTTCGATCGTCAAGCGATCATCATCAGATCCAATACACTTAGGCTATAAAATCTATGTTTGAAATACAGGTGAAAATATTTACAATATGTACAATTATTTAGTTGCAGTATTGGTACTGCAACTGTCAGTGTATGCTAAATGCAGTATATATGTTAGGTGAAATGCTAAATGGTGATGGCTATCCGGAGATTGTACTTTAGAGAGATTATATGGTTGTAAACTATGGTTAAACTATAAAATTTTAGGCTAACTACTTATCTGATTGTCTTCCGTACTACAGCTATTCGCAGTTTCCGTGCTCACTTGAACTCGCTGTGCGGTCGACTGCGGTGGTTATCTTAACGACTGGTTTTTCCCTGCCTTCCCCCCCTGTCCCTACGTGCTGTGGGGAGTGATCGCGATGTGTTTATGTGAGGTGTTGCCAACCTAGATAAGATGTATGTTATTGAATGAGGTGGATCTACAACTATTAAAGACCGTGGATTAGTCCTCGCCACGCGTGGAGCATAACCCATTCGAACTAAGCGTTGACGGTCTTATGAGGACGTCCCGGCACCTTTAATACTGCCTCTAATATGGGCCTTGGTTTATTGCAGAAGAAAAGTACATCGTACACCTGATCCAGATAACATTTACCTATTAAAAACCCCCTAATTTCCCCCCTTTTTTTATCTAGCTTGGCTGTAATCTAAATAAACGTGACCCGTATTCAAGGTCAGGGGTATATTCTATAACGTGCCAAGACACCGATTGTCAAGCTAATTACATCGGGCAGAGTGGAAGGCGAGTAGACACACGTTATAATGAACATAGAACATAGAACATAGAAATGCAATAAGATACGGAACACATTCAGCCGTGTGCGAACATATGTGTGACGCAGGGCATAGCTTTACCAACATAGAGTCGGACCTTAAAATAATAATCCATCACGAATCGAAAGGCAGAGCTCTTGACATAAAGGAAGCAATCGAGATACACCTAGCCAAACGAAACAATCCCAACAATCTAAATGAACACACGTTCATGGAGAGCTCACCCCTCTTCACGCTACTAAAAAACACACCCTGTCGGAAACAAAACACAATTTAGCGACACAGCCAAGCTAGATAAAAAAGGGGGGAAATTAGGGGGTTTTTAATAGGTAAATGTTATCTGGATCAGGTGTACGATGTACTTTTCTTCTGCAATAAACCAAGGCCCATATTAGAGGCAGTATTAAAGGTGCCGGGACGTCCTCATAAGACCGTCAACGCTTAGTTCGAATGGGTTATGCTCCACGCGTGGCGAGGACTAATCCACGGTCTTTAATAGTTGTAGATCCACCTCATTCAATAACATACATCTTATCTAGGTTGGCAACACCTCACATAAACACATCGCGATCACTCCCCACAGCACGTAGGGACAGGGGGGGAAGGCAGGGAAAAACCAGTCGTTAAGATAACCACCGCAGTCGACCGCACAGCGAGTTCAAGTGAGCACGGAAACTGCGAATAGCTGTAGTACGGAAGACAATCAGATAAGTAGTTAGCCTAAAATTTTATAGTTTAACCATAGTTTACAACCATATAATCTCTCTAAAGTACAATCTCCGGATAGCCATCACCATTTAGCATTTCACCTAACATATATACTGCATTTAGCATACACTGACAGTTGCAGTACCAATACTGCAACTAAATAATTGTACATATTGTAAATATTTTCACCTGTATTTCAAACATAGATTTTATAGCCTAAGTGTATTGGATCTGATGATGATCGCTTGACGATCGAAACTGGTCATCCTAGTGTTTTATTAATCTCATGTAATTTATTTCAGGATTAGGGCATAACCCATCTCTTTTGGGTACATTCGTGTTGACCGACTGAAAAGCACTAAACTCTTGTTTACTAAGGCAACACTGAAAATATGGCTTCAAACACCACAATGTTCACGGCTAGTCAGGCAAATCGTGAAGCCAAGAAATTCAAATCACTCAGGCTTAAACTCATGAATTTAGACAAGTCAATTTGGTTCAACAAAAAATGTATAGAACTAAACCTCACCCCTAAATACGTACCAATTAAAACCGTACCGAACACACCAGCCTCGATCATTTCAACTAAACAAGCCAAAGCGCTTTGGATAAAAAACGAATTAAGATTTGCATACATAAGAAAGCAAAAAATTAACCAACAATTATACGACATTCAATTGCAACTAAGTAATTTCTGGCACGCAGCCCAATGGGACAGCTTCACCGAACACCTACATGACACCATCAAAATCAGAGCAACGAGGAAGCATGAAACACTAGAAAATAAATTAAGAAAACTAGGAGAAACACAGAACCATCAATCTAACGAACAACACACGAATAACAATGAATTCAATTTCCACAGCAGAGTAAACAACAGAACGAACGTAACCTTTTCTCAAGGTGAAATGAATATGTTAGACAAAGGTTTGAAATACAACTGCACAGACGCACACACCAACCACAATATAAAACAGTTAATCACAGATATTGAGATAGCCAGTCACAAGCTCCCAGCAGAAGACAGGGAATTAACCAAAAATCTCGCCACCAACGAAGCCAAAAAAATACTCAAACGAGAGGGCGATAGCAATAACATTCAAAACAACAAACAAATCAAAGAAATAAAGTCGTTGAAACAAAAAATAAAAGAACATGACTTAATCATCACAAAAGCAGATAAGGGAAACACTACAGTAATTTTGAACAAAACAGAATACATTGAAAAAACAGTCGAATTCCTAAACAACAACGAAATCAAGGAATTAACAAAAGACCCCACCAACAAATTCCAAAAACAAATAAAAAGTGCGCTAAAAGAAACAGAATACATACTGACCAAAGCTGAAAAATCAAAACTAATAAACATGAACCCGAAAATACCGTCATTGAGGGGACAACCAAAAATACACAAAAAGGAATGCCCAATGAGACCAATAGTCAATTGTAGGAATGCCCCTAATTACAAAATCAGCAAAGAGTTACTAAAAATCTTAAAATGCCGTCTTTCCAACGACAAAAACAACTCTGTAAAGAACACAACAGAACTAGTAACAGCATTGAACACCCTACAAATGAAACCTAGCTTCAGGCTAGTATCCTTCGACGTAACTAACATGTACACCAATATTCCGATTATTGAAGCAATCAACACTATCGAAAACAACTTAAAATCCAACAATTCGGTAAAAGAAATTGAAGAGATTGTGAGATTACTAAGGGTCGTTCTCACCCAAAACGTGTTTCAATTCGACAATAAAATATACACACAGAGAGAAGGCCTAGCAATGGGATCGCCACTAAGTGGGTTAATCGCTGACATCTTCATCAATGCACTAGAAAATGCGTTCTTAGAAAAGACTTCAACAAAGGGAATAGTAATATGGAAAAGATACGTAGATGATGTAATCTGCATCTACGATACTGAACTAACAAGCGAAGAAACAATTCTCCAATCCATTAATAGCCTTCACCATTCTATCAAATTCACTAAGGAATCCGAAATAGACCGGAAAATAAATTATCTCGATATAACTATTGAACGTAAAGACAACGACCTTTCATATTCCATATTCCGGAAAGCAACACAAACCTCGCATGCAATCGACAATCAGTCTAATCACCCCAGTACGCACAAACTAGCGGGTTTCAATTCAATGGTGCATAGGGCTTTAAACATACCCATGTCAAAAGACAACTATAATAAGGAAATAAGAACGATTATGCAAATAGCAAAGGAAAACAACTTCTCGCCAAGCAAAATAAATCAAATTATAGCCAAACATAAAAATAAAGATAAAACGATTCCCAAACCGGACAGTAATGAGAAAAAATTTGCGCGTTTCAACTATGTGAATGCGAACACATATAAAATCACTAACCTATTCAAAAAGCAAGGCATAAAGATAGCTTTCACGACGAAAAACACAACCGCTAGGCACCTCCTAAATAGTAATCTAAATAAACGTGACCCGTATTCAAGGTCAGGGGTATATTCTATAACGTGCCAAGACACCGATTGTCAAGCTAATTACATCGGGCAGAGTGGAAGGCGAGTAGACACACGTTATAATGAACATAGAAATGCAATAAGATACGGAACACATTCAGCCGTGTGCGAACATATGTGTGACGCAGGGCATAGCTTTACCAACATAGAGTCGGACCTTAAAATAATCCATCACGAATCGAAAGGCAGAGCTCTTGACATAAAGGAAGCAATCGAGATACACCTAGCCAAACGAAACAATCCCAACAATCTAAATGAACACACGTTCATGGAGAGCTCACCCCTCTTCACGCTACTAAAAAACACACCCTGTCGGAAACAAAACACAATTTAGCGACACAGCCAAGCTAGATAAAAAAGGGGGGAAATTAGGGGGTTTTTAATAGGTAAATGTTATCTGGATCAGGTGTACGATGTACTTTTCTTCTGCAATAAACCAAGGCCCATATTAGAGGCAGTATTAAAGGTGCCGGGACGTCCTCATAAGACCGTCAACGCTTAGTTCGAATGGGTTATGCTCCACGCGTGGCGAGGACTAATCCACGGTCTTTAATAGTTGTAGATCCACCTCATTCAATAACATACATCTTATCTAGGTTGGCAACACCTCACATAAACACATCGCGATCACTCCCCACAGCACGTAGGGACAGGGGGGGAAGGCAGGGAAAAACCAGTCGTTAAGATAACCACCGCAGTCGACCGCACAGCGAGTTCAAGTGAGCACGGAAACTGCGAATAGCTGTAGTACGGAAGACAATCAGATAAGTAGTTAGCCTAAAATTTTATAGTTTAACCATAGTTTACAACCATATAATCTCTCTAAAGTACAATCTCCGGATAGCCATCACCATTTAGCATTTCACCTAACATATATACTGCATTTAGCATACACTGACAGTTGCAGTACCAATACTGCAACTAAATAATTGTACATATTGTAAATATTTTCACCTGTATTTCAAACATAGATTTTATAGCCTAAGTGTATTGGATCTGATGATGATCGCTTGACGATCGAAACTGGTCATCCTAGTGTTTTATTAATCTCATGTAATTTATTTCAGGATTAGGGCATAACCCATCTCTTTTGGGTACATTCGTGTTGACCGACTGAAAAGCACTAAACTCTTGTTTACTAAGGCAACACTGAAAATATGGCTTCAAACACCACAATCATTCATCATATAGAAAACCTATCTTTTTTCATATCTCCAAAAACTAACAATCTTCCTACATACATTATCATAAAGTCATAGAATAACCTTCGAGCATACAATAGGATAGAGAGGGCGCCAGCTATGCTTCTACCGGCCGACCATGGGACCGAAATAAGATCAGCTGATGTTGGGCAAAACAAAGATGTCTCCCATAAGAATGGCATTATGAAGTGACTTAAAATCCCGATTCAAGCGTATTCCTTGTGATTAACAGACTATTTATGTTGAAGGTGGCGATAACTACAATTCCTTCTGAATATTTCTGTTCTTTTTGGTATGAAAAGTGTGAAGTATAATCGTTATATGCGATATTTTGGTGTGTTGACATATCAGTGTTGGAATGCATAAGTGACGTGTGTAGGGCCTACATGGTTAGGAAATTATAAAATGGTGAATAAAATACGTTTACGTATAATTTGTATCCGTAATAATTGTCTGACTTGGTTATATTTGTAATATTTTTAATAAACTCTACAAAGCATACTAGTACTAGCTTACTTTTTAGTAACATGTAGGCCCTATGCTTCTATTATGCTGGTTTTCCTTCATAAATCAAGAAAGTTTGCCGATAATCATCCGATCGTATCCATTAACCTGATTGTAACTATCATCAATTAAAATTTATATTTATGGTCCATAGCTTAAGCAATTCAGGGTCTGCAGGGAAGCTGAAATATGCGATTACTTTTAATTATGCGTACAAAGTGATATCCAGCACTGCATCTTAAAAGAAAACCAATGATATCCCCACTCCAAATATTTATCATCTCCAGCAATAAATCTTACAAATATCCTAATGTTATCCCCTTCCCCTCCATATTTAGTAAATTCATTTTTGATGGCTAGGGACTTCCGGGTCATCAACCCTGTGTACTTGAGTAGGCCTATGTGTTGAACTTGTCTGATACCGTAACTTAAATTTCTGTGATGACTGCAGTAGTGTGTATAGCTGCATTGGTGGTTGTTAATTCATTTAAGGGGCTTGTGACATTTTGGTCATCAGCACCGTGTAGTTGGGTGTGGGTTAAACTTGTCTGATAACCTGTATTGATTTGATGATTGTAGTAGTGTGTAACTTTATTAGGGACAGGGATGAGGTAGGTGCCTCGGGACTTGAACTAAGGTGCTTTCCCGGCATTTAACTGGAGGGAGTGTGGAAAAGTCTGGGGGATAAACCACACTCGGGATAGCCGCAGTCAGTGCCGGGATTCGAACCTGCGATATCCGAGCGTGCTGCATGATTTAACGAGCACGGCTACGCCGCTGGGTGCCAGCTGTATTGGGGAAATGTAATCAAGACTGTGTATTTTAGGGCATAGATTGTAATTCTTACCCGTGAAAAGATAGCCTGTTCCCTTTTTCAAACCTCTGACTGCAATTGTAAGCAGCGCAAGATATAACCATTTTCGCTATATAACTTTACATTCAGCCTCTTACATAAAGGAAAATGCGTATTTTACATATTTGTAATATATTATAGGCCTACTGCAAAAATGGGCCCGTATATCGATAATTATTAAGCATAATCTTTACGCTCACGCTGACAACTTGGGCATAGGCGCCATTTTATACCAACATCAGCTGATCTTATTCTGGCCCCATGTTCCGCTGGTCAAGGCCTCTCTATCCTATTGCATGCTCGAAGAGAATAACAAAAAACAACACACCATCATTAAAAGGAATATAGAAAATAAGCCTCACTGGCAAAGCCCCCCATCACCTCACTGCTAGAAACTATATATATCTCTAACTTTGGGTGATGGAAAGCACTCCCAGCAAGCGCCATTTTCAGAACCTAAAAACCCAAGAAAAATGAACAGTGACAACTGTGACTGTATAGTTATTGTCTTGGCTCCCTCCCCCCCCCCCCTTCCCCCTACTCTTCCCTTCCCACTACTCCCCCCTGCCCCCCCACCCCCCGCTCCCCCCTGCCCCCCCTACCACCGCCACCTTCCCATATGCTTTGATATTTTCTCAATCAGCTTTAGACGGCAGAGATAAGAAAACAACTGCATCATTCTGTGGGATTGTTGCTTAGTAACAAAACGAAATAACAAGGGGTGGTACAAAATTAACCCCACTCCCCGGTTAATGCAACGGAATGAACGGTTTCCTAGTAACTTGCCTTGTTGTATGGTTGGATGGTTAGATCCTGTTAGCTGTGACAACGCGGTCAATGTAGCCCCGTATACTTTGGGTGATTGGGTGTCTGTAGAATCTGTCTGATAACCGGTGTTAATTGTGATGGCTGTGTTGGTGTGTGTTATCTGTAATTCAGGTAATGACTGCAGACGATCAATTTCAATTAGTTCCTACTTTTTCTACCACATACTACCGTCAACGACACCTAGCTGTGAACTTGGCTACTAAATGGCCACCGCAACCAGCACATGGCCGCGAACGTTGGAACTTACTACAACGTTAATCAAATCTAACCTACAAATTTAGTTTCATACAATTGTAGTTAGTGTAAGGTTCTTTTACATGCCGTAAGTCTATGACAAGGGCCCACCGGCTTTACTTCCCCTCCGAAGGAAGGCACACTGAGGGATTTTTAACGCTCCTAAAAATCCGATGACTTTGGCCAGGTTTGAACCCGCGATCTTGGGCATAGCGACATGCGTTTCATCCTAAGCCTTATACAAGTGTTTCTCGCCCAGTAGGGGGCCGTTTTATGAGTGTTAGGGGTATTAGGCGGAAGTTGGCTCTTAAGTTTCTCTCACCAAGACAATAGTTAAACACGCCACAGCACCTTTAAAATCACGAAGGATATCTGTTGTCGAGAGAAAGCAAGCAGATATCGAACCATCATTACTAGTTGAGTGGGACTGAGCTGTAGGGTTATGGGGATGAAAACTCTGCCTGGGTTCGTGTTGTCCGTCACGACAATACCTTATGACCAGGCCATAATGACCAAACAAACAAGAATATCGTTCTCGATACATGTTTTAGGCAAGGAGTAATAAGGAGGCGCCCTGTCAGCGCTATAGCATGCGGAGAGTTGAAGCACTGACCACGCCCCCATACTTGCCCGCTCGAGCTGTAAATTGAGTTTACGGTACCGTAAACTTATTTATTAGTGGGATTTAAGTATGATTACCAGTAAAAGATTCGTGTAAGTTAGTTAGTTATTGTTGTTTAAGGGCCGGAACTACGAAAGAAAAAGATTCGTGTGCAGGTAGGCCTATACTACGAAATTGAAAGGTAGGAAATCAAGGAATATTTGTTGATCTTTGCTGGCTAGCGTGAAGTGTACGCCAGTCACAATACTTTTCGTCGCAATCGAGAATCATGTTAACTGCCATGAAACGTTTAATTTTACAATATAAACTAGAGCAATACACCGATATGAATAGTATAGCACATGGGAAATGAATGTATTATACCAGTATGCAGTTTTTTGACCTGTAATTATTGCGGGATTTCAGGCAACCAGTCACCCATCACTATTCTTAACTTATACCAAATACACACATCAAAAAAAGTTTTGCATCACCTCGGTTCCAAGAGTTCCGGAACCTTTAAATACAAAGGGAATAGAGATCAACACAAACAACATTTCAGCTCGTTTTATTGCTCATGAGACCCACACATTGCATGTTGTACCATCATACAGCTAGACTTTCAGCATTTGTGGTCCAGATTGCAGTACACACCACTACCTCTAATACCCAGTAGCACGTCCTCTTGCATTGATGCATGCCTGTATTCGTCGTGGCATACTATCCACAAGTTCATCAAGACACTGTTGGTCCAAATTGTCCCACTCCTCAACGACAATTCGGCGTAAATCTCTCAGAGTGGTTGGTGGGTCAAGACGTCCATAAACAGCCCTTTTCAACATATCCCAGGCATGTTCGATAGGGTTCATGTCTGGCGAACATGCTGGCCACTGTAGTCGAGCGATGTCGTTATCTTGAAGGAACGCATTCACAAGATGTGCACGATGAGGTCGAGAATTGTCGTCCATGAAGACAAATGCCTCTCCAATATTCTGCCGATATGGTTGCACTATGGGTCGGAGGATGTCATTCAGGTATCGTAAAGCCGTTTCGGAGCCTTCCATGACCACCAGTGGCGTACGTCGGCCCCACATAATGCCACCCCAAAACATCAGGGAACCACCACCTTGCTGCACTCGCTGGACAGTGTGTCTAAGACGTTCAGCCTGACCAGGGTGCCTCCAAACACGTCTCCGACGATTGTCTGGTTGAAGGCATATGCGACACTCATCGGTGAAGAGAACGTGATGCCAATTCCGTGGGGTCCATTCAGCATGTTGTTGGGCCCATCTGTACCGCGCTGCATGGTGTCGGGGTTGCAAAGCTGGACCTCGC
Source organism: Meconema thalassinum (assembly GCA_946902985.2). Lineage (NCBI taxonomy): Eukaryota > Metazoa > Arthropoda > Insecta > Orthoptera > Tettigoniidae > Meconema > Meconema thalassinum. The sequence goes on along the minus strand of OX336388.2, from coordinate 2,054,774,284 downwards.
CATGGACGTCGGGAGTGAAGTTGCGCATCATGCAGCCTATTGCGCACAGTTTGAGTTGAAACACGACGCCCTGTGGCTGAACGAAACGCATTATTCAACATGGTGGCATTGCTGTCAGGGTTCCTCCGAGCGGCAATCCGTAAGTAGCGGTCATCCACTACAGTAGTAGCCCTTGGGCGGCCTGAGCGAGGCCTGTCATCGACAGTTCCTGTATCTCTGTACCTCCTCCATGTCCGAACAACATCGCTTTGGTTCACTCTGAGACGCCTGGAAACTTCCCTTGTTGAGAGCCCTTCTTGACACAAAGTAACAATGCGGACGCGATTGAACTGCGGTATTGACCTTCTAGGCATGGTAGAACTACAGACAACATGAGCAGCGTACCTTCGTCCTGGTGGAATGACTGGAACTGATCGGCTGTCGTACCCCCTCCGTCTAATAGGCCCTGCTCATGCATGGTTGTTTACATCTTTGAGCAGTTTTAGTGACATCTATGAACAGTCAAAGGGACTGTATCTTGGATACAATATACACAGTCAACGTCTATATGCCGGAGATCTGGGAACCGAGGTGATGCAAAACTTTTTTTGATGTGTGTAATAGCCAAATAATTACCGAGATACCAGTAGGCCTGCCGTTATATTCACGAATGTGTATTAAATAAATAAAATAAATTTAAAATATTAAGGCATGCGAACTAATTGGGTGGTGGCATTATTGTTTTTATTGCACGATGATTTTAAAAAAATAGGCCAGTTCAGTTCCGGTAACAAACTAAACAAGGTCTAGGCTGAGGTTTGAGATTAACACACTAAAATATGCAAATAATGTCGTATCAATCTTCTAACACCCACGAGCAATAAATCTAGAACTCAAGCCACGTTGAAAATAGATTGGGGTGATTAGATTACAGTAATACCGTTCATTAATTGACAAGCAGAAACTATTTCCAGTAAGAAACGGAGGAAAATATCCGTAATTAATTCCTAGTAATCGAAATAGTTATATTGGTGGACACGTATGCCAATATTTGAACGTCTAACGAATGATACTAGAACAGTGCCGTGAGGTGGCTACTCTAAGGATGAAAACTTAACACAATAAATGGCAAATAAAGTGGATTTACTTGTGAAATGACATTACTTTGGCAGGTGGGAGTTCTGTTTGTGCAAACATATGCCCCATGTGTCGACATTTCGACCCACAAGCGAAATATCACCACTTTTAAGTACGTACGTCACACCATTACATGCTTTTCTTATGGGACTACCGCAATGTTTTGAGCATATGTGAAGGAGTAACTTCTGGCTTCACTTCCTTGCCGTTAGGGCCTCTCCTTATTACTCCTTGGTTTTAGGGAATAGCAGTTCCAAAAGCGTCATTTCGGTTCTTCATTCTCACCTTGGAAGACCAACCGACAGTGGTGGCTACGCTGACTAATGCGCACCGTTAGGTCATGGGGCCGAGCTCTCTGCTGACTCGGTAGACTCGCGGGTTAGAGCCATACCGTCGTCCGTCCTTGAAATGGTTTTCCGTGGTTTCCCATTTTCAACACCAGGCAAATACTGGGACGGTACCTTTTGACAGGCCACGGCCGCTTCCTTCCACATCCTTGACCATTTCCATCTCTCATCCCGGCGCGCAGGCTGCCCACGGGCGTCGACTAGAAAGACATGTACTCGGCCTCTAAGGAGGACACACGACAAAAAAAAAAGCCTTGCAAGACCTATCTGTCGCTTCTAATTAGCGTTATATGAGTATTATGCCACTGCTATGCTGTATATATGGTGCCTTAAGCACTCTTCTGATAGTGGACCGGATTCAAGTAATATTTGTACTTTTGATTGAAAATTATATTTGAACGAAAGTGCAGTGGAATGCAGGAAACAAGTTGGTGAATTTAAAACCGTTGCGTACATGCACATGGAACAATCAACGTAGTTGGGGAAAATAGACGCACCATTGAACCGGATGATTGCGAATCAAGTCCTTAAATCTGGAAACTTTAGCGAGAGCTTTTCCAATCCATTCATGCAAGATCCAATGCAAATAGCAAATGTCTACAGAAGGCGTGAGGTGAATAGTGAACTGAAGAAGAATTGCTCTTGACTGAGGGATATCAAATTGAGTCTAGCTCTGCGCTCTTTGTGTACAAAGATAAATTTGAACCGCAATCGATACTAGTGATAGCTTCCCAACAAAGCAAATGTAAAGGAGGTCATATGGACCTTAGGGCCAATTTCACTAACTCTTTACTAACAATTAGTTAGCTAATTCCTATTTAGCGTAAATACGAGAGTTAATGAGTGGTTATCGTTGATACATTTCACGAGGCCATTCGGGTTCTTAATCCTTAGACTTTCAAGGTAACGATCCAATGTTACCGGCCTTTATTATTGATTATTTAGTTATTTTTACGCTTGATAACAGCAATGTTCAGGGATTATGAAGAAGGCCATTTTAACTACGTTTATATTCCGCGGGAACCTCTGACTATATCTAATATATAAAAGTGAAAGTCTGTATGTATGTATGTATGTATGTGGGTTGGTTCCGTATACAAATCTACACCGTTCCACCAATCTCAACCATATTTTGCATACACATAGTTTAGGACCCAGAAGGAACCGCTGGCTACATGAATTTTCTATAGTCTTTCTCATTCTTCTGATTTCGGCCCTTTTGCAGTCAAGCACAGGCTAATCAAATCATAAAATATACTCATGACGGAATGGCAAGGCAGATAGTTTCCATGGCAACATAGCTCAAGTCGCGACACGGCCGACTAGATGCCAATTGTGCTCTGCACTATCGGTATAGAAAATGAGGATCTTTACTTGAAATCCCGTTAGTTACTCAAGTGCTCACACAGCACTGTCAACCGAGTTTAGCATAACAAAGACTTGACACTATCTTCTTTCTACTATATATTTGTCAAATACCACTCACTCACTCACTCATTTATTCATCACGAAATCTCAGAAACCACCGAACGGATTGGAATGGAATCTGGTATGCAGCTTCCTCAAGGGCCGCAAATGCCCACTAAGAGAGGATTTTTGGATATTCAGGTTCTAAAGGGGTGTTAAGGGGGTAGACCTGCATTTCATTGAATAGCAGTATCTCCCGATTGGTTTCATTGGGGGATGTGATACTCGGCATATAAACTCATCATTAAAAATAAGAGGACACGTGTCTGAGGGTTTTTCGATGTGGTGTATATTATGAGGTGAAACGGGTGAAAAGTGGGGATTGAAAGATTCCTAACGGAGCGTGTATCTCTTAAACGACATAGGCGAGGAGTTTGAAACTCAGCGAAAAAAAATCAACATAAAAAAGAAGTAAATATGTGTTGACCGTTTTTTCATAAATCCAATTTAAGGGGCCCATGGGGAGAAATGAAATTCGGGGGGGGGGGGGAACAGGAAAAAAAGTGTCCTAACTGATTGACTGACTGACTCACTCATCAAATTCAGGGGAAAAACTGCTTTAAAGTAAGTAAATAGCTGTTCGACAGTTTTTTTTTCATAAATCAAAGTTAAGGGGTTTATGGGGAGGGGTGAAATTCTGAAAAAAGAAAATTGAAAGAAAATGTCCTGACTCACTCACTCATCATCGCCCAGCCAAAATAATTGAAGTTAGAGACAGTTTGGGCATATGTTCATTGTATGTCAAAACCGTCTACTAAGGAAGGATTTTCGGATATTCAGGTTCTAAAGGGGTCTTAAGGGGGTTAAACCAGCATTTCATTGAATAACATATTGAAATGGTTTTCCGTGGTTTCCCCATTTTCAACACCAGGCAAATGCTGGGACGGTACCTTCTGACAGGCCACAGCCGCTTCCTTGCACATCCTTGCCCAGTTTGATTCATCTTCATCCATTCCATCTCTCAACCCGACGCGCAGGTCGCCCACGGGCGTCGACTACAAAGACCTGCACTCGGCCTTTCACGAGGCCACACGACAAAAAACATCTGGTATATAAGCTATATTGGCTTTGTGAACCCACATCTCCCTCGATGGTTGGGTTAGCTGCTTTTCTTACAGCCTTTTCTCCTTAAGTGGCGTATAGGCTACACTGGCTTTGTGTTCATCAAGTGATACATACATTGGCTTCGTGAGCCCATAGGCGACTCCATATTTGGCTGAGCGTCTTCCTACACAGCGTTCACAATCGTTCATCAAGTGATACATACATTGGCTTCGGGAACGCCAGTCATGTCGATGTTTGGATTTACTCCTTTCTCCACAGCCATCATAATCGTTCATCAAGTGATACATACATTGGCTTCGTGAACGCCAGTCATCTCGATGTTTGGATTTACTCCTTTCTCCACAGCCATCATAATCGTTCATCAAGTGATACATACATTGGCTTCGTGAACGCCAGTCATCTCGATGTTTGGATTTACTCCTTTCTCCACAGCCATCATAATCGTTCATCAAGTGATACATACATTGGCTTCGTGAACGCCAGTCATCTCGATGTTTGGATTTACTCCTTTCTTCTCTGCCATCATAATCGTTCATCAAGTGATACATACATTGGCTTCGTGAACGCCAGTCATCTCGATGTTTGGATTTACTCCTTTCTCCACAGCCAACATAATCGTTCATCAAGTGATACATACATTGGCTTCGTGAACGCCAGTCATCTCGATGTTTGGATTTACTCCTTTCTTCTCAGCCATCATAATCGTTCATCAAGTGATACATACATTGGCTTCGTGAACGCCAGTCATCTCGATGTTTGGATTTACTCCTTTCTCCACAGCCATCATAATCGTTCATCAAGTGATACATACATTGGCTTCGTGAACGCCAGTCATCTCGATGTTTGGATTTACTCCTTTCTCCACAGCCATCATAATCGTTCATCAAGTGATACATAGATTGGCTTCGTGAACGCCAGTCATCTCGATGTTTGGATTTACTCCTTTCTTCTCTGCCATCATAATCGTTCATCAAGTGATACATACATTGGCTTCGTGAACGCCAGTCATCTCGATGTTTGGATTTACTCCTTTCTCCACAGCCATCATAATCGTTCATCAAGTGATTCATACATTGGCTTCGTGAACGCCAGTCATCTCGATGTTTGGATTTACTCCTTTCTTCTCAGCCATCATAATCGTTCATCAAGTGATACATACATTGGCTTCGTGAACGCCAGTCATCTCGATGTTTGGATTTACTCCTTTCTCCACAGCCATCATAATCGTCATCAAGTGGTACATACATTGGCTTCGTGAACGCCAGTATCTCGATGTTTAGATTTACTCCTTTCTCCACAGCCATCATAAACGTCATCAAGTGGTACATGCACTAGGTTTGTGAACCCACAGCCGTCTCTATGCTCTATGCTGTCTACACAGTCTTCACAACTGTTCATCAACTGATACATTGGCCTTGTGAAATACAGCCAACTTGGTGCTTGGCTTTACTCCTTTCTTCACAGTTTGGACAATCGTTTATGAAACACGTGCTCATACTGTGATTGAGTCGGGTGAAATGTTATGAGAGTTGTTAATTGTTGACCCATTGGTTAGAATAGTCTTTGAAACGTTATAAAAGAGGTAAATATAGAGATGAAGAGGGAACATCGAGTTTAGTTCTTCTCGGAGGCATTGTGGTGTTTGAAGCCATATTTTCAGTGTTGCCTGAGTAAACAAGAGTTTAGTGCTTTTCAGTCGGTCAACGCGAATGTACCCAAAAGAGATGGGTTATGCCCTAACACTGAAATAAATTACATGAGATTAATAAAACACTTGGATGACCAGTATCGATCGTCAAGCGATCATCATCAGATCCAATACACTTAGGCTATAAAATCTATGTTTGAAATACAGGTGAAAATATTTACAATATGTACAATTATTTAGTTGCAGTATTGGTACTGCAACTGTCAGTGTATGCTAAATGCAGTATATATGATGTTAGGTGAAATGCTAAATGGTGATAGCTATCCGGAGTTTGTACTTTAGAGAGATTATATGGTTGTAAACTATGGTTAAACTATAAAATTGTAGGCTAACTACTTATCTGATTGTCTTCCTTACTACAGCTACTCGCAGTTTTCGTGCTCACTGGAACTCACTGTGCGGTCGACTGCGGTGGTTATCTTAACTACTGGTTTTTCCCTGCCTTCTCCCCGCTGCCAATACGTGCTGTGGGGAGTGATAGCGATGTGTTTATGTGAGGTGTTGCCAACCTAGATAAGATGTATGTTATTGAATGAGCTGGGTCTACAACAATAAAAGACCGTGGATTAGCCCTCGCCACGCGTGGACCATAAGCCATTCGAACTAAGCGTTGACGGTCTTATGAGGACGTCCCGGCACCTTTAATACTGCCGCGAATATGGGCCTTGATTTATTGCAGAAGAAAAGTACATCGTACACCTGATCCAGATAACATTTACCTATTAAAAACCCCCTAATTTCCCCCCTTTTTTATCTAGCTTGGCTGTGTCGCTAAATTGTATCTTGTTTCCGACAGGGTGTGTTTTTTAGTAGCGTGAAGAGGGGTGAGCTCTCCATGAACGTGTGTTCATTTAGATTGTTGGGATTGTTTCGTTTGGCTAGGTGTATCTCGATTGCTTCCTTTATGTCAAGAGCTCTGCCTTTCGATTCGTGATGGATTATTTTAAGGTCCGACTCTATGTTGGTAAAGCTGTGCCCTGCGTCACACATATGTTCGCACACGGCTGAATGTGTTCCGTATCTTATCGCATTCCTATGTTCATTATAACGTGTGTCTACTCGCCTTCCACTCTGCCCGATGTAATTAGCTTGACAATCGGTGTCTTGGCACGTTATAGAAAAAACCCGTACCTTGAATACGGGTCACGTTTATTTAGATTACTATTTAGGAGGTGCCTAGCGGTTGTGTTTTTCGTCGTGAAAGCTATCTTTATGCCTTGCTTTTTGAAAAGGTTAGTGATTTTATATGTATTCGCATTCACATAGTTGAAACGCGCAATTTTTTTCTCATTACTGTCCGGTTTAGGAATCGTTTTATCTTTATTTTTATGTTTGGCTATAATTTGATTTATTTTGCTTGGCGGGAAGTTGTTTTCCTTTGCTATTTGCTTAATAGTTCTTATTTCCTTATTATAGTTGTCTTTTGACATGGGTATGTTTAAAGCCCTGTGCACCATTGAATTGAAACCCGCTAGTTTGTGCGTATTGGGGTGATTAGACTGATTGTCGATTGCATGCGAGGTTTGTGTTGCTTTCCGGAATATGGAATATGAAAGGTCGTTGTCTTTACGTTCAATAGTTATATCGAGATAATTTATTTTCATGTCTATTTCGGATTCCTTAGTGAATTTGATAGAGTGGTGTAGGCTATTAATGGATTGGAGAATTGTTTCTTCGCTTGTTAGTTCAGTATCGTAGATGCAAATTACATCATCTACGTATCTTTCCCATATTACTATTCCCTTTGTTGAAGTCTTTTCTAAGAACGCATTTTCTAGTGCATTGATGAAGATGTCAGCGATTAACCCACTTAGTGGCGATCCCATTGCTAGGCCTTCTTTCTGTGTGTATATTTTATTGTCGAATTGAAACACATTTAGGGTGAGAACTACCCTCAGTAATCTCACAATCTCTTCAGTTTCTTTTACCGAATTGTTGGATTTTAAGTTGTTTTCGAAAGTGTTGATTGCTTCAATAATCGGAATATTGGTGTACATGTTAGTTACATCGAAGGATACTAGCCTGAAGCTAGGTTTCATTTGTAAGGTGTTCAATGCTGTTACTAGTTCTGTTGTGTTCTTTACAGAGTTGTTTTTGTCGTTGGAAAGACGGCATTTTAAGATTTTTAGTAACTCTTTGCTGATTTTGTTATTAAGGGCATTCCTACAATTGACTATTGGTCTCATTGGGCATTCCTTTTTGTGTATTTTTGGTTGTCCCCTCAATGAAGGTATTTTCGGGTTCATGTTTATTAGTTTTGATTTTTCGGCTTTGGTCAGTATGTATTCTGTTTCTTTTAGCGCACTTTTTATTTGTTTTTGGAATTTGTTGGTGGGGTCTTTTGTTAATTCCTTGATTTCGTTGTTGTTTAGGAATTCGACTGTTTTTTCAATGTGATTCTGTTTTATTCAAAATTACTGTAGTGTTTCCCTTATTTGCATACATAAGAAAGCAAAAAATTAACCAACAATTATACGACATTCAATTGCAACTAAGTAATTTCTGGCACGCAGCCCAATGGGACAGCTTCACTGAGCACCTACATGACACCATCAAAATCAGAGCAACGAGGAAGCATGAAACGCTAGATAATAAATTAAGAAAACTAGGAGAAACACAGAACCATCAATCTAACGAACAACACACGAATAACAATGAATTCAATTTCCACAGCAGAGTAAACAACAGAACGAACGTAACCTTTTCTCAAGGTGAAATGAATATGTTAGACAAAGGTTTGAAATACAACTGCACAGACGCACACACGAACCACAATATAAAACAGTTAATCACAGATATGGAGATAGCCAGTCACAAGCTCCCAGCAGAAGACCGGGAATTAACCAAAAATCTCGCCACCAACGAAGCCAAAAAAATCCTCAAACGAGATGGCGATAGCAATAACATTCAAAACAACAAACAACTCAAAGAAATAAAGTCGTTGAAACAAAAAATAAAAGAACATGACTTAATCATCACAAAAGCAGATAAGGGAAACACTACAGTAATTTTGAATAAAACAGATTACATTGAAAAAACAGTCGAATTCCTAAACAACAACGAAATCAAGGAATTAACAAAAGACCCCACCAACAAATTCCAAAAACAAATAAAAAGTGCGCTAAAAGAAACAGAATACATACTGACCAAAGCCGAAAAATCAAAACTAATAAACATGAACCCGAAAATACCGTCATTGAGGGGACAACCAAAAATACACAAAAAGGAATGCCCAATGAGACCAATAGTCAATTGTAGGAATGCCCCTAATTACAAAATCAGCAAAGGGTTACTAAAAATCTTAAAATGCCGTCTTTCCAACGACAAAAACAACTCTGTAAAGAACACAACAGAACTAGTAACAGCACTGAACACCCTACAAATGACACCTAGCTACAGGCTAGTATCCTTCGATGTAACTAACATGTACACCAATATTCCGATTATTGAAGCAATCAACACTATCGAAAACAACTTAAAATCCAACAATTCGGTAAAAGAAACTGAAGTGATTGTGAGATTACTGAGGGTCGTTCTCACCCAAAACGTGTTTCAATTCGACAATAAAATATACACACAGAGAGAAGGCCTAGCAATGGGATCGCCACTAAGTGGGTTAATCGCTGACATCTTCATCAATGCACTAGAAAATGCGTTCTTAGAAAAGACTTCAACAAAGGGAATAGTAATATAGAAAAGATACGTAGATGATGTAATTTGCATCTACGATACTGAACTAACAAGCGGAGAAACAATTCTCCAATCCATTAATAGCCTACACCACTCTATCAAATTCACTAAGGAATCCGAAATAGACATGAAAATAAATTATCTCGATATAACTATTGAACGTAAAGACAACGACCTTTCATATTCCATATTCCGGAAAGCAACACAAACCTCGCATGCAATCGACAATCAGTCTAATCACCCCAGTACGCACAAACTAGCGGGTTTCAATTCAATGGTGCACAGGGCTTTAAACATACCCATGTCAAAAGACAACTATAATAAGGAAATAAGGACTATTCAGCAAATAGCAAAGGAAAACAACTTCCCGCCAAGCAAAATAAATCAAATTATAGCCAAACATAAAAATAAAGATAAAACGATTCCCAAACTGGACAGTAATGAGAAAAAATTTGCGCGTTTCAACTATGTGAATGCGAATACATATAAAATCACTAACCTATTCAAAAAGCAAGGCATAAAGATAGCTTTCACGACGAAAAACACAACCGCTAGGCACCTCCTAAATAGTAATCTAAATAAACGTGACCCGTATTCAAGGTCAGGGGTTTTTTCTATAACGTGCCAAGACACCGATTGTCAAGCTAATTACATCGGGCAGAGTGGAAGGCGAGTAGACACACGTTATTATGAACATAGGAAAGCGATAAGATACGGAACACATTCAGCCGTGTGCGAACATATGTGTGACGCAGGGCACAGCTTTACCAACATAGAGTCGGACCTTAAAATAATCCATCACGAATCGAAAGGCAGAGCTCTTGATATAAAGGAAGCAATCGAGATACACCTAGCCAAACGAAACAATCCCAACAATCTAAATGAACACACGTTCATGGAGAGCTCACCCCTCTTCACGCTACTAAAAAACACACCCTGTCGGAAACAAGATACAATTTAGCGACACAGCCAAGCTAGATAAAAAAGGGGGAAAATTAGGGTTTTTTAATAGGTAAATGTTATCTGGATCAGGTGTACGATGTACTTTTCTTTTGCAATAAATCAAGGCCCATATTCGCGGCAGTATTAAAGGTGCCGGGACGTCCTCATAAGACCGTCAACGCTTAGTTCGAATGGCTTATGGTCCACGCGTGGCGAGGCGAGGGCTAATCCACGGTCTTTAATTGTTGTAGACCCACCTCATTCAATAACATACATCTTATCTAGGTTGGCAACACCTCACATAAACACATCGCTATCACTCCCCACAGCACGTATTGGCAGGGGGGAGAAGGCAGGGAAAAACCAGTAGTTAAGATAACCACCGCAGTCGACCGCACAGTGAGTTCCAGTGAGCACGAAAACTGCGAGTAGCTGTAGTAAGGAAGACAATCAGATAAGTAGTTAGCCTACAATTTTATAGTTTAACCATAGTTTACAACCATATAATCTCTCTAAAGTACAAACTCCGGATAGCTATCACCATTTAGCATTTCACCTAACATCATATATACTGCATTTAGCATACACTGACAGTTGCAGTACCAATACTGCAACTAAATAATTGTACATATTGTAAATATTTTCACCTGTACTTCAAACATAGATTTTAGAGCCTAAGTGTATTGGATCTGATGATGATCGCTTGACGATCGAAACTGGTCATCCTAGTGTTTTATTAATCTCATGTAATTTATTTCAGGATTAGGGCATAACCCATCTCTTTTGGGTACATTCGTGTTGACCGACTGAAAAGCACTAAACTCTTGTCTTCTCGGAGGGTTTAAACATATCCAAAGTTAACTAAAGGTAATAAATATACACAGCATTCTGCACGTGCCGGAAACCACTTGATGTAAAAATCCATCTGAGTACCATCCTTAAGAGGGCAGGTGACCTCAAAATTTAACCTCATATCCGAGTTTCCGAAGCCCTTAGGCTGTGATTTTACTTACTCCAAATCAGCAAGGCAGAAAGAAGGCCCACTGTAAATCCCAGGGAATTTCTTGTAACTGTACGAGGTGAATTCGCTGTAGTGTTGTGATATATAGTCGACTACAAATAATGTTCTTCCCGCTAGGCTAAGCTAAGCATCCTGTGGCTATGAGCCTCTGGGGGTGTTATGTACTGATTAGGGTCAAGAGAAGGGAGGGTTAACTTGGGGAACCATTCTGTGATGGTTTGGTTGTGCCCTTTTTGAAATGTTATGCTGCACCAGGTAACAGAAATATGTTTTCATTTATAGTTTTATTTTGATATTTAATTTTCTAATGCCTATTAATGAATCCTAATGATAATATTTTACACTGATTTTTATCACCGTAGTTCGCCCAGAAAAATTTTAGACTGATGGCAGCTCCAATATATCTTCATAATTAATTTCTGATGAGAACCGCATTGAGTCGCTGCATTTTCCACCCCAAGGTACCAGATTCAGTGGCGTAGTTGGTAGCATGCTGAAAGGCTATGCCCAAGATCGCTCGCGGGTTCAAACCCGGCCGAAGTCAACGGATTCTTAGGACCGTTAACATCCTTCAGTATGCCTTTCTTCGGAGGGGACGTATCGCTGGCGGGCCCATGTCATAGATTTATGGCACGTAACCAAAGGAACCTACCACTGTAATTGGTATTGTGTAGCTAAATTTTTAGGTTATATTTGGCAAGTTAGAAACGCTGTATCTAGTTCCAACGTTCACCGCTGGGTATTAGTGACAGTAGCAGTTGGTAGCCAAGGTTGGAACTACTTGAAATTGAACTTCTTGGGAGCCCAGCTATGGCCGTTGGCTGCAATTCATCTTATATATTAAAAATATTTATGAAATCTTAAGCCAGTCCGTCCGGCCATTCTATCCGGTCGATTGCCTTCATTCTTTTTTAAATGAAAGGTAATCATGCACAGATTTGTCATCAAGTATTACAAACCACTTAAATTACGCCTTTCTCAATTTATTTGATTTTTTCAACTTTTTCCAACTTTTTCCAACTTTTAAGCAATCATATCTTTGGCTCTAATTGAGTTACGAAGGTCGTTTTGGTCTAAGAACACTCAGTGACGCAAGCGCTTTCATTTGGGCCCTTAACTGTTGAAATCGGATTATTTTGAGGAAAGTTATGAGTGAACATTCGATATTACTTCTCATATTTTCAACATTTTTTCTCATTGTAGCAATCATATCTTTGGTTCTAATTGAGTTACAAAGTTCGGATTGGTCTAAGAGCCTCAGTGAATCATGATCTATCTTTTGAGTTATTAGATATTTAAATTGGTTGATTCTGAGGAATGTTATGAGTGCCGAAGCGAATATTAGAAATAATTATGAAAACTTAACCGAGTCCGTCCGGCCATTCTATCCGGTCGATTTCCTTAATTCCTTTTTTAATTGAAAGGTATTCATGCACGGATTGGTTATCAAGCATTACAAATCACTTTACTTCCGCCTTGCTCAAATTATTTGATTTCTTCAACTTTTTCCAACTCTTCTCTCTCATTGAAGCAATCATCTTATCTTATATATTAAAAATATTTATGAAATCTTAAGCCAGTCCGTCCGGCCATTCTATCCGGTCTATTTCCTTCATTATTTTTTTAAATGAAAGGTATTCATGCACAGATTTGTTATCAAGTTCCACCTTTCTCAAATTATTAAATTTTTTCAACTTTTTCCAACTTTTTATCTCTTTGAAGCAATCATATCTTTGGTTCTAATTGAGGTACGCAAGTCGTTTTGGTCTAAGAACACTCAGTGACGCAAGCGCTTTCACTTGAGCTGTTAACTATTCAAATCGAATGATTCTGAGAAAAGTTATGAGTGAACATTCGATATTACATCTCATTTCTTCAACAAAGTTTTCTCATTTTAGCAATCATATCTTTGGGTCTAATAAGGTTACACAGTTCGTTTTAGTCTAAGAACACTTGGTGGATCACGCTCTTTCATTCGAGCTCTTAACTATTCAAATCGGCTGATTCTGAGGAATGTTATGAGTGGACATTTGATATTACTTCTAATTTTTCATTTTCTTGCACCGAAAAATGAACATTGCCATGAAATTAATAGGGTAGTGTCAGATCTACTTCCAGGAACTCCTAGAAATTACACAAGTGTGAGTACATTGGTAACTGAAGAAGAAAATTTAAGTTTTGCATTTTCCCACTGAATTTTTGAACAGGCTTGAGATGAGTGGTTTACTTCCGCATGTGCTGACTTTGAAAGAAGGTGCTATTTCAATGTTCCTTAGGAGTTTCAATGCAACTAGGATATTACTGAACGGGACGAGGCCAATAGTTAGAAAAATGTACGACAATATCATAGATTCCTAAGTTCTAACTGGTGTGAATAGTGGGGAGTGAATACTGCTACCTCGCGTAGATTGTCACCATCTGACACTAGAATGACGGCAATTTCCTATTACACTAGCGTTTTGTATTACAATCAACAAAGCGCAGGGTCAAACGCTTTAACGAGTTGGAATCTACTTACCTGATCCAGTCTTAGGCCATAGAATGTTGTATGTTGCCTTATCCGGAGGAAAATCATTTAAAGATGTAAAAGTAGAAGTTAAACCTAAGGGTCGACGCACAGCGAACATTGTTTGGAAGGAAGTATTGTGAAATAAAGGTTATAAACTATTACATAATGTCGTAATTTCTTAATTCCAATACCGAAAGATAATGCTGCAGAGCAGCACGGGCACCCTAGTATAAAATAATTTATTTCTGATAGGCAATTTCAAACTTACGTTCTGCCATTTTCCCCCTGATATTTACAATAACATTTAATAATTTAGATTTGTTCCAGAAACGTATTGGTGGAGCATTTGGTTCTTCAGACAGATTCCAAACACACCCAAGTACACGGGACTATATGACCACGGCATCGCAAAGTCCCTGAATCAAGAACAACAACTCAGTTTTTAACATTCAATTTAGGTTTGTTAGTCCTGTCTTATGGCCTGTTTGCCATCTCTTGATGAATGCAGTACATTTGCATTTGTCTGTTGGCACAGGCTAGAGTAAAATGTGGCTTTTCACCGATGTCTCAGTCTCACTCATGGCTGTGATTATATGGAAGCTACTGAGGTATGGGTGGTGCTGAGTAATGACATTCAGGGCACAGCCAGTGCCAGTGGATGCTGTGAAAGGTTCTACTCATAGGGTTAGTACTGCTGTTCTGACTCAGTGAGGAAAGCAATGGCAAACTACCTCACTCCTCAACTTGCCTAGTACACCTCAATATAGTGCTGCCTTGGGTTTTTGTGGGTATCCACCCACATAACCTTACGGCGGTACTTTTTGAGGATCCAACCAGCCTTCGGGCTGACTACCTAACAGACAGTCCTGTCTTAGAAATACACACGGCAAGCGAGGTCTACATTAAAGCGTTTCAACACGAGTCATATGCAGTGACGGATTAAGGTAAAATGCGGCCCAAGTCCCTCAGATTTTTGGGGCCCCTTTATTTTTTAGCCTATTTTCAATTTTGAAAAAATAGGCTTATGAGATCACCTTTTGTCCGTGTGTGTGTGCGTGTGTGTGTGTGTGTGTGTGTGAGGTGTGTGTGTGTGTCCCCTAATAAAATCTAAACGGCTGGAGCGATTTCAATGAAACTCGGGAAGTTCGTAACACTATTCCGGGCGACCTCGACCGTGCCCTTCAAATTTTGTTACGTATCACCAATCCAACATGGCGGCTGTGCGAAGTATTTCACCAGAATTCAATATCTCCGAAACTATACCCGATATCCCCCTGGAATTTTTCACGGTGATAAAGGGAACTACTAGAAGTACACCTATGTAACTTTTGAAAAACTGATAACTACAAAACCAACATGGCGGCTATGCGAATTTGTGACATTTAAATAGACATTTCTCGCGATTTAACGAACCAAACGCAATAAAACTTGGTACAGTGTATGTATATACACATTGTAATGCACCGACATCTAACATTGTTCAATTGTTGCCATTAGCAGAAGATGGCGGATGTGCGAAATATTTCACCGGCATTCTATATCTCGGAAACTATTTGCGTTATCACCCTGACATTTTGTACAAAGATAAAGGGCACTACTGGAAGTTCATATATAAGACTTTCAAAAGCCGGTTAACTACAAACCGAACATGGCGGCCAAGCGAATTTGAAAATTTTAAATAGACCTTTCTCGCGAATTAATGTTCCAAACGCAATGAAATCTGGTACAGGAAATGTTTATACACATTTTAATGCACTGGTATCTAATTTAGTTCAATTGTTTACCTAACTTCAAGATGGCGGCTGTGCGAATTTTAAAATTAAGTTTTTATTTCTTGTGTCTTAATCATGCGATCGAATTGAAAGATTGAATAATGAACCTAAGCAATAATTTTCCTTAAATGGTACATGACTCAATGGCCTAAGCGTTTAACAATCCAACATGGTGACCATCCGAAATATTTTGACGGCTCTGAATATCTACGAATCTATTATAGCAATCAAACTGATTTTTTTATGTTCATAGGGGCTATGAACTTAAGCTCACATATAGGACTTAAAATAACCTGGTGATCACAAATCCAACATGGCGGCGACGCGAAGTATAAATATTCACATGGACGTTTCTCGCAATTTAACCATCCGAGTGCAGTGAAACTTGGTACAGTAAATCCTTATACGAATGTTAATCCACTGGCATCTAATTTATTTCAATTGTTTCTATAACCACAAGATGGCAGCTGTGCGAAATTTTAAAATATCCTTGTTACTTCTTGAGTCCTAATCATGCGATTGAAGTTTGAATGCTACACGTACACAATAATCTTCATGTAACATTACATAACTCTAGGACCTACATATTGTGCCCTTTCAGCAAGAAATATGCAAATCACAGTATGCCAGCATTGCTCAATTCAGGATTTTCGGGGTTGTAGTATGTTCTCCCACTCTGTGACTTACACATTTTGGATTAAGTAGAGGATACACTTACAAAATAACAACAAAATCAACTCCTATTTCAAAACATTTAATTAATCAAAATTATGGCGCTACAAACAATAAAACAAATAAACTACTGACCAAAAATCCTTCTACTTGTTCAAAGTGAACAAGGAATAATATAAGAATTAAACAAATATTATATTAAAACACATGGTTTCCTTTAAAACCAACAATTCATAATTATTTTTACTTCCATAAAGTATCTATCTTACAGTTCCATATAACTACGAGCTCCTTTGGCTCGATACTTTCCATTAATAACGGTGTCATTCTTTTGTACACCTCAATAACTATTTTTATCTTTTCTTATCATCAAAACAAATATCTAATTACATTTAACGTACATGTTAATTCTCTACTTAAATATTTGGGCACTTCACATGTTCTCAGCATTTACCACCTCTCTCAAATTTTTCAAATTCACCATAGTGATCGGGAAAATACTTGTGTACTCCAGAGTTATAAAGATTACTTGACAAAGTCAAAAACTATGATTACTCCCGGAACCTAGTTATCTTCATTTAACTCGTGGAATCCTATTTCCATACAACATTACAATAGGGATTGTTATTTATTTTAGTTGTCTTATAAGACCATCATCACATAAGAAAACTGGCAAGCGATAATTTCATCTACAAGGACCTCGGTTCAATTCCCGGGTCATTAACAACTTTTTAAACACTCACGGTGTATTATTTCTTCTTACAGACGGCCTTCACCAACCCTCCTGCTATTAGGGTCCGACCGTATACTTGAACGAGATTTATGACTGTTAGGGTGACTTCCCGTCTAGTCTGCGGTTGGAGCTCTCCTCAATGCTTTTAAAACAAATCTTCCTTTCTTTTTCAGTTCTATGGAGAGACCTGGCATTTACTTCTCCTTTTACTTTCAACAATATTATTGGGCTCATAAACCACTTTCGTAACCTTGGCATTTATTAATTATGAAAGGTCCTCATTGATTGGGAAGAGTAATACACATTCTACGACGAATAATTAGGGGCTTCAATAACAAGAAGATTCTAGGTTCGAATCTCTTAACATGCCTCGGGAACCATTTCCACATTTGAGGACTTATACAAAATGCGATTTAGGGTCGGCCGTGGCCTACATGACCTACGCTCAATAATACCATACATTTGCTCCCTTTTACATAATAACACACACATGCCCTCGTGATCTATGTCACTATTGGAGGACTTACAACATATCTCAATTCACCACAATCAACTACCCTTCATAAGTAATTTACCAAGTACATTTAAATTCTACGCATTCCTAGCGTGACATTTTATTTAATTGCGCTCAATTGCGCTATACATTATTTACGGCCTAGCGTCTTCCAAAGAACTGATAAATTCCATATTAACAATTGATACATATCTCAATTTTTATATTAATCTTTTCCTTTGACAATAATCGCTCTATTTTTAAGACCATGCATTAACCTCATGTCTTATACTTTTATTAAGGCTCCAACGCTCGTATTTTCATATCATTCAATTTGATCTTTATTTATATTTCCTTTATATTATTATTATTATTAATACACTTGCTTTTATAACATTCGTCAAATACACTGACATTTTATTTATACTTTTCCTCTACAGGATTTATTCTTTCACATATTTATTTATAATTTCTCAAAATTTTATTTTTGTTCAGACCGCGTTCTTATTTTGTAATTAGTTATTTAGAAACATCCCTTTTACTCAAAACTCCGGTGTATTTTTACACAATCATTTCCCCGACACCAAAACATAATGAAAATCTTTACTCACATGCTTGAGGTCGTTTCCTGACCTTCCTTCTCGTGCGATGCTTCATTTTTGCCCACTTTTTTTAAATTACTCCATCTTGTACAAATTCATTGCATGTACAGACATATCTTGACACATATTTAACACGTATACATTTAACACTGGTAACATTTTAAATACACTGGTGTATCCGTTTAGAACACACAATAAAAACACTGAATATATATTACTTTTAACACAAAATCTTGATATATTTACACTTCACAAATTCTGATCACTAGGCCGCTATTGAAGCCTATCACACGTGACCTCTTGACCTCCCGTCTCCAAGGGTGAAATTTAGTAATGTTGGCTTCCTATCCTCTCCGAATATGAAAGTCTCGAATCATCTACTTCCTCCCTGCAATAGCACTCCTTCGAATCCCTTTCTTGACGATCTGCTATTTCTCTGACTTGAACGGCTCCCCTTTTAGATCCTATTTATTGATCTTAGCGAAAGTCTGTTCTGTTCACGGTCCCCTCGATAATCTATCGGTGACCTATGGATTTTTATAGCAACTAATACTTCTCGAGTCTTAGTGCTTTTGAAATAGTTCATCTGCTTTCTTGAAACAATGTCTATCGTTTCCTTCTCTTCTTCGCTTATTCGGTTCTCGAACTTCTAATCTTCTAGAATATTTGGCGAACCTTATTCTGTCTGTCGTTCCCTGCTCGGGTTCTTTAAATTTGATATAAATGTTTATCTCGCTGTTCCGGTACTTCCGTACGTTATGATACTTTTGGTCGTTTACTAAAAGACCTATCGCCCTGAGTCCTAAGTTCGCAGCCTGTTTTGACTGTATTTTATGAACTTTTCACTGTAAATTTTATACTGTCGGACCTAAATCCTGTAACTAGGATTTTCCTAATTTTCAACACGACGATACTGTAATTTTACTTCTTTGCAACTCCTTACGGATCACGTAAGTTATTGATACAGCGACGCCCGTGGCTGTCAGATATTGTCTATGCGATGTGATACAGCGTTTTCCCTCTCAAGGAAAGCTTGTATATTGTCTTCGGTGCGATGTAGCTTCAAGTCCCCTGGACTATCGGATGTAACATCTCCCCTCAAGGAGTACTGGTAAACTGCCTTCGATGTGTTTTAGCGTGACGCCCCCTCACGGACTGTCGGAATACTGCATGTACTGATACAGCGTGACGCCCCCTCTCGGACTGTCGAAATGACTGCATGATTGGCTTGGTGAGGCCAGAAGTTTTATACTCTTTAGTCAAAAAAAGATAAAATCCTAGTCCTTTTCGTGACCAACTTTTGAACTAATTGTCGTACAATTATAAAAATTATATCTCCAAAAAGCTCGTTTTCTCAACGTCAAATGATCTCACTGCGCATAAGAATCGATCGTGCAATTCTGAGATATTAATTAATTTGTAGTCTTCAGCTGCGTGGGTGTTGCTGTTCATTTTTAAATTCCCCACTCCTCTGGTATCAGTGAATCCCCAATGACGTATGCTGAATTTGCATTTATTTCCTGTGCAATTATTACAAGGTTTTTCTTTACACAAAAATCTCTAATCTGAAATAATTCACAGTACAGTATTTATTGACTTATTTTTATTCCTGCAAATGGGTTAAATTTAATTATTCTTCTACTGGCACAGCGGCGCTGTTGCCATTTTACTGCAAGCTAAGCTGGATTTCCAAGTCACGCTTCTCTGTCTTACAGTGAAAACTTTCCACTCGTTCTATTAATATCCATGACTGGCTCCTTCTCAATGTCAAGAGGCATGATCTCATCTTCTGAACACCTGGTCCCAGCTGCTTGCACAACGTTAGGCTAGAACCCTTGCTTGAAATCTCTCTCCATTCCCTTAGAGACTGTGTGTTTCTTTCATTCCTTTCACAAATACATGGATCCGACCCCTTTTGAGCCAATGGCACATGGGTTCAATATATAAAATCCGAAATATTTAGTCGGTTCTCAATATCTACGAATCTATTACAGCAATCAAACTGAAATTTTGTATGTTGATAGTGGCAATTAACATAAGTAGGATATATGAAAATAGGCTGTATAGTTCTTCACGGAACTACTTTTTCAAATATTTTTTATTTTTTAGCACCTCTACATTCAATAAAGTAAATACAAGAGTTATTTTTCTCAAGATGAATAATACACGTTTTATAAATCCATACACAGGCCTACATATATACATACATTTCAATTGAAACGATAATCGTTATTTGAAAACATTTCAGATGATTTGATGAAGAATTTAACAAATCATAATATTTTTTACTTCTGTAAAATGTAATCAAATTATTTTTTCTGCTTTTTTTCGGTCACTGAAATCTTCTACAATGTCATCAAAATCAATTTCCCGCAGAACATCTGACTCGATGTACATTAAACTTAGCGTGTCTAATCGTTCTTGTGACATGCTACTTATTTGCGAACTTTTGACCCGTTTCAATTTTGAAAACGAGCGCACCGCAGAACAATTCGTTATCATGAGGGTCAGGAAAATGCGAAAAGCAATTTCAACGTTCGGGAAATCAGACTCATGCTTGTCTCGAATAAGAATTTCGCAAAGTTCAGAATGAGTGAACTCAGTTTTTAAAGGACATCGTAATTAAATATAATGCTGAAACTGTCTCAGTTCTGGATACAATTTTTCTAAATCTCCGGAATAAAATTGAACTAAATTAGAAATTGCTTGGGGCCCCAGATAATTGGAGGCCCTAGGCCTGGGCCTAGTCGGGCCTAATGGGTAATCCAGCACTCGTCCTTCTGTGATCCCATCTACTAATCGCATTGAAGAAAACAAAAGCTACAAACTTTTATCACGGCTTATACATTTTAAATTAAGTTCTAAAGTAATTAAAAGTAACTCTTTATGATGTAAAATTATATTAAACGCAAATATGATTTGCCTCCTTGTGTTGTGGAAACAGTTTTAATACAATTCAGTAGAGAGAGTTGAAAAATTTATGTTTTTTTAATTTGTTGCAAAACTTGAAGCACGAATTTTGCTTTTGCATTTAATGTTTTATTGTTATCGACCAGACAAGATCTGGTGTTAAAGAGTTAAGGCCAGGCTATGTTCAGATTCAGTAGAGAGAGGGTTCCAACCCCACCATCGCCCGTCTTTGAAGTGGGAACCGTGTGAACGGGTGATAACGAGCTGTGCTAATGTACTCTCTCCACGGGTGCAATTAGGAAAATCCTAACAGGAAATGTTGTCCCCCCCCCCCCACGCTTCCCGCACTCCAAAAACTGGACGTGAAGGTAAATAATATATTTTGGAATGTGTCAATCTGAGCTGATCTTCACAGTGTTTGCCACTATCAACTCTTGTTATCTCAAAGACGTATTCGATACTACTCATTAGCAACTTTTGGTATTATTCCAGATTCCTGGATTTCTTTAACCTTATCCTTTGTGTTTTTTTAAATTTTTATGTTGTAGCTTCGTAAATATGCAAGTTATAGCCTGCATTATGATCTTTAAAACGATATCGTGGGACCCAAAATGCTTAGGCCTATTATGTATTTTGCTACAAAATTAGGTACATTCGTAAATGAATTCCTTGTTGGAACACCTCCAATCTTTGGCTCGTTGTGACAGCTCAAATTTAAGTTTCCTATTACTCGCGATCATCTCTTTGACTATACGTGGATAACATGTTAACTGCACTTATTATATCTACGGAAACTCCAGGGGGTCCAGGTGTACTTAGCTGTCAGTCAACTGATGGCTAGACCAACATTTCAGGAGAGGTTGACTACCCCCACTCTCTTACCAAACCAATTAGCGTAAGCTGACTGGACTGTTTGGGTTTAACCTAATTAGCGCAGTTCGACCATCCCGGTGTAGAAATATTTTGCATGCCTCTGGTCCATACTCCGAACACTAAAACGATATTATCGCTGATATGACTTCAACTATTTCTATTACTCAAGATGATTATTATTATTATTATTATTTTTACATCGTTATGCCCGTCTACGAAGCAGATTTTGCTTTTTTGTCTTCCCAGAATCTCTTCATCTTCTCGCTATGGCTCTTTCTGCGCTCTAAGTCCAGTTTATTTTGAATGCAATGTTTGCCAGTCTGAAAATTGATAATTGCCAATTAGGTCTCTGAATTTAGATCTGTCCGGTACCATATCAGACTATACCAGACTACACGCTATGTTTAACTAACACTAATCGGCCAGCTTGGAGAGAACTAAGCAAACGTCTGGGAAATCTCACCTACCTGAGCAGGCCAGATCATCCACATAAAGTTAAGGGCCGACCACAGCGTACAAATTATGGGAAATATATCGTGGTATCGATTTTTTAGCGTATGGCTTTTAGTGCCGGGAGTGTCCAAGGACATGTTTGGCTCGCCAGAGTTAGTAGCTGCTTCTATGCGGACACCCAGGAGGTGAGCTACAAGTACCGTTGCATGTGGAGTGTTGTCTGGGGAGGAGAGTGTGATTGTAAGGACGAGGAATTGGAAGGTAACGGCTGTGGCCTATAGTTAGAGACCAAACCCAGCATTTACCTGGAAGGAAGATGGGAAACCACAGAAAACCATCTTCAAGGTTGCCGGTGGGAGGATTCGAACCTCGTCGCCTCCCGGATGTGAGCGACCGTGGTATCGATAATTGGAACTCATTACCTCCCTCAGTCTTAGAGCCTTCCCCAAACATATTGATGTGTTTAAGAGAAGACTGTATTTTGTGTAAATACTACGATGTAATTACTTTAGTTCCCAAATCGCGACTTGTGTACATTAAGTTTGTTTGATACTATTGTGGGTAATTTTCTGTAAGTGTACAATTTGTCACCGGGGAATTACCCCCATTGGGAAATAAAGTAAATGAATGAATGAATGTATGAATTAATATCACTTGACATGTAATTTCCTGAAGTTAATTTTCAACTTTAAGCAGCGAGTTGTTCTTAGCTTTCTTTGAGTAAGATTTAGATTTCATTTAGTCAGCCTGTAACTTTTCATTCTGAGAATATGCCCTTAAAATTATTATTATTATTATTATTATTTATTTATTTATTTTTTCCTTGCGAATTGACCACTTAGGATCACACAATAACTTTATTTCTTTTTCTTTTCCTTTGCCTGGAGTTTCCTCTGTCCCCAATATTCCTTCACGCGTTCACTGGCATGTTCCCTTTGATCTTCTGTCCAAGTTCATCCACTTCTCTAAGGTCTTCCTTCATCTTGAAATCCTTCCCGAGTTTTCACTTTACTCTAAAATTCACTTCTTTCTAGCATCTGAGGCTCTATGAAGTTCAACTTTTCTAAATCTTTCCTAACTTCCTTAGTCCGCGTTGGAATGGTCTTCTTCTTCTTCGGTAGATAGTCGAATATTTGTTTTGTTAATCTATGTTTGTGCATCTGTATACTGTAGATGTCCAAGGAATATCGGCCTCCTCTTCCGCATAGTCTCTGAGAGTTTTTCCATGTTCTGCTAGTCTTCCATGTTGCTTCGCAGTTTCCATCCTTCTTCAGTCCGAACTTCACCCATGCGTTTTCATAGAATTCTCCTTTCCAGGACTACTTGTTTTTTGTGGCTATAGCTCATCGAGAGGCAATCACTGGCAAAGATACATTCTTTTCTTTACGACAGTGTTATAATGCCTTATTTTGGTATTCCAGGAGATGCACTTCCGCTTGTAGATAATCCATATGCTCTTTCCATTTTTAGAATTCGATCTCCAACAGCTGCTTTTTCTAACCCATTCTCCTCTATAGTCTCTCCCAGGTACTTGAAATTTATTTATTTATTTATTTATTTATTTATTTATTTAATAATTTCCTGCAATATTACACGAGTATACATTATTTGATAGTACGGGTTATACCAAGTGCCTTATTATAGAGTACACATTACAATAGATGATATACATATATCAGATGTGAACTATTCCACTATTTTCTTGTCTACACCTGTTTATTGTTCGTACCAAACATTATTTATCTTGTCAGTCCTGGTGCTTTCCAATTATTGGTTCTTTTGACAGCATCATTTGTGGTGTGTTTTTCATCAATTTCATCGAAAGGAATTTCTGCATAAATATTGCTTTTGTCTCGTACGTGTTAAATCTATGTGGCACCGTTGTTGTGTGTTGCATTTCGACTACATACAGTATGTTCCTCAAGTAATCTAAAAAATGTTATACGTTGGGAAGTTCTTCATTTATATTTCCGTTTGTATGATTAAGCATTCCGTGGCTTAGGCGACAGCTCGCCGGCCTCTCACCGCTGGATCCGTGGTTCAAATCCCGGTCACTCCATGTTAGATTTGTGCTGGATAAAGCGGAGGCAGACAGGTTTTCCTCCGGGTACTCCGGGTTTCCCTGTCACAATTTCATTCCAGCAACACTCTCCACTATCATTTCATTTCATCTGTCATTCATTTAATCATTGCCCCAGGGGAGTGCGACAGGCTTCCTTAGCCGGCACACTTCATATCCTCGCCGCTAGATGGGAGCTTCATTCATTCCATTCCTGACCCGGTCGGAGACTGAAGCAGGCTGTGGATTTTCATTTCAAGCATTCTATAGCCTTCCGTTAGTGGAAGATAATTTATGATATTATTATTAGTACCACGGCACGGCGCTGTTTTCAGTCGTCAACATGTTTCCCGATCTTGCCTACATATTACACTTTTCGGTGGCATAGTTGGTAGCACGCTGAGCTTCTATGCCAAGATCGTGGGTTCAAACCCGGCCGAAGTCGTCAGATTTTTTAAGATCGTTTAAAGTTCCTCAGTATACCTTCCTTCGGAGGGGAAGTAAAGGCGGCGGTCCCATGGCATGTAAAAGAACCTTCCACTAAACAAACTTGTGTGAAACTAAATTTGCATTTTAGATTTCGATAAAACGCCATATCAAAGTTTCAACGCTCACCACTAAGTGGCAGTGCCATCTGGTAGCAAAAGTTGGAACTACTTGAAATTGAACGGAATCTGTAGCTCACCCTGTGGGTGTCCGCATTGTAGCAGCTACTGCCTCTGGCGAGCCGAACATGTCCTCGGACACTCGCGGCACTGCGTCTCTTTACTGCGAGAACTAAAAGCTCAAGCAGCCATAACCTAGAAAATTTGCCGAGTTTAATTCACTGGCCGTGAAAGCCAATATACCATCTTTTAGGAAGCCTTCATAGGGAGGCTATGGCTGCTTGAACTTTTTGTTCTCGCAGTGAAGAGGCGCAGGTGCGGTTCATAAAAGCGGAGGTAGCGCGCAGTTAGCTTCTCCTGAGGGGGTCCGGGCGGAGACACCGAGAGTCCGCTGATGAGCCAGCTTGGTGTACTAGGCGAAACTCCACACAAGACACGGCACAAACCTAGAAAAATTCCTGAGTTGTATTAATACAGTCTGTACATAAAATATTTGAAAGGGGATATGATTTATATTGAATGTACGTAGCTATTGATTACTGATGATTCTTTAAATTCCATAAGATCGCATAGATTAGTCCGACTCTAAAATACGTAATGTCTTAGAGACAGATTGACACACAAAAGCAGGCCACAGAGACAACTGATTGAGCTCATCGTATTGGTAATATTGACGCAGAACAAAGGGTAGACAGTGATGTGTGGGAGGCATACAAGTCTTAAAATTACTATCTCTGCTTGTATGAAACTCTCAGCCAACCAATGAGAAAGTTTGTTCATACGAACTGGCGTTTGTGTCAATCAGATGGGATTGGTTGGTTGGTTTCTTAGTTTAGGGGCTGCAACAACGCAGTCATGTAGTCCGTGTACTTTGGGTGTGTGTAGAATCTGTCTGATAACCGGTGTTAATTGTGATGACTGTATTAGTGTGTGTTATCTGTTTTAATTCAAGTAAGGACTGCAGAAAATAATTTCAAGTAGTTCCTACTTTTGCTACCAAATGCTACCGTCCACGACACCTAGCTTGGGGACATGGCTACTAGATAGCATCGAAGTCAGCACCTGGTGGCGAACGTTGGAACCAATAGAGCGTTATCAATTCTAACCTACAGATTTTGGCTTCACACAAGTGTAGATAGTGGAAGGTTCTTTTTCATGCCATAAATCTATGACATGGGACCGCCGGCTTTACTTCCCCTCCGAAGGAAGGCATACTGACGGATTATAACGCTCTTAAAAATACGATGACTTCGGCCGGGTTTGAACCCGCGATCTTGGCCATAGAAGCTCAGCATACTATCTACTACGCCACCGGAGCCGCCATACGCCACACTAATTAGCCGGTCAGCACCGGTTGCTCAGTCGTACAGAGGTCAGTAGGTGAGCCTCAGGCATGTGGAATTGAGTCATAGGTCAGTTGCATGGAAAGCGACTCATGTATCAATTGCACTATTTTAAGGCCTGAAAAAGAAATACACATTTAGTATCACTAAATGAAATCTTATGTATTATTACATTTTTCACGATTTTAGAAGGTATTTTATTATTATTATTATTAGTTTACATATACATTAAAAATACAGTAATTACATTTGCTACTAGTTAAATACGGTAGTTATTAAGACGCTGTATTGCTTTTTGGGGCCTATATACATTGCATAGTTACAATAACGACTCGTGCAACGCTACATTGTTTTGGCAGATTTTTAGCAACTGTTTACGATGAAACAGAGGTAATATATACCCTTGGAAAGGTAATTCCTTGATGAACAAAAGAAGTATAGGACACCTTTTCAGCTACATGTAACAGATTTCAAAATATTTAGCAAAATGGGTTGAAAAAATCAAAATCAAATTAAATTATAAAATTTCAATTTTGTTTTGATATTGTGAACCTAAACAATGAAATCAAATATACCGTTGGCAAGCGCTTTTTCCTGATTCACAATAACTAATTACATAGGTTAATATCGAAAAGTAAAACTGAGTTATAACGGGGAATGTAGAACCATGTCTCAAAATTTTGGCGGCCATATTGATTACGTCACCAACACCGCTAGAGGGCCAGAAAAAAATGTGTCCCGGGCTTTTTAGACTTGTCTACCCTTGTACTATCTGAATCCAAAGGGGCGCATTGGTTGCCAGTTGTGAAATATTTTGGCATAATTTTAAGCTATCTCACCCCACTATTACCAAGAGTTTAGTGCTTTTCAGTCGGTCAACACGAATGTACCCAAAAGAGATGGGTTATGCCCTAATCCTGAAATAAATTACATGAGATTAATAAAACACTAGGATGACCAGTTTCGATCGTCAAGCGATCATCATCAGATCCAATACACTTAGGCTATAAAATCTATGTTTGAAAAACAGGTGAAAATATTTACAATATGTACAATTATTTAGTTGCAGTATTGGTACTGCAACTGTCAGTGTATGCTAAATGCAGTATATATGTTAGGTGAAATGCTAAATGGTGATGGCTATCCGGAGATTGTACTTTAGAGAGATTATATGGTTGTAAACTATGGTTAAACTATAAAATTTTAGGCTAACTACTTATCTGATTGTCTTCCGTACTACAGCTATTCGCAGTTTCCGTGCTCACTTGAACTCGCTGTGCGGTCGACTGCGGTGGTTATCTTAACGACTGGTTTTTCCCTGCCTTCCCCCCCTGTCCCTACGTGCTGTGGGGAGTGATCGCGATGTGTTTATGTGAGGTGTTGCCAACCTAGATAAGATGTATGTTATTGAATGAGGTGGATCTACAACTATTAAAGACCGTGGATTAGTCCTCGCCACGCGTGGAGCATAACCCATTCGAACTAAGCGTTGACGGTCTTATGAGGACGTCCCGGCACCTTTAATACTGCCTCTAATATGGGCCTTGGTTTATTGCAGAAGAAAAGTACATCGTACACCTGATCCAGATAACATTTACCTATTAAAAAACCCCTAATTTCCCCCCTTTTTTATCTAGCTTGGCTGTGTCGCTAAATTGTGTTTTGTTTCCGACAGGGTGTGTTTTTTAGTAGCGTGAAGAGGGGTGAGCTCTCCATGAACGTGTGTTCATTTAGATTGTTGGGATTGTTTCGTTTGGCTAGGTGTATCTCGATTGCTTCCTTTATGTCAAGAGCTCTGCCTTTCGATTCGTGATGGATTATTTTAAGGTCCGACTCTATGTTGGTAAAGCTATGCCCTGCGTCACACATATGTTCGCACACGGCTGAATGTGTTCCGTATCTTATCGCATTTCTATGTTCATTATAACGTGTGTCTACTCGCCTTCCACTCTGCCCGATGTAATTAGCTTGACAATCGGTGTCTTGGCACGTTATAGAATATACCCCTGACCTTGAATACGGGTCACGTTTATTTAGATTACTATTTAGGAGGTGCCTAGCGGTTGTGTTTTTCGTCGTGAAAGCTATCTTTATGCCTTGCTTTTTGAATAGGTTAGTGATTTTATATGTGTTCGCATTCACATAGTTGAAACGCGCAAATTTTTTCTCATTACTGTCCGGTTTGGGAATCGTTTTATCTTTATTTTTATGTTTGGCTATAATTTGATTTATTTTGCTTGGCGAGAAGTTGTTTTCCTTTGCTATTTGCATAATCGTTCTTATTTCCTTATTATAGTTGTCTTTTGACATGGGTATGTTTAAAGCCCTATGCACCATTGAATTGAAACCCGCTAGTTTGTGCGTACTGGGGTGATTAGACTGATTGTCGATTGCATGCGAGGTTTGTGTTGCTTTCCGGAATATGGAATATGAAAGGTCGTTGTCTTTACGTTCAATAGTTATATCGAGATAATTTATTTTCCGGTCTATTTCGGATTCCTTAGTGAATTTGATAGAATGGTGAAGGCTATTAATGGATTGGAGAATTGTTTCTTCGCTTGTTAGTTCAGTATCGTAGATGCAGATTACATCATCTACGTATCTTTTCCATATTACTATTCCCTTTGTTGAAGTCTTTTCTAAGAACGCATTTTCTAGTGCATTGATGAAGATGTCAGCGATTAACCCACTTAGTGGCGATCCCATTGCTAGGCCTTCTCTCTGTGTGTATATTTTATTGTCGAATTGAAACACGTTTTGGGTGAGAACGACCCTCAGTAATCTGACAATCTCTTCAATTTCTTTTACCGAATTGTTGGATTTTAAGTTGTTTTCGATAGTGTTGATTGCTTCAATAATCGGAATATTGGTGTACATGTTAGTTACGTCGAAGGATACTAGCCTGAAGCTAGGTTTCATTTGTAGGGTGTTCAATGCTGTTACTAGTTCTGTTGTGTTCTTTACAGAGTTGTTTTTGTCGTTGGAAAGACGGCATTTTAAGATTTTTATTAACTCTTTGCTGATTTTGTAATTAGGGGCATTCCTACAATTGACTATTGGTCTCATTGGGCATTCCTTTTTGTGTATTTTTGGTTGTCCCCTCAATGACGGTATTTTCGGGTTCATGTTTATTAGTTTTGATTTTTCAGCTTTGGTCAGTATGTATTCTGTTTCTTTTAGCGCACTTTTTATTTGTTTTTGGAATTTGTTGGTGGGGTCTTTTGTTAATTCCTTGATTTCGTTGTTGTTTAGGAATTCGACTGTTTTTTTCAATGTATTCTGTTTTGTTCAAAATTACTGTAGTGTTTCCCTTATCTGCTTTTGTGATGATTAAGTCATGTTCTTTTATTTTTTGTTTCAACGACTTTATTTCTTTTATTTGTTTGTTGTTTTGAATGTTATTGCTATCGCCCTCTCGTTTGAGGATTTTTTTGGCTTCGTTGGTGGCGAGATTTTTGGTTAATTCCCTGTCTTCTGCTGGGAGCTTGTGACTGGCTATCTCAATATCTGTGATTAACTGTTTTATATTGTGGTTGGTGTGTGCGTCTGTGCAGTTGTATTTCAAACCTTTGTCTAACATATTCATTTCACCTTGAGAAAAGGTTACGTTCGTTCTGTTGTTTACTCTGCTGTGGAAATTGAATTCATTGTTATTCGTGTGTTGTTCGTTAGATTGATGGTTCTGTGTTTCTCCTAGTTTTCATAATTTATTTTCTAGCGTTTCATGCTTCCTCGTTGCTCTGATTTTGATGGTGTCATGTAGGTGTTCGGTGAAGCTGTCCCATTGGGCTGCGTGCCAGAAATTACTTAGTTGCAATTGAATGTCGTATAATTGTTGGTTAATTTTTTGCTTTCTTATGTATGCAAATCTTAATTCGTTTTTTATCCAAAGCGCTTTGGCTTGTTTAGTTGAAATGATCGAGGCTGGTGTGTTCGGTACGGTTTTAATTGGTACGTATTTAGGGGTGAGGTTTAGTTCTATACATTTTTTGTTGAACCAAATTGACTTGTCTAAATTCATGAGTTTAAGCCTGAGTGATTTGAATTTCTTGGCTTCACGATTTGCCTGACTAGCCGTGAACATTGTGGTGTTTGAAGCCATATTTTCAGTGTTGCCTTAGTAAACAAGAGTTTAGTGCTTTTCAGTCGGTCAACACGAATGTACCCAAAAGAGATGGGTTATACCCTAATCCTGAAATAAATTACATGAGATTAATAAAACACTAGGATGACCAGTTTCGATCGTCAAGCGATCATCATCAGATCCAATACACTTAGGCTATAAAATCTATGTTTGAAAAACAGGTGAAAATATTTACAATATGTACAATTATTTAGTTGCAGTATTGGTACTGCAACTGTCAGTGTATGCTAAATGCAGTATATATGTTAGGTGAAATGCTAAATGGTGATGGCTATCCGGAGATTGTACTTTAGAGAGATTATATGGTTGTAAACTATGGTTAAACTATAAAATTTTAGGCTAACTACTTATCTGATTGTCTTCCGTACTACAGCTATTCGCAGTTTCCGTGCTCACTTGAACTCGCTGTGCGGTCGACTGCGGTGGTTATCTTAACGACTGGTTTTTCCCTGCCTTCCCCCCCTGTCCCTACGTGCTGTGGGGAGTGATCGCGATGTGTTTATGTGAGGTGTTGCCAACCTAGATAAGATGTATGTTATTGAATAAGGTGGATCTACAACTATTAAAGACCGTGGATTAGTCCTCGCCACGCGTGGAGCATAACCCATTCGAACTAAGCGTTGACGGTCTTATGAGGACGTCCCGGCACCTTTAATACTGCCTCTAATATGGGCCTTGGTTTATTGCAGAAGAAAAGTACATCGTACACCTGATCCAGATAACATTTACCTATTAAAAAACCCCTAATTTCCCCCCTTTTTTATCTAGCTTGGCTGTGTCGCTAAATTGTGTTTTGTTTCCGACAGGGTGTGTTTTTTAGTAGCGTGAAGAGGGGTGAGCTCTCCATGAACGTGTGTTCATTTAGATTGTTGGGATTGTTTCGTTTGGCTAGGTGTATCTCGATTGCTTCCTTTATGTCAAGAGCTCTGCCTTTCGATTCGTGATGGATTATTTTAAGGTCCGACTCTATGTTGGTAAAGCTATGCCCTGCGTCACACATATGTTCGCACACGGCTGAATGTGTTCCGTATCTTATCGCATTTCTATGTTCATTATAACGTGTGTCTACTCGCCTTCCACTCTGCCCGATGTAATTAGCTTGACAATCGGTGTCTTGGCACGTTATAGAATATACCCCTGACCTTGAATACGGGTCACGTTTATTTAGATTACTATTTAGGAGGTGCCTAGCGGTTGTGTTTTTCGTCGTGAAAGCTATCTTTATGCCTTGCTTTTTGAATAGGTTAGTGATTTTATATGTGTTCGCATTCACATAGTTGAAACGCGCAAATTTTTTCTCATTACTGTCCGGTTTGGGAATCGTTTTATCTTTATTTTTATGTTTGGCTATAATTTGATTTATTTTGCTTGGCGAGAAGTTGTTTTCCTTTGCTATTTGCATAATCGTTCTTATTTCCTTATTATAGTTGTCTTTTGACATGGGTATGTTTAAAGCCCTATGCACCATTGAATTGAAATCCGCTAGTTTGTGCGTACTGGGGTGATTAGACTGATTGTCGATTGCATGCGAGGTTTGTGTTGCTTTCCGGAATATGGAATATGAAAGGTCGTTGTCTTTACGTTCAATAGTTATATCGAGATAATTTATTTTCCGGTCTATTTCGGATTCCTTAGTGAATTTGATAGAATGGTGAAGGCTATTAATGGATTGGAGAATTGTTTCTTCGCTTGTTAGTTCAGTATCGTAGATGCAGATTACATCATCTACGTATCTTTTCCATATTACTATTCCCTTTGTTGAAGTCTTTTCTAAGAACGCATTTTCTAGTGCATTGATGAAGATGTCAGCGATTAACCCACTTAGTGGCGATCCCATTGCTAGGCCTTCTCTCTGTGTGTATATTTTATTGTCGAATTGAAACACGTTTTGGGTGAGAACGACCCTCAGTAATCTGACAATCTCTTCAATTTCTTTTACCGAATTGTTGGATTTTAAGTTGTTTTCGATAGTGTTGATTGCTTCAATAATCGGAATATTGGTGTACATGTTAGTTACGTCGAAGGATACTAGCCTGAAGCTAGGTTTCATTTGTAGGGTGTTCAATGCTGTTACTAGTTCTGTTGTGTTCTTTACAGAGTTGTTTTTGTCGTTGGAAAGACGGCATTTTAAGATTTTTAGTAACTCTTTGCTGATTTTGTAATTAGGGGCATTCCTACAATTGACTATTGGTCTCATTGGGCATTCCTTTTTGTGTATTTTTGGTTGTCCCCTCAATGACGGTATTTTCGGGTTCATGTTTATTAGTTTTGATTTTTCAGCTTTGGTCAGTATGTATTCTGTTTCTTTTAGCGCACTTTTTATTTGTTTTTGGAATTTGTTGGTGGGGTCTTTTGTTAATTCCTTGATTTCGTTGTTGTTTAGGAATTCGACTGTTTTTTCAATGTATTCTGTTTTGTTCAAAATTACTGTAGTGTTTCCCTTATCTGCTTTTGTGATGATTAAGTCATGTTCTTTTATTTTTTGTTTCAACGACTTTATTTCTTTTATTTGTTTGTTGTTTTGAATGTTATTGCTATCGCCCTCTCGTTTGAGGATTTTTTTGGCTTCGTTGGTGGCGAGAATTTTGGTTAATTCCCTGTCTTCTGCTGGGAGCTTGTGACTGGCTAACTCAATATCTGTGATTAACTGTTTTATATTGTGGTTGGTGTGTGCGTCTGTGCAGTTGTATTTCAAACCTTTGTCTAACATATTCATTTCACCTTGAGAAAAGGTTACGTTCGTTCTGTTGTTTACTCTGCTGTGGAAATTGAATTCATTGTTATTCGTGTGTTGTTCGTTAGATTGATGGTTCTGTGTTTCTCCTAGTTTTCATAATTTATTTTCTAGCGTTTCATGCTTCCTCGTTGCTCTGATTTTGATGGTGTCATGTAGGTGTTCGGTGAAGCTGTCCCATTGGGCTGCGTGCCAGAAATTACTCAGTTGCAATTGAATGTCGTATAATTGTTGGTTAATTTTTTGCTTTCTTATGTATGCAAATCTTAATTCGTTTTTTATCCAAAGCGCTTTGGCTTGTTTAGTTGAAATGATCGAGGCTGGTGTGTTCGGTACGGTTTTAATTGGTACGTATTTAGGGGTGAGGTTTAGTTCTATACATTTTTTGTTGAACCAAATTGACTTGTCTAAATTCATGAGTTTAAGCCTGAGTGATTTGAATTTCTTGGCTTCACGATTTGCCTGACTAGCCGTGAACATTGTGGTGTTTGAAGCCATATTTTCAGTGTTGCCTTAGTAAACAAGAGTTTAGTGCTTTTCAGTCGGTCAACACGAATGTACCCAAAAGAGATGGGTTATACCCTAATCCTGAAATAAATTACATGAGATTAATAAAACACTAGGATGACCAGTTTCGATCGTCAAGCGATCATCATCAGATCCAATACACTTAGGCTATAAAATCTATGTTTGAAAAACAGGTGAAAATATTTACAATATGTACAATTATTTAGTTGCAGTATTGGTACTGCAACTGTCAGTGTATGCTAAATGCAGTATATATGTTAGGTGAAATGCTAAATGGTGATGGCTATCCGGAGATTGTACTTTAGAGAGATTATATGGTTGTAAACTATGGTTAAACTATAAAATTTTAGGCTAACTACTTATCTGATTGTCTTCCGTACTACAGCTATTCGCAGTTTCCGTGCTCACTTGAACTCGCTGTGCGGTCGACTGCGGTGGTTATCTTAACGACTGGTTTTTCCCTGCCTTCCCCCCCTGTCCCTACGTGCTGTGGGGAGTGATCGCGATGTGTTTATGTGAGGTGTTGCCAACCTAGATAAGATGTATGTTATTGAATGAGGTGGATCTACAACTATTAAAGACCGTGGATTAGTCCTCGCCACGCGTGGAGCATAACCCATTCGAACTAAGCGTTGACGGTCTTATGAGGACGTCCCGGCACCTTTAATACTGCCTCTAATATGGGCCTTGGTTTATTGCAGAAGAAAAGTACATCGTACACCTGATCCAGATAACATTTACCTATTAAAAACCCCCTAATTTCCCCCCTTTTTTATCTAGCTTGGCTGTGTCGCTAAATTGTGTTTTGTTTCCATCATCATCATGGTTATCATCATCAGTATAATTATCATCAATATAATCATCATCACTATTACTATCTAATCCTTTTTGTTCATCTTGCAATGCAACAACCTTTGGCATAGTTTGTGTTGTCTTTGATAGTGTTAGAGGTTTCTTAGACGTTAACGACTGTCCTAACATGTCTTTTTCAGGAGATAATAAATGCTCTTTAACAAACAAAGCACTATCTTGAGCCACACTATTTTTTTCTTGGTCTTGCTTTTTTACCTTGGTTAGAGTATTTTGTCCATTTAAATGAGTATTATTTTGAGATTTACAATGATGATCGATTGAAATAAGTATGTTGGAGCCTTTTGTCTTAATCATTCCTCGACACTTTTTAGATCGTTGTTTCGAACAGCACCAAATAACAGTTCCATTTTTATTAGTTCTTTTTACAATATATGCATATCCTTTATAGTAAGCACATGGCTTACCATAGCTAGTCGTTGATACTTCCATGTCAACTGTTCAGCATAAACTAATCTCTAGTAAAGTTAACTCGATAATAAAAATAATTGTTTGTAGTATGTACAGTTTAAAGTTAGAGCAAAAGTGAGAGTCAAATGGTATAAAAGTGTTAGCAAAGTGGTGGAAGAGTGGTAGCAGTTTATAGTAGTCATGATCTTTTTTACTAGAATGTGATTTGAGTAAATGTAATTTCTAATCCTTAGCAGTGAGTAGTCAGTTAGTCTTGGTTCAGACAAGCGTAAACAGTTCTCCAATGAATCAGAGATCAAGATTTTCATTATGAAACAGTTGTGTAACCAATTAGGTATCGGTACTTGATAGCTTCACACATGAACAAAAATTCCAACATATCTGACTTGAATTACATGATTTGAAAGTTGACAAAGAATATCCAATCAACCATTGTAGTTACAATGTCAAACACACAAAGACAAAATCAGCATGAAATTTTAAGTTACAGGAAAATTCTATGAAATAGACTATGCAGGAAATTTGGAAATACACATCAGAAGTTTGCAACACCATCCTTCTAGCCTATATAAATTTTCGACATGGAAAGTGTGCACTGCCCCTAACATTAAACCAATTTATCAATAACACAAGTCAACAATCAAAACATTTTGTGTTGAGTCTATCATTTAATGCATATATTCTGTCTACATTGAACAGTAACAAAAAACGCCATTCATAATTAATTAAGTTTGCTTTAATTCTTTATGTAATGATATATACATATTTAAAGTTTTGGCTGACTGTTCAGGGTGAATCGGCTTTGAACACATAAGAGAGGGAATATTTTAAGACTTAACCTCAGCTCACCTAACATAACCTAAATTTACCTAACCTTACCTTGTCATATAGGTAAGAAACGGGTCAAGCTATGCTATCGACTACCGAGTTTCAGCTACTTTTCAAGGTTACTCTCCCGAACATTGCCGGAGACTGCTGATAAATACTTATATTCTCACGGCGGCGGCGCGCAACGACTTACATGACGCGCTCCCCCCCTTTTCATTGATCCCTGTTGATTTGTCCCTTTGGACTGGTCCCTGTTGACTAGCCCCTTTTGGACGGGCCCTTTTTGAATGGAGTCATTTTTGACGGGTCCCTGTGGACAGGTCCTTTTGGTTGATCCCTTTGGACCGGACCCTTTGACATAATTTGGATAATTGCATGGGCCAGTCCATAGGTTATCCAATTATCCAAATTATGTCAAAGGGTCCGGTCCAAAGGGATCAACCAAAAGGACCTGTCCACAGGGACCCGTCAAAAATGACTCCATTCAAAAAGGGCCCGTCCAAAAGGGGCTAGTCAACAGGGACCAGTCCAAAGGGACAAATCAACAGGGATCAATGAAAAGGGGGGGAGCGCGTCATGTAAGTCGTTGCGCGCCGCCGCCGTGAGAATATAAGTATTTATCAGCAGTCTCCGGCAATGTTCGGGAGAGTAACCTTGAAAAGTAGCTGAAACTCGGTAGTCGAAAGCATAGCTTGACCCGTTTCTTACCTATATGACAAGGTAAGGTTAGGTAAATTTAGGTTATGTTAGGTGAGCTGAGGTTAAGTCTTAAAATATTCCCTCTCTTATGTGTTCAAAGCCGATTCACCCTGAACAGTCAGCCAAAACTTTAAATATGTATATATCATTACATAAAGAATTAAAGCAAACTTAATTAATTATGAATGGCGTTTTTTGTTACTGTTCAATGTAGACAGAATATATGCATTAAATGATAGACTCAACACAAAATGTTTTGATT
This sequence comes from Meconema thalassinum, assembly GCA_946902985.2. Taxonomy (NCBI): domain Eukaryota; kingdom Metazoa; phylum Arthropoda; class Insecta; order Orthoptera; family Tettigoniidae; genus Meconema; species Meconema thalassinum. The sequence goes on along the minus strand of OX336388.2, from coordinate 2,054,737,428 downwards.
GTTGACTTGTGTTATTGATAAATTGGTTTAATGTTAGGGGCAGTGCACACTTTCCATGTCGAAAATTTATATAGGCTAGAAGGATGGTGTTGCAAACTTCTGATGTGTATTTCCAAATTTCCTGCATAGTCTATTTCATAGAATTTTCCTGTAACTTAAAATTTCATGCTGATTTTGTCTTTGTGTGTTTGACATTGTAACTACAATGGTTGATTGGATATTCTTTGTCAACTTTCAAATCATGTAATTCAAGTCAGATATGTTGGAATTTTTGTTCATGTGTGAAGCTATCAAGTACCGATACCTAATTGGTTACACAACTGTTTCATAATGAAAATCTTGATCTCTGATTCATTGGAGAACTGTTTACGCTTGTCTGAACCAAGACTAACTGACTACTCACTGCTAAGGATTAGAAATTACATTTACTCAAATCACATTCTAGTAAAAAAGATCATGACTACTATAAACTGCTACCACTCTTCCACCACTTTGCTAACACTTTTATACCATTTGACTCTCACTTTTGCTCTAACTTTAAACTGTACATACTACAAACAATTATTTTTATTATCGAGTTAACTTTACTAGAGATTAGTTTATGCTGAACAGTTGACATGGAAGTATCAACGACTAGCTATGGTAAGCCATGTGCTTACTATAAAGGATATGCATATATTGTAAAAAGAACTAATAAAAATGGAACTGTTATTTGGTGCTGTTCGAAACAACGATCTAAAAAGTGTCGAGGAATGATTAAGACAAAAGGCTCCAACATACTTATTTCAATCGATCATCATTGTAAATCTCAAAATAATACTCATTTAAATGGACAAAATACTCTAACCAAGGTAAAAAAGCAAGACCAAGAAAAAAATAGTGTGGCTCAAGATAGTGCTTTGTTTGTTAAAGAGCATTTATTATCTCCTGAAAAAGACATGTTAGGACAGTCGTTAACGTCTAAGAAACCTCTAACACTATCAAAGACAACACAAACTATGCCAAAGGTTGTTGCATTGCAAGATGAACAAAAAGGATTAGATAGTAATAGTGATGATGATTATATTGATGATAATTATATTGATGATGATAACCATGATGATGATGATGATTATGATGATAATGATGATGATGATGATAATGGTTTACACCCAAAAAAATCATATGTTAAATTTGTTTACTGGAACAATCCCAGTAAGCTAATCCAGCGGCTTCAGTACTTGCATACCTGTAAACAGGCTGGTCATACTAAATATGAGGAAGAACTTTTGGATATAGAAAATGAGCTTCGTGATGCTAAAATTATAGTGTAATGAATCCATGTAACCGCTTAAACTATTTCTTAACAATACATGTAATATTTTCTACCACTTTGCTACCACTTTGCTACCACTTTTCTAGTTTGCTACCACTTTTCTACCACTTTGCTACCACTTTTCTACTACTTTTCTGCCACTTTTCTACCACTTTTCTAGTTTGCTACCACTTTTCTACCACTTTGCTACCACTTTTCTACTACTTTTCTGCCACTTTTCTACCACTTTTCTACCACTTTGCTACCACTTTTCTAGTTTGCTACCACTTTTCTACCACTTTGCTACCACTTTTCTACTACTTTTCTGCCACTTTTCTACCACTTTTCTAGTTTGCTACCACTTTTCTACCACTTTGCTACCACTTTTCTACTACTTTTCTGCCACTTTTCTACCACTTTGCTACCACTTTTCTACCACTATGTTACCAATTGTCTACCACTTTGCTACCACGTTTCTACCACTTTTCTATCACTTTAAACTGTACGAATTAAATATAAAAGCCAACGCTAAATAATTCAATTACCAGAACAGAGATAACCTTTGTAGTGTGCAAATCATACTAACAGGTTAGTTACTACTATGGAACTTACTACAACTCACCGAGGTAAACAACGTGTACTCTATAAAGGCTACTCTTATAACTATAGACGACAAAATGTAAAAGGAATAATATTCTGGCGATGCTCAAAACAGAGGTCAACAAGATGTCGAGGCAATATGAAAAGTAGAAATGGTGTGGTTTTAAGTGTGAGTGATCAGGCGATGTAGTGCTCCAGACAAAACACTAATGGTGTTGACAAAAAATCATCAGAAAGCTAAAAAGTTAGTACAAGAGAAAGATGTTGCTACTCAAAATAGTGCATTGTTTGTTGAGCAACGTTTAACCCCTGTTGTAAAAGTTATGTTGTATCCATCTTCCACGCCTCAAGAGTCATCAACATCACAGACTATGCAAGAAGTAGTGTTATTGTTGTTTAAAGGGGCTGAACTACAAAGTCATCTGCCCTTGATATGCAAGTTGATCGAAAAGGACTAGATAGTAATAGACAAAAGAGAATTGTAGTTTGTATATAACTATTGTACAAGTACTTACATTAAATAAATAAAAATAGTGTATGGGTATTGTCTGTTTTTCTTAATTGCTATCCCTATGTCCCACTATTAATGCAATTGTTAACCATCAACAGTCTCTGACTATGTTCGCAAAGAGAGTGACCTTAAACAATACACTGTATTTATGGTTTGTGTACCGAGTACACAATAATAGAGTGTGGTCAAGCCATGTTGAGGCAATAGTTATATCAGGTAAGGGATTCGAACCCTTGCTTTCTTGTACAGAAAATTTGAACTTAAGTCAAACACCATAACCACTCGGTCAACCTGACTGTTACTAATTTAATTATTTTTGTGGACTTGGGTGTTTATAAAACTTTTTCCAGTATACATTGACTAAACCACTTGTTTGTTTTGAAATATAGATTTTGTTTTGTTTGACCATAACATTGCAGTTATGAGTCTTGTGAACTGGGTGTTTAATATAGGGTTAAAGGCATTTTAAAATAATTTTAGAAAAGCTCTTAGGTATCGTGTCATGGGTTTTAGTAATGCATTACTGTTCGTTGACTAACATTTACCGTTACACAACATTATTTTGGTGAGCTCTACATGTTGTTTGAGTCGTCAGTCTTTTGACTGGTTTGATGCTGATCTCCATGCCTCCCTGCCCCGAGCGAAACGTCTCATCTCTATATAGCTACCACACCCTACATTCAAGGCTATCTGTTTAACATATTATAACCTTGGATCTCCCCTACAAGCTCTTGGGTTCAATTCCTAGATTTAACACAAACTTTTAAAAGTGGTATGACAACTAAAACTAGTCTACTCAGTCTCGGGTGGTCCAAATAAGTAGAGAGGGTTTGATTCACACCTCAACCATAGAGCACCATGTTCTTTTTTTAAAATAATGATAGCCATTTGTTCAATTTCACATTTCACACATTGCAATTTGTCAATTTTCCATTTGCATTTTTTTAAATGACAGTTTGATGTTTTTCAATTTCATGATATGGAAACATGGATTTTTCCATTTTTCATATTTACACATTTGTCAATTTCCCATTTGCATATATTTTCTTAAATGTCCGTTTAAGGTTTTTAAATTTTGTCTATATGGAAACTTGGATTTTCCATTTTGCTGTTTACAAATTTTTTATATATTTATTTTGTGTATGTTGAAAAAAAATCGATATTTCCAAAACAAGATTTTTTTATTTTTCATTTTATGATTTTGTAAATGATCTTAATGTGAGTGCTTGACCATGGATTTTCCATTTTGCTGTTTACAAATTTTTTATATATTTATTTTGTGTATGTTGAAAAACAATATTTTCAAAACAAGATTTTTTATTTTTCATTTTATGATTTTGTAAATGATCTTAATGTGAGTGCTTGACCATGGCAATAATACAGTCTATCTATGTGTTAGTGAAACCATAGAGTCTTATTACTACTGCAAGTAAGAATGTTTTACAAAATAACGACTATCTACCACTGCATTTGAAAACCAAACAATTGAAGTTCAATCGCAATCGAATGAATGGTATATGAACGCAAACGGAACTTTGTTGAATCGACTCGTGCGCCGTAACTCATTTGTAGAAACTACTCGTGCGCTACCTATTGTAAAATAGATGTCTATTCCAAAATGGCCTTTGTTGAACCTGTGCGTCGCAAGTCTGGCCCACTAGTTACCAAGGCCTTTCAACATATTATCCAACACTCCAAACGTCAACCTCAGCTGCTACAAACTGACCAGGGGAAATAATTTTTCAACAAGGATTTCTCCAGTTTTCTCAAATCTAAGGATATTCACCATTACACCACGTACAGCAATCTCGAAGCCAGTGTGGTCGAGCGGTTCAACCGAACATTGAAAACCCATATGTGGAAATCGTTTACCGCTCAGGGCACGTATCGCCGATTGGACATGTTACCTGAGCTAGTGTCACGTTACAATGACACCAAACATAGAACGATTGGGACCAAGCCACGCCTCGTGACTAAACATATTCAGCGATTGGATAAACTGTTTAACCCCATAAAAACAGCTGATCCTAAACGTCACCGACTGAACATTGGGGATTTTGTTCGTGTGAGCAAATTTAAGTCTGCCTTCAATAAGGGCTACACGCCTCAGTGGGGGACTGAACTATTTCGAATTCGTCGAGTCTACTTGGACAGTCCAGTCACCTATTTACTCGAGGACCTCAACCATCAACCCATAAAAGGTAGATTTTATCTCCATGAACTTCAGAAAATATCATTTCCTCAGCATTAGGCCTATCTTGTGGAAAAAGTGTTGAAACAAAAAGGAAATAAACTCTACGTCAAATGGTTAGGGTTTAACTCTACGTTTAATTCTTGGATCAATAAACTACATGTTGTGTGAACCTGTGTACTTTTTATTTATTCACACATGTTGTACACCACCTATAGCTCTATGTGTACAGTCTTCAGCTCCACATATTTCTTTCTCTTTCCACTTGTGTTCTCTCTTACATTACCCCTCGCCCTCTCCCCCCTCCACCTCCCACCACTGCTGTTCGCAGCTCTTGCCTATCTATTGGTTGTGACATCATTCCCACAAGTTGCATCATACTTTTTACTGATTCAGCGATTCCCACGCTTTGACCATTCTGTTATCAGGCACGTGGACAGCTAACGTCCCAGGCGAACACCTGTGCCGGATCAAATTTCACCTGAACTTGCATTTTGTCACGTACAAAGCAAAACAGGATGTGACTTGTTAACAGTTATCGCGCACGTGGACAGATAACACCCAAGCGAACACCTGTGAAAGATCAAATTTCACATGAACTTGCATTTTGTCACGTACGAAGCAAAACAGGATGTCACTGGTTTAGCATACATGTGGTTTCACAAATGTGTGTGCATGCCTTTCACACTCCCCTGCCACCACGATGGTCAGATTATTTCACCTTCAAGCGTCTTGGTCATTTTTTCCATTGCACCTGTTGTCAAGTCATACCGGAGCCTTCCAATAAGCTCAAATGACCTTCACCTCCTGTAAGTTTGTTTTCTGTACTCGCTTCGACCAACATAGAACCAAGTTCTCATCACCGTTTACACGTTAAAGGTAAAAGGTGTGAAAAAACGTACCCTCGCTCTGTCATACACCGACCCGTCGAAATAGCGATTGATCTATTGAACACAGCCACCGTGGTCAGCGACAGGTTCGTTAAAACACACATACACCCAGCCGTATCGTCTCTCTCTCAACCGCCACGCTTCATGAACATTATAAACAGATAAAGAAAAGGAAAACGTTTTTTCAACATGTATGGCGTTAGGCCCTTTGTGAATTATCTTTTTGGGAAAAAAATATCTACCACATTTGAAAGGGGGCGTTAGCCCGAGTCCTAGGACACCTCGAACACGTCTCTAGCGTTATTGGTCCATGAGATATCGGCAAAAATCACAAAAAACACGTGTTTACCCCAAAATCACGTTTCCCAAATTTTTTAAAATTACAATGAGTGGTCCATAGCAAAGAGGACGTTACCCTGAGTCCTTGGACCTGTCGAACACGCCTCTAGCGTTATTGGTTCGTGAGATATAGCAAAAAATCTAAAATCACGTTTTTACCCCAAAAAGACCGTGTTTCCAGATTTTCACTTTTTCGACATCGACATTCCCTTAAAGAGCACAACGAGACGAAAAAAACGAATCCAAGCACGCCCTCCTAGCATGGCTCCTTCCATTCCAAGGTCGCAGGGGCTCACCACTTGCTTTTGGAAGCAGCTCCCCCACCATCCCACTACTACACACAATTTTTTTCTCTAGAGACTTGAAATTTATTTTGGGGGTAGAGGGGGTAGGGACCATTGATTTACGTTAAACAATTTTTTTTGTAGAGTTCCTAGTTTCCAAAATATAGGATTTTCAAAATTCGAGTGGTTTTCAAAAAAATATAAAAAATAAAAAAGTTTTATTATAGAAAATAAAGGTCATAAAGACCATTTGTTTGAGACATGGCACAACGTTCTATCCTGTTTGGTTTTCAAACTATCGCCTATTTTCGAAAACAAAAAAATTCAAAATATTTTTCAAAAATATAACGAGTGGTCCATAGGAAAGAAGACGTCAGCTCGAGTCCAATGAGACCTCATTTGTCAAAATCGGACGATGCGTTCAAGAGATATTTAACATGACTGAGGCTTAGTAATAACGACATGTATGTTCTGAAGTGAGTTGGAACCCCTATTACCCCCCTACTATTACTGTCCGGTTTGGGAATCGTTTTATCTTTATTTTTATGTTTGGCTATAATTTGATTTATTTTGCTTGACGAGAAGTTGTTTTCCTTTGCTATTTGCATAATCGTTCTTATTTCCTTATTATAGTTGTCTTTTGACATGGGTATGTTTAAAGCCCTATGCACCATTGAATTGAAACCCGCTAGTTTGTGCGTACTGGGGTGATTAGACTGATTGTCGATTGCATGCGAGGTTTGTGTTGCTTTCCGGAATATGGAATATGAAAGGTCGTTGTCTTTACGTTCAATAGTTATATCGAGATAATTTATTTTCCGGTCTATTTCGGATTCCTTAGTGAATTTGATAGAATGGTGAAGGCTATTAATGGATTGGAGAATTGTTTCTTCGCTTGTTAGTTCAGTATCGTAGATGCAGATTACATCATCTACGTATCTTTTCCATATTACTATTCCCTTTGTTGAAGTCTTTTCTAAGAACGCATTTTCTAGTGCATTGATGAAGATGTCAGCGATTAACCCACTTAGTGGCGATCCCATTGCTAGGCCTTCTCTCTGTGTGTATATTTTATTGTCGAATTGAAACACGTTTTGGGTGAGAACGACCCTCAGTAATCTGACAATCTCTTCAATTTCTTTTACCGAATTGTTGGATTTTAAGTTGTTTTCGATAGTGTTGATTGCTTCAATAATCGGAATATTGGTGTACATGTTAGTTACGTCGAAGGATACTAGCCTGAAGCTAGGTTTCATTTGTAGGGTGTTCAATGCTGTTACTAGTTCTGTTGTGTTCTTTACAGAGTTGTTTTTGTCGTTGGAAAGACGGCATTTTAAGATTTTTAGTAACTCTTTGCTGATTTTGTAATTAGGGGCATTCCTACAATTGACTATTGGTCTCATTGGGCATTCCTTTTTGTGTATTTTTGGTTGTCCCCTCAATGACGGTATTTTCGGGTTCATGTTTATTAGTTTTGATTTTTCAGCTTTGGTCAGTATGTATTCTGTTTCTTTTAGCGCACTTTTTATTTGTTTTTGGAATTTGTTGGTGGGGTCTTTTGTTAATTCCTTGATTTCGTTGTTGTTTAGGAATTCGACTGTTTTTTCAATGTATTCTGTTTTGTTCAAAATTACTGTAGTGTTTCCCTTATCTGCTTTTGTGATGATTAAGTCATGTTCTTTTATTTTTTGTTTCAACGACTTTATTTCTTTTATTTGTTTGTTGTTTTGAATGTTATTGCTATCGCCCTCTCGTTTGAGGATTTTTTTGGCTTCGTTGGTGGCGAGATTTTTGGTTAATTCCCTGTCTTCTGCTGGGAGCTTGTGACTGGCTATCTCAATATCTGTGATTAACTGTTTTATATTGTGGTTGGTGTGTGCGTCTGTGCAGTTGTATTTCAAACCTTTGTCTAACATATTCATTTCACCTTGAGAAAAGGTTACGTTCGTTCTGTTGTTTACTCTGCTGTGGAAATTGAATTCATTGTTATTCGTGTGTTGTTCGTTAGATTGATGGTTCTGTGTTTCTCCTAGTTTTCTTAATTTATTTTCTAGCGTTTCATGCTTCCTCGTTGCTCTGATTTTGATTGTGTCATGTAGGTGTTCGGTGAAGCTGTCCCATTGGGCTGCGTGCCAGAAATTACTTAGTTGCAATTGAATGTCGTATAATTGTTGGTTAATTTTTTGCTTTCTTATGTATGCAAATCTTAATTCGTTTTTTATCCAAAGCGCTTTGGCTTGTTTAGTTGAAATGATCGAGGCTGGTGTGTTCGGTACGGTTTTAATTGGTACGTATTTAGGGGTGAGGTTTAGTTCTATACATTTTTTGTTGAACCAAATTGACTTGTCTAAATTCATGAGTTTAAGCCTGAGTGATTTGAATTTCTTGGCTTCACGATTTGCCTGACTAGCCGTGAACATTGTGGTGTTTGAAGCCATATTTTCAGTGTTGCCTTAGTAAACAAGAGTTTAGTGCTTTTCAGTCGGTCAACACGAATGTACCCAAAAGAGATGGGTTATGCCCTAATCCTGAAATAAATTACATGAGATTAATAAAACACTAGGATGACCAGTTTCGATCGTCAAGCGATCATCATCAGATCCACAATGTTCACCACTATTACCATTCATAAAAGTAATAATGATATCGTATGGCCTCGGGTGCCAGGTGCAAGCTTTGTTATTTGACACCTGGAGGGCAGCTTGCATGTCGAATTACGTCGTTCCTTGGAACTCTATGAAAGTCAAGGAGGTTAGATATCTAATCTCCTTGACACTATAGCGCTCTCTAGTAGAGAATGGAGGAACTTTGTGATGGCGGAAAATCCCGAGATTAATTTTGCCATTATGAACACGGCCTACTGAATTCAAATGGGTTCTTTAAAATGCCAACAACAATGCATGTCGTGATTTTTGTCGCCTTTCAAAAATCACTTACCACGGCCAGGAGGGAACCTGCAAGCTTGGGGTTGGTAGTCTGACACGTTAACCACTCACCAACCGTGGCAAGCATTCATAAATGTAAAAAAAGAGCTCAGTCTACATTAGATTGCAATCTCTAGTAATACATAGGCTATATCTGGGTGATGGGCACCTGAAGACCAACCCTTCCATTAATTTTCATACTAACTCCATTACATAAATGTTCGAAGTCACTTTCTACCAAGTCAATTTATAGCGCAGTTCTTCTGCAACTACACTCTTTGACAGCTCTCTCTTTATTTCCGACCAAAGCTAACTTCTTTGGCGAAGCAATTATCGTACCTCTGACCACTTCCGTTTTAAGACTTCTTTTCCCTCTTTTTATGTTAATGGGATTTATGTTCTTTTATTTTAACTTTGTAGATCTCGTGGGTCACGCTTGGCAAACTCGCGCCAGGACTCGACGGAAAATTCAAATTACTCTGCACGTAATGGATGCATATAAAAGACGACGACACTAGGGGGGGATGAGTTGATGAATCTGCGTTTCAGCAGAAGAGAGCGAGTTATTAGGTTTAGTTTAAGGCTTTTCTGGCATGATGGATTGACTCCCGCGAGCGCAGTGGCGTGCAGTGCCACAGTGTGAGTCGAAAGTTTGTCAGAATAGCGGTAGTGAACTGATGATTGATGTTTATTGCCCAGGACAGAGAGGGGGAAGTACTGAAATATTAGTTCAAGGAATGAAGAAAGAGGCTATTGCACTTGAAAAAATATGAGGCCAAAGAATAAAATAGTAAAGGAGAATTTGACGGAAACAGATGTTGGCAAAAATTATGGAAGAAGGCCAAAAAAGGAGCATTTTATATGGTCAGCAGAAAATGATCCATTATTTTTTGTGTCTCAGGGGATTGTGAACACAAAGCTCAAAGAATGAGAACACTAAATAATAATGTCCTTGGCTTTACGTCTCTTTTAACAATAATACAGATAACGCACAATGTGCAGATTTCATACATAAACCTCGACAGAAGTCAGTTAGGGAGGTTTTTCTTTTGACACAGTAAAGGACGTGGAATCTATCACAAAGTTTGTAACACAGATTAAAAATGCACTGGACTTCTGGTTGGTGGTAGCTCTTGTTCTGGCAGATAAGGTGGTGAAAGCCGTGCACGGCGAGTCGCGTCATCATATTGTAGCAGTTTTGCTAGCCCACACGTTGAGCGACAAGTGTAGCGGTTATTAATGCCCCATGTTGGTAGCGACAATTGTAACGGTTTGACTGCCCCCAACTGTTGGGAGATAAATGTAACTGTTTACCTTTGCCTAAGCTATGTTGTTTTAATGGGCGCTAAGACCTAAACGCAATGTTGAAATCTAAATTTGTATTTAACAACGTCTAGCTCTGGCAGAACACCTTCAAGACTCTATTCACTCAGATCGTGGTATGATTTGATCATTAACCCAACAAACAATTGTATCAGGAACAGGAATTGGTCTATATCTAATGCTACCTACTGAAAGCAAAGATTGCATTGTAAAAGAAATGAATTTATTATATAAATCAAGAATAGCAAAATTAATAATAATAATAATAATAATAATAATAATAAGTTTAAAATTTCAATTGGAGCGTTGCGATTTTAATATTACCGATAGAAAATTACGTGAAAACGGAGTCGGATAAATTACTGATTTTACTCTTATTCCCAAGCTATGAATTTACTGAATTACTGAATATGAAACAAAGAGAAATGAGAGATTGCGTATTTCTGCGTCATTCGCGCTTACCACTGGAAATTGCTGTAGCATTTCCCTCGTACTGGATGTTGAAGTGAGCTTCCCACAGCCTCCTGGATGTCGCCATCTTCTTCGTTGTTGATGATATATTTGTAGATATGAAGATTTATGGTCCGTACATCGGAACCAACACGTACAACCACCACGGTTAAGTTTCACAAAGATCGTCGCTAACTCCACTGAACATCGGAGCCACTCACTCGTGCAACGATACTGGTTAAATTTTATAACGATAGTCCTCGTTTCCACGGCGTGACAACCATATATGCACCCGCCGCTTCCCCACTCTTCAGCCGACTTTCAGCTTACGTGGTCTCCACTGATTGGCTGCTCCCCAAGCGCTACATCCCCACTCTGGCTCATTACACTCGGCGGGAGGGAGAAGTCGTTTTCCGTTCCATACATTCGCCTTTTCGTGACGCTGCAACCCCGCTTGCGTAATACTACGTGACAAGAATCATCCTGTATCTGAATTTCCAGTGAGTCATGTCTCCCATAATATCGTAACTGACGAAACTCCGTAAAATTCCGTAATCACATAATTTTCTATGATATTGTCGTTCGTAATAATTTGCTTGATAGCGTTTTCTAAGACATAGAAAACCTATCTGTATGCTTATAATTTTTCTAAAATGCTCCGAAAATATCTTAATAATAATTATAATAAATTAATAATATAATAAATTAACATGAAAAATTCTCTTGGCTGAACAATTTGCCGCGTAAATAAATATAGAATGGCTTCCTACTGACTTATGCCAGTGGCATAAAAAACCCTCGAAAAACACGTTACATATTCGCCTCGGATCATCGGATGATTTACCGTGACGTCGGTCCATTATCCGATTATCCCAGACACGTTAATAAACCCCATCCAAAATACATATTACATAAATGAAATCACCCTAAATTACAGATATATACACTCATAATTTTTCTTTACGCACTTTGCGTCAAAGTTTGTTGTCACTATAGATTGCACTGTGCAACCAGTCCAATGTTTTTCACATATAATAGTGTTCCACGGATATTTCCGCCTCTCAAATTTCTCTATGTTGGAAAAATAGACATAATTAATGTGTGAGCACTATGTATTTATGATGTCATATCACACGCATTGAAGGTGTTCTGATATATTTATATCACCATAGAACTTCCTAATTTCACTGGAGGTCCCTTCCTTATGGTGAAATTTTAATCTCACTTATCACTGAGCACACGATCACACTATTGTGGCAGCGCCTCGTGACCATAATACTTAATCTCTCTTTAAAGTAGATTAAATTAATATTGACTTCTGAAAAAAAAAAACAGTAAATGCGCATTACATATAACACCAAATATTTCTGTGCCGTAATCCCCCTGTTTTGTTAAGTTCCCGTAGACCATATTCTACTTAATACTAGTTCTCAACACAGACCAGTTCTCCTCACACAAATAATACCATTGTACAAATTACCTTAAATTACACACTTACAAATCTTACATGGCGAGGCCGTAAACAGAAATCACGTGTGCTGATATGTATGAGTTTCATGAAGGACTGTCTCGCCTTCTGATGGCCCATCTTTTGCCTCGTGGACGCCTGAAGCAAAAATACCCTGTTCAAGCGCTCACCCATCTCTAGGAGGCAAATGGGAATTCACCAGCGCTACCAAATTCTGGCCTTGGTGTATCGAGACATTTTAGTGCTCAAGAGTATCCGTCAATCCCGTCATATTTCCCTGTACCTTAAAAACTCTCATTTACTTACATACTACCCCCTGTGTGACTTCTGATACGCCTGCCTGGAAGACCACATCTTCCACGCACCAAATACCACACTTACTCATTTGATAGGCTGGCTCGCCAGCTAAGCACACTCACTTTATGACACATATTTTCGTAGACTATGTATATTATACGTTCCGTATAATCTGTTTCCCTTACTATCCTCCAGCACATATGCTGTTTTGCCAATACGTTTGGAAACTATAAATGGACCCTCGTAGAGATAAAAGAACTTGGACATGACTTTCTCTAGCTTATTTGACTGTTTCGGCACTCTAAGTAAGAGTCTGTCTCCCGGCTCGAATAGGTCAAATTTAGTTTCTTTTTGTTGGCGAATTCTCTTTTGTGCTGACCTAGATAAATTCTGTTTCGCCAACTGGACAATGTAATCCATCCCCGGTTGCTTACCCTCATTTAATCCCAACACCCTCGCTAGTTCATTTTGTGGTCTCTTTCCGAAGTGAACTTCGTATTGCGTCAATTTCGTGCTCTCATGCTGGACAGAATTCAGCCAAGTCTCGACCTTGGGAAGATGCTTGTCATGCACTAGAGTCCGAAAAAGACGAGCCACCTCCCTTAATGGACGCTCTGCAGAATTACCCTGAGGGTACCTTACAAAGGAATGAACGTGTGTTATACCAGCTTCCTGCATACTGGTTCTCCATTTTTTTGCAGTAAACTGTGGTCCACTGTCAGATAGTATCCTGAGAGGGAGGCCAAACTCAGGTACTGTCCCCGTTATCCGGATAGTAGGCTGTCAGATATCCGCCCCCTAAATCGGATTGCCAATAATCAATCGCACCGGCACAGCTACATCAATGAAAATGGCACTGACAGATACTATCGAGATTAGAGCACAATAGTTAACAAGAAATTATTGTGGAACACACCAAAATATACGGGGGTTCATACTTACCTTTACTTACCTTTTAAATTTATCTCGGGGACTGGGTTGTCAACTGGATCACTTAAAAGTATGCCCACACAATAACCTCCACCATGATATTTAAAATGAACCAGAACGAAGACAAGAAACTTTAAACTGCACAATAATTTATTTCACATAAAGAATGAATTTAACAAAAATAAACAACAAAATCCACGTGGCAATCAGAAGCCATCGACCACATAACCATGTCCTCCTGTAGGATTTGTATACTCTACATACAATGTTTCAGCTTTCTCAAGCTCTAATAACGTAATTATAATAATGCACTTGGAATGGAAACGGGATTTGGGACGAGACATATATCAATTGTTTTGCGTGTTTATACACATCACATTTTATTTATAGCCACAAGGCTATTATGGAAACGTCCTTGGCCTCTATCATACAGTTGTCCTGGCCAGCTGCAATGCACCTGCATCGTCAAAGTGGACTCTCCCGTCCGTTCAACCCTAGCATATGCCAGTTACATCAGAGCTTAGCTCTCCTTTCAAAACACGTTAAATGTCCACATCTCAACTCAAATATTATCACGCAAATCTTTTAAATGCTTCGTTCAAACACCAGTGGAATACTCCAATAATCCCAAATCATGTTTAATTGTTCAAACCACTTGTTTAATTAGCGTTGTTTAGAGTATAAAAACAAAACTCCAAATGTTAATAACACAAGTTCATTAATTATTTATAACAATAATAAATTGTTTATAACAATGTCAAACGACAATTGGAAAACTTATACACGCCTCTATTAATCCTTTTCATTTCAAATTATTATCAAAGATATTTACATAATTATTTACAATATTAATATTGTTTATAATATTTATACAAGAAATACATTAAACCACACGTTTATCCGGTTGATAATTACTCAAATCGTGTTGATATAATCGACCAATGAAGGTTAGTTATATTTAACTGTCAAATTCAGGTTTAATAAGGTTTAATAATTATTATAATATTTGTGACGGTAACCTCTATTCAAAATCTTTATCTCAAATTATTTAACACTCTTGTTAATTTTAACAGTATCTTCATATGAATAACTTTCAAAGAACCAGGACAATACATTCAGCGGAAAAATACTTCGCTCAAAACGCACAAAATTGCACAACAATTGGCCCAGAATTCATCATATATCTTAATATATATGGCATCAAAATCTTCCAAACTACATACAAAAACTTCCACTTATAAATTCATCAACTTCATTTATTACTGTGGGAACCTCCTTCATTATTCAAGGGCATTATTCATCAGCGACTATTACACGTCCACTGAACTAACGATTATACATCCATTGTTCCTCTTTAAAAATTCTTATATTCATCAATTGTATTAATGACTGTTATTATTTAACCTTCGTGGGTTTCATTCATGAATCGATATGAAGTAAAAATTTGCCAATCACAAATAAATTTAATAGCAAATACGATTAGACACTCCTCCCTGGTCTATCAAAATTGAGATTAATATCTTCAAAGTAACGCAGTATAAAAATACTATCTTCAATCAAAGTTCATCTAAACTGCATAAATAGTCGAATAGAATACAATTAGATTGTGGAATGCAAACATTATTGTTCCAATCTATAATTGAGAAAATTCCTAACAAATGTTCATTACTATAGTGTATTCAATAAATCGTAATCAAAGTTCATATTTCATAAAATTGTCTATAATGCAATGATAAATGTCTATGTTGCAATCATGTTCATAAGACGACTAGTATTTCAAAGATCGTCGATAACGTATTAGATTTTAACGCTCTAAAATCATTTAATCATTCTTCTTTCTTGAGGATGACAGAAAATTGGTCAAAGTAATTAACTGAATAGATTTACTTTAATAAAATGACACGCTGTCTGAATTCAAATCTGCCATAGCAAATCGTTAACTTTACAGTCAAATCGTGACTACAAAAATATGCAAATTACAGAAAGAATCTAAATTATCAGTCTCAACTGATCCAAAATTATTTAAGTATGCCAATGACATAACAGAGTGGGATAGTCAATATGCGGGGCTCTCAGTTGAATTTGGTTTTCAGTGATTTGCCTTGTGTAGTCACTTGTGCTATGGATCCTATTGTTAAGGAGGATAACCACCACCCTGCCCTTGATATTGATCTCACTTTTCCTTCTCAGCATTTGCCATCTAAGTTCAGCCAAAGATTTGTCATAGATAAAGCATGGCTCATCTTGTCACTTTTCGCCGACTTTAACCTTTGCTTCCATTACTACCACTATTTTATTGTTAAATTCAATTCTTTTTATTAGCTATCTCTGTTTTTAATTTACTGTTATTATTGTTACCCTTATTTGTTGTTATTTTAAGTTTGCTCTTGTTTTTCGTTACCTATAATAGCTTTTTTTCTTCTTGTTATTGTTGTTAAATCAGTTGTTAATTAGTTTATCTATCTTTGCTTGATGTATTAATTATTTAATGTTATCATTCTTGTTGTATTTTTCATGTATATATTGGCTTTGCCGTTGGGAATAATAAATAAATAAATAAATAAATAAACAATGTCTCAACAAATCGTAGAAAAAGGCATAAATCATCGAAGTGTGCTGAGTACAGAAATATCAAGCAAGAAAATGGGGCACAATAAATAGGACAGAAAATATGGAAAAAAACGGTTGCTCAGATATCGTTAAAATACTCAAATAATACAAGAAACGTTCACGACTACCTTATCTGTTGATTGAAGTTCTAGAGGAAAGTTTTCAAAGAAAACTGCTGTTGGTTCCATTTCACCAGCGTAAAGATGTGCTCCGACCTCGAACCTGGAATCAGCGCCCTCGGAGAATCGAACTGCTTCCTTCTCCGGAAATTGCACTGCTCCATGTATACGAAAGACATCCTTCTGGCAAAACTCTTCTTTGTGAGCCGGGTCCACCCTGGCCTCTCTTGAAAGTTCCTTGAAGTTCTGGTCGCAATTCGCCATGAAGTTAATTGCAGTTATTTCCGCAGAAATATTCATAATCGTGGAGTATGAAAATATTTCCACTGTCATTTGATAATTCAGCGATGGATTCACGATGCATGAGTGTAGTTGGATGTTCACTACATGCTCGCTTTTATAGAATGACGATTAACGAAGTTCCATGCTGTTATTTCACTCCATCGATATATGTCCCAATTGCATTAAAGCCTTAGCCTTCCATCTCAACTTCTGTTATAATCATTGAAAGCACTGCAAGATTATAATGTTCCATAGTAGAATGTATCGTTGTATTACCAAACGTATTCTTCAATATCACGGTTGTGATATACGTGTCAGCCGTAGTGTATAATGTAGAATTTAAAAGTGCCTCTCAGGTGGCGAGAAAATCACTTTTGTCTGCAGTCTTAAAAAGCCAATATCTTTCGAATTATAACTGTGAGATTGTTCAAATCTTCTACACACCTCAATGTTGTACTGCCCAATTGAATTATAATGAAGGCAGAAGTTAACTCTTGATATCTTATCTGGTAGAAACGTTAATGTGAGCGTTTCAACTTCACCTAGTTTCAAACAGCGTAAAATGGAACTGCTCCGTGTTCGTTCGATGCGCCGGGCTTTAACCACACGCTAAAGACAACTTGCTTCACTTATCCACTCGAAAATGACTATATCACATCAGAAATATATATGCGGTATCAGAATATCAGATATGAGATATGAGGATATGAGAGATATGAGACCTCTCTCTTCTGTGCACGACCTTTTATTAACTTCTTAAGGGGCGTATCCATCCCTTCCATAGCCTGTTGCTCCGTCATCGCTAGAAGTTTTAACTTTGGCTATACTTGACGGATTTTCAAATTTCAAAAACTCAAAATTAATTTCTTCAAAATTCCAAATCAATGCCATAACTGAAAATAGATTTCCACAAATCTGCATGCCAAAAGTAATTAAATATCGTAGTTTCAGCAATCTCCGTCTTCCTTCCAAACTATCGTTCATTGGTTCGAGCCTTTCCTCCAATAGCGTAACTTCTTCCTTAGCACAATACCTTGTTTCCTGCGACTGCGTCGTAAATCTCAGATCTTTCTCGAACAAAATCATGACGTCACCAAGAATCTCAGCTCAATCAGCCTACTTGCATGAATTCTACGTCATCCGTGCCTACGTCATGAATATACACGTCACAACTATGACATCCATAACTTTATTCATATTTGCCAATACAGCCATCGTGGTCTCAATATAATTCAATTTACGGGGGCATTCTCCCTTCACCACGTTTTAAAAACAGTTGCAAATTGTTTTTAAACTCTGTGTTATAAATATCTCAATTCACTTGAACACGAAATTGAATTATTATTGGCTTACTCTTGGATAATATTTCTTCTATGTTCCTTAATCATAAGTCTCTTCTTCTCTGGGTTGTGTGTGGCTAATGCATTCTCTCCTTTCTACTTTCTCTTCTGTCCTGTATTCCTGTTTTCTAAGTTCTGCTGACTTGTAGAAGGACCAGGATCGATCACTACATCCTGTCTTTTCTTTTGGTTTTCAGCTTCCTTCTCTCGTAATTCCTTCAGATACTGCTGACTTTCTTTCTCTCTTTCTTGATACTTGTCGGGTGTCATAACCTGACCTTGAGAATTCTGATTCTGATTCTGGTACTGGTTATTTCTATTGTAATTTCTATTATAACCATTGTTGTAGTATCTACCTCTTCCGTTGTTATAATTCCCTCTATTATTACTCCAGCCTCGTCTTTGCTGATATGGACGGTAACCTTGGGATCTGTTGTTGCGGAAATAATTATTCCTGTGAGGACCTACATTTTCAGTTTTTTCTTCATCAGGCTTATCAGTTTGCTGCACTTGATCCATGTAGACTGTATTAACGTCTTTGAATTCGTGCCTCTGACCTTTTTGTACCAAATTTGGCATTGGACTCGTGTAGTCAAGCCTTCTCAACAATTCGTCCATACTTGTCAAATCCCTGATATTTGACGATATGATCAGTCTTCTTACCTCCACAGGCAGCATACGTGAAATCGCATCTATCAACTGCTCTGTTGACAATGGGGGTTGCAAAAATCTCAAGCGTGATAGCTGACTCGTGAAGAAATCAGCGTACCGTGTTGGAAGAGTACCTGAATACTTCCTCGAGTATACCTCAGCTCTTAATGAATTCTGAGCTTCTATTGACCAGAATCGTTTAATCAGTGCCTCTGCAAATTCGTCAAAATTGCTGAAAGTGTACCGAAATGCTCTAAACCATTCGAGGGGTCCTCCAGCTAGAAATCTTTCTACGATTCTCATCTCTCTCTCTCTAGGAATGTGGGCTTCAATGAAATAGTCTTTAAGGTTCCTGATATATTCGATCGGTGTGAGACTATCAGTGTTGCTAAATTTCTGAGGTTTGTCTTCAAAGTTTCGGATGACTGTCACATTTCTCGGATATGAATCCATATAATGTTTCCCACTATCACGATACTTCCATTCAGGTTCAATATTCCTATCCTCTTCTTCTTCCCGGAATCTGGATATACGTTCCTCAGGACTAATATCTCTCTCTTCTGTAGCGAGGTTACATCTTCTCACGTAATTTCTATCCTCTTCACCAGTCAATCCTTCCGTATCCTTGTCTGTGATTCCCGTGATGACTTTCCTAATAAACTCTTCCTTGTAGGTTTCCATCATGCTAGCTTCTCCTAGTTTCAAATTCTGAAGTTTGCTCGTAGTTTCATTAACATCAGAGACAACCTTATGAATTTGTTCCTCTAACGCAGTTTTTAATGCTTGCACGTCCTGACCTATTTGAGTTCTATCCTCTACCTGCTTTTCGGATAGCGAATCCATCCTTACATTCAAGTCTTTCCTAATCTGGACTACTTCATTATTTATGTCTACTTGTGTACTGGCAAGTTTTCTTTCAATTCGCTCCTGAATCTGATCGACATGTTCCCCACTTGACCTGTTCCATTCATCTTTCCAAACCGTTACATTTGCAGTTAACATTTCCGCGATATCTACTTCAATGTCTTCCTTAAGTAAACGATTATGATCTAATACTTGGGTTCTCATGACCTCTACATCGTATTTTAAACCAGCTAAAGAAGCTGTTGTCCTAACAGACTCGTCAACTAACCGAGTTGTTAATGCACTAATGTTTCGAGTACAAAGCGTTTTTGAAGTTTCAATTTCCTCTCTAACTTTGTTAACATCAGTTTGAACTTTAGCAATGTCTACAAAAACAGTATTGACTTCTACTTGTATCTTATTGATATCGCTTTGCATATCATTAACATCTGAATGAATATTATTGATGTCTACTTGAACATTTGACACATCAGTTCGAGCATTTCTAACCTCTTTTTGAACTTCCTCTACTTTGTCTTGTACAGTAGCAACATCATTCCTAACAACAATTACTTCAGCTCTAGCACATGAAATATCACCCCGGACATTAGCAACATCAAGATTCAACATAGTAAGATCTTCCTGTACCTTAGAAACATCAATTTTAACCACAGAAACATCTTTATGCACATTGGACACGTCTGTGCGCATGTCAGTTACAGCATTCTCGATTCCCTGGGTACTGATCTGTAAACGCGACACATTATTTTCTAAGTTTGCAGAACTGGTCTGAAGAACTTTCAAACTTTCATCCAGCATCTGCTTTACACTTTCATTCATGCTAGCTTTCAAATTAGCAGACATATTACTAGCATTCTCCTCCATTCGACTAGTATTCCTAGCTTCCATCTTCATATTGTTGGACATCTCCTCCAACATTTTCTTAATACTTTCATCTGCCATTTCAATAATATTTCAATAATAAACTGCTTTAGGGACATACATCAAACAGAGCAAAATAACAACATCTGAGCAACATTTTTCACCATATATAAATTTGAGCAATTTTCTGTCTTAAATCTAACTTATAATTGCCCTATAATTAACTTTCGTAGACACTTCATGTTGAAACAAACTCAAGCACATGTTCAAGTTTCTTTGGTTCATTTTAAAATATCCTAACACAAATAATCTACATTTACAATCCAAATAGTATAATTTTATCTTTAATATGACTAAACATGTCATAAGCCGGTCAAATAAAATAAGATTCCAGATCATAGGCGATTTTTCTAAGTTTCCAGCCTATTTAACCTCTCTCAAGTTGTATAAGATCTGATCTTTTCTGAGTGTAATTTTCCTAATACAACACAACATTTTATTCCTATATAATCACACTCTTAAATTCTACAATTGGCCAAGACATCTAACAAAGAATCAACCTCTTTATTTGAGTCTTCACAATCCCTTTGACATCGATAACTTGGTAATCCAATGTTATTCGAACACTCCACAAAAATTGCGGTGTCAATTCTACTGCAATAACTTGGTAATCCAATGTTATTCAGTCGATCGTGCCAATCGAGCCAATCGTGCCCCACGTTTAGGGCTCCAATCCTACTGTCCCCGTTATCCGGATAGTAGGCTGTCAGATATCCGCCCCCTCAATCGGATTGCCAATAATCAATCGCACCGGCACAGCTACATCAATGAAAATGGCACTGACAGATACTATCGAGATTAGAGCACAATAGTTAACAAGAAATTATTGTGGAACACACCAAAATATACGGGGGTTCATACTTACCTTTACTTACCTTTTAAATTTATCTCGGGGACTGGGTTGTCAACTGGATCACTTAAAAGTATGCCCACACAATAACCTCCACCATGATATTTAAAATGAACCAGAACGAAGACAAGAAACTTTAAACTGCACAATAATTTATTTCACATAAAGAATGAATTTAACAAAAATAAACAACAAAATCCACGTGGCAATCAGAAGCCATCGACCACATAACCATGTCCTCCTGTAGGATTTGTATACTCTACATACAATGTTTCAGCTTTCTCAAGCTCTAATAACGTAATTATAATAATGCACTTGGAATGGAAACGGGATTTGGGACGAGACATATATCAATTGTTTTGCGTGTTTATACACATCACATTTTATTTATAGCCACAAGGCTATTATGGAAACGTCCTTGGCCTCTATCATACAGTTGTCCTGGCCAGCTGCAATGCACCTGCATCGTCAAAGTGGACTCTCCCGTCCGTTCAACCCTAGCATATGCCAGTTACATCAGAGCTTAGCTCTCCTTTCAAAACACGTTAAATGTCCACATCTCAACTCAAATATTATCACGCAAATCTTTTAAATGCTTCGTTCAAACACCAGTGGAATACTCCAATAATCCCAAATCATGTTTAATTGTTCAAACCACTTGTTTAATTAGCGTTGTTTAGAGTATAAAAACAAAACTCCAAATGTTAATAACACAAGTTCATTAATTATTTATAACAATAATAAATTGTTTATAACAATGTCAAACGACAATTGGAAAACTTATACACGCCTCTATTAATCCTTTTCATTTCAAATTATTATCAAAGATATTTACATAATTATTTACAATATTGAAAAAAATGAAAAATCCACAGCCTGCTTCCAGTCTCCGACCGGGTCAGGAATGGAATGAATGAAGCCCCCATCTAGCGGCGAGGATATGGACTGTGCCGGCTGCCGAGGCCTGACGCACTCCTCTGGGGCAATGATTAAATGAATGACAGATGAAATGAAATGATAGTGGAGAGTGTTGCTGGAATGAAATTTTGACAGGGAAAACCGGAGTACCCGGAGAAAAACCTGTCTGCCTCCGTTTTGTCCAGCACAGATCTCACATGGAGTGACCGGGATTTGAACCACGGACCCAGCGGTGAGAGGCCGGCATGCTGCCGCCTAAGCCACGGAGGCTTCATTTACAATATTAATATTGTTTATAATATTTATACAAGAAATACATTAAACCACACGTTTATCCGGTTGATAATTACTCAAATCGTGTTGATATAATCGACCAATGAAGGTTAGTTATATTTAACTGTCAAATTCAGGTTTAATAAGGTTTAATAATTATTATAATATTTGTGACGGTAACCTCTATTCAAAATCTTTATCTCAAATTATTTAACACTCTTGTTAATTTTAACAGTATCTTCATATGAATAACTTTCAAAGAACCAGGACAATACATTCAGCGGAAAAATACTTCGCTTAAAACGCACAAAATTGCACAACAATTGGCCCAGAATTCATCATATATCTTAATATATATGGCATCAAAATCTTCCAAACTACATACAAAAACTTCCACTTATAAATTCATCAACTTCATTTATTACTGTGGGAACCTCCTTCATTATTCAAGGGCATTATTCATCAGCGACTATTACACGTCCACTGAACTAACGATTATACATCCATTGTTCCTCTTTAAAAATTCTTATATTCATCAATTGTATTAATGACTGTTATTATTTAACCTTCGTGGGTTTCATTCATGAATCGATATGAAGTAAAAATTTGCCAATCACAAATAAATTTAATAGCAAATACGATTAGACACTCCTCCCTGGTCTATCAAAATTGAGATTAATATCTTCAAAGTAACGCAGTATAAAAATACTATCTTCAATCAAAGTTCATCTAAACTGCATAAATAGTCGAATAGAATACAATTAGATTGTGGAATGCAAACATTATTGTTCCAATCTATAATTGAGAAAATTCCTATCAAATGTTCATTACTATAGTGTATTCAATAAATCGTAATCAAAGTTCATATTTCATAAAATTGTCTATAATGCAATGATAAATGTCTATGTTGCAATCATGTTCATAAGACGACTAGTATTTCAAAGATCGTCGATAACGTATTAGATTTTAACGCTCTAAAATCATTTAATCATTCTTCTTTCTTGAGGATGACAGAAAATTGGTCAAAGTAATTAACTGAATAGAATTACTTTAATAAAATGACACGCTGTCTGAATTCAAATCTGCCATAGCAAATCGTTAACTTTACAGTCAAATCGTGACTACAAAAATATGCAAATTACAGAAAGAATCTAAATTATCAGTCTCAACTGATCCAAAATTATTTAAGTATGCCAATGACATAACAGAGTGGGATAGTCAATATGCGGGGCTCTCAGTTGAATTTGGTTTTCAGTGATTTGCCTTGTGTAGTCACTTGTGCTATGGATCCTATTGTTAAGGAGGATAACCACCACCCTGCCCTTGATATTGATCTCACTTTTCCTTCTCAGCATTTGCCATCTAAGTTCAGCCAAAGATTTGTCATAGATAAAGCATGGCTCATCTTGTCACTTTTCGCCGACTTTAACCTTTGCTTCCATTACTACCACTATTTTATTGTTAAATTCAATTCTTTTTATTAGCTATCTCTGTTTTTAATTTACTGTTATTATTGTTACCCTTATTTGTTGTTATTTTAAGTTTGCTCTTGTTTTTCGTTACCTATAATAGCTTTTTTTCTTCTTGTTATTGTTGTTAAATCAGTTGTTAATTAGTTTATCTATCTTTGCTTGATGTATTAATTATTTAATGTTATCATTCTTGTTGTATTTTTCATGTATATATTGGCTTTGCCGTTGGGAATAATAAATAAATAAATAAATAAACAATGTCTCAACAAATCGTAGAAAAAGGCATAAATCATCGAAGTGTACTGAGTACAGAAATATCAAGCAAGAAAATGGGGCACAATAAATAGGACAGAAAATATGGAAAAAAACGGTTGCTCAGATATCGTTAAAATACTCAAATAATACAAGAAACGTTCACGACTACCTTATCTGTTGATTGAAGTTCTAGAGGAAAGTTTTCAAAGAAAACTGCTGTTGGTTCCATTTCACCAGCGTAAAGATGTGCTCCGACCTCGAACCTGGAATCAGCGCCCTCGGAGAATCGAACTGCTTCCTTCTCCGGAAATTGCACTGCTCCATGTATACGAAAGACATCCTTCTGGCAAAACTCTTCTTTGTGAGCCGGGTCCACCCTGGCCTCTCTTGAAAGTTCCTTGAAGTTCTGGTCGCAATTCGCCATGAAGTTAATTGCAGTTATTTCCGCAGAAATATTCATAATCGTGGAGTATGAAAATATTTCCACTGTCATTTGATAATTCAGCGATGGATTCACGATGCATGAGTGTAGTTGGATGTTCACTACATGCTCGCTTTTATAGAATGACGATTAACGAAGTTCCATGCTGTTATTTCACTCCATCGATATATGTCCCAATTGCATTAAAGCCTTAGCCTTCCATCTCAACTTCTGTTATAATCATTGAAAGCACTGCAAGATTATAATGTTCCATAGTAGAATGTATCGTTGTATTACCAAACGTATTCTTCAATATCACGGTTGTGATATACGTGTCAGCCGTAGTGTATAATGTAGAATTTAAAAGTGCCTCTCAGGTGGCGAGAAAATCACTTTTGTCTGCAGTCTTAAAAAGCCAATATCTTTCGAATTATAACTGTGAGATTGTTCAAATCTTCTACACACCTCAATGTTGTACTGCCCAATTGAATTATAATGAAGGCAGAAGTTAACTCTTGATATCTTATCTGGTAGAAACGTTAATGTGAGCGTTTCAACTTCACCTAGTTTCAAACAGCGTAAAATGGAACTGCTCCGTGTTCGTTCGATGCGCCGGGCTTTAACCACACGCTAAAGACAACTTGCTTCACTTATCCACTCGAAAATGACTATATCACATCAGAAATATATATGCGGTATCAGAATATCAGATATGAGATATGAGGATATGAGAGATATGAGACCTCTCTCTTCTGTGCACGACCTTTTATTAACTTCTTAAGGGGCGTATCCATCCCTTCCATAGCCTGTTGCTCCGTCATCGCTAGAAGTTTTAACTTTGGCTATACTTGACGGATTTTCAAATTTCAAAAACTCAAAATTAATTTCTTCAAAATTCCAAATCAATGCCATAACTGAAAATAGATTTCCACAAATCTGCATGCCAAAAGTAATTAAATATCGTAGTTTCAGCAATCTCCGTCTTCCTTCCAAACTATCGTTCATTGGTTCGAGCCTTTCCTCCAATAGCGTAACTTCTTCCTTAGCACAATACCTTGTTTCCTGCGACTGCGTCGTAAATCTCAGATCTTTCTCGAACAAAATCATGACGTCACCAAGAATCTCAGCTCAATCAGCCTACTTGCATGAATTCTACGTCATCCGTGCCTACGTCATGAATATACACGTCACAACTATGACATCCATAACTTTATTCATATTTGCCAATACAGCCATCGTGGTCTCAATATAATTCAATTTACGGGGGCATTCTCCCTTCACCACGTTTTAAAAACAGTTGCAAATTGTTTTTAAACTCTGTGTTATAAATATCTCAATTCACTTGAACACGAAATTGAATTATTATTGGCTTACTCTTGGATAATATTTCTTCTATGTTCCTTAATCATAAGTCTCTTCTTCTCTGGGTTGTGTGTGGCTAATGCATTCTCTCCTTTCTACTTTCTCTTCTGTCCTGTATTCCTGTTTTCTAAGTTCTGCTGACTTGTAGAAGGACCAGGATCGATCACTACATCCTGTCTTTTCTTTTGGTTTTCAGCTTCCTTCTCTCGTAATTCCTTCAGATACTGCTGACTTTCTTTCTCTCTTTCTTGATACTTGTCGGGTGTCATAACCTGACCTTGAGAATTCTAATTCTGATTCTGGTACTGGTTATTTCTATTGTAATTTCTATTATAACCATTGTTGTAGTATCTACCTCTTCCGTTGTTATAATTCCCTCTATTATTACTCCAGCCTCGTCTTTGCTGATATGGACGGTAACCTTGGGATCTGTTGTTGCGGAAATAATTATTCCTGTGAGGACCTACATTTTCAGTTTTTTCTTCATCAGGCTTATCAGTTTGCTGCACTTGATCCATGTAGACTGTATTAACGTCTTTGAATTCGTGCCTCTGACCTTTTTGTACCAAATTTGGCATTGGACTCGTGTAGTCAAGCCTTCTCAACAATTCGTCCATACTTGTCAAATCCCTGATATTTGACGATATGATCAGTCTTCTTACCTCCACAGGCAGCATACGTGAAATCGCATCTATCAACTGCTCTGTTGACAATGGGGGTTGCAAAAATCTCAAGCGTGATAGCTGACTCGTGAAGAAATCAGCGTACCGTGTTGGAAGAGTACCTGAATACTTCCTCGAGTATACCTCAGCTCTTAATGAATTCTGAGCTTCTATTGACCAGAATCGTTTAATCAGTGCCTCTGCAAATTCGTCAAAATTGCTGAAAGTGTACCGATATGCTCTAAACCATTCGAGGGGTCCTCCAGCTAGAAATCTTTCTACGATTCTCATCTCTCTCTCTCTAGGAATGTGGGCTTCAATGAAATAGTCTTTAAGGTTCCTGATATATTCGATCGGTGTGAGACTATCAGTGTTGCTAAATTTCTGAGGTTTGTCTTCAAAGTTTCGGATGACTGTCACATTTCTCGGATATGAATCCATATAATGTTTCCCACTATCACGATACTTCCATTCAGGTTCAATATTCCTATCCTCTTCTTCTTCCCGGAATCTGGATATACGTTCCTCAGGACTAATATCTCTCTCTTCTGTAGCGAGGTTACATCTTCTCACGTAATTTCTATCCTCTTCACCAGTCAATCCTTCCGTATCCTTTTCTGTGATTCCCGTGATGACTTTCCTAATAAACTCTTCCTTGTAGGTTTCCATCATGCTAGCTTCTCCTAGTTTCAAATTCTGAAGTTTGCTCGTAGTTTCATTAACATCAGAGACAACCTTATGAATTTGTTCCTCTAACGCAGTTTTTAATGCTTGCACGTCCTGACCTATTTGAGTTCTATCCTCTACCTGCTTTTCGGATAGCGAATCCATCCTTACATTCAAGTCTTTCCTAATCTGGACTACTTCATTATTTATGTCTACTTGTGTACTGGCAAGTTTTCTTTCAATTCGCTCCTGAATCTGATCGACATGTTCCCCACTTGACCTGTTCCATTCATCTTTCCAAACCGTTACATTTGCAGTTAACATTTCCGCGATATCTACTTCAATGTCTTCCTTAAGTAAACGATTATGATCTAATACTTGGGTTCTCATGACGTCTACATCGTATTTTAAACCAGCTAAAGAAGCTGTTGTCCTAACAGACTCGTCAACTAACCGAGTTGTTAATGCACTAATGTTTCGAGTACAAAGCGTTTTTGAAGTTTCAATTTCCTCTCTAACTTTGTTAACATCAGTTTGAACTTTAGCAATATCTACAAAAACAGTATTGACTTCTACTTGTATCTTATTGATATCGCTTTGCATATCATTAACATCTGAATGAATATTATTGATGTCTACTTGAACATTTGACACATCAGTTCGAGCATTTCTAACCACTTTTTGAACTTCCTCTACTTTGTCTTGTACAGTAGCAACATCATTCCTAACAACAATTACTTCAGCTCTAGCACATGAAATATCACCCCGGACATTAGCAACATCAAGATTCAACATAGTAAGATCTTCCTGTACCTTAGAAACATCAATTTTAACCACAGAAACATCTTTATGCACATTGGACACGTCTGTGCGCATGTCAGTTACAGCATTCTCGATTCCCTGGGTACTGATCTGTAAACGCGACACATTATTTTCTAAGTTTGCAGAACTGGTCTGAAGAACTTTCAAACTTTCATCCAGCATCTGCTTTACACTTTCATTCATGCTAGCTTTCAAATTAGCAGACATATTACTAGCATTCTCCTCCATTCGACTAGTATTCCTAGCTTCCATCTTCATATTGTTGGACATCTCCTCCAACATTTTCTTAATACTTTCATCTGCCATTTCAATAATATTTCAATAATAAACTGCTTTAGGGACATACATCAAACAGAGCAAAACAACAACATCTGAGCAACATTTTTCACCATATATAAATTTGAGCAATTTTCTGTCTTAAATCTAACTTATAATTGCCCTATAATTAACTTTCGTAGACACTTCATGTTGAAACAAACTCAAGCACATGTTCAAGTTTCTTTGGTTCATTTTAAAATATCCTAACACAAATAATCTACATTTACAATCCAAATAGTATAATTTTATCTTTAATATGACTAAACATGTCATAAGCCGGTCAAATAAAATAAGATTCCAGATCATAGGCGATTTTTCTAAGTTTCCAGCCTATTTAACCTCTCTCAAGTTGTATAAGATCTGATCTTTTCTGAGTGTAATTTTCCTAATACAACACAACATTTTATTCCTATATAATCACACTCTTAAATTCTACAATTGGCCAAGACATCTAACAAAGAATCAACCTCTTTATTTGAGTCTTCACAATCCCTTTGACATCGATAACTTGGTAATCCAATGTTATTCGAACACTCCACAAAAATTGCGGTGTCAATTCTACTGCAATAACTTGGTAATCCAATGTTATTCAGTCGATCGTGCCAATCGAGCCAATCGTGCCAATCGTGCCCCACGTTTTGGGCTCCAATCCTACTGTCCCCGTTATCCGGATAGTAGGCTGTCAGATATCCGCCCCCTCAATCGGATTGCCAATAATCAATCGCACCGGCACAGCTACATCAATGAAAATGGCACTGACAGATACTATCGAGATTAGAGCACAATAGTTAACAAGAAATTATTGTGGAACACACCAAAATATACGGGGGTTCATACTTACCTTTACTTACCTTTTAAATTTATCTCGGGGACTGGGTTGTCAACTGGATCACTTAAAAGTATGCCCACACAATAACCTCCACCATGATATTTAAAATGAACCAGAACGAAGACAAGAAACTTTAAACTGCACAATAATTTATTTCACATAAAGAATGAATTTAACAAAAATAAACAACAAAATCCACGTGGCAATCAGAAGCCATCGACCACATAACCATGTCCTCCTGTAGGATTTGTATACTCTACATACAATGTTTCAGCTTTCTCAAGCTCTAATAACGTAATTATAATAATGCACTTGGAATGGAAACGGGATTTGGGACGAGACATATATCAATTGTTTTGCGTGTTTATACACATCACATTTTATTTATAGCCACAAGGCTATTATGGAAACGTCCTTGGCCTCTATCATACAGTTGTCCTGGCCAGCTGCAATGCACCTGCATCGTCAAAGTGGACTCTCCCGTCCGTTCAACCCTAGCATATGCCAGTTACATCAGAGCTTAGCTCTCCTTTCAAAACACGTTAAATGTCCACATCTCAACTCAAATATTATCACGCAAATCTTTTAAATGCTTCGTTCAAACACCAGTGGAATACTCCAATAATCCCAAATCATGTTTAATTGTTCAAACCACTTGTTTAATTAGCGTTGTTTAGAGTATAAAAACAAAACTCCAAATGTTAATAACACAAGTTCATTAATTATTTATAACAATAATAAATTGTTTATAACAATGTCAAACGACAATTGGAAAACTTATACACGCCTCTATTAATCCTTTTCATTTCAAATTATTATCAAAGATATTTACATAATTATTTACAATATTAATATTGTTTATAATATTTATACAAGAAATACATTAAACCACACGTTTATCCGGTTGATAATTACTCAAATCGTGTTGATATAATCGACCAATGAAGGTTAGTTATATTTAACTGTCAAATTCAGGTTTAATAAGGTTTAATAATTATTATAATATTTGTGACGTAACCTCCATTCAAAATCTTTATCTCAAATTATTTAACACTCTTGTTAATTTTAACAGTATCTTCATATGAATAACTTTCAAAGAACCAGGACAATACATTCAGCGGAAAAATACTTCGCTCAAAACGCACAAAATTGCACAACAATTGGCCCAGAATTCATCATATATCTCAATATATATGGCATCAAAATCTTCCAAACTACATACAAAAACTTCCACTTATAAATTCATCAACTTCATTTATTACTGTGGGAACCTCCTTCATTATTCAAGGGCATTATTCATCAGCGACTATTACACGTCCACTGAACTAACGATTATACATCCATTGTTCCTCTTTAAAAATTCTTACATTCATCAATTGTATTAATGACTGTTATTATTTAACCTTCGTGGGTTTCATTCATGAATCGATATGAAGTAAAAATTTGCCAATCACAAATAAATTTAATAGCAAATACGATTAGACACTCCTCCCTGGTCTATCAAAATTGAGATTAATATCTTCAAAGTAACGCAGTATAAAAATACTATCTTCAATCAAAGTTCATCTAAACTGCATAAATAGTCGAATAGAATACAATTAGATTGTGGAATGCAAACATTATTGTTCCAATCTATAATTGAGAAAATTCCTATCAAATGTTCATTACTATAGTGTATTCAATAAATCGTAATCAAAGTTCATATTTCATAAAATTGTCTATAATGCAATGATAAATGTCTATGTTGCAATCATGTTCATAAGACGACTAGTATTTCAAAGATCGTCGATAACGTATTAGATTTTAACGCTCTAAAATCATTTAATCATTCTTCTTTCTTGAGGATGACAGAAAATTGGTCAAAGTAATTAACTGAATAGAATTACTTTAATAAAATGACACGCTGTCTGAATTCAAATCTGCCATAGCAAATCGTTAACTTTACAGTCAAATCGTGACTACAAAAATATGCAAATTACTGAAAGAATCTAAATTATCAGTCTCAACTGATCCAAAATTATTTAAGTATGCCAATGACATAACAATGTCTCAACAAATCGTAGAAAAAGGCATAAATCATCGAAGTGTACTGAGTACAGAAATATCAAGCAAGAAAATGGGGCACAATAAATAGGACAGAAAATATGGAAAAAAACGGTTGCTCAGATATCGTTAAAATACTCAAATAATACAAGAAACGTTCACGACTACCTTATCTGTTGATTGAAGTTCTAGAGGAAAGTTTTCAAAGAAAACTGCTGTTGGTTCCATTTCACCAGCGTAAAGATGTGCTCCGACCTCGAACCTGGAATCAGCGCCCTCGGAGAATCGAACTGCTTCCTTCTCCGGAAATTGCACTGCTCCATGTATACGAAAGACATCCTTCTGGCAAAACTCTTCTTTGTGAGCCGGGTCCACCCTGGCCTCTCTTGAAAGTTCCCTGAAGTTCTGGTCGCAATTCGCCATGAAGTTAATTGCAGTTATTTCCGCAGAAATATTCATAATCGTGGAGTATGAAAATATTTCCACTGTCATTTAATAATTCAGCGATGGATTCACGATGCATGAGTGTAGTTGGATGTTCACTACATGCTCGCTTTTATAGAATGACGATTAACGAAGTTCCATGCTGTTATTTCACTCCATCGATATATGTCCCAATTGCATTAAAGCCTTAGCCTTCCATCTCAACTTCTGTTATAATCATTGAAAGCACTGCAAGATTATAATGTTCCATAGTAGAATGTATCGTTGTATTACCAAACGTATTCTTCAATATCACGGTTGTGATATACGTGTCAGCCGTAGTGTATAATGTAGAATTTAAAAGTGCCTCTCAGGTGGCGAGAAAATCACTTTTGTCTGCAGTCTTAAAAAGCCAATATCTTTCGAATTATAACTGTGAGATTGTTCAAATCTTCTACACACCTTAATGTTGTACTGCCCAATTGAATTATAATGAAGGCAGAAGTTAACTCTTGATATCTTATCTGGTAGAAACGTTAATGTGAGCGTTTCAACTTCACCTAGTTTCAAACAGCGTAAAATGGAACTGCTCCGTGTTCTTTCGATGCGCCGGGCTTTAACCACACGCTAAAGACAACTTGCTTCACTTATCCACTCGAAAATGACTATATCACATCAGAAATATATATGCGGTATCAGAATATCAGATATGAGATATGAGGATATGAGAGATATGAGACCTCTCTCTTCTGTGCACGACCTTTTATTAACTTCTTAAGGGGCGTATCCATCCCTTCCATAGCCTGTTGCTCCGTCATCGCTAGAAGTTTTAACTTTGGCTATACTTGACGGATTTTCAAATTTCAAAAACTCAAAATTAATTTCTTCAAAATTCCAAATCAATGCCATAACTGAAAATAGATTTCCACAAATCTGCATGCCAAAAGTAATTAAATATCGTAGTTTCAGCAATCTCCGTCTTCCTTCCAAACTATCGTTCATTGGTTCGAGCCTTTCCTCCAATAGCGTAACTTCTTCCTTAGCACAATACCTTGTTTCCTGCGACTGCGTCGTAAATCTCAGATCTTTCTCGAACAAAATCATGACGTCACCAAGAATCTCAGCTCAATCAGCCTACTTGCATGAATTCTACGTTATCCGTGCCTACGTCATGAATATACACGTCACAACTATGACATCCATAACTTTATTCATATTTGCCAATACAGCCATCGTGGTCTCAATATAATTCAATTTACGGGGGCAGTACATACTTATTAATGATCAGACGGCTACACGCTAGTCCCGTGGCTTTCCTAAGCGGATATAGCTTGACATACTTACTAAAAGCGTCAATAACTATAAAAATGTACTCGTAACCGTACTGTCCTTTAACGATCGGGCCAAATAAATCCACACAGAGTAGTTCGCCGGGACTACTTGTGAGAACTGCATATCTCTCCCCCACTAAATATTTAACTGGATATTTACTCCTTTGACAGGTGTCACACTTAGCTAAAATTCTCCTAACATCCCTTCCCATTTTACTCCAAATGAAGTCACGACCAATTTCATAGAAGACCTTGGCAGCACCAAAGTGTCCTAATTCCCTATGAATGAACCAAATTAGCTCCTCCCGCAAAGTGGCAGGAACACATATTGCCCACCGATTATTCCTACATTTCCGTGCAAGAAGCCCATTCTGCATCTTGTACGTGAACCGTCCTACTTTCACATCTTCTTCTTCACTTACTTCCAACCTAGCCAGTGGCTCCCCTAACTTAACGTCATCACGTTGCTCCACTAGCATATTTCTCAGTGTCTGTAACGATGCCCTGTTGCTACTGTCCACACATGCACATATTAAAATCCCGTCCTCTGCTTTAACCACAGGATAATCCCTACATAAATTAGTGTCCCTCGATAGCATGTCTGCAAGAATGTTATCTTTACCTTTAATAAATTTTACTGTGAATTCGTATTCCTGCAGAGCAAGAATCCACCTACTAACTCTGTTAGAACTGAGTTTACAAGTCCTCATATACAGTAATGCATGGTGATCTGTGTAGATCTCAAATTTCCCCCCTACTAAATACATTCTAAATTTCCCTAAACTGAAAACAATACTTAAAAGCTCTAACTCAGTAATCGTGTATCTTTTCTCTGCTGCTGTCAGTCCTCGCGTGGCTAAAGATACAATGCACAGATTACCCTCATCATCTTTCTGACATAATACTCCAGCAATGCCTATATGTGAAGCATCTGTCATAACCACATATTCCTTACCTTTTAACGGATATTTCAGCACTACAGCTTTCTCAAAACCTTCCTTCAGCGCTCTAAAAGCCTGATCATGCTTGGACTCCCATCTCCACCGAGTCCCACTTTTAAGCAATTCCCTGAATGGTTCTACCAACCCTGAGTATTTAAGAACGAACCTCCTGAAAAAGTTGCAAATTCCCAGGTAAGTTTTTAACTGTTTAACATTCTGTGGCACCTCTGCGTTAAGTATCTTATTAACCCTACTTTCTTCTGGTGTTACACCTCTACTCGACACGCTATGACCTAAAAATGTCACTTCTGACTGACAGAATGACGACTTAGACAGCTTCAAAGTGAACCCTGCCTGATCTAACTTCTGAAAAACTATATCTAAATGACGTAGATGCTCCTCAAAACTGCGTGAACTAATTACCATATCATCTATGTAAATGGTTACAAACTCTCCTGTGTCATCCCCTAATGCAATGTTTAAAGCCCTAATTAAAGCTGCTGAACTACTCTTTAACCCATAAAGTGTTCTACAAAATTGATAAAGGTTATATTTATGACTAAAAGCTGTAAATGGTCTATCTTCGTACATAAGTGGCACTTGCCAAAAACTGGAACTCAAATCTACACAAGTGAAATACTGCTTCCCCTCAAATGTTTGCATTAATTCCTCTATTGACATAGATTTCAGCTGATCTGAACTAATTCTACTGTTAACCAAACGAGCGTCTAAACAAATACGAACAGTGCCGTCGGTCTTGGGTACCGTGATCAAAGAATTAACATATGGACTGTTAGAGTGCTCAATAATCCCATCTTCAAGCATCTGATTAATTTGTGCCTCAACTGCACTCTGATAAGCGAAAGGTACAGGATATCTATGACCTGTGAATACTGACCTATCAATAACGTTCAATGAATGTGTATAGCAATTGGCCATACCAATGCGATCCTCAAAAACTCTCGTATTACACAATAACACATCATAGAGCCGAACACCCTGTTCATCCTCTATATTTCCCTGAAATGCAGCATCACGTAACGAGTCCTCTAGACTACCGTTCGTAATCACACTGCCCACTAAACATGGAGAACCCCGCTCTACGGCTGGCGATATCTCATTTAAAGTACAAATCACACCTACAATACTACTTCTCTGAATTTGGTCATTG
The DNA here is from genome assembly GCA_946902985.2 of Meconema thalassinum. Lineage (NCBI taxonomy): Eukaryota > Metazoa > Arthropoda > Insecta > Orthoptera > Tettigoniidae > Meconema > Meconema thalassinum. The sequence goes on along the minus strand of OX336388.2, from coordinate 2,054,702,383 downwards.
AACGCTACTTCTACTTCAGAATCTCCCCATTTAAATTTCAAACTCCCTACATCATAACATAAGTTACCAGACACTCTACTTAGCCACTCTGAACCCAAGATAACACTGAATACTAAATTTGGAATTACAAGGCAAATCTGCTTCTCTACATGATTATTAATTTTAATGTCTACTAAAACTTGCTTAGAAATTACTTTAGACCTCTTCCCAACAGCTGTGATAACAAAAGTGCTTTTAATTGGCATCTCCTCAAAATTTACTCCAGTTCCTTTCATTTTATCATAAAATGCACTACTTATGCAACTCTTCATACAACCACTATCAATTAAAACATCTGTGTACGCCTCGGACACGTTAAATTTAACTATAGGGCTCTTACTAGCCACTTCCTGAATAATACCTTCATCATTTAGTTCATGTAATAATTCATTTCTTACATTTAGGTCATAGGGTTCCTGTATAATTGTATGGACAGGGCATGCTACAGACTGAGATTCTGACCTTACTTCGCAGCCTGGTTCGCGTTTAAAGAACCGCTACAGCTGGCCGAAGTACTACTAACTACTGAACTGGTCTGGTTGTTCTGGGCTGTGTTGTCATTGTTTGGCTGTATATTACTACCACTAGGCTGTCCTCTTCCTTGACCCCTATTCTGGTTGTAATTATTGTCATTATAATTTCTCCCTTGATTTCCCCTGAAATCATTGTTTCTCCCTTGATTTCCCCTGTAATCATTGTTCCTCCCTTGATTTCCCCTGAAATCATTGTTCCTCCCATAGTCATTTCCTCTGTTCTGATTTAGCTGATTATTATTATTTCTATTTTGAGCGTTGGCCCCTTCGCCACCGTTCCCTTGAACTTCCTGATGCCTGGCTTCGTTAGGTCTATTATTATTATTACCCTGGTTCCGATTGAAATTGTCCTCATAACCCCCTCTCCCTAGTGCATCAAATGTGCTTAACAAATTTTCTACTTGTGATATAGTCTTTACATTCTGGATACACGCATCCTCCTTGATCCTATAGGGAATGTGCCTAAGTAGCAACCTTACCACATCACTTTCCTCCTTCAAGCCATCCAGATATTTACACACTAATACCTGCCCTAAAAAGTATTGGGTCATGGTGGAGCTTCCTTTAGGGTTATATTTACCACACACTATTCCCTCACGATGCTGCGACTGAATAACCTCATTCCAGAACTTTTCACAGAATTTCATTTTAAAATCATTAATATCAGTAAACTTGTCTCTGTAGACAGCAAACCAATTCCTCGTTTCCCCCACAAACACTTGTTCTAAAATTTCAACTACATGGCACCACTCAATACTACCATTTTCCAACCTCTCCCCGAATTTATTTTCTATAGTGTTCATGAACTCCATTGGGCACCCCTGTCGATTGCTGAACTTACCCAGTTCTACATTCCTGTGTGTGCTATTCACAAAAACTGGCCTATTCTGACTATTTTCTTGCCTGATCCTAGCTTTTAATTTTAATTCTAATTCTGCGATTTTCTCCTCAGCCTTCCTCTCAATACTGTTTACTGTTAATTTAATGTTTCCTTCTGATTCTTCTACTTTATCATATAGCTTTGCTTGTTTCTCCTCAATCTTGCTAATGCTCTCTCTATTACTCTCTCTTAAATCATTTACTTCTGCAACTATTTGTGAGTGGACTTTCTCAATTCTACCCCCCAGCTGTTCCTTAACCTCTTTAGTTGCTACCTGAATTTTGTCAATTTCTCCCCCCAATTGCTTTTTGACCTGCTGTGTTTCCAGTTGCACTAGTTCTTTTAAATTTTCAGCCTGTGTACTGATTCTAATTTCTAACTCCTCCTGTACTTTTCCTAATTTCTTGTCTACATCTGCAATGATCTCTTTAACCTTCTCTTCCATTACTCCTCTGATTTCTCCTCTAATCTGCTCCATTTTCACACTCATTTCCTTGTTGTTCTTATCTAATTTTGCATTATTCTGTTCTAATTTTTTATTTAAAGCTTGTGTACTTTCTTTATTTTCCCTACTGTTTTGTTCTAATTTTGCATTATTCTGTTCTAATTTTGCATTATTCTGTTCTAATTTTGCATTTAAAGCTTCTGTACTTTCTTTATTTTCCCTACTGTTTTGTTCTAATTTTGCATTATTCTGTTCTAATTTTGCATTTAAGGCATCACTACTAACTTTGTTCTGATACATGAACTCGAGAAGTAAAGTTTTTAATTCTGGTTGGCCGCCTACACTCCCTGTTTCAGTATCGGGATTTACCTCCGCTACCCCGGTTCTACCATCACTCGACATACTGCTCGTATCATCACTCTCCAGTTGATGACCACTACGTAACCTCATCTGTCTTTCTTTCTCATCCCCCATAATGATATACACTGATAAAGACAAGTAACCCCCAAAATACAGGCACAGAAATATATACCCTTCTCCTTCCACAAAAGTTATTAGGTTTTCATCCCCAAGTTGTCGGCGACAAATGTAGCAGTTTTGCTAGCCCACACGTTGAGCGACAAGTGTAGCGGTTATTAATACCCCATGTTGGTAGCGACAATTGTAACGGTTTGACTGCCCCTAACTGTTGGGAGATAAATGTAACTGTTTACCTTTGCCTAAGCTATGTTGTTTTAATGGGCGCCAAGACCTCAACGCAGTGTTGAAATCTAAATTTGTATTTAACAACGTCTAGCTCTGGCAGAACACCTTCAAGACTCTATTCACTCAGATCGTGGTATGATTTGATCATTAACCCAACAAACAACTGTATCAGGAGAAGGAATTGGTCTATATCTAATGCTACCTACTGAAAGCAAAGATTGCATTGTAAAAGAAATGAATTTATTATATAAAACAAGAATAGCAAAATTAATAATAATAATAATAATAATAATAATAATAATAAGTTTAAAATTTCAATTGGAGCGTTGCGATTTTAATATTACCGATAGAAAATTACGTGAAAACGGAGTCGGATAAATTACTGATTTTACTCTTATTCCCAAGCTATGAATTTACTGAATTACTGAATATGAAACAAAGAAAAATGAGAGATTGCGTATTTCTGCGTCATTCGCGCTTACCACTGGAAATTGCTGTAGCATTTCCCTCGTACTGGATGTTGAAGTGAGCTTCCCACAGCCTCCTGGATGTCGCCATCTTCTTCGTTGTTGATGATATATTTGTAGATATGAAGATTTATGGTCCGTACATCGGAACCAACACGTACGACCACCACGGTTAAGTTTCACAAAGATCGTCGCTAACTCCACTGAACATCGGAGCCACTCACTCGTGCAACGATACTGGTTAAATTTTATAACGATAGTCCTCGTTTCCACGGCGTGCCAACCATATATGCACCCGCCGCATCCCCACTCTTCAGCCGACTTCCAGCTTACGTGGTCTCCACTGATTGGCTGCTCCCCAAGCGCTACATCCCCACTCTGGCTCATTACACTCGGCGGGAGGGAGAAGTCGTTTTCCGTTCCATACATTCGCCTTTTCGTGACGCTGCAACCCCGCTTGCGTAATACTACGTGACAAGAATCATCCTGTATCTGAATTTCCAGTGAGTCATGTCTCCCATAATATCGTAACTGACGAAACTCCGTAAAATTCCGTAATCACATAATTTTCTATGATATTGTCGTTCGTAATAATTTGCTTGATAGCGTTTTCTAAGACATAGAAAACCTATCTGTATGCTTATAATTTTTCTAAAATGCTCCGAAAATATCTTAATAATAATTATAATAAATTAATAATAATAATAAATTAACATGAAAAATTCTCTTGGCTGAACAATTTGCCGCGTAAATAAATATAGAATGGCTTCCTACTGACTTATGCCAGTGGCATAAAAACCCCTCGAAAAACACGTTACAATATGTCTGAGCTCGTAGTCGTCTCGCATCCAGTCTCTATGACATATGATGTCATTGCGTCTGTAGTATAAAAGTCCATCCAGATTTCTTCCATTTTCGCTTGTCGTTCACTTAATAGTCATATATATGCTGACGTAGATGGCAGTGCCAGTTGATGACGCAGATCCTCAATGAAAAATGTTTGTCTTGTCTGTACATACACAAGTCTCGATTTTGTAGTTTTTGAGAGGCATAGTGCTCGCTTCAGGAAATTTGCTTTAATTCTTTCTATATCTTCTAGGTTACTTTTTGTCAGCTGTTCCCATATTACGTCTAGCCCGTACGTCACGATTGGCATTATCTTTAGTTGGAATAATTTCATTGCTGTATCTATCGATAGGTCTTTCAACTACTACGCCTTTTAGAGACACCGGGGTGCCGGAATTTTGTCTTGAAGTGGTTCTTTAAAGTGCCAGTAAATCTACTGATACGGTTCACTCTTATTTGCGCACCCTTAAATGCCAACTGAATGCGCCAGGATTCAATCCTGCATCCTCGGGACTAGAAGGCGAGAACGTTACCGCTGAGCCACGCAGCCAATATAAATGGCAACACTACTGTAATGGTAGATGTATAGGCAGGTATACACGAGAATCCTTACTGCGGTGTTATGGATTATAATCATCATTATACACGTATACCAGGTGAATCAGCTGTCCCTAATAATATAGTTTTATGCAGCCCAACGGACGCGAGGTCGATATTTCTCTGCTGCATGCCGTATGGTAATAATCCACTGCAAGCATATCCCGTAAGCAATACTGAACACTATTATGTTTCCCGCGTAGTAGTCTATAGTCACATCGAAGGAAATCTAATAGTGTTCAGTATCGTTCTCTAAAAAGACAATAAGAGCAAATCTCACAATAAATAGCAATATAGTTGAACAAGAGTCCTCCTTTAAATACTTGGGCACCATATTGAACAAACAATGTGACTCCAAACAAGAAATACAATCTAGAATTGAACAGGCCAGTCTACAGTTGCGAATCCGCATGAACCGTTGTTACATATTTTCTGTTCTTCTATATGGTTGCTATTGCTGCACCATGGATCCTTCTATTGAAAAACGAATCGATACCTTTGAAATGTATCTATATCGCCGTCTCCTGCGCATACCTTCGATATTGAAAATTTCAATTGTCGAGGTCCTCCTACATCGGATGAAAAAGCAAATTGAACTGCTACATGTTATAAAGCAAAGAAAGACACAATACCTAGGTCACATCATGCGAAACGAGAGGTACCAATTATTACAGCTAATTATTGAAGGAAAGATACAAGGAAAAAGATCCGTTGGGAGACGCAGAAATTCATGGTTGAAGGACATTAGAAGGTGGCACCGGTGTACATCGGAGGAAGCATTTCATACTGCAATGTCATGGTCAGAGCTGGCTACATGGATCGCCAACCTTCGTTTGGAGACGGCGTCTTAAGAAAAAGATCATTCAGGATATGCTTGCAGTGCATTAGCACCATACGGGATGCAGCGGAGAAATACCGACCTTCCTTATAACAACTCTAGTTGGGCTGCATATAAATAAATAAATAAATAAATAAATAAATAAATAAATCAATATTATGAGACTGAATGACGACCAACTAACAAAAGAAAATTTGACTTACTTAAGGAAACGTAATGTGACACCAGTCTGGGTTACCCAAGTCCAAATTGATTTCGCAAGTGCCAACATCACACCAATAGACATAGACGATCGAATGCCATTCCGATATAAGATCCACAGTTGGGAAGTCACACATAAAGATCGACCAAGGAGACCAGGGAAATGATGGACGGAGGAACGTCAGGTTCGACACAGTGAGATGACGAAGGAGTTCTGCAAGAACAAGCAGAACAGTAACAGATCATAATTTCTTAATGTGATCCTTTGGGTCTAAACAATGTAAATAAATAACTTAGTTGGTGATGGTGGTTTTATAAGACTGAAATTTATCTGGTCTGTTAGGTAGTCAGCCCGAAGGCTGGTTGGATCCTCAAAAAGTACGGTCGTTAGGTTATGTGGGTACATACCCACAAAAATCCAAGGCAGTGCTATAGTGAGGCGTACTAGGCAAGATGAGGAGTGAAGTAGTTTGCGATTGCTTTCCTCACTGAGTGAGAACAGCAGTACTAACCGTATGAGTAGAATCTTTCACAGCATCCAGAGGCACTGACTGTGCCCTGAATGTCATCTAATATATAAAAGTGAAAGTCTGTATGTATGTATGTATGTATGTATGTATGTATGTATGTATATATGTTGGTTCCGTATACAAATCTACACCGTTCCACCAATCTCAACCATATTTTGCATACACATAGTTTAGGACCCAGAAGGAACCGCTGGCTACATGAATTTTCGATAGTCTTTCTAATTCTTCTGATTTTGGCCCTTTTTCACTCAAAAACAGGCTAATTAAATCATAAAATATACTCATGAAGGAATGGCAAGATAGATAGTTTCCATGGCAACATAGCTCAAGTCGAGACACGGCCGACTTGATGCCAATTGCGCTCAGCACTACCGGTATAGAAAATGAGGATCTTTACTTGAAATCCCGTTAGTTACTCAACTGCTCACACAGCACTGTCAACCGAGTTTAGCATAACAAAGACTTGACACTATCTTCTTTCTACTATATATTTTTCAAATACCACTCACTCACTCACTGACTCATTCATTTATTCATCAACCACCGAACGGATTGGAATGAAATCTGGTAAGCAGCTTCCTCAAGGGCCGCAAATGCCCACTAAGAGAGAAATTTTGGCTATTCAGGTTCTAAAGGGGTGTTAAGGGGGTAGACCTGCATTTAATTGAATAGCAATATCTCCCGATTGGTTTCATGGGGGGATGTGATACTCGGCATATAAACTCATCATTAAAAATAAGAAGACATGTGTCTGAGGGTTTTTCGATGTGGTGTATATTATGAGGTGAAAGGGGTGAAACGTGGGGATTAAAAGATTCTTAACGGAGCGTGTGTCTCTTAAACGACATAGGCGAGGAGTTTGAAACACAGCGAAAAAAAATCAACATAAAAAAGAAGTAAATATGAGTTTGACAGTTTTTTCATAAATCCAATTTAAGGGGCCCATGGGGAGAGATGAAATTCTGGGGGGGGGGGGGGGAACAGGAAAGAAAGTGTCCTAACTGATTGACTGACTGGCTCACTCATCAAACTCAGGGGGAAAAAACTGCTTTAAAGTAAGTAAATAGCTTTTCGACAGTTTCTTTTTCATAAATCAAATTTAAGGGGTTCATGGGGAGGGGTGAAATTCTGAAAAAAGAAAATTGAAAGAAAATGTCCAGACCCACTCACTTACTCACTCACTCATCATCGCCTAGCCAAAATTATTGAAGTTAGAAACATGACAGTTTGGGGATATGTTCATTGTATGTCAAAACCGTCTACTAAGGGAGGATTTTCGGATATTCAGGTTCTAAAGGGGTCTTAAGGGGGTTTAAACCTGCATTTCATTGAATAACTATATCTCCCGATTGGTTTCATTGGGGGATGTGATACACGGCATATAAACTTATCATTAAAAAGTAACAAGGCACGTGTCTGAGTGTTTTTCGATGTGTTTATGAGGTTAAAGGGGTGAAAATTGGGGATTGAAAGATTCCTAACGGAGCGTGTATGTATTAAACGACATAGGCGAGGAGTTTGAAACTCAGCGGAAAAAAATCAGCATAAAAATAAGTAAATATGTGTTTGACCGTTTTTTCATAAATCCAATTTAAGAGGCCCATGGGGAGGGGTGAAATTCGGGGGGAGGGACAGGAAAGAAAGTGTCCTAACTGATTGACTGACTGACTCACTCATCAAACTCACGGGAAAAAACTGCTTTAAAGTAAGTAAATAGCTTTTCGACAGTTTGTTTTTCAATCAAATTGAAGGGGTTCATCGGGAGGGGTGAAATTCTGAAGGAAAAAAAAAATGAAAGGAAATGTCCTGACTCATTCACTCACTCATCATCGCCCAGCCAAAAATATTGAAGTTGGAAACATGACATTTCGGGGATATGTTCGTTTGTATGTCAAAACCGTACACTAAGGGAGTTTTTTGGATATTCGGGTTCTAAAGGGGTCTTAAGGTGGTTAAACCTGCATTTCATTGAATATCAATATCTCACGAGTGGTTTCATTTGTGGATGTGATACTCGGCATATAAACTAATCATTAAAAATACGCAGACATGTGTCTAAGCGTTTTTCGATGTGGTGTATCATTATGAGGTGAAAGGGCTGAAACGTGGGGGTTGAAGGATTCCTAATGGAGCGTGTAGGCCTATCTCTTAAACGACATAGGCGAGAAATTTGAAACTCAGCGAAAAAAAAATCAGCTTAAAAAGTAAGTAAATCGGTTTTCGACTGTTTTTTTTTCATAAATTAATTTAAGGGGCCAATGGGGTGGGGTGAAATTCTGGGGGGAAAAAGGAGAGAAAGTGTCCTAACCGACTGACTCAGGGGAAAAAGACAGCTTAAGAAATAAGTTAATAGGTGTTCAAGCGTTTTTTAATCAATCCAATTTAAGGGGCCCATGGGGAGGGCTGAAATTCTGGTAAAATAAATGAAAGAAAATGTCCTGTCTGACTCACTCACTCATCACGCCCAGCGAAAATTATTAAAGTTGGAAACATGAAATTTTGGGAAAATGTTCGCTGTATGTCGAAAACGTTAACTAAGGAATGATTTTTGTTTATTCGGGTTTTAGAGACGTGTCAAGGGGGTAAACGTGCATTTCATTGAATAACGATATCTCATGAGTTGTTTGTTTGGGGGATGTGATATTCGGTATATAAACTAATCATTAAAATAATCAGACATATGTCTAAGGGTTTATCGATGTGGTGTATATTATGAGGTGAAAGGGGTGAAAATTGGGGGTTGAGGGATTCTTGACGGAGCGTGTATCTCTGAAACGACATAGGCGTGAAGTTTGAAATTCGGTGGGAAGAAACAGCTTAAAATACAAGTAAATAGGTGTTCGAACGTTTTTTCCTAAATCCAATTTAAGGGGCTTGGAGAGGGGTGAAATTCTGGGGGAAAAAAAAAACCAGGAAAGAAAGTGTCCTAACTGATTGACTCACTCACTCATCAAACTCAGGGGGAAAACAGCTTTAAATAAGTAAATAGGTGTTTGACCATTTGTTTCATAAATCCAATTTAAGGGGTTCATGGGGAGGGGTGAAATTATCAAAAATAAATGAAAGAAAATGTCTTGACTGACTCACTCACTCATCATCGCCCAGCCAAAATTATTGAAGTTAGAAACATGAAATTTTGGGGATATGTTCGTTGTATGTCGAAAACGTCCGCTAAGGAAAGAGTTTTGGATATTCAGGTTCTAAAGAGGTGTTAAGGGGGTAAACGTGCTTTCCATTGAATAACAATATCTCACGAGTGGTTTCATTTGGGGATGTGATACTTGGCACATATACTAATCATTAAAAATAAGCTGACACATGTCTAATGGTTTTTTGATGTAGTGTATATTATGAGGTGAAAGGGATGAAAAGAGGGGGTTGAAAGATTCCTAACTGAGCGTGTATCTCTTAAACGACATAGGGAGGAGTCGAAACTCGGAGGAAATCTATCAGCTTAAAAATAAATAAACAAATGAATAAATAAATAAAATAAATAGGTGTTCGACCGTGTTTTCATAAATGCAATTTAAGGGGCATATGGGGAGGGGTGAACTTCTGGAAGAAAAACGTCCACTAAGGAAGGATTTTTGGATGTTTGCTCTCATCGACCAACCAAAACTATTAAAGTTAGAAGAATGATATTTTGGGGATATGTTTGTTTGTTGTGTGTCGAAAACGTCTACTAAGGAGGGATTTTTGGGTATTCAGGTTCTAAAGGGGTGTTAACGGGGTTAAACCTGCATTTCATTGAAAAACAATATGATACGACTATGACGCGAGCGATGCGAGGCTAAAATTGAGATGGTGTGTGTCTGTGTATTACTCAATCTCGCAAGTACCACTGGTCCGATTTACGTGAATTTTACATGGAAGTAGCTGATTTACCTGGTTAACATATAGGTTACTTTTGATTTCAATACTTTGCACTATTTAAAATGATGACCATTTTAGTGACGTCACTACACCCTTTGGTTTCAAACTTTCATATTTCCATTTCAAATAAAAAGAGAACGCTAAGAAATAGCAAACTTTTGATGGCATATGCGAGGTTTAAAATTACATTTTCTATCCGAATGGTATCTGCAACTGTTAGCGAGTAAAACCTAAATTTGTGCTATAAAACACGGTCAACGCCGAGCGGTGTAGTTGGACAAAATGTTCCATCCCTAATGTCCCTCTGCGCAGCACCTCGCCTATCCCCTGTTTTAACTGTCACCTTCACATTTTAATTTATTTATGACGCGTAGCGAAGCACGGGTACTTCAGCTAGTTACTAATAAGCACCACCCATACCTCAGTAGCTTTCATTATAATCACAACCATGAGCGAGACTGAGATATTGGTGAAAAGCCACATTTTATTCTAGCCTGTGCCAACAGACAAATGCAAATGTACAGCATTCATCAAGAGATGGCAAACAGGCCTACATTTATCTTAATAATGGGTAATTATGTTAACGTTTCACTCTGTGATATTTAAATAACGTACAGTAAATAATGAATTCCTTTCGAGGGTTCGCACGTGTTGCTACGATACGAAGATTTTATAAAACTGATGTAGGGAGTTTTGCATGTGGAGACTTCATTTCAGTGAAGAGCTTCCCCTTCCCTGCCTAACACTTCATAACCCTTACTTCAGCCACTCCACCTTTCACCCGGTAACATGTGGTTCACAGTCATCACGTCTCGTGTCGTGAACCTTGTACACGACGTGCTTTCCACGTGTTTCAAAATTCGTGGAAACATTTCCAATAGAGCTGGTAGTGAGGGATGTTCGGTTAATGGATTACGGCAATCGAATTATTTGAAATTAATCGAGAATGATTAGTCGACTGACCGTTAAATCGATTAATTACCTAACCTAATAATAGATTAATCAGCTAGCCAAAGAATCTATTAATTGAAGGTACTATCCCAACATTTGATTAATCGACTGACCGTTAAATCGATTAATTACCTAACCTAATAATAGATTAATCAGCTAACCAAGGAATCTATTAATTGAAGGTACTATTCCAACATTTGATTAATCGACTGACCGTTAATTCGATTACTTACCTAACCTAATAACAGATTAATCAGCTAACCAAAGAATCTATTAATTGAAGGTACTATTCCAACATTTGATTAATCGACTGACCGTTAAATCGATTAACTACCTAACCTAATAATAGATTAATCAGCTAACCAAATAATCTATTAATTGAAGGTTCTATCCCAACATTTGATTAATCGACTGACCGTTAAATCGATTACTTACCTAACCTAATAGATTAATCAGCTAACCAAATAATCTATTAATTGAAGGTACTATCCCAACATTTGATTAATCGACTGACCGTTAAATCGATTAATTACCTAACCTAATAATAGATTAATCAGCTAACCAAGGAATCTATTAATTGAAGGCACTATCCCAACATTTGATTAATCGACTGACCGTTAAATCAATTAATTACCTAACCTAATAAAAGATGAATCAGCTAACCAAAGAATCTATTAATCGAAGGTACTATCCCAACATTTGCCTGGAGGAAGTGTGGAAAAATCCTGGGGAAATCCACACTCAGGATAGCTGCTGTCGGCACCTGGATTCGAATCTGCGATCCCCAAACTTGCTGCCCTCACGGCCGTGGTGACCAATTTAACGATCAATAAAACTTATGAGAGAGTTTTGCAATTGTGAAACGTGTCTAAGATAACTTGTGTCATTGTGATCGCTGAACTAGTGTGTGGATTTGTAATAGGGGCTAGGATTTGAGTATGAGGCGGCCGTGGCTTTAATTTAGGTACCATCCTGACATTCGCCTGTTGTACCCCCCCAGGGGCTCACATCTAGTGGGACGTGGGTTGGCAACCACGGGGACCCCAGGTGAGTCAGGCATTGCTTCCACTTACTTGAGCCGGGTTCCTCTCCGTCTTCTTTCCTCTCGACCTCACTTGGTCAACTCTTATTCTCTTCCGACCCCGACGGTATTAGCGTATCCGTGGCCTAGGGAGTCTCTTCCTTTCCCCCCTTCATTGGCCCTTGTCTCATCTTTTCTGATACCCTCCTTCTGCGAGGGGTCAGCCTTCTTTTTCTTTTCCTGTTATCTCCTGCCTTCTGCTCAAGGCCCTCAAGGAGGCAGGGTGTATGTAGCCCCACTACTTCTGATGCACCCTAGATATTGCTACACCCTCAAGGGCTCACGGCTGGTGAGTTCGGGAGTTGGCGACCCCGAGGGATTCCTGAGCTGGGTCCGGTTTCCCCCCCCCCCCTTTTATCCATTACCTATGGAGTGGACCCTCTCCTCTTTCACTTTCCTATTGATGCATGCTGCTGCTCGCTTTCTATCGTCACGTGACGTGCACGCATGCCCTCTAGCGACGGGCTGTGACCTTCCACGCTCTGGTCGGAACCACACCTCGTTACACACGCCACGATTAGCCGATGTCGTCACCGGTTTGCGCATTACAGCCTCCGGCTCGTTACCTTTTGAACGCACCTTATATAATGTCGTATGGCCTTTGAGCCGGGTGCAAGCTTTGTTATTTGACGGCCGAGGGCAGCTTGCATGTCGAATTTTGTCGTTCCTTGCAACGCTATGAAAGTCAAGGAGGTTAGATATCTAAGCTCCTTGACACTCTAGCGCTTTCTAGTGGAGAATGGAGGAACTTTGTGTTGGCGGAAAATACCGAGATAAATTTTGCCATTATGAACACGGCCTAATGAACTAAAATGGGTTCTTTAACATGCCAATAACGAATAGCATGAGTGTCGTGATTTTTGTCGCACGCCAATAGGTGGAATGCATATATTGTATGGAAAAAATATTGTCTGATTCTAGTCATTACTTTAGAACCTCGGAAGGGCGATCCCGACCTCTGAATTCTATGTCATACCACGCGTACTATTTTGTGCATGCATTTTCTAAACCCCCTATAAATTAATAAATATTCGCCAAATATATTTCGTCCCGTGTCTTAAGCGTGCGTGCTAAATATCGCACACGACTACTGCGAAGAGGAAATGCAACGAGTCCGAAGATCCATGGTTCCATTCCTGGCAATGATTGCGATTATTCTGAGTGTGGTTGTTTCCAGGATTTTGTATACTTTTCCTCGAGGCAAATGATGGAATTGCATCGTACTTCAAGTCTCAAGGCACGTACTTTAGTCCTTTACCTTAATAATTACAATTACATACACTGCGTATGTCACCATAAAAGAAACGGAATATCAGACAATAACCAATTCACGACCAAGTGTACGGGGCTGAATAATATGTCCCACAACCACCATTATAATTTGGCTCCATTAATGGGATGACTGTAGCCTCCGTGGCTTAGGCGGCAGCACGCCGGCCTCTCACCGCTGGATCCGTGGTTCAAATCCCGGTCACTCCATGTGAGATCTGTGCTGGACAAAACGGAGGCAGACAGGTTTTTCTCCGGGTACTCCGGTTTTCCCTGTCAAAATTTCATTCCAGCAACACTCTCCACTATCATTTCATTTCATCTGTCATTCATTTAATCATTGCCCCAGAGGAGTGCGTCAGGCCTCGGCAGCCGGCACAGTTCATATCCTCGCCGCTAGATGGGGGCTTCATTCATTCCATTCCTGACCCGGTCGGAGACTGGAAGCAGGCTGTGGATTTTCATTTTCAATGGGATGACTGACTGAAGAACAACCAAAATTTTGATATATTCCAAACATTGGAACTGGCTTCCAATGACGAATTGTTAACTAAACAAGCAACAGTGAACTATAATTGTTGGTGTGGTGTTGATTATAGTGATTAAAATTGTGTGTTACATTTAAAATAAATACATTGCTATGCAAATAAATACTTGCATTGTTGTCATAATTTAATTTAATTGTTGTAAAGCTATCATGAACATAAATGCAGGGAATGTGGTATTAAAATGAGCATTGGCTGCAATTCAAAAACAAGTAGTTCCGTGAAGAACTATACAGCCTATTTTCATATATCCTGCTCATGATAATTGTCTCTATCAACATACAACATTTCAGTTTAATTGCTGTAACAGATTCTTAGATATTGAGAACCGTCTTAATATTTGAAATGGTCGCCAGGATGGATTTTTATTTTTGTTCTATTACATTAAGATTATTGTGTACGTGTGGTATTCGAACTTCAATCGCATGATTAGAACACAAGAAGTAATAAAAACGAGATTTTAAAAGTACGCACACCAGCCATCTTGTGATTATGCAAACAATTGAAATAAATTACATGCCAGTGGATCAACATTTGTATAAGCATTTGACGTGCAACGTTTCACGGCACTCGGATAGTTAATTCGCGAGAAACGTCCATTTACATATTTATACTTCGCGTCACCGCCATGTTGGACTTGTGCTCACCAGGTTACTGAAAGTCCTATAGGTGAACATATGTTCATAGTCTCTATGAACATTAAAAAAATCAGTTTAGTTGCTGTAAAAGATTCATAGTTATTGAGAACCGTCTAAACATTCCGGAAGCTCGCCATTTAGGATTGTTATATGTATAGGCCATAGAGTTATGTACCATTCAAGGACAATTATTGACTAGCTTCATTATTCAAACTTTCACTTCGATCGCTTGATTACGACACAAGAATAAAAACTTAATTTTAAAATTTCGCACAGCCGCCATCTTGAGGTTATGTAAACAATTGAATTAAATTAGATGGCAGTGCATTACAATCTGCAAAATCATTTACTGTACCACATTTCACTGCGCTCAGAGAGTTAAATCACGATAAAAGTCTATTAAAATATTTCAAATTCGCTTGGTCGCCATGTTCGTTTTGTACTTTACAGGTTTATTAAATATACATAGGTAAACTTGTATCTGTACCCTTTATCACCGTACAAAATTGCATGATGATATCTGTAATAGTTTCGGAGATATAGAATGTCAGTGAAATATTTCGCACTGCCGCCATTTTGAGGTTATGTAAACAATTGAACTAAATTAGACTCCAGTGCATTAAAATGTGTATAAACATTTGCTGTACCAAGTTTCAATACGTTTGGATAGTTAAATCGCGAGAAATGTCTATTTAAAAGTCTCAAATTCGCTTGACCGCCATGTTGGATTTGTAGTCTCCAGGTTTTTGAAAGTCTCATAGGTGAACTTCTAGTAGTGCCCTTTATCACCGTACACAATTTCAGGGCGATATAGGTAATAGTTTAGGAGGTATTGAATGCTAGTGAAATATTTCGCACAGCCGCCATGTTGGATTGGTGAGACGTAACAAAATTTGAAGGGCACGGTCGAGGTCGCCGGGAATAGTGCTATGAACTTACCGAGTTTCATTGCAATCGCTCCAGCAGTTTAGATTTTATTAGGGACACACACACACACACACACACACACACACACCTCACACACACACACACACACACACACACGCACGCACACACACACGGACAAAAGGTGATCTCATAAGCCTATTTTTTCAAAATTGAAAATAGGCTAATAATTAAAATAAAGAATTCAAAAACGAAGGTTATGTCGGTATGGTAGAAACACAATAAGACAAGATGGCAATTAGGAGGAACTAAACTGGTACATATGGACCATTTTAAGTACTGAAGCCGTGTATTCTATCGCGATGGTAGTAAGGGGAAAGAAAAAGAGTCGAAGAGTAGAAATAACCAAAGCAGTGAGTTCTCAGTTGTAATCTATAGTAATAAAGTGATAGAAGCCATTTTTCAGTGTTGCCTAGTTCTATTAAAGAAAGCTTTCCAGTCAGTCATCAAAAATTGTACATTAGGCGGGAAAACAAGTAACTTATTTGCATGCCGTAACCTGAAAGAAATATGACATGTATTACAAAATAACACGCTTGTATGTACAAGTACCCCCATTTTTAGCCTACTTTCGATTTTTACAAGAGTCATAAGTCATGGCAACTATTTTTTTTTCTCGCCAACAGGAGACAACACGGAAAATCTACGATATGGATTTGGAAACGTACGGTATGTCCTCGCGTAGGATGACACTAGATGGTGTATGTAAACAGTGTGTGTCTGAGTATGCCCCCAAGTTCAGTGTGTGAGAGTGTCACACAATGGAAGTCAACAAACAGGAGCAACGATCGTACCTAGGTATATTAAAATCGCAGTTCTTCGCCCCAAAGTCAAGAAGCCACTACGTGGACGACGGTTTGCTATCAAAGAAGACATCGTAACAGCATTTCGGAGGGAGGTGTTAACACGTTAGCGATAGGCCTACACATGCAGCGAATGGTATTCAGCGCCTGCCCCACCGCTGGCAACGCACAGTCGACACCTTGGGTGATTATTTCGAAGGTATGTAACCAGTGGAGACCTGTCCTTTGTCTTGTGTATTTGCTGTCTATACCATAATAAAACAATGTTTACCAATGGCCTGTGTTCGTTCACTTACCTACGAGCATCTCCTGACGTCAGAATTTATCTTCAGGCACTATTCATACGTACAGCGTGTTCCGATTCAACACGGAACTGTAAAATGGGTTGTCTACCCACCCGCAATCGGTTTGAAATCTGCTCGCAGCGCGCTAGCGACGGGGCTGAGTTCGATTTCACTGATTGCCGCCTTCTTATGCAGCATTGCAAAGTATTTTGCTCTTTCAAAATATATTTACACTGGCTTCACAATAAGTTTGAATGATTTCTGTTTCAGAACTTGTTATTTTACGCTTCTGTTAATGTCTTTTGCAGAGCATTTCTATGAAGTAACATTTTATTTTACACCTTAGTTTATTACAACACAATTTATTGCTTTTTAACCCAATACCACAAAACGAGATACACTTTGGAAATGATTTTTTACAAAATTGAGTGTAATTAAGAATAAGTTTCAACGATTTCTATTTCAGAACTATTTACCTGTAACAATGTAAAATGATAGAACGACGAACACAGGCAGTTTAGTCTTACTTCATACTCCATACTGGCGAGAGAAGTTTTAAACCGTTTGTTTCCTGGCCGGTGGATAGGAATTGGCGGCTTTATAGAATTCCCACCACGTTCACCTGATCTGACCGTCCTGGATTTCTTCGTTTGGGGCTACGACAGGTCGAGAGAATTTTTAAGATCACCACAAACACCCGAAGAAATGGAGCTCGTCATTACCGCAGCCTTTACGGAAATTACTCCTCTGATGTTGTCGAACGCAAGAGAGAACGTCACGCGACGAGTGGCCGTCTGCTTGGAAAATGATGGACGCCACTTCAAACACCTTATGCAAGTGACCATTTGCAGAAGATGTAACGTCTGTGATAAATTAACTTTTTAGTCGCAACGAAGAGTGATTACATTTTTGTCACAAATCATTTTCAAATTGTATCTCGTTTAGTGGTATTGGGTTAAAAAGCAACAAATTGTGTTGTAAATAAAATACAACACAAAAATACATTGTGTTGTAATACACTATGTTGTAAAATACAATTTTATTTCATAGAAATGCTCTGCAAAAGCCATGAACAGAAGCGTAAACTAACATGTTCTGAAACAGAAATCGTTCTAACTTATTGTGAAGCCTGTATAAATATATTTTTAAAGAGCAAAATACTTTTCAATGCTGCATAAGAAGGTGGCAATCAGTGAAATCGAACTTAGCCCCGTCGCTAGCGCGCTGCGAACATATTTCAAGCCGATTGCGGGTGGGTAGGCAACCCATTTTACAGATCCGTGTTGAATCGGAACACGCTGTACATGCCCTATATTTCCAAATGCATATCGTAGATTTACCGTGTTGTCTCCTGGTCGTGTGAAACTTATGACTCGACCCTCGTATATATGGGCCAAGAGTTGTCAGTCTGTCTGTGTGTGAATGTGCGTGTGATTAGGTATGTCTGACGTCCCTCCCCCCTTTCTCCCCATCCCCCCATGTCAATTCAAACACGACGAAACCAAATTGAACCAAATTCGGTACAGAGGTAGCACTAGCAAAGGTAACCTTAGTGTCATGTTTTATATCGCCCCCATCTTGACAGAACCGGAATGGTGGCCCACCAAATGTTCAAAGCTTAAATCAAATTATGACTTACCTATTCATCTGATCTCTAACAAATTTTGTAGCAATATACCTTCATGTCGGAAACGTATTTTGCCAAAACTACAAGGTCATCAACCAAATAGTTTGATATGTGTTGACCGACTGGAAAGCTTTTTTTAACAAATCTACAAATCTGTAACAAAAACAAGATGTTCAGTAAAGAACATATAGCCTACTTTCTCCTAAATGCATGGGTTTAGTTATAACTCTTTGTCCTCTTCAAGGAGTATTATTGAATGTTGATTGTAGTAGCTTGTTGAAATACAACGTGCTGTATGGATATTATACGTTGATTGATTGAATCCTCACCTGAATGATATATACACACACTAATACAGCCATCACAATAACACGGGTTATGAGACAAAATTCAACACTCCCCCAAGTACACGGGACTAAATGACCATGATGTTCATGCATCTCAAATGAAACAGCAGCAACAACAGCTTCTTACCCAAATCCTGCCTCGTATAAAAGTACACACACTAGTAAGCCTACAGACCTCACAGTGACACAGGTTATCAGACAACTTATACACACACCCAAGTACACCGGGCTACAAGACCATGATGCCGCAAAACCCCTCAGGAATCAACAACAAAAATAACAACGATAGACTCAAACCGCGGATCTAGGACAAATAATTTAAATAGCTCTAGTCGAGTGTTGAAATGTGTGGTTTTATGAGTACAGCATATTATATAATCTTTTCGATTGCAAATACACACAATATATGCTTAACATTATAACGTGTGAGTAGTTATGAACCAATTAATACAAAAAAAAGAACAAGTAAAAATAAATGAAACCACGGGGATTCGAACCTCGGAACCCTTCACTATGAAGTTTGATCGCTATCACAACTCCATGAATGCAGTTGAAGATGGACATCTAAATAACTTCTTTAGTACGAATGTATCATATTTTGTGATGTAATCAACGATTTCATTAGCGTTTTTTGGCGCTTCTATAAACCATTTCATACTAAATATGTATTATTTTGTTCAGTACATTCCTAAAAGGAACCTTACGCAGTTACGAATATAAATGGATTTACGAGCACAAATAGCGGCCATTCAAGTAAGGACTGCAGATTTTTGAATTTTTCAAATAGTTCCTACTTTTGCAGCCAAACGTCACCGTCAACGACTACTAGTTCAGAACTTAGCTACCAGATGCCACCGCAGTCGGCTCTTGGCAACGAACGTAGGAACCTAAGAGCGTTGTTTACATTCTTATCGTATACAATTTAGCTTCACACAGGTGTAATTAGTGGAAGGTTCTTTAACATGCCATAAATCTATGACATGGGACCGCCGGCTTTACTTCCCCTCCAAAGGAAGGCATACTGAGGGATTTTTAACGCTCTTAAAAAATCCTACGACTTCGGCCGGATTTGAACCAGCTATCTTGGGCATAGAAGCTCAGCATGCTACCGACTACGCCACCGAGCCCATGTCATAGATTTATGGCATTTAAAAGAACCTTCCACTAACTAAAATCGTGTGAAGCTAAATTTGTAGATTATATTTGATTAACGCTCTATTAAGCTCCAACGATCGTCGCCAGGTGCCGGTTGTTGTGGTATCTACTAGCCAAGTTCACACTATGTGTCGTTGATGGTAACAAAATCATTTACAACGCAGACAAATGGCAACAGTCACTTCATTTTCACCTTTCATCCATCTGCCTTTATTTCATCTCTCATTCCTCTCATGAGGTAGGCGTTAAAAGGGCATCCGGCCTTAAAAATTATTCATTATCTCCTCATCTCCGACCTCATAAAAACAAATAATAAGACTAACGAGCATATTCGCATTATATGGCATAGCATCCATGCTCCCAATTCCGTGTAATGTCAAGGTGCATTTATGGATCCCACTGGCACTTTGTGCCTCCCTTAATGGTCTGTTGTTAATAGGACCCGTCTAACTTTATCAAGTCATTATCCAGCTACCACAGGGTAGATACATTCCCTTCCTAACTGAACAGATAAGGGTTACATTTTCTGTCACCTCCAGAGACGAAAGGTATCCACAGTTTTTGGCAAATAATCTGCAATATTTTCAAATATTCCACTCGCATTAACAGGTACATTATTACTCTCATCTGTACGGAGTCAGGGGTGAAGTGACATTCGTTCTAAATGTGATGGTTAGTTCTTATGGCAGCAGCTTCGATGGCGTAGTTGGCAGCATGCTGAGCTTCTCTACCCAAGATCGCTCGTTCAAACCCGGCCAGAGTCTTCGGATTTATTAAGAGCGTTAAAAATCCTTTTCTTCAGAGCGGAAGTAAATCCGGTGGGCCCATGTCATAGGTTCGTTGGTTCTTAAGTAGGGGCTGCGGTCATGTAGCCCCGTGTACTTTGGGTGTGTATAGAATCTTTCTGATAACCGGTGTTAATTGTGATGACTGTATTAGTGTGATCACCAGGTTATTGCAAGTCCTATAGGTGAACTTATGCTCATAGCCCCTATGAACATAAAAAAATCAGTTTGATTGCTATAATAGATTCGTAGATATCGAGATCCATCTAAATATTTCGGATGGTCGCCATGCTGGATTGTTATATGTATAGGCTATAGAGTCATGTACCATTAAAGGAAAATTATTGCGTAGGTTCTTTATTCAAACTTTCACTTCGATCGCATGATTACGACACAAGAAATAAGAAAATAATTTTAAAATTTGCACAGCCGCCATCTTTAGGTTATGTAAACAATTAAACTATATTAAAAACCAGTGCATTACAATGTGTATAACAATTTGCTGTAACAAGTTTCACTGCGTTTCATTATTAAATCGCGAGACAAGTCAATTTAAAACTTTCAACTTCGCTTGGCCGCCATGTTCGTTTTGTAGTTAACCGCCTTTGTAAAGTCTCATATATGAACTTCCAGCAGTGCCCTTTATCTCCGTACAAAATTTCAGGGTAATACCGGTAATAGTTTCAGACATAAAATGCCGGTGAAATATTTCGCACAGCCGCCATCATGAGTTTATGTAAACAATTGAACAAAGTTTGATGTCGTTGCTTTACAATGTGTATAAACATATACTGTTCCACGTTTCATTGTGTTTGGTTGGTTAAATCGCGAGAAACGTCCATTTAAAAGTCGCATTTTCGCTTGGCCGCCATGCTGGTCTTGAAGTTACCAGTTTTTCAAAAGCCACATAGGTCAACTTCTAGTAGTTCCCTTTATCACCGTACACAATTCCAGGGTGATATCGGTAATAGTTTCGGAGATATTGAACGCAGGTGAAATATTTCGCACAGCCGCCGTGTTGGATTGGTGAGACGTAACAAAATTTGAAAGGCACGGTCGGGGTCGTCCGGAATAGTGCTATGAACGTACCGAGTTTCATTGAAATCGCTCCAGTCGTTTAGAAGTGAATAGGGGGGGTGGGGAACACACACACACGAA
This sequence comes from Meconema thalassinum, assembly GCA_946902985.2. NCBI lineage: Eukaryota > Metazoa > Arthropoda > Insecta > Orthoptera > Tettigoniidae > Meconema > Meconema thalassinum. The sequence continues at coordinate 2,054,680,841 of OX336388.2, read as the reverse complement.
TCACACACACGCACCCACAGACAGACACACGAAAAAAAGGTGATCTCATAAGTCTATTTTTTTTTCATAAAGGAAAATGGGCTAAAAATATATGATACCATATATTTTATTTTATTAAATGTGAGTTTCTGTCTATGTGAGAGCGTAGTAAAGGCAGCGAAGTACATCGATTAGTCGACAAATAATTAATCAATTATTCGACAATCCAATTAATCGACCATTCTATTAAAAGCATAATCGATTATTCGTATGCAGCAATTAATTATTCGATAACTGGAATTAACCTTCCTAGCTCAAACAAGCTACCATCCGGGTCTGCAGACAGTCAGCTCCCCTGCGAGGCTACCTCAGTCGGTAAGTGCCTTATGCGAATATAATTGCTCTAAATAACTATGATTAGAGACATGAATTTCAGTTTGTAATGAGAGAATTAGCAGGAATGGATGTTATTAATTGCGTTTTAATGAATACTACTCTATTATACCACAGTAATTGATGGTCACTGTGCTGGGAGCTGTTATTAAGAGCGGATTCTATTTGATGAGGTGAAACCCGGTAGGGTCAGTTCTCAAATAAACCAGCCCTATAAAGGGACGTGCCCTACCAGAACCGGTCAGGGTGGCCGAGAGCGCTGACGTGCTACCTCGTGCCCACTGCCATCGGAAGAACGTGGGTTTGATTCCCACCATGGCCGTCCTGAAAACCGTTTTCGTGGTTTTCACCAGCAGACAAATACTGGGATTACGGCTGACTTCCTTCCAAAATCCCTTCCCTGACCCTCCCTTAATTAGACATATGGGTGACCGACCTGTCGCCATTCCCAGTTAAGGTACTGTATATCTGCTGACAAAGTGTGTTCAACTCCCAGTCTTCATCTTTCACAAAGCGTGAAAAGTAGGCTGAAAATGTATGCAGAATGAGAGAGACAGAATCAGCAGATCGGTGTGCCGGAGTTCATTCGAGTGCTTTGCCTTCCTTCAGTAAATATTGAACACCAGCGCCCAACCATTTGACGTGAGGTGACGTTGTCTCCATAAACACTCTGTAAGTGGAGATAAACACTAGTTTCACGCTCCTATTCATAGCGCTCTTCCATTCGTGACTACTTTTCCAGCACATGTCTTACTGCCATACTGGTTTGCACTCGAATGAACTCCGGCATGCCGATCTGATGCTTCTGTCTCTGCAGAGCTCCTCTGCTCTAGTTCTGCATACATTTTTGGCCTACTTTTCACATTTTGCAAAAATGAGAAGAAAGTAAACTTATGAGATCAATCCGGGCAAATGTGTGTCTGTCTATCCATCTGTCTGTCTATCTGTCTCTCCTACTGAAAGTCTGTCTGTCCTTCTGTCTGTGTGTGTGTGTGTGTGTGTGTGTCACTCTTATAAACTCCTAAACGGCTTCAACTATCGAAACCAAATTTGGTATGGGTAAAGATATCTGAATGTCTGAATATCTCACGACTATATTTGAAAATGACGTCAGTGCTACCAACTGCTGATAAATCTCAATTGAAATTTTAGCTCCATGTTGGATACTTAACTAATACATGTATTCTTTCCCGGAGTGTATTTACATAATAGCCTACTTTCGATTTTTGCAAAAAATGAAAGTAGAATTATGAGATCACTACAGGGCGAAAAAAGTGTGTCTGTCGGTGTGTGTGTGTGTGTGTGTGTGAGTGTGTGTACTCTGAATGTCTGTCCCCCCCTATCAATTCGAACACGGTTAAACCGAATTGAACGAAATTTGGTACAGAGGTAGCACTGGCAATGGTCACTTCAGTGTCATGTTTTATATTGCCGCCATCTTTACCAAAAGGTAATGGCGGCCAATCGAATGGTCAAAACTTAATAATGCATTACGAACAAACTAATCATCGGATCTTTACCAAATTTGGTAACAACCTACCTTCATATGGGACGCGTCTCGTGCCCAAATTACAAGGTCATCAAACTTACCATTTCAGGATGGCGGCCGTGTGAATTATGCAAAATTTATAATCCATAACATGGGACCCACCAGTTCCGATTATCGAACCAAGAATCGTTTAATCTGTTCTAAGCGACATGGTTCGTTCGAAATTAAAAGTTTATATTGTAATATTATAATCTAGAAGTGATTTTAAAAATCTGAATCGTCTCGGCTATTTGACAAGATGGCAGCTGATCTCTCGTTCTGACCTATATTTTACTAATTTAAGTATGTTGCATGCAATATAACCTACTGATAAAAATTATATGAACTTAATATGAAATGAACTCGGTTTGAAATATACTCCAGTGAAGAAATCTTCAGTCCAAGTGATTATTTGCTAATACAGTACGTTATATGTATTTAATCGATAACGCGTGAGTTATGAGTGTACGATTGGCTGTGTGGTTAGAGCTCCCGTCTCTCATGTGGCTGGCCGGGGTTCAAATCCTATCAGAGTAGAACTTTTTTGCTTGATTTTTTTATATTTATTGTTTCTTGAGTACTGAGACGTTATAAAATAAAGCGTTATATGGTGCTTTTTGCAATGGAAATTATATATAAAAAAAACGACATTCTCCACCGGAGTGACATCTACCAGCCTTCAGTTGTACTATGCAGAAACTATAGATTCGAGCAGCGCTCTATACCGGCCAGTTAGTGAACCCAGTCTTAACGACTGCTAGGAGTAATAATACAGTAACATTCGTTTATTCCTTGTGCACATCGAACCAAGAATCGTTTAATCTGTTCTAAGCGACGTGGTTCGTTCGAAATTAAAAGTTTATATTGTAATATTATAATCTAGAAGTGACTTTAAAAATCTGAATCGTCTCGGCTATTTGACAAGATGGTAGCTGATCTCTCGTTCTGACCTACATTTTACTAATTTCAGTATGTTGCATGCAATATAACCTACTGATAAAAATTATATGAACTTAATATGAAATGAACTCGGTTTGAAATACACTCCAGTGAAGAAAACTTCAGTCCAAGTGATTATTTGATAATACAGTACGTTATATGTATTTGATCGATAACGCGTGAGTTATGAGCGTACGATTGGCGGTTGGTCACTAGTCGTGGCCGAGTGAGGTGCGTGTGAGCGCGCTGTGTGACCGCATTGGAAGAGTGTACGTTTCCTAATACCGGTGCTTCCGATAGTTCCACGGGTGAACTGACCTTCCGTGTGTCATTCGGACAATACTTTTTCAAGTAGTGTTCCAGATAGGACAACAAAACCAGGAAACCCAGAAAACCCCGCTGAAAATCATGTCCGGATACCAGAGGAAAAACACCGTACGCTGCCAATGGGACATGCAGAGTTCTCGCGCCACACCAGGAGAAATTCACCGCTGGATTAGCGATACTCTCCGGTTGACTGTCGACCAAGTAGAAGCCATCCAGTTAAATGCGCAAGAAAAAACCATGTACATCAAAGTAATCAGCATATCTACTTATCAGAAATTGTTAAATACTTTTGCAGATCCTATTAAATTTCAGTATGACTCAGGCGAAATGACTAATGTTAAGCTCTCCACAGCGGATTCCAATTTTACCACAGTGCGTATATTTAATGTCCCACTTGAAGTTCCCCCTGAAATTTTCAAATCCGTCCTGTCGAAATATGGCACTGTGAGCGAAGTCAGGAAAGAACAATGGTCTTCTGCTTATCAGTTCCCGGTGTATAATGGAATACGCGCAGTCACTATGGAAATCAAACAAGATATCCCCTCCACTGAGACTTTTGGTGGCCATTCTGGCTTCATATCTTATAATGGACAGAAACAGACCTGTTTAATTTGCAATGCTAACTCACATCTACGTATCAACTGCCCACAGAAAATGATTCCCCTCGGTATACTCCTACACAACAACGACGTGTCCAATACTCGGAAGTTGTGACTCAGCAAACGTCACATGAAACCATGCTTATTGATCAGTCAGCTGGGACAACACCAGAAGTGGCCTCGAATACACATGACGCAGCACTGGTACCTTACACTGACCAGCTCAGCGAGCTACAGAGTGCCCCTGTGCTATCGGCAACCTGTATCGCAGCCTTAGAACCAATTATGCCGTCACTACAGGCTGCCACAGAAATTTTGTCTTCACTGCCCCCACCTTCTCTGGTACCTACCGACTCACTTAAGCAGGTTGATCGGGGATCCGAGAACGTATCTAAAAAGATTAAAACAAATGCCTCAATTGCCGTACCAGCCCAGAAGAATCAAACTGGCTCTAAAAGCGTTCCCGCAGCTGTGAAAAAGAAACAAAATCTTCATTCTACGTCATCTAGGGACCCACGAACGCTCTCAAACGCTGACAGCCGGCCTAGGAATGGCAGTCATAAGGAACTATCTCAACCTAATTTGACATAGTGCACCAGGATAATTCTCACCTGTGTCTTCTTTCGAGTCCACCTTCCAGTATGACTAGCACAGCTTTTGTACTTCTCTTAATGGCGCAATTTCTCACTGTGGCCACTGTGAATATCAATGTAATAGAATGCCCTCTGAAATTTCAATTGTTAGAGAGATTCCTTCGAGATGCAGACATTGACATTGCCTTCATTCAAGAAGTTGCTATACCGTGTTTACCCATATCTGCCTTCTACAAACAATACATCAATACCGGTAATACGAATAGAGGGACCGGATTCCTCATAAGACATGATATCCCACTCGAAGGTGTGCTATATCGTCCATCAGGACGCATAATATCTGGACACATAAACAATACCACCCTGATAAATGTATATGCCCCATCCGGGTCCAATAAACGTGTGGAACGGAAAATGTTCTTTCAACAGAGTATACTGCCTCATCTGCACGACGTTAAGGAAAAACTTATTCTTGCAGGGGATTTCAATTGTATTCAACGCCCAGAGGATTCCACTAGTCCATACAAAGGTGTCAACCCGGCTCTCAGGACCCTTCTTACTTCCCAACACCTCATTGATGCTGTGGATAGTTTAAGGGTGCCCCTGCCCCATTACACCTGTATAAGTCACAAGTCCTCATCACGAATTGACCGCATCTACTTTTCACAGGAACTTATCCAGCCTAGACGATATGAAGTGATACCTGCCAGTTTCACTAACCATCATGCTGTCGTATGTACAATCTCTTACCCCCATCCCATATTTCACATAGGAAGAGGTTATTGGAAACTGAATTGCTCGCTGTTACTGGAGGAGGAATGCCAAGATATTTTCAGACAACACTGGACTCGATGGGTCCAACAAAAATGCAAATTTCGCGACTGCGCAGACTGGTGGGATATTTTGGTTAAACCAGGCATCCGCCGCGTCTTTAAGAACATATCCTACCAACGAGGTCGGGAAAGACGGGATACAGTTGAATTTTACTATCGAGTTCTTCGCCAGCTCCAGCAAAGATCTGATGCTGGGGAGCGTATATATGACCAGATTCGGGAAGTTAAAACCAAGCTCCTGTCTCTACAGCAACGAACGCTCGCTCATATAAACGTGGCTTTAAAAGATCGTACAGTGCTCCCAGACGAAAGTGCAAGTGTATACCATATCTCCAAAGGACAACGTGAGCGGCAACGTAAATATATCCACCGCCTCCGCACCAGTACTGGAAGTGTCGTCACCTCCCCTGACGCTATACGTAGTAAAATATCACTATTTTATCAACGGTTCTACGCTCAGGCTCCAATTGATCTACAGCAGGTGACCCTATTGCTTTCATCTTGCAGTACCCATCTATCTCCGGACAACAAAACTCGGCTCAGCGCGGATATTACGGATGAAGAGATTCACTCTGTGGTTAAGCACCTCCCAAACAACCGCTCACCTGGCATTGATGGACTGCCATATGAAATATATAAATACTTCTGGCCTCTCATTGGCAAAGATTTTTGTCATGTCCTGCGTACCATTCTCCAACGTCGTGCTCTTTGTCAATCACATCACGAGGGTACCATAGTCCTCATACCAAAAACATCCTCTCCCATGGCAGTTGGTGACTTCCGACCAGTTACTCTGCTCTGCAGTGATTATAAGGTCCTTACCAAAGTACTTGCATGCCGATTGAAGACTGTTCTACATGATATCATTGGTGATGAACAATGTTGCAGTATTCCTGGAAGAACTCTGTTAACAAACTTAGCGATACTACGGGACCTACACCTAAAAGCCGAAATGCTCCCCACTGAGCCAATGAGTTTTCTCACCTTGGATCTTGATAAAGCTTTCGATCGCATCAGTCATGAATACTTGTACATGGTCATGCAGCACTTTGAATTTCCTGCAATCCTTATTGACTACATTTGTATGATAAATTGTAATGCTACGTCTCGAGTGCTCGTCAACGGTTTTCTTTCCCCTCTGATTCCAATACAACGATCAGTTAGGCAAGGATGTCCCCTCTCTATGCTACTTTTTGTCATTGGCCTTGAACCGTTCATTCGGACTACCCAGGTGAAACTACAGGGTTACAAACTGTCCACACATGTTTTTGGCATGTGCGCCTATGCTGATGACGTATCCATATTTATCCGCAATAATGAAGACATCTCCCACATCGATAGCGTCCTTCAGCTCTACCATATCGCCTCTGGAGCACAATCGAATCCCCAGAAAACTGCTTTGCTTCCGCTCAATAATAACTCAGTGATTACCCAACAGCCCTGGTTCCGGATAGTAAATCAGGTGTAAATTCTTGGCATTACCTGGAAGCAATCGCTTCTGGTCACGGTGCAAGCAAACTGGACTAAGGTCATTGCCAAAGTTAGGGGAGTGCTGATCCAATTTGGTCAAAGAAACCTCAATATAGTGCAACGGGTCATAGTCCTCAACGTGTTTGCGCTCTCTAAAATATGGTATGTCGCACAACTTTTCCCACTTCCCAAAATGTTTGAGAGCCAATTGGCAAAATATACAGGTTGGTTTCTATGGCAAGGATTTTTGTTCCGAGTACAACGGGAACAGCCCCCTCCGGTACTGCCACCTTGAAGAAGGCAATTTGTCATTGCCGGGTGTTTTGGGGGCTTGCGAGCTCAAATGATCTGCAGAGCTATGCCAGCGGGAGCTTAAGCTCCTGGTAGGGTCACCCAAGCTGGACAGGTCTAAAGTGATGAGCCAGACTAAGAGCGGTACCCTGGTCCTCCAGGTTGGGGGTTGGGCGTGGGGCTAACAACCCCACACTGTAAAACCTCAAAAGTTACGAAACTCTCAACGAAGCCTCGGAATTTGGACGGAATTAACGATGATGAACCTGGAAAATGTTTAAGGACAAGGAAAAAGGATATGACTTTGACAATGGCAACATGGAACGTACGAACGATGTTGCAGATAGGAAAAATGGCAGAAGTAGCTGAGGAAGTTTTGAAGTATGGAATGGATATAGTAGCGCTACAGGAAGTGAGATGGAGGGGAAATGGTAGGATTGACAAGAAGGACTATACAATGTTATACAGTGGTCCTGAAGTAAGAACTGGTCAGTGTGGAACAGGCTTTATCATTAGTTCAAGGATAAAAAGAAGTCTTCTTGGATTTGTGCCTCTAGGAGATAGAATGTGTAAAATGAGACTAAAGGGACGATTCAGGAATCTGACACTTATATCAGCGTATGCACCTACAGAAGACGATAGTGAAGAGAAGAAAAATGCATTCTATGACCAGTTGGAAAAGGAATGTAGCATGATACCAAAATATGATGTGATAATACTTCTTGGGGACTTCAATGCCAAAATAGGTAGAGAGGACTTCTTGCAGTATGTAGCAGGGAAACATTCTTTACATACTAATACTAGTGAAAATGGGAAGCTTCTATGTCAATTTGCAGAAAGTAATAGAATGGTAATCAAAAGTACTTGTTTTAAACATAAGGACATACACAAAGGAACCTGGAAAATGCCAGGCACCGGAGTGGTAAACCAAATTGACCATGTCTTGATTTCAAGAAGACATGCATCTTCAATGATTGACGTCAGATCTGCAAGGGGCCCCAACTGTGATTCGGATCATTTTTTGGTGAAAGCTCTGTTTAGAGAACGAATTGCGAATGTAGAATGTGACAGAGGAATTAAGAGGATACAGTGGGACGTGGAAAAGTTTCAGCAAACACAAATTGTTAAGCAATATGAGGGCACACTGAACAAGAAGTTGGAAGAGAGACTAAAGAATATGAATGAGGATGACACTGTAGAGAGGAGATGGACTGGAATAAAGAAAGCATTGGAAGAGACTATGAAGGAAACTATTGGGGAGAAGAAGAGGAGCAGGAATGAAGAATGGTTTGATGATGAATGTAGGAAATATATAGAGCAGAAGAATGCAGACAGATTGATTATGATTCAAAGAGAGACAAGATGGAATTGTGAAAGATATAAAGAAAGTAGAAGAACAGCAAATAGAGTTCTGAAAAGGAAGAAGAGAATGTATCTAAGAAGACAAATGGAAAGAATTGAAGAATTGAACAGCCAGAATGAAAGTAAGAAATTGTACCAAGCAACGAAACGAATGACAAAGGAATTTCAACCACGGGAGAACTCGTGTAAGGATAAAGATGGAAAAGTGATTGGAGAGGAAGTGAGAGTTCTTGAAAGATGGGCGGAGCACTTTAAAGATACGTTAAATATAGAACGTAAGGACGAGATGAATGAGAGACAGGTCTACATGAATGTAGAGCCACAGGTCACTAAACCATCCATAGATGAAGTTATGGAGGCAGTGAAGCGTCAACGAAATGGAAGAGCACCAGGAGAGGATCAGATCGTAGCGGAGGTAATAAAGAATGGAGGACAAGGGATAGTTAGGAACCTACATGAACTGATTGGGGAGATATGGGAAAAAGAGATAATGCCTCAGGATTGGAAGGTTGGCCTTATCTGTCCCATCTTCAAGAAAGGTGATAAGTTACAATGTGGAAATTATAGAGGGATAACATTACTAAGTGTTGTATATAAGATATTCTCAAGTATATTGCAAAGGAGATTGAGCGAGTACGCTGAAGAAATACTGGATGAGAACCAGTGTGGATTCCGGCCAGGAAGGGGAACTACTGACCAAATATTTGTTATGAGACAATCTATGGAGAAATGCTATGAATATGGTGTTGATCTGCATTTGCTATTCATTGATTTCCAACAGGCGTTTGATAGCATTGATAGAACGAAGATGTTGAACGCCCTAGAAGCATGTGGAGTGCCAAAGAAGTTGATCAGTCTAGTAGCAATGACAATGGAAGGATCGCAGGCCAAGGTTTATGTAGGAGGCAAAACTAGCAGGAATTTTGAGGTGAATACCGGAGTGAGGCAAGGAGATTCATTGTCTGCAGTGTTATTCAACTTGACACTGAATGAAGTTATGAAAGAACTGGGATTGGGAGGGACGATAATAAACAAGTCCAAGCAAGCGTATGCATATGCGGATGACATTGTGTTAATGGCACGGAACTGGGAATCTCTTAAAGAAATGTTCAAGATTCTGGAGGAGAAGAGTGGAAAGATGGGAATGAGAATTAATGAAAGGAAAACGAAATATATGAAAATGTCAGCGGGAAAAGATAGAAGACCAAGAGAAAATGTAGAAATTGGTCAGTATAAGTTTGAGAATGTAAAATGCTTCAGTTACCTTGGTACTATACTAAACTGTGAGAATTCAGTATCCGAGGAGATTCATAAACGGATCATGAATGGAAACAGGGCTTACTATGCTAACACTAAGCTCTTAAAATCAAAACTGTTAAGTAGGAACTTGAAAGTTAAACTCTACAAGACCCTTATTAGACCAGTGGTGACCTATGGATCTGAGACGTGGACAATGTCAACAAATGATGAGAATGATCTCAAAATTTTTGAAAGGAAAGTTTTAAGAAGGATATATGGCCCCTGTCAAGGAGGATGAAGGGTGGCGAATCAGGACAAACAAAGAAATTGAAGAGATAATCAAAGGTGAAGATATTGTGAAATTTATTAAGTCCCGACGCCTGGATTGGCTTGGTCATGTAGAGAGGATGAATGAAGAAAGAACGCCAAGGAAGATATTACATGGAACTATGGAAGGGAAGAGGAGACGTGGACGACCGCGCAAAAGATGGCTACAAGACTTAGGAGAAGACCTGAGAACTATGAGGGTTGGAAGATGGTGGGAGAAAACTCATAGAAGGGACGAATGGCGAGGAATCGTGAGAGAGGCCAAAGCCTACCCCAGGCTGTAGCGCCGAGGAAGTAAGTAAGTAAAGTAGTACAACGGGAACAGTTGTATCTCCCATCCCGGCAAGGCGGGATAGGGCTAGCCGCTCATGGCATGAAATGCCGTGCACTCCTCTGCAAGAACGATATCACCATTCTTTCCCAACATGACACTTTTACGAAAGCGCTATACAAAGATATTCGAAACACAGCCCGTGGTTGTGAGAGAGCTTTGCCGAAGATATTTAGGGACCATCAACAGCACCTTCTGGAAACTGTTCGCCAAATGCCTTCAGGGACTGTTCCAACGACGAAAAGTATTTATAACATGTTGCGGCAAGTGGTACACTCCAAACCGCGAATCGAGGCCACCACCCTCTACGTCCATTGGCCCACTGTTTGGAAAAATTTTGGGGCTATGACCATTTCTTCTGCTGTACACTCCCGGGTTTTTATCTTCCTCAACGATCTCATCCCAACCGCTCTACGGCGATATACCATCCGTCTTGAAGCTTACCCATGGTGTACTATATGTGGTCAAACTGATACGGCGATACACCGCTTCACATCATGCACGCGAGTTGCCTCCACGTGGCTGTGGTGTAAGGGAAACGTATGTCAACTATTAAATGTGCCCACGGATGACCTTGATGACAGGAAGTTGATTCGCTTGTCGGTGACCGCCTTCCCCCAAATTAAACAGACTGCCATTGTGTGGATAATGGGCCAATATGTACACTTCGTGATGGACAATGATCAACATTTCTCGTTCCTGGATCTCAGGTATCACCTGCAGAAAGAGCGTTGGAAGCTTAGTGAAAGTGGACAATTGTACGATAAATATGGACACTATCTGGATTTTCTTGTGATGTAATAGTATGGTATTTATCATATCTGAAAATTCTGTAATTCTGTAAAGAGCTAATAAAAAAAATTGGCTGTGTGGTTAGAGCTCCCGTCTCTCATGTGGCTGGCCGGGGTTCAAATCCTATCAGAGTAGAACTTTTTTGCTTGATTTTTTTTATATTCATTGTTTCTTGAGTACTGAGACGTTATAAAATAAAGCGTTATATGGTGCGTTTTGCAATGGAAATTATATATTAAAAAAAAACGACATTCTCCACCGGAGTGACATCTACCAGCCTTCAGTTGTACTATGCAGAAACTATAGATTCGAGCAGCGCTCTATACCGGCCAGTTAGTGAACCCAGTCTTAACGACTGCTAGGAGTAATAATACAGTAACATTCGTTTATTCCTTGTGCACAGAGGCGTTGTTAATAACCTCAAAACTTGCAATATGGATGATTTGGAGATGGATTATTTTGTTATACCGTGTAATTAAGATTAGCCTATAAATTAACGGGTTGCGAAGTTACTTCACTTAGTCCTATATCATTCGTATACGACACAGAACAACAACGTGACGTCAGTTTCTGATCTGCTCTGATTGGCTATTACATTGCTGCAGTCGGGTAGTTGGCAGTCAAGGATAACTGCCAGCTACCAGCTGCAACTTCATGTTGTGTATGGTGCCTATAGTATACACGGAGTCGATCGTGACTGCCGACCGAGGACTACCAACTACGGACTGCCGACTGTGCATTGTAGATGGGCCTTATTAGAGCAACGAAGTTTCAATTATTGTAAGTAGTCGGTGTTTGGAGTGTTTGCTGATGAAATTGCAAAATGCTGGGGTAAATTATAAACAATGGTTTGAACGTCACTGTTCAAATCCTGTGTGCCAATTTGCACTTCAAATAGGAAGAAATTAGGAGATGAAAAGGACAGAGAGTTATAACTATACCCATACATTTAGGAGAAAGTAGGCTATATGTTCTTTCCCGAACATCTTGTTTATATCTTGTAATCCACCCAATCATTGGGCATAATCATGTTGATGGACTAAAAATTCTATAATCTTGCTTTTATTTATTGTGTCCTAATCATGCGATTGAAGTTTGAATAATAAACATAGCAATAATCTTCATATACTGTTCCATAACTCTAGGCCTAGATATATAAAAATCCTACAAATGCAACCATTCGAAATATTTAAACGGTTCTCCATATCTACGAATCTATTACAGCAATCAAACTGAGATTTTGTATGTTGATAGTGGCAATTAACATAAGTAGGATATATGAAATTAGGCTGGTTTGTTCTTCACGAAACGACTTGTTTTCCTTGGGTTGTTATCAACGTTCTACCGACATAGCAAATATTAGCTGTGTACGTGATCGGGAAGTACCATTTGTTTTTTAGCCTTCTTTTCACATTTTGCAAAAATGAGGAAAAAGTGGACTTATGAGATCAGGCAAATGTGTGTCTGTCTTGTCTGTCCTTCTGTCTGTCTGTCTGTCTGTCTGGCTGTGTGTGTATCCCCCCTATCAACTCCTAAACGACTGCAGCAATCGAAAAAAAATTGCTAGGAGTAAAGACCTATACTTGAATATCTCACGGCCATATTTGAAAATGATGTCAGTGCTAACAACTGCTGAAAAATCGCAAATTGAAATTTGAGCTCCATGTTGGATATCTTGGAGGGTATGAATGGGAGCTATTTCAAAATTGGCACACGTATAGATAATAATATTGCAGTTTAATTTCCAGAAGGCCATATATGGCAGTGCTGCCAAAATGATTATAAGCCTGCTGATAGGTCCAATTTTTAAATGCATATAACTTCTACCCCATCAGTTGGAATTCAACCAAATTTCGTATGTGCTATGTGTACATAAACAGATATGACTGAGCGTATTCTTAAGAGCCACCAGGGCTGCCAACTGTTAATAAATGCTCTCAATTTTTTTATCCAAATACCCGTATATCAGAAAGTATGCTAGCCGACAGCTTTAAATTATGCACACGTATAGTTCCTGATATTCTATATAAATTTGGAGTAACTTATATACGTCAGTGCTACCAACGTGATTCTAAGCCTGCTGAGAGGTCCAACTTTAAATACATGTAACTTCTATACTATCATTTGGATTTCAACCAAATTTCGTGTGTGCTATGTGTACCATAACAGATATGACTATGCCGATTCTTAAGACTAACCAGGGCTTCCAACTGTTAATAAATTCTGTCTCTATTTTTGTTACCCTGATATCAATATATCAGAAAGTATGCAAGCCAATAGCTCTACACTTTTAAAACGTATAGTACCTGGCATTCTAGATTAATTTGGAGTAACTAATATAGGCCTACGCCAGTTCAGCCAACATGATTCTAAGCCTGCTGATAGGTTCAATTTTAAAATGCATGTAACTTCTATACTAACTAATGGATTTCATTCAAAATTGACACAACAATAGATCATATTATTTCAGATTATTTCTGACCAATACATGTATGTCATCGTTGCCAACATGATTTTACGCTTGCTGTTAGATCCAATGTTTAACTGCATGTAACGTCCATGCTATCCATTGGACTTCAAACAAATGTTGTATTCTGTACCTTAAGAGATGGAACTAAGAATATATTTAGTCACCAGAGCTGCCAAATCTAGTTCTCTATTAGGCTACATTATGCCAGGTATACAGTATTTCGAACTAATTAGAAATTTCGTTATTACCAACTTAATTTCGTCATTATTCTAGATAGATCCATATAGGTTAATCATTGGCATGAATCTTAAATTTTAAGAAAAGTAGGCTCTTTAGTTCGTCACGGAACTTCTTGTTGATTCTCATGATATGAACATGTACATAAAATTGATTTAAAACCTAAATTTCAGAAAGTATTTTGTAAAAAATGATTTTGTATTGTAAGTTTATCATAAGTAAATAAAAATCGAAATGCCTGACTTACGGGGAGGGAGAGGTTTAGAGAGGGAGGCGGTGTATGTATTGTTTTAAAGATGCAACATATGTTGGTAAACGTTCCGGCACCTAGTATTTCAGAAAATATACACTGGGACAGATGACCTAAATGCTACGCACATTAAAATATTCACCACCACCATGCGATGTAAAGACTGGCAAATCGAATTTGTGCATTGAGAATTTCAAATCATAGAAAGCTTTGAAGCCATTATTTCAGTGTTGACAGTTCACCCTCTTCTTGCAATTCGTGCAAATAACTTAAGGTACTCACATGTTCAGATTTTGTCTCAATAATTAGGATTGTAATCGTGTTGACCGACTGAAGAGTTACAATATCAATTATAATACCAAATCCAAATTTTGAAGACAAAAATGAATTAGGGAATATTTTGTGTAACAAATGACACTCTAAAAAAATACTAAGGTTTGGTGCTTTTCAGTCGGTCAACACGGTTATATCCAAATGAAATGGGTTATTCCCTAATCCTGAAAACAATTACATGAGATTAATGAATTTATTTATTAATATATTTTACTAGCAGGTACCCGCGGCTTCGCTCGCGTCATAGTTTTGTCATATTTTTATTCAATGAAATGCAGGTTTAACCCCGTTAACACCCTTTTAGAACCTGAATATCCAAAAATCTCTCCTTAGTAGACGTTTTCGGCACACAACAAACATATCCCCAAAATATCATTCTTCTAACTTTAATAGTTTTGGTTGGTCGATGAGAGTGAATATCCAAAAATCCCTCCTTAGTGGACTTTTTCTTCCAGAATTTCAGCCCTCCCCATGGGCCCCTTAAATTGGATTCATGAAAAAAACGATCGACCACCTTTTTACTTATTTTTCAAGCTGATTCTTCCCCCGGAGTTTCATACTTTATGCCTCTGTATTTTAAGAGATACTTGCTCCGTTAGGAATCCTTCAACCCCCACTTTTCACACATGCACCTCATAATATACAGTTCATCGAAAAACCCTCAGACATGTGTCTTCTTATTCTTAATGATGAGTTTATATGCCGAGTATCGCATCCCCCAAGGAAACCAATCGGGAGATATTGCTATTCGATTAAATGCAGGTCTACCCCCTTAAGATCCCTTTAGAACCTGAATATCCAAAAATCCTCCCTGTGTGGACGTTTTCGACATACAACGAACACAACCCCAAAATTTCATGTTTCTAACTTCAATAATTTTGGCTGGGCGATGATGAGTGAGTGAGTAAGTCAGGACATTTTCTTTCATTTATTTTTCAGAATTTCACCCCTCTCATGAATCCCTTATATTGGATTTATGATTTAAAAACCGGTCGAAGACCTATTTACTTCTTTTTAAGCTGTTCTTCCCCCCTGAATTTGATGAGTGAGTGAGTTAATCAGTTAGAACACTATCTTTCCTGTGTTTTTCCCCCAGAATTTCACCCCTCTCCAAGGGCCCCTTAAATTGGATTTATGAAAAAACGGTCGAACACCTATTTACTTATATTTTAAGCTGTTTTTTTTCGCTGAATGTCAAACTTCTCGCCTATGTTGTTTAAGAGATACACGCTCCGTAAAAATCCTTCAACCCCCAATTTTCACCCCTTTCACCTCATAATATACACCACATCGATAAACCCTTAGACATATATCTGCTTAATTTTAATGATTAGTTTATATGCCGAATATCACATCACCAAAGAAACAACTCGTGAGATATCGTTAATCAATGAAATACACGTTTACCCCCTTAACACCTCTTAAGAACCCGAATAAACAAAAATCCTTCATTAGTTGACGTTTGCGACATAGAGCGAAAATATTCCCAAAATTTATTTTTTCCTACTTCAATAGTTTTCGCTGGGCGATGATGAGTGAGTGAGTCAGTCAGGTCATTTTCTTTCAATTATTTTACCTGAATTTTACGCCCTCCCCATGCGCCCCTTAAATTGGATTTATGAAGAAACGCTCGAACACCTATTAACTTATATTTGAAGCTGTCTTTTTCCCCTGAGTTTGATGAGTGAGTGAGTTAGTCAGTCAGTCAGGACACTTTCTCTCCCTTTTTTTTGTAGAATTTCACCCCACCCCATTGGCCCCTTAAATTGAATTTATGAAAAACCGTCGAACACCGATGTACTTATTTTTAAGCTGTTTTTCTTCGCTGAGTTTCAAACTTCTCGCGTATGTCGTTGAAGAGATACACGCTCCGTTAGGAATCCTTCAACCCTCACTTTTCACCCCTTTCACCTTATAATATACACCACATCGAAAAACCCTTAGACACATGTCAGCTTATTTTTAATGATTAGTTTATATGCCGAGTATCATATCCACAAATGCAACCACTCACGAGATATTGTTATTCAATAAAATGCAGGTTTAACCCCATTAAGACACCTTTAGAACCTTAATATCCGAAAATCCTCCCTTAGTGTACGGTTTTGACATACAACGAACATATCCCAAAAATGTCATGTTTCTAACTTCAATAATTTTGGCTGGACGATGATGAGTGAGTGAGTGAGTCAGGACATTTTCATTAATTTTAGGTAGATTTCATTAGAAATGGGTACCATGTTTCGACTTCCGGAAAATTTCGCCATATCTTCGCGTTTCACATCCCCCAGACCCCAAAACCACCGTCAGTTCAAAAGTTTATATATAATTTATGTATATATGTATATATATATATATCAGTTTCTTGTGGACACGATAACTGCCGTAATTTTGCACCAAACACTTTGAATTTTTTACCTAACATGTATCCCTATAAAATCTCGGTCGAGTTCGTTAATGGGCAAAATCGGTATAAGGGGGTGAAAATGGGGGGCTTTTTTCGAAAAAGTGAAATTTCGCTATAACTCTCTTAATAAGTGAAATATCGAATCCATTCAAAGTTCATAATATGTGTCGGATAAGTGCCAAAAATTTATGTCAAATAAGGTTTTTGATAGCACCAACCATTGACCAATGGGGTGGAAAAAAGTGGGTTTTTCGGGAAACATTAATCATATCTCTCTTAATAGGCACAATATCAAAATCGTACAAAATGGACAATATTCCTCCAATAATTACCTAAAACTTTTGTCTGAAAGAATTTTCGATATGACCCACCATTACGCAACTGGGTGAGCAAAATGATTTAAATTATAAGAAAATTCCAAGTGCCAAGAGTGGTTGCCATGACAACTTTACTTTTAATTGATAAGGGACGAGCCATCAGCAGTTGCTATGACAACGCCACTGCACGAGATCACATTCAGTTTTCATATGTCTGTGGGAAGCGACTTCGGTATCGGAACTGGTAGCATGCTGAACTTCTATGCCCAAGGTCGCGGGTTCAAACCCGGCTGAAGTCGTCGGATTTACTAAGAGCGCCAAAAAAACCTGAGTATGCTTTCCTTCGGAGGGGAAGTTCCAACGTTCGTTGCGAGTTGATGGTTCCGGTGGCATCTAGTAGCCAAGTTCACACTAGGTGTCGTTGATGGTAGTATTTTAAATTATGTAGCCTATTTTAGGTAGATTTCATCAGAAAGCTAACTATTGCAATGGGTGCCATGTTTCGACTTCTGGAAAATTTCGACATATCTTCGTGTTTCACATCCCCCAGACCCCAAACCACCGTCAGTTCAAAAGTTTATATATATGTGTGTGTATATATATGCATATATATCAGTTTCTTGTGGACACGATAACTGCCGTAATTTTGCACCAATCACTTTAATGTTTTACTTAATATGCAACCCCTTAAAAAATCGGTCGAGTTCGTTAATGGGCAAAATCGGTTAAAGGGGGTGAAAATGGGGGGGGGGCTTTTTTTCGAAAAAGCGAAATGTCGCTATAACTCTCTTAATACGTGAAATATCGAATCAATTCAAAGTTCATAATTTTTTGTCGGATAAGTGCCAAAAAATTATGTCAAATAGGTTTTTTGATAGCACCAACCATTGACCAAAGGGGTGGAAAAAAAGTGTTTTTTTCGGGAAACATTAATCATATCTCTCTTAATAGGCACAATATCAAACCCGTACAAAATGGAAAATATTCCCCTAATAATTACCTAAAACTTTGTCTGAAAGAATTTTTGATCTGACCTACCATTACGCCAAGGGATGAGAAAAATGATTTCGGAATTAAAGAACATGCCAAGTGCCATCAGAGGTTACCGTGACAACGCTTCTAAATTGATGAGGGATGAGCTATCAGAGGTTGCCAAGACAACGCCATTGTACGAGATCACATTCATTTTTCCATCTGACTGTGGGAAGCGGCTAACTGGTAGCATGCTGAACTTATATGCCCAAGGTCGCTGGTTCAAAGCCGGCCAAAGTCGTCGGATTTTCTAAGAGCGCTAAAAATCCCTCAGCATGCTTTCCTTTGGAGGAGAAGTTCCAACGTTCGTTGCAAGTTGCTGGTTGCGGTGGCATCTAGTAGCCAAGTTCACAGCTAGGTGTCGTTCACGTTAGTATATGGTACAAAATTAGGAACTACTACTTAAAATTGACCGTCTGCAGACCTTACCTGAATTACAGACTAATACAGTCATCACAATTAACACCGTTTATCAGATTCTACACACCCAGGGTTACAATACCACGTTGTCGCAGCCCCTAAACTGAGGAACCAACAAAAATCTCTGCGGGAGATAAAATTTTGCGAGAAGAAGTAACAGACTGTCAGATAGTTACACATCAGTTCCAAACCTTGCATAAGGACAGTGTGATCACAAGTATAACAAGATGTTCAGCAAAGAACATATAGCCTACTTTCTCCTAAATGTATGGGTATCTTTATGACTCTTTGTCCTCATCCCTAAAACAATCACCCCAACCACAATGTATTGTTTGTTTTCTTTTATATTGATAATAAGCCAGTAAGTGTCAAGATCAATATTATATACTTTATGATGGTTGAATAACAAAACTACTAACTTATTGTAATGCATTCACGTCCGTTAATCTCTATATTAAGCCAGCCTGCAAAATTAAGAATCTTCCGCCCCAATCACAGTAGGTGGTGCTGCGACCTATCAGTGAATTAATCTTTATCTTGTACGCCTATGCACTGCCATCGTAATGTACTACGATGGCAGTTTTCTATGGGTGTTGAATGAGTAGGCAGTTTAAAGTAGCCAAGAGGGAGGCGATCCAGCTGGCAGTGTTTAAAGGTATTCGGAGCGCGATCGTGGCTAATAGTTGAACTACCAGTATTACAAAATTGCCATACTTCAGGAGGCCAGCTCAGGCATTTACACAGCGTTATGTTTGGAACAATATTACCCACATAACCCACAAGAGGACAGCACCGTACAGAGGCATTAAGAAGGCTGTGGTTAATGACAACGTGTATCTAGTTCTTCTATTCTCCTTTTTCTAATGTCTTCTGTTTATGTGCGATGCTGGGACTGTGATTTTATTAATATACGAGTGTATACTTTATCCTCTCCTTTGAGCTAAATGACATTTTATTCAGTATCTGTGGAAAAAGCTCGTGCACATCATTTGTAAAAGAATTCAAGAAAAAAAACCAACTGTAGCAGTACTCGATCCCCAGTCAACTGCGTGTCAGACTAACATGCTAGCCCAGAGCTAACCGTATCCATGACGTCTGGTGTTCTTAACTGACATATTAGATACAAACTGTTGGCAAATAATGACTTTAAATAAACGATTTCTTCACTGCAGTACATCTTCATTAAAGATCATTTCATACAAAGTTTATATTATTGTATCAGTACGGTATATCACATACAACATACTAAAACTACTGAAATATAAGACAGGCACATGAGGACAGCTGCCATCTTGTCGTGTGACACAAACGGCTCAGCTCTTTTAAGCCACTCATACTGTATAATATTATAATATTAAATTATAATAAATAACGGATCACGACCTTCAGGATAGCTTAAACCCCCCTAGGCTCGGTAATCGGAATTGGTGGGTCTTAAGCTATTTATTAAAATGGTTGCATAATTCACACGGCCGCCATCCTGAAATGGCATGGCCGATGACCTTGAATTTTGGGTGAAAGACGCGTCCTATATAAAGGTATGTTGTCACCAAATTTGGTAGAGATCGGATGATTAGTTTAGCCGTAATTTGATTTTACGTTTTGAACATTTGAGTGGACGCCATTCTGTTTTGGTAAAGATGGCGGCGATATAAAGTATGACACTGAGGTGTCCTTTACTAGTGCTACCTCTGTACCAAATTTTGTTCAATTCGGTTTCACCGTGTTCGAATTGATAGGGGGGACAGACATTCAGAGTACACACACTCACACACACACACACAGACACACACACACACACACACATACACACACACACACACACAGACTCACACACACAGACATACACACTTTTTTTTTCGCCCTGTGTTGATCTCATAAGTCTACTTTCATTTTTTGCAAAAATCGAAAGTAGGCTAAAAATGAACCCCGAATGACAAGAAGGTTACCATCCCCATAAGACAATAAAATGATAAAAATATGCATACAAAAACGAAAAAAAAGTTGATTTTTAACCTCTAAATGTAAAATACTTTCTTGCAATAAATGAGGTCTGATCCTCCTACGAAAACCTGCATGTTTTGCCTATTATAGCCAATCCCCTAGTTTGCCCGGTGAAATCTACCTCCGCCTTCCGGCGTGCCGAGAGGATTTTTTTTTTCAGAATTTGTCCCCTCACAATGAACCCCTTAAATTTGATTTATGAAAAATAAACTGTCAAACACTTATTTACTTATATTTAAGCAGTTTTCTCTCCCTGAGTTTGAAGAGTGAGTGAGAGAGTCAATCAGTTAGGACACTTTCTTTCCGGTCCCCCCCCCCCAGAATTTCACCCCTCCCCATTAGCCCCGTAAATTGAATTTAGGAAAAAAACGATCGAACATCTATTTAATTATCTTTTAAGCTGATTTTATCCGCTGAGTTTCAAACTCCTCGCCTATGTCGTTTAAGAGATACACGCTCCGTTAGGAATCCTTCAACCCCCACTTTTCACCCCTTTCACCTCATAATATACACCACATCGAAAAACCCTCAGACACATGTCTTCTTATTTTTTATGTGTCCATATGCCGAGTAACACATCCCCCAATGAAACCAATCGGGAGTTATTGTTATTCAATGAAATGCAGGTTTAACCCCCTTAAGACCCCCTGGATATCCGAAAATCCTCCCTTAGTGGACGGTTCCGACATACAATGATCATATTCCCCGAAATGTCATGTGTCTAACTTCAATAATTTTGGCTGGGCGATGGTGAGTAAGTCAGGACTTTTTCTCTCAATTTCCTTTTTTCAGAATTTCACCCCTCCCCAAGGACCCCTTAAATTGGGTTTATGAAAAAGACTGTCGAACACCTATTTACTTATTTTTAAGCAGTTTTTTTCCCTGAGTTTGATGAGTGAGTCAGTCAGTCAATCAGTTAGGACACTTTCTTTCCTGTTCCCCCCCCCCCCCCAGAATTTCACCCCTCCCTATCGGCCCCTTAAATTGGATTTATGAAAAAACGGTCAAACACCTATTTACTTATTTTTTAATCTGATTTTTTTCCACTGAGTTTCAAACTCCTCGCCTATGTCGTTTAAGAGATACACGCTCCGTTAGGAATCCTTCAATCCCCACTTTTCACCCCTTTCACCTCATAATATACTTCTGATCGAAAAACCCTCAGACACGTGTCTTCTTATTTTTAATGATGAGTGTATATGCCGAGTATCACATCTCCCAATGAAACCAATCGGGAGATATTGTTATTCAATGAAATGCAGGTCTACCCCCTTAACACCCCTTTAGAACCTGAATATCCTAAAATCCTTCCTTAGTGCGCGTTTTCAACTTACCACGAACATATCCCCAAAATTTCATGATTCTAACTTCAATAGTTTTGGCTGGGCGATGATGAGTCAGTCAGTCAGTCAGTCAGTCAGGACACTTGTTTTTATATAAGAGACAAGCTGTACCCGGCATGCGTTGCAATGCCAATCAAAGCAAGTGCTGGCGTTGAAATTCTGTTTCTTGAAGTGCTTTTGGATACACAACATGTTAACTGCCTCTAAGCTATCATAAAATGGATTTTCTAATTTAGAACCATTCGTGGGAGCGTGCACAACAACTTTCAAAAAGTTTCATCGCTGTCACTCATTTGTTGAATCTAATCGTACGCTACCTATTGTGAAATGGATTTACTAAGTCGAAACCCTTCCCTGGCGTGTACACAATGACTCATCAATGATTCATCGCAATCGGATGAATGGTATATGCACGTATAGGGGTTTTTGTTTAAACGATTCGTGCGCTGTCACTCATTTGTTGAATCTACTCGTGCGCTACCTATTGAGAAATTTATTACTAAGTCGAAGCCCTTCCCTGGCGTGTACACAATAACTCATCAAGGTTTCATCGCAATCGAAGAATGTTATATGAACGCAATAGGGAATTTTGTTGAAACGCTTCGCGCGTCGTCACCCATTTGTTGCATCTACTCTTGCGCTACTTATTGTGAAATGGATTTACTAAGTCCCCTTCCCTGGCGGGTACAAAATAACTGATCAATGTTTCATCGCAATCGGATGAATAGTATATGAACGCATACCTGATTTTGTTTAAACGATTCGCACTCCTTCACTCATTTGTTGAATCTACTCGTGCGCTACCTACTGTAAAATGTATTTACTAAGTTAGAAACCGTCACGTAAGTGTCCACAACATCTCACCCAAGTTTCATCGCTATCGTCGTTCATTTGTCGAATCTACTCGTGTGCTACCTATTGTGAAATGTATTTACTAAGCCAGAAACCTTCCTTGGAGTGTCAACCATATTTCACCCAAGTTTCACCGCTAACGGCAGAATGGTATATGACCTTATACGGGACTTTGTTGAAACGCTTCGCGCGTCGTCCCTCATTTGTTGAATCAACTTGTGCGCTGCATATTGTATAGGGGATTTACTAAGCCAGAAATTTTCCATGACGTGTACACAACATCTCACCCAAGTTTCATAGCTACGGACGAATGGTACATGTATGCATACGGGACTTGGTTGAAACGCTTCGCGTGTCGTCGCTCATTTGTTGATTCTACTCTTGCGCTACATATTGTAATATGGATGTACTCAGCCAGAAACCTTCCCTGGAGTGTACACAACATCTCACCCAAGTTTCATCGCAATCGGATGAATGGTATGTGAACGTATACGGGACGTTGTCGAAACGCTTCGCGCGTAGTCACTCATTTGTTGAACATAAACGTGCGCTTCGTATTGTAAAATGGATTTACTTAGCCAGAAACCTTTCCTGGAGTGTACACAACAATTCACCAAACATTTATCACTATCAGACGAATGGTATATGACTTTATACGGGACTTTGTTGAAACGCTTCGGGTGTCATCGCTCATTTGTTGAATCTACTGGTGCGCTACCTATTGTAAAATGTATGTACTAAGCCAGAAACCTTCCCTGGAGTGTACACAGCATCTCACCCAAGTTTCATCGCTATCGGATGAATGGTATATGAAATTAAATGGGACTTTGTTGAAACGCTTCGCGCGCCGTTGCTCATTTGTTGATTCTACTCGTGCTCTACCTATTTTTAAAGGGATTTACTAAGCTAGAAACCTTCCCTGGAGTGCACACAAAATCTCAGCCCAGTTTCATCGCTATCGGACGAATGGTATATGAACGCAAACGTGACTTTGTTGAAATGCTTCGCGCGTCGTAGCTCATTTGTTGAATCTAATCGTGCGCTGCCTATTGTAAAGTGGATGTACTAAGCCAGAAAATTTCCCTGCAGTGTACACAACATTTTACGCAAGTTTCATAGCTATCGGACGAATGGTATATGAATGCATTCGGGACTTTGTTGAAATGCTTCGCGCATCGTCGCTCATTTGTTGAATCTACGCGTGCGCTACCTATTGTAAAATGGATTTACTAAGTCAGAAACCTTCCTTGGAGTGTACTCAACATCTCACCCAAGTTTCATCGCTATCGGACGAATGGTATATGAATGCATATGGGACTTTGTTGAAATGCTTCGCGCATCGTCGCTCATTTGTAGAATCTACGCGTGCGCTACCTATTGTAAAATGGATTTACTAAGTCAGAAACCTTCCTTGGAGTTTACTCAACATCTCACCCAAGTTTCATCGCAATCGGACGAATGGTATATGAACACATACGGGACTTTGTTGAAATGCTTCGCGCATCGTCGCTCATTTGTTGAATCTACGCGTGCGCTACCTATTGTAAAATGGATTTACTAAGTCAGAAACCTTCCTTGGAATGTACTCAACATCTCACCCAAGTTTCATCGCTATCGGACGAATGGTATATGAACATATACGGGACTTTGTTGAAATGCTTCGCGCATCGTCGCTCATTTGTTGAATCTACGCGTGCGCTACCTATTGTAAAATGGATTTACTAAGTCAGAAACCATCCTTGGAGTGTACTCAACATCTCACCCAAGTTTCATCGCAATCGGACGAATGGTATATGAACACATA
The DNA here is from genome assembly GCA_946902985.2 of Meconema thalassinum. Classification (NCBI taxonomy): domain Eukaryota; kingdom Metazoa; phylum Arthropoda; class Insecta; order Orthoptera; family Tettigoniidae; genus Meconema; species Meconema thalassinum. Next base: position 2,054,656,369 of record OX336388.2, on the reverse strand, counting down.
CGGGACTTTGTGGAAATGCTTCGCGCATCGTCGCTCATTTGTTGAATCTACGCGTGCGCTACCTATTGTAAAATGGATTTACTAAGTCAGAAACCTTCCTTGGAGTGTACTCAACATCTCACCCAAGTTTCATCGCTATCGGACGAATGGTATATGAACACATACCGGACTTTGTTGAAATGCTTCGCGCATCGTCGCTCATTTGTTGAATCTATGCGTGCGATACCTATTGCAATATGGATTTACTAAGTCAGAAACCATCCTTGGAGTGTACTCAACATCTCACCCAAGTTTCATCGCAATCGGACGAATGGTATATGAACACATACGGGACTTTGTTGAAATGCTTCGCGCATCGTCGCTCAGTTGTTGAATCTACGCGTGCGCTACCTATTGTAAAATGGATTTACTAAGTCAGAAACCTTCCTTGGAGTGTACTCAACATCTCACCCAAGTTTCATTGCAACCGGACGAATGGTATATGAACACATACGGGACTTTGTGGAAATGCTTCGCGCATCGTCGCTCATTTGTTGAATCTACGCGTGCGCTACCTATTGTAAAATGGATTTACTAAGTCAGAAACCATCCTTGGAGTGTACTCAACATCTCACCCAAGTTTCATCGCTATCGGACGAATGGTATATGAACACATACGGGACTTTGTTGAAATGCTTCGCGCATCGTCGCTCATTTGTTGAATCTACGCGTGCGCTACCTATTGTAAAATGGATTTACTAAGTCAGAAACCTTCCTTGGAGTGTACTCAACATCTCACCCAAGTTTCATCGCTATCGGACGAATGGTATATGAACACATACGGGACTTTGTTGAAATGCTTCGCGCATCGTCGCTCATTTGTTGAATCTGCGCGTGCGCTACCTATTGCAAAATGGATTTACTAAGTCAGAAACCTTCCTTGGAGTGTACTCAACATCTCACCCAAGTTTCATCGCAATTGGATGGGTGGTATGTGAATGCATAGGAGACATACATACCCACAGACAGACAAACTATCTCGTAACATTGATTTTTATATATATACAAGCTGTACCCGGCATGCGTTGCAATGCCAATCAAATAAAGTGTTGGCGTTGAAATTCTGTTTCTTGAAGTGCTTTTGGATACACAACATGTTAACTGCCTCTAAGGTATCATAAAATGGATTTTCTAATTTAGAACCATTCGTGGGAGCGTGCACAACAACTTTCAAAAAGTTTCATCGCTGTCACACATTTGTTGAATCTAATCGTACGCTACCTATTGTGAAATGGATTTACTAAGTCGAAACCCTTCCCTGTCGTGTACACAATAACTCATCAATGATTCATCACAATCGGATGAATGGTATATGCACGTATAGGGTTTTTTGTTTAAACGATTCGTGCGCTGTCACTCATTTGTTGAATCTACTCGTGCGCTACCTATTGAGAAATGTATTACTAAGTCGAAGCCCTTCCCTGGCGTGTACACAATAACTCATCAAGGTTTCATCGCAATCGAAGAATGTTATATGAACGCAATAGGGAATTTTGTTGAAACGCTTCGCGCGTCGTCACCCATTTGTTGCATCTACTCTTGCGCTAGTTATTGTGAAATGGATTTACTAAGTCCACTTCCCTGGCGGGTACAAAATCACTGATCAATGTTTCATCGCAATCGGATGAATAGTATATGAACGCATACCTGATTTTGTTTAAACGATTCGCACTCCGTCACTCATTTGTTGAATCTACTCGTGCGCTACCTACCGTAAAATGTATTTACTATGTTAGAAACCGTCACGTAAGTGTCCACAACATCTCCCCCAAGTTTCATCGCTATCGTCGTTCATTTGTCGAATCTACTCGTGTGCTACCTACTGTGAAATGTATTTACTAAGCCAGAAACCTTCCTTGGAGTGTCAACCATATTTCACCCAAGTTTCACCGCTAACGGCAGAATGGTATATGACCTTATACGGGACTTTGTTGAAACGCTTCGCGCGTCGTCCCTCATTTGTTGAATCAACTTGTGCTCTGCATATTGTATAGGGGATTTACTAAGCCAGAAATTTTCCATGACGTGTACACAACATCTCACCCAAGTTTCATAGGTACGGACGAATGGTACATGTATGCATACGGGACTTGGTTGAAACGCTTCGCGTGTCGTCGCTCATTTGTTGATTCTACTCTTGCGCTACATATTGTAATATGGATGTACTCAGCCAGAAACCTTCCCTGGAGTGTACACAACATCTCACCCAAGTTTCATCGCAATCGGATGAATGGTATGTGAACGTATACGTGACGTTGTCGAAACGCTTCGCGCGTAGTCACTCATTTGTTGAACATAAACGTGCGCTTCGTATTGTAAAATGGATTTACTTAGCCAGAAACCTTTCCTGGAGTGTACACAACAATTCACCAAACATTTATCACTATCAGACGAATGGTATATGACTTTATACGGGACTTGGTTGAAACGCTTCGCGTGTCATCGCTCATTTGTTGAATCTACTGGTGCGCTACCTATTGTAAAATGTATGTACTAAGCCAGAAACCTTCCCTGGAGTGTACACAGCATCTCACCCAAGTTTCATCGCTATCGGATGAATGGAATATGAAATTAAATGGGACTTTGTTGAAACGCTTCGCGCGCCGTTGCTCATTTGTTGATTCTACTCGTGCTCTACCTATTTTTAAAGGGATTTACTAAGCTAGAAACCTTCCCTGGAGTGCACACAAAATCTCAGCCTAGTTTCATCGCTATCGGACGAATGGTATATGAACGCAAACGTGACTTTGTTGAAATGCTTCGCGCGTCGTAGCTCATTTGTTGAATCTAATCGTGCGCTGCCTATTGTAAAGTGGATGTACTAAGCCAGAAAATTTTCCTGCAGTGTACACAACATTTTACGCAAGTTTCATAGCTATCGGACGAATGGTATATGAATGCATTCGGGACTTTGTTGAAATGCTTCGCATATCGTCGCTCATTTGTTGAATCTACGCGTGCGCTACCTATTGTAAAATGGATTTACTAAGTCAGAAACCTTCCTTGGAGTGTACTCAACATCTCACCCAAGTTTCATCGCTATCGGACGAATGGTATATGAATGCATACGGGACTTTGTTGAAATGCTTCGCGCATCGTCGCTCATTTGTTGAATCTACGCGTGCGCTACCTATTGTAAAATGGATTTACTAAGTCAGAAACCTTTCTTGGAGTGTACTCAACATTTCACCCAAGTTTCATCGCAATCGGACGAATGGTATATGAACACATACGGGACTTTGTTGAAATGCTTCGCGCATCGTCGCTCATTTGTTGAATCTACGCGTGCGCTACCTATTGTAAAATGGATTTACTAAATCAGAAACCTTCCTTGGAGTGTACTCAACATCTCACCCAAGTTTCATCGCTATCGGACGAATGGTATATGAACACATACGGGACTTTGTTGAAATGCTTCGCGCATCGTCGCTCATTTGTTGAATCTACGCGTGCGCTACCTATTGTAAAATGGATTTACTAAGTCAGAAACCATCCTTTGAGTGTACTCAACATCTCACCCAAGTTTCATCGCAATCGGACGAATGGTATATGAACACATACGGGACTTTGTTGAAATGCTTCGCGCATCGTCGCTCATTTGTTGAATCTACGCGTGCGCTACCTATTGTAAAATGGATTTACTAAGTCAGAAACCTTCCTTGGAGTGTACTCAACATCTCACCCAAGTTTCATCGCTATCGGACGAATGGTATATGAACACGTACGGGACTTTGTTGAAATGCTTCGCGCATCGTCGCTCATTTGTTGAATCTACGCGTGCGCTACCTATTGTAAAATGGATTTACTAAGTCAGAAACCTTCCTTAGAGTGTACTCAACATTTCACCCAAGTTTCATCGCTATCGGACGAATGGTATATGAACACATACGGGACTTTGTTGAAATGCTTCGCTCATCGTCGTTCATTTGTTGAATCTACGCGTGCGCTACCTATTGTAAAATGGATTTACTAAGTCAGAAACCATCCTTGGAGTGTACTCAACATCTCACCCAAGTTTCATCGCAATCGGACGAATGGTATATGAACACATACGGGACTTTGTTGAAATGCTTCGCGCATCGTCGCTCATTTGTTGAATCTACGCGTGCGCTACCTATTGTAAAATGGATTTACTAAGTCAGAAACCTTCCTTAGAGTGTACTCAACATCTCACCCCAGTTTCATCGCAATCGGTTGAGTGGTATATGAATGCATAGGAGACATACACACCCACAGACAAACTATCACGTAAGATTGATTTTTATATATATAGATAGATAGATGTTCGACGATGTCGAAATATAAACATTATGTGTCAGAAAACTGTATCATAATGAGGCTCATTATAACACTATTGTTCATTATCTATCTATCTATCTATCTATCTATCTATCGATCTATCTATCTATCTATCTATTTATCGTATGACTTTTAGTGCCGGGAGTGTCCGAGGACATGTTCAGCTCGCCTGAGTCTGTAGCTGCTTCCAGCGGACACCCTAAAGGGTGAGCTACAAGTTCCGTTCAATTTCAAATAGTTCCAACTTTCGCCACCAGATATCAAGGATACCTAGTGGTGAACGTTGGAACTTTGATAGATCGTTCATTATGAAACAGTTTCTCCCACCAATCAGAGCTCAAGAAACAGTTGTGTGGCCAATTATGTGAAGATACCTTCGCGCATGCGCTCAAAATCCAACATGTCTCTATAAATTACCGACGTGGAAAGTGGTCCATATATTCGCGTAAATAAACTGGCGAATATGAGACAAGAAATAGCACTGTAACTTAATATCTCCAAATCCAATTTCTACACAGTGCATTGCTTTCAAACGACTTTGGTGACAATATTAATGAATGCTAGAGCTGGATGGCAGGCAGTAAACAATAGGTGTTCTGCGTTGGCAAGCAAAGTGAATGGTCTCTGCTTTCGTAGTGCCTTGACCCTCGCATGCACTCTGTTCAGTCAGCAAAGCCAGCGCGCCCTGTTCACTAACTGAATTAACTGAATCCCACAGTTATTTATGAATATTTATGTTAAAACATACAATAAAGTTATAATTATCGTCGAACATAAACAGTCGTATGCAACTCGCCTATAATGGTAATTAAGACACTCGTATGGAAATTATAAAACACGCTTAGCTCGTTTTATAAACATACTCGTGTCTTAATTATTGTCATTATAGGCTCGTTGCATAATGTACTATATTAATCTCATGTAATTTATTTATTAATCTCATGTATTTTTTTCTGGATTAGAGAATAACCCAACTCATTTGGGTACAATCCTGTTGACCAACTGAATAGCACCAACATTTTGTTTACTAAGGCAACACTGAAAACCGGCTCCAAACACCATAAAATGACACTTGCCTGTCACATTTCTGAATCACGGACAAATCATGAAATCAAAAATGAATTAAGGATTATTTTGTCCAACAAATGACACTGAGTTTGGAGTGAGTATAGCCAACCTGCTTCATTTAATTTGGGTGGGAAATGTACCGAATGACTCCCTGACGCTAAGCTATCCTGTAAAAATTAACTGCGAAGCTACTCAAATTTGATCACTGCCTTCTGGGACAACAGCTTATAGCAAAGCTACTGAGTCACCACAATTCAGAAGTGCCTGAGATGCCTCGTCCTTGCTCTCGATGTTCATTTTGCCTTAGTTGATTTGCTTGAAGTTAAGTGGGGGCTGCAGATAACACCTGCAGGGCGACCTCAGACAGTTTATGGTACTGTTACAGTATGTTGTAACAACATAATCGTAGCGATTATACTTCCCTTCCCATGTACTACTACTATGTCCTTAGAATCAACTTACAAGCCTCGACATAACCATGTCTTGGTCCTCAACTACGATAACTCGATTAGCCTAATTAGGAATTTAAAAAAATGGTGGTAAACTTATGAGATCTGCACGGGACCAATGACCATGTGTCTGTGTCGTTCCCCAATAATCAATTCTCAAATGACGAAACCGAATTGTATCAAATTTGCTACAGAGTAGCACTAGAACAAGGAACCTCAATGTCACGTGTTACAACACGGCTATCTTAACGTAAACAAAGTTAGTTAGTTAGTTATTGTTGTTTTAAGGGGAGGAACTTCGAGGTCATCTGCCGCTGTAAACAAAGTGGTATCTACCCAGTATATTGAGTTACGACTAATTTGATCATGGGATCACTACGAAATGAAATAAAACAAACAGTTCCGTGACGAACTAAAGAGCCTACTTTTCTTAACATTTAAGATACATGCCAATGATTAATCTATATGGATCTATCTAGAATAATGACGAATATCGACATTTCTAATTAGTTCAAAATACTGTATACCTGGCATAGTGCAGCCTAATAGAGAACTACAGTTGGCAGCCCTGGTGACGGAATATATTCTTAGTTCCATCTCTTATGGTACAGAATTCAAAATTTGGTTGAAGTCCAATGGATAGCATGGACGTTACATGCAGTTAAACATTGGATCTAACAGCGCGCGTAAAATCATGTTGACAACAGAAATAATCTGAAATAACATGATCTATTGTTGTGTCAATTTTGAATGAAATCCATTAGTTAGTATAGAAGTTACATGCATTTTAAAATTGGACCTATCAGCAGGCTTAGAATCATGTTGGCAGCACTGGCGTAGGCCTATTAGTTACTCCAAATTAATCTAGAATGCCAGGTACTATGCGTGTGCAAAGTTGAGAGCTATTGACTTGCATACTTTCTGATATATTGATATTAGGGTAACAAAAATAAAGACAGTATTTATTAACAGTTGGCAGCCCTGGTTACTGTTAAGAATCGGCATTGTCATATCTGTTATGGTACACATAGCACATACGAAATTTGATTGAAATCTAAATGATAATATAGATGTTACATGTATTTAAATTTGGACCTCTCAGCAGGCTTAGAATCATGTTGGTAGCACTGACGTATATAAGTTACAGCAAATTAATATAGAATGTCAGGTACTATATGTGTGCATAGTTTAAAGCTGTCGGCTTGCATACTTTCTGATACATGGGTGAAAATGAAAATCCACAGCCTGCTTCCAGTCTCCGACCGGGTCAGGAATGGAATGAATGAAGCCCCTATCTAGCGGCGAGGATATGAACTGTGCCGGCTGCCGAGGCCTGACGCACTCCTCTGGGGCATTGGTTAAATGAATGACAGATGAAATGAAATGATAGTGGAGAGTGTTGCTGGAATGAAATTTTGACAGGGAAAACCGGAGTACCCGGAGAAAAACCTGTCTGCCTCCGTTTTGTCCAGCACAGATCTCACATGGAGTGACCGGGATTTGAACCACGGACCCAGTGGTGAGAGGCTGGCGTGCTGCCGCCTAAGCCACGGAGGCTACATGGGTATTTGGATTAAAAAAATTGAGAGCATTTATTAACAGTTGGCAGCCCTGGTGGCTCTTCAGAATACGGTCAGTCATATCCGTTTATGTACACATAGCACATACGAAATTTAGTTGAAATCCAATTGATAGTGTATACGTTATATGCATTTTAAATTTGGACCTATCAGCAGGCTTATAATCATTTTGGCAACACTGCCATGTATGGCCTCCTGGAAATTGAACTGCAATATTATTATCTATACGTGTGCCAATTTTGAAATAGCTCTCATTCATACCTACCAAGATATCCAACATGGAGCTCAAATTTCAATTGCGATTTTTCAGCAGTCGGTAGCACTGACATCATTTTCAAATATGGCCGTGAGATATTCAGGTATAGATCTTTACTCTTACCAAATTGTGTTTCCATTGCTGCAGCCGTTTAGGAGTAGATAGGGGTGGGGGGGGGGGGGGGGGGAGGGGGCACCACACACAGCCAGCCAGCCAGCCAGCCAGACAGCCAGACAGACAGACAGACATTTGCTCGATCTCATAAGTCTACTTTTTCCTCATTTTTGCAAAATGTGAAAAGTAGGCTAAAAAAATCCTATAGTCAACTACAATGCCACGAGTTCAATAATTTTTAGACAGTGACCATACTATGAGTGCAAATATAATTCATAACTAATAGTCCAATGAAGCAATGCTCACACTAGTTGGTATACAGGAAGTTTTACATAAGGAACACGGCATGCCGAAATAACGATTTAATCACATTGAAAATTGTGTGCACCACCAACTTGATATCGTAGAATATAACAAGAAGTTCCGTGACGAACTAAAGAGCCTACTTTTCATGCCAATGAATAATCTACAGTATATGAACCTATCTAGATTAATGACGAAATTACGTTGGTAATATCGAAATGTCTAATTAGTTCGAAATATTCCTGGTATAATGTAGCCTAATAGAGCACTACAGTTGACAGCCCTGGTGACTGAATATATTCCTAATTCCATCTCTTAAGGTACAGAATAAAAAATGTGGTTGAAGCCCAATGGACGTTACATGCAGTTAGACATTGGATCTATCAGCACGCGTAAAAGCATGTTGGCAACAATGTCATGCGTGTGCGGGTTAGAAATAATCTGAAATATTATGATATTCTGTTGTGCCACGTTTGGATGAAATCCATTTGTTAGTATAGAAGTTACATGTAATTTAAAATTGGACCTATCAGCAAGCATAGAATCATGTTGGTAGCACTGACGTATATACGTTGCTCCAAATTAATCTAGAATGTCGGGTGCTATACGTGTGCAAAGTATAGAGCTGTTGGCTTGCATACTTTCTGATATATTGCTATTAGGGTAAAAATATATAGACAGCATTTATTAACAGTTAGCAGCCCTGATTGCTCTTAACAATACTTATAGTCATATATTTTATGTTACACATAGCACATACGAAATTTGGTTGAAATCCAACTGATAGTATAGAAGTTACATGTATTTAATAAAAATTGGTTCTATCAGCAAGCTTATAATCATGTTGGTAGAACTGACGTATATACGTTGCTCCAAATTAATCTAAAATGTCAGGTACTATACGTGTGAATAGTTTAAAAGCTGTCGGCTTGCATAATTACTGATATATTGGTATTTGGATTTTTAAAAAATAGAGAGAGAGCAATTATTAACAGTTGGCAGCCCTGGTGGCTCTTGAGAATACGCTCAGTCATATCTGTTTATGTGCACATATTACATACAAAATTTGGTTGAAATCCAATTGATAGTGTAGAAGTTATATGCATTTAAACATTGGACTTATCAAAAAGCTTAAAATTATTTTGGCAACACTGTCATGTATGGCCTCCTGGAAATTAAACTGAAATAGTATTATATTACCTACATGTGTGCCATACATACCTTCCAAGATATCCAACATGGAGCTCAAATTTCTAGTGCGTTTTTTCGGCAGTTCGTAGCACTGACATCATTTTCAAATATGGACGTGAGGTATTCCGGTATACATCTTTACTCATACTAAATTTGGTTTCGATTGCTGCAGCCATTTAGGACTTGATAGGGGGGGGACACACACACACACACAGTCAGACAGACAGAAGGACAGTCAGACAGACAGACGGACACACATTTTCCCGGAACGATCTCGTAAGTCTACTTTTTCCTAATTTTTGCAAAATTTGAAAAGTAGGCTAAAAATAATCAACCCTCAAGATTATGTTGGTTGGATGGTTCCTTAGTTTAGAAGCTGCGACAACGCGGCCATGTAGCCCCATGTACTTTGTTTGTGTGTAGAATCTGATAACCGGCGTTAATTGTGATGACTGTATTAGTGTGTATTATCTGTTTTTAATTCAAGTAAGGACTGCAGACGATAATTTCAAGTAGTTCCTACTTTCGCTACCAAATGCTACCGTCCACGACACCTGGCTGTGAACTCGGCTACTACTAGATGCCATTGCTACCAGCGTCTGGTGTCGAACCTTGGAACGTAATAGCATTAATTAAACCTAACCTACAAATTTTGCTTCACACAAGTTTAGTTATTGGAATGTTCTATGACATGGGCCCACTGGCTTTAATTCCCCTCCAAAGGAAGGTATACTAAGGGATTTTAACGCTCTTAAAAATCCGATGACTTCAGCCGGGTTTGAACCCGTGACCTTGGGCATAGCAGCTCAGCATGCTACCAACTACGCCACCGAAGCCGCCTCTCAAGATTTTGGACCTACAATAAAGAAAGTGGCCAATAAGGCAGGATGCATAAGTATCCTCGTATACCCAAGGCAAGTGGACACCAACTTCACATATTCAAGATGGCGGCTGGGTATAGTATTCATAAAAAATGTATATCTCGGGATACAGTAGCACAGTTGACACGGAGCGTAAGAGAGGAGTATCATAATTTAGGAGACTTATAGCACTCTGCATATAGTGAACACCCTCCATATTGAAATTGAAAGTTATTAAAATCTATAACCGACCATCTATAGAAGCAAGGCGGGCACTGAATGAGCACCACTCCAGCTCAGCAGGTTAAAGGAGCCGAGCTTCAAGTACCGAATTAAACCAAATTTGGTACAGTAGAGGTAGCACTAGCAAAGGACACCTACATATCTTCTTTTATACTGCCGCCATCTTAACCAAAACGGTGGCCACACAACGTTGAACGCTTAAATCAAATTACAACTAAACTATTTAAACTACAGCGGGACAAGTTCATCTGAAGTCCCGGAAAATATGCTAACTACTAAGCTTCCCCTTGCCCCTCTAGTCTTCATGTTGCTGGATCTACTGCTATTTGCTGCCGCGAAAGACGTGACTCGAAAAGAAACCAACTGGCGCCGGATAGCGCGCACGTGAGGATGATTTACCAATGGTGTCACTCTCTACCCCCACCCACCACGTGCTCTCCTTCCTCACTCCCTCGCTCGCTCGCACCGGCAGCGCCCTCACTCAGGGCTTCACATGGACTTGTCGAGCTATACAGCCTACTAGCTACGACTCGCACGGGAAGTGACGCGTATCAAAACAGATTTACGGCAAACTTTAAACTGTTATATTGTGCATAATGCATCGCTGTAATCAGTGCACTGGATATGGTGAGGAAATAATTAATTTTGTGTATACAAATGACATGTGTTAAGTAAATACGCTTCATCTAATTATATAATCTTATTATATAATACGCTAGGGTGTATGTTTCACAAAACTCAAGCTCCTAAAACAGAGGGAGTTAGAAGGTGCTGTTTGTACCTTAATCTTCCAAAACGTCTCAATAGTACAGGAAAAATCTTGTATTTCATGAAAAGTCAACGGAAATATATGTATTTGTTTATAAAGTGTTTTTAAATAAATAAACAAAACGATAGCCCCTGAGGAACTGTGTCGTGTTCAGCCCGCATAGCACTAGAGCCGGGCGGGTAGTCTGCACACGGGGCGCACACAACCCATTATGCGAGAGTTCTCGCACGGGTCCGCTAGTTATATTAATTTTATTAGGTTATGCGTAGGAAGGAAAATTATTGTGGCATGTGATACCTAAATACTCCTTAGGTCGATTATTGAGATGAGTAAGTCGCATTTCATCCTCTTACACTTCCATATTGATGAAAGTAATGTGTTCCGTACTGACGTTCTAAATTGAACTTGTAGATGGCTAATATCTTGCCACATACCAAACAATGTGCTCCATGTCGATTTTGGAGAACAAGTAATGATACTCCTAACCCACCGTTTTACCGCATTGTTATCGACAGCAGTGGCTACGCTGGCTAAAGCGCAGCGTTAAGTCATGGGGCCAAGCTCTCTGCTGACTAGGTAGACGCGTGGGTTCGAGCCCCACCGTCGACCGTCCTTGAAATGGTTTTCCGTGGTTTCCCATTTTCAACACCAGGCAAATGCTGGGACGGCACCTTCTGATAGGCCACGGCCACGGCCGCTTCCTTCCACATCCTTGCCCAATTTCATTAATCTTCATCGATTCCATCTCTCATCCCGACGCGCAGGTCGCCCACGGGCGTCGCCTAGAAAGATCTCACTCGGCCTCTCAGAAGGCCACACGACTAGCCATGTTAACCCTTCCAGGGTCACTGAAATATGTTGTTCACTTCCTTGAGCGGTCATATTTTAAAGAATGTTTTAAAGACAGGCTTATCATGTTTACTTTTCTATATTGTTTAGAAAACATTTAACAAGGGGAAAACATACAAAATCTGAATGAGTTCAGGGAAAACGTGGAATTTACATCACGGAAAGGAGGCATAGCTTGGAATAGCACTACTACTCTTTTGTCTGCGTCACCACTACTCTCATCTCCACCAGTTTCATTGTTACTTGATGATATACCCTCAATCTCTTCAACACTGTCTTCTGAATCACTATGGTCACTGCCCGATTCGTCCAAATACCTTGCCTTGGAGATACATGGGGTTCATTACAGCGGAAAAATCAAAATTTACATTTTCCTACCTAAAAACTTGAAACCCAAACATATACATGCATTGGGAGGCTCTGGTTAATATTCAGTTGAGAGATTTGAGCCATTGTAATCGTTATGGTGTTAGAATTCATTTTTCAATGTTGCCTTAGTAATCGAAATTTATTGTTTTCAGTCGTTCAACACGATTGTACCCAATTGTAATGGGTGGCACCTTATTCATGAGAAATATTTACATGAGATTAATGAATATTTTTTAAGGATTATGGAACCACCCATTACAATTGACTATTTTCTTATATATCCCTATTGAGATAAAGAAATAGGGAGAGCATTTATTAACAGTTGGCAGCCCTGGTGGCTCTTAATAACACACTCAGTCATATGTGTTTATGTACACATAGTACATACGAAATTTGGTTGAAATGAAATTGATGGTGTAGAAGTAATATGCATTTGAAAATTGGACATATCAGCAGGCTTAGAATCATTTTGGCAACACTGCCATATATAGCCTCCTAGAAATTAATCTGAAATATTACTATCTAAATGTGTGTCAATTTTGGAATAGCTCCGATGCAAGCCTTGCAAGATATCCAACATGGAGCTCAAATTTCAACTGCGGTTTTTCATCAGTTGGTAGCACTGACATCATTATCAAATATGGCGTTGAGATATTCAGGTACAGATATTTACTCATACCAAATTTGGTTACGATTGCTGCAGCCGTTTAGGAGTTGATAGGAGGGGGGGACTCACACACACAGCCAGCCAGGCAGACAGACAGACAGACAGAAGGACAGACAGACAGACACACACACACATTTGCCCGGATCGATCTCATAAGTCTATATTTTCCTCATTTTTGCAAAATGTGAAAAGTAGGCTAGAAATGACGGACTTATTTTTCGAATATAAGCCTGATGGTAATATGAGACATGGCCTAAGTTGTGGATAACAACACGTTGAATCTCTTACGTAACTTGCTATGTTTTCATACGGCCAAGGATAGTGGAGATATTTATGATTTTAGATTTTTGGCCGACGATTATCCAATGTGAGCCAAATGAGATTTGAGTTTTGGGTTTCTTAGGAATACTTTCATTGGATGTCTACGTTCTTGTAGGTTCAGAAACCTTCATATTATTTTGGTTGTTGTTGTTGTTGGTTGGTTCATTTGTTACTCTCTCTACCCATCTGATCTGCATTATTCTCCTGTAACACCACATTTCAAGTGATTCTATTCTCCTCTTTTCTGTTGCGCCAACAGTCTAAGTTTCGCTTTCATAGAGTGCAACGGTCCAGACAAAGGCTTTCAAAAATGAGTCTCTAATACCTAAATCTATATTTTCTGTAAACAGATTTCTCTTCTGTAGAATTGCTTTCCTTGTCTGAGCCAGATTACTTTTTATATCCTCTTTTTTCGTCCATCACTGGCTATTTTGCTTCCTATGTAACAGATGACTCCTACTTCCTTTAGCAGGTCATTATTGTACTATTCTTCATTATGAAACAGTTTCTCCAGCCAATCAGAGCTCATTCATTGACCAATTAGGTAAGGATAGCTTCGCGCATGCGTTCAAAATCCAACATGTCGGACATGAATTACAAGATTTAAAAGTTCAAATTGGATATCGGATCAACCTTTGTAGTTACAATCCCAAACATAAAGACAAAATCAGCACGAACCTTTACGGTAACAAGAAAAATACTATGACATATGGAAGAAATTTATGAATCTACGTCCAGAAGCTAGGAACACAGCATCCTTCTATATAAATTACCGACACGGAAAGTGCACCGTCCCATATGATCGCGAAAATAAACTGGTGAATATGAGACAAGAAATAGCACTGCACCTTAATATCCCCAACACCAATTTCTACACAGCGCATTGCTTTCAAACAACTTCGGTACAATATTATTGAATGCTAGTTCTGATCGGCACTAGACATCATGCAGGCTGTAAACAATAGCATTGCCAAGCAAAGTAAATGGTCTCTGCTTTCGAAATTCTTTGACCCACGCATGCGGTCTGTTCAGTCAGCAAACCACCCTGCGTGCTCTGTTCACTAACTGAAGTTACTGAATCCGACAGATATTTATGAATATTTATGTTAAAACATATCATAAAGTTATAATTATCGTCGAACATAAACAGTCGTATGCAACCCGCCTATAATGGTAATTAAGACACTCGTATGGAATTTATAAAACTCTACGCTCGTTTTATAAACATACTCGTGTCTTAATTATTGCCATTTTAGGCTCGTTGCAGTAATTAAACTGCCAATAATTTTAAATATGTTTTAGAAATATCGGTGCAGTCTTATTTCTTCCTCAACTCCTTGCAATAATGTGACGCTTGTTGATTTAGCTCCTCTGTCTCACAACTAATGGGCAATAAGCAGATATTCTAGTCTTCTTGCAGTGGCAATAGTTCGACCGATTTCCGTGGCAGCCTGTGGAGACTTGTTTATGTATTACGCGCTCTCTGCAGCTCACCACGACACTTGTCACCATAAATTGTCACATGCGAGCCATTTTTCGTTCACCTGTCATACGCCGTTAAAAATGTACTTCCTCTTCCATCGAACAAAAAATGACACACACGCCCAGCTTCAAATGATAGTCAAATACAATTGTTAAGAATTTCCTGGTCTATCATCATGTTCTCTGTCTTCTTGCAGCACGAATTTGTCAAGTTAAGTAGAAATATGGCCGTGTTCTTCTGATAAATATTCACACTACAACACCATCTGCCCCACGGCAGGTCCACTCAATGAAAACCAGACACGAGCAAAGCTTGGATATAATAATGCTAACGGGTTGGAAGCTATTTTTAGCCTATTTTCATTTATGAAAAAAAAAAGGCTGATGAGATCACTTTTGTCTCTGTGTGTTTGCCGTATGTGTGTCTGCGTGTGGGTGTGTGAGTCATGTACCCTGTCTAATGACCCACTTAATATTCATGAACAGTCTGCACCTTCCAATAATTTTGGGTTTTAAATATCATTTTGTTATTATTATTATTATTATCATTTGCTGAAAACGCGAGGAATTGTATTCTGCTAAGATTTCCAATATTACAGAACACATTTCCTTAAAGCAATTAGCTGGCCGCCTCACCTCGCCCGGCCAGGTAGAAGCCAAGCCCCATAATTTGTCATATCCCCTTGAAAGTAAAGTCTTGTAGTTCCCTTCAAGTAAAACATATATTGCTACTTTCTTAACACGGCTCTGATAGCCATTCTAAGAAAATCTGAACGTCGCCAAAACAATGACTAAGGTTTTGAGGAAGGTAAGTCCAGCTCATTCGTCACAGGATTTCCTAGAAGCCAAGGTGCTGTTATTTAGTTACGCCCCTGACAGCGCCCCAACAAGCATGTTGTCATTGGTTGCTACTCCCCTCTACCACAGTCTTATTTCTTACCGGTTACTAAATAATACACGTATTATTCTATTGGTAAATGTTTTTCGGTAAGCTTCGACTGAGCTCGGCTAAGCCCCCACCAAATTAACTTATTATTTAACCCTTGAGGGGTCGCGTCACGGTCTTTTAGACCAGGCGCATACATTTTTTACTCCTCCGAAATAATTTCAGGGCGTAAAGCTTCCTCCCCTCCTATACCTTTCAGTGGAGTCATTCACTGCACGTATCAGCGTTTGCTGTTCCCACTTTCATTCCTAGTCAGTTAGTGGAGAGCTTTGTTTCATACGATGTACATGAAAGTCTACGCTGGTAAGCAGCCTCAGGGACTGTTTTCCGTTGATAATTCTGGACTCGCTGTATTTTCAAGGCTAGTTCAACCGATTGGTGGATCTGGAAGATGTTTCGTAAGGAACTTACATGTGTTACCTGGGTGTAATGCACTAATCCTGATGCTGCCCAGGATAATTCTGAGGATGAATAAATCAATAGATTAAGTGGGTTTAATTGATATATTTTTCTTCAATAATACAGTACAATGTGTTTCGGTACAAAACCTGGTATTTATTTCATGGATATATTTTTCCATAATAATAACATGTGTTTTGCAACAAAAAATTGTATTTTATACACCCCGGTCACAATGACCGTGCGCGAACCATCACGAAACTATTTTGACGCGACCCCTCCCGGGTTAAGCTAATGTAATGGTCGATCCGGCCTCTTCACAAACTGACAGCCAACTATGTAGAACTGTGTACGCTCTGCCTGAGGCAAGCAAGCTAGGCTTCATGTCATTATTGTATATATTGTAAAGTACTTCGGCATTGGTTAACCAATAAACAAACTACTTTTCAACGTCTTCAGTTCTTTGAATATTTAATAACTCAGACGCGAGGAGAATCCGTGAGGACCGAATCAAGTAGATTTTCACTGAAAATCTTGGCTAAAATATAAATTTGGTAAGTTGATCATTCATCACCTAGACAACCAGCCGGAGATCTACAAACTTATCTCGTGTACCTAATAAAATCTAATCGGCCAAAGCGATTTCAATGAAACTCGGTAAGTACATATTACTACATTGTCCGACCTCGACCGTGCCTTTTAAATTTTAATATGTTTCACCAATACAACATGGCGGCCCTGCGAAATATTTCACTGGCGTTCTGTATCTCACCAACAGTTACGGATATCACCCTGAAATTCTGTACGGTGATAAAGGGTGCCACTAGAAGTTCATCTATGTGACATTCATATGCCTGTTAAGTACAAAACGAACATAGCGGCCAAGCGAAGTTGAAACTTTTAATTAGATTTCTCTCGCGATTTAACCATCCAAGCTCAGTGAAACTTGGTACAACAAATGTTTATACACATTTTAATGCACGGACATCTAGTTTAGTTAATTTGGTTTCGTAATGTCAAGATGGAGGCTGTGGGAAATTTTAAAGTTAAGTTTTTAAAACTAAGTTTTTATTACTTTTGTCCTATTCATGCGATCGAAGTGAACGTTTGAATAATGAACCTACGCAACAATATTCATCTCACGGTATATAACTCTATGGCTTACACATATAATAATCCAGCATGGTGGCCATCCGAAATATTTAGACAGTTCTCAATATCTACGAATCTATTACAGAAATCAAACTAAACTTTTGTATGTTGACACAGGCTATTGACATACGTTCACCTATGGATCTTTCAATAACCTGGCGAGCACGAAACCAACATCGTGGCGACACGAAATTTATGTATTTAAATGGAATTTTCCCGCTACTCTTCATCCGAGTGCTGTGTAACTCGGCACGGTATATCTTGATACAAGCCTTAATATAATGACGTGCAATTTAAAGGCATTTTATGAGAAATTAAAAATGGTGGTTTTGCGATTTTAAAAAATCTCGTTTACCTTTCTCATGTCCTAAGGAAGACCAGTATAATATATGAAAATGGGCTGTTTAGCTCTTCGCGGAATTACTTGTTCAGTGTTGTGTTAGGAAACGAAATTTAAAGGATTTTCAGTGGGTCAACACGATTGTACCCAATTGTAATAGGTGTTATTCCCTAAACCTGAAAAAATTACATGCGATTAATGAATTCACTCGGATTATTAGTTTCGATCGTCAAGCGATCATCATCAGATCCAGTACACTCAGGTCTTTAAATCTATACCTGCGTGTATGTGGATGAATATATTAACAATACACCCAATATTTTAGTTAGATAAGTTTATTGTTAACTTGTGCAATTTGTCAGGATCTCCAATACCACCATTAACACCATAGCAGTAACAGCCCTTAAAGGATCCATTAGTATTTTGAGAAATCACTTATATTTGTGAATCATGTGAATTTTTAAGCCAAACATATATTTTAATTATTTATTTTTAGTTGCGGTTTGCCCACTCTTCAGTTTATTTCTAATTTATATGTGTGAGATACATTTCATAGTTCAGTATTTGGTTAACCTTCTAACTTTTCACTTTTCACCTTATATGAGGAGGTTTCTGGAAGAAAGACCCATACAGCAATATGGCGAATCGAGATATTTGCAATCAAAGATTTTTAGAATGTGTAACTTAATAAAAACGACATGTAATATATATGCAAGTCAACTTTTTAACAAATTTTGCATTTTGTAACAAGAAATATGTTATTTTCAAAATTAGAATTACCACAACCTTTAACATATAACAAGAATGGTGAACATGTGTAGGTTATGGGTCGTTTTTCCATAAATCGACAGTAAATGAGTTTTATAAGAGTTAGTAGTGCTGTAATATGTTTAATTACAGATGTAGCAATAATAATAATTAAGTATAATAATATAATAGAATACAATTAACATTATTATATTTTATTATTTGTTAGCCTACTTTCGATTTTTGCAAAAAATGAAAGTAGACTTATGAGATCAACACAGGGTGAAAAAAGTGTGTCTGTCTGTGTGTGTGTATGTGTGTGTGTGTGAGTCTGTGTGTGTGTACTCTAAATGTCTGTTTCCCCCCCTGTCAATTCGAACACGGTAAACGCGAATTGAACGAAATTTGGTACAAAGATAGCACTAGCAAAGGACACCTCAGTGTCATGTTTTATATCGCCGCCATCTTGACGGAAACGGAATGACGGCCACCCAAATGTTAAAAGCTTAAATCAAATTACGACCGTCCTAATAATTTGATCTCTACCAGATTTTGCAACAACATGCCTTCTTGTGGAAAGCATCTTATGACTGACTACAAGGTCATCAGCCCAATAGTTTTCAAATAGCGGCCATGTTTGTGTGCAAATCCATTCCCCATATCAATTCAAACATGGTGAAACCGAATTGAAGGACATTTTTTACAGAGGTAGCACTAGCAAAGGGCACCTCATATTCATGTTTAATATCCCTATAGCACGTTGTATTTCAACACACTAATACAACCAACATTCAATTATACTCCTTGAAAAGGACAAAGAGTTATAACAATACCCATGCATTTAGGAGAAAGTAGGCTATATGTTCTTTACTGAACATCTTGTTGCATCTGTCTTCTTCAAACTGGTGCTGCAGTAAATCTTTTTCCGTTTACTTTTTTCGGGTTCCATTTCCCTTCGTTTTATGTAAAAACAAACTTACATAAACTCATATCAACAGATCTAGTTCATAGCAAGGGCTCCAGACAACTGCACATCAGACACAATAAGTACTGCCATTCACTCAAATGGTGAAAGTACGAAACTAAACTTGGAGTGAATATAATATACAATATGGGGGCTCATTTAAAACGATTTCTCGAAAAATGATCCATAGTACTATGGGCCTATATTACAGAAACCTCCTCAGTTAAGCTTTGTATATTAGCAGCCTTGTAAGTCGAAGAAGTATATACAATTAAAATAGTACATTATGCAACGAACCTATAATGGCAATAATTAAGACACGAGTGTGTTTATAAAACGAACGATGCGAGTCTTATAATTTCCATACGAGTGTCTTAATTACTATTATAGGCGAGTTGCATACGACTGTTTATGTTCAACGATAATTTTAACTTTATTATATGTTCTAACATATATATTCATAAATATCTGTCGAGATTCTGTTGGTTGACTTCTTCTACTTGAGAATTGTGGGGGCTTAGCATTTACTCTCTTCCCAAGCTTTGCAACATTGTTTATCTTGAAGTAGGGCCAACAGATATCGCACAGGTAGTATGTGGGATTATTTTGTTATTTTGGTCAAATAACACAAAATAGGCTGTAACAAACGCTTACAATTAAAATATATCGTTTTATCAACTGGTTATTCTTCAAATTCGATGCGTATTGAATGTCAACGGAAGGCAAATCAATGGAGTCCCAAATAGAACAGTCACGAAATCTGTCGCAAAAGGTTTGCATACGAAATCCCTTTACTGAACAGAGAGCTGGGTTATAATTTCCGTGGATCAAATGTCATATGCTTGCTGCGTACATGACGTTTTTGCAATATTCCGCAGTTTGTTTATCTAAACATTACGGACGGTGCACACTTTCCATGTCGGTATAGGCTAGGGAAGAAAGATGGTGTGTCGCAAATTTCTGAACGTAGATTTCTAAATTTTTTGCATATTTCATAGTATTTTCTTGTAACCGTAAAGGTTCGTGCTGTTTTTGTCTTTGTGTTTGGGATTGTAACTACAATGGTATCTTTTGCATTGTCAACTTTCAAATCATGTAATTCATGTCCGACATGCTGTATTTTGAACGCATGTGTGAAGCTATCCTTACCTAATTGGTCAATGAATGAAAATCTTGAACTCTGATTGGTTGGAGAAACTGTATCATAATGAAAAGTGGTACTTTAATGACCCTCATTATAGTACAGTTTTCTGACATATATAAGGTACGTTCAAAAAGTAACGAGCCGGAGGCTGGAATGCGCAAACCGGTGACGACATCGGCTAATAGTGGCGTGTTTAACGAGGTGTGGTTCCGACCAAAGCGTGGAAGGTCACACGGCCCATCGCTAGAGGGCACGCGTGCACGTCACGGGACGATACAAAGCGAGCAGCAGCATGCATCAATCGTCCAACCAAGACCAAGAGAGTAGGCCATTTGACATGCTTCCTGGTGTGGTTGAAGACTGTGGGGAACCCATTGGGCACACACTTTGCGCAAGTGCAGTCGTTCCTTCATGATGGTGTGCACACTTCCGACGCTCAATCTGACCACGGCGACTATGGCGTTCACTGTCACTCGGCGGTCCTGGGTAATGAGTGCATCAACCAGCTGGACGATGTCATCGGTAATGCAGGGGGGTGCCCCAGAACGGGCATCATCGGCTAACGATACCCGTCCTTCCCTGAAGCGTTGTGCCACGCCTTGACCCTTGCGAGGGACATGCAGTGTTCGCCGTACGCTTGTGACATTCGGCGATGAATGTCCATTCCCCCTACTCCTTTCGCTGTCAGAAACCGAATAACACCTCTTTCCTCTCCGTTTGACGCCTCCATGTCACTGTTTGCAATGCGACTGGCAGCATTGGACGATTGATGCATGCTGCTGCTCGCTTTTTATCGTCATGTGACGTGCACGCGTACCCTCTAGCGACGGGCTGTAACCTTCCACGCTCTGGTCGGAACCACACCTCGTTACACACGCCACGATTAGCCGATGTCGTCACCAGTTTGCGCATTACAGCCTCCGGTTCGTTAATTTTTGAACGCACCTTATATATAAGATATATATAAGATTACATGAAGATTATTGTGTACGTGTGGTATTCAAACTTCAATCGCGTGATTTGGACACAAGAAGTAAAAACGAGATTTTAAAATTTCGCACAGCTCTCATCTTGTGGTTATGAAAACAATTGAAATAAATTAGATGCCAGTGGATTAACAATTGTATAAGCATTTAACGTGCAAAGTTTCACTGCACTCGGATGGTCAAATTGCGAGAAACGTCCATTTAAATATTTAAATATTTATACTTTGTGTCGCCGCCACGTTGGATTTGTGCTCACGAGGTTACTGAAAGACTTATATGTGAACTTATGTTCTTAGCCTCTATGAACATAAAAAATGCTTTAAAAGATTCGTAGATATTGAGAACCGTCAAAATATTTCGGATGCTCGCCATTTTGGATTGTTATATGTATAGACCATAGAGTTATGTACCATTAAAGGAAAATTATTGCGTAGCTTCATTATTCAAACTTTCACTTCGCTCGCTTGATTACGACACAAGAAGTAAAAACTTAATTTTAAAATTTCGCACAGCCGCCATCTTGAGGTTATGTAAACAATTGAAATAAATTAGATGCCACTGCATTACAATATGTAATTTCCATTACGTTTGTAAGGTTAAATTGCGTGAAAAATCTATTTAAATGTCTCATTTCGCTTGGCCACCACGTTGGTTTTATAGTTGCCAGGTTTTTGAATGTCAATTAGGTGAACTTCTGGTTGATCCCTTCATCACCATACAAAATTTCAGGGTGACATCGGTGGTAGTTTCGGAGATACTCAATGCTGGTGAAATAATTCGCACAGCCGCCATGTTGGATTGGTGCGACAGAATAAAATTTGAAGAGAACGGTCGGGGTCAGCCAGAATGGTGCTATGATCTTACCGCGTCTCATTGAAATCGCTTCAGCCGTTTAGATTTTATTACGGGAACACACACTCACCCAGACAGACACACGGACAAAGGTGATCTCATAAGCCAATTTTTTCATAAAATGAAAATAGGCTAAAAATGCCTCTTTTGGAATTGTAAAATTCAACATGCAGCCGAGACACTTAATCTACAACATAAAACATTGAGAAATCAACTGGAGTTTATGGAACGCAAAATCATGCGAAAAATTTTGGGACCAAGAATCAAAGATGGAATTCACCTTCCACACCCTAATGCTGACTTCTATTTGAAAATTACTAAAATCACGGACACAATCCGTATGAGAAGGTTCCAATTCATGGGGCATTTGGACAGAATGGACCCAACTAGGTTAACACATAAAATCTATAAGTTTTTGCAGAAAAAGGCAACAAGGTCCAATTGGTACAAACAGGCGGAAAAGGACTTGGCTGAATTAGATTTTCCCAATCTCAAGGAACGAGAGGAAATTAGGAAAATTACTCATACACGGGGTTTTTGAGGGAGAAGAGAGAAGACCTACCAGACACGTTTGGTCGCAGTAACGACGACTCGCTCAATCGTTGCGCATGAAGAGTTATTGGGCAAACGTCTAGGCTAATAAGTGTTGATTCCAAGTGGTCCTAGGAGACCCATTCGCGCAGAAGAAGAATTAAAAATGAAATGTTGGAAAACTGGCGTTTAGTCTAATAATTTGCACACTTCTCTACCTCAAACAACTATTTCTATTGATTTCTGAAATGAGAGTATTGTTTGGAAGTGAACTGCCCAATCCCCGGGTGCATTAAGGTATCTGCTATGATAAGATACAGAATCTAAAGTTGAGTTGTTCGATTCGTTATTGATTCATTTAGGAATTTGTGGCATCGTGGTCATGTAGTCCCATGTACTTGTGTGCGTCTGGAATCTGCCTGATAACCTGTGTCATTGTGGTGACTGGACTAGTCTGTGTATCTGTAATTCCAAAACTTTATGTTTGAACAGAATAATTTTTTCAATGACTAGTTACGAACATGTGCAACGTTATAATTAAAGGTCAGGTTACTAGTAAAAAAAATACCTTAATTGGTTCTACAAATATTGCATGAATTAACGAACCAAATGTGTAATTAAAATGAATGTTACGTTTATTTGTGTGTTTCTATAACAAAAAAAAATCATTTATCTTGATAAAATTGATAACATATTTTAGGTCTTCTTGTAGTCTGAATCAATTTTGGTAAATTATTTCACCTCATCTACGAACACTAGGAACGTAAGATTTGTTTGAATCTAATTTTAAAATAGTTTACTTAAAGTCCAAAAGTTGATAATAATAATAATTAATTCATCAATATATCTTAAGTTGGCCCTATATTATTTCCTGGCATTTAACGGGGTACACTCGTTATGTGAGGCTTTGTGTGAATTTCAGAGGTTTTCCACTTCTACCCCAAAACAAATACCGGGATGGGCACGGCCCACCCCTTCCCAATACCGGCTTGAATTAGAAATACACACACCAATCCAGTCAATCACAATAACACACGCTATCAGACTCACATGGAGCTACATGTCCACGATGCATCAAAGGCCCTAAAGGATTCAAAAACAATATAGCCTCCTGGCGTGGGAAGTTTATGCGCGATTATAGACTGTTTTGCCGTTCCATCTAATGCAAATCTGCGAGGAAGCTTGGAATTAAGATTTATCTCACAGATTGCAGAATACAAGCTCACTTTACTCGTAAATGTTGTGTATATAATTTAGTCTCATTTTATGTGGCATCGTAAACCTTTCTCGATGGTGCTGGTAGCAGTTAGGTTGCAGTTAGGTCGAGCGTAACTTAATTGTAAATTATATAAATGTTTGCAAAACGCACATCCTGGTCAGCCTAATAAAAGGTTCAAAAAGTAACGAGCCGGAGGCTGGAATGTGCAAACCGGTGACGACATCGGCTAATCGTGGCGTGTGTAAGGAGGTGTGGTTCCGACCAGAGCGTGGAAGGTCACAGCCCGTCGATAGAGGGCAAGCATGCACGTCACGTGACGATACAAAGCGAGCAGCAGCATGCATCAATCGTCCTACGCTGCCAGTCGCATTGCAAACAGTGACATGGAGGCGTCAACCGAAGAGCAAAGAGGTGTTCGGTTTCTCACAGAGGAAGGAGTAGAGGGAACGGACATTCATCGCCGAATGTCACAAGTGTACGGCGAACACTGCATGTCCTTGCAAGGTTCAAGGCGTGGCACAAGCGCTTCAGGGAAGGACGGGTGTCGTTAGCCGATGATGCCCGGTCTGGAGCACCCCCTGCATTACCGATGACAACGTCCAGCTGGTTGATGCACTCATTACCCAGGACCGCCGAGTGACAGTGAACGCCATAGCCACCGTGGTCGCTCCACGACAATGCACGACCTCATACGGCCAACACAGTCGCGGCACTCCTGCAGAAATTCAAATTGGAGGTTCTCGGCCACCCTCCATACAGTCCAGACCTCTCTCCCTGTGATTACGCCATGTTTGGTCCCATGAAAAGGGCTCGAAGAGGCCAACGATTCACCTGGGACACCGACGTCCAGCTGTACGTGCGGAACTGGTTCACATCGCAGCCCATGGTATTTTATGAGACAGCCATTCACCGCCTCGTGTCACAGTGGGACAAGTGCCTCAACAGCCAGGACCAATATTCCTAACCTACAGGTACTGGTTTCTGTAATTATGCCTCCGGCTCGTTACTTTTTGAACGCACCTTATATATAAATGAATGTTCGTTTGTTCGTCTTTTATGCGTTCGTAGACCATTCATACGATTGCGATCAAATTTTGGTGAGTTGTTGTAAACACTTCCGGGATGGTCATGTGCACGAGTAGATTCAACAAATGAGCGTTTCAACAAAGTCCCGTATGCGTTCATATACTATTCGTCTGATAGCGATGAAACTTGGGTGAGATGTTGTGTACAATTCAGGGGAGGTTTCTGGGTTAGTAAATCCACTTTAGAATAGGTATCGAACAAGTAGATTAAACAAATGAGCGACGACGCGCGAAGTGTTTCAACATAGTCCCGTATGCGTTCATATACCATTCATCCGATAGCGACTAAACTTGGGTGAGTTGATGTGTACACTCCAGGGAACGTTTTAGGCTTAGTTACTCCATTTTGGAATAGGTATCTCACAAGTAGATTCAACAAATGAGCGACCGCACGCGAATCGCTTAAACAAAGTCCCATATGCTTTCATATACCATTCATCCGATTGCTATGAAACTTTGGTTGAATTGTTGTGCACACTCCAGGAAAGATTTCTGACTTAGTAAATCCCTTTTACAATAGGTAGCGCACGAGTAGATTCAACAAATTAGTAAAGGCGCGCGTATCGTTTAAAAAAAATCAGTATGCGTTCATATACCATTCATGCGATTGCAATTAAATTCGGAGAAATGTTTTTTCCACTCCCGCAAAGATTTCTGATTTAGTAAATCCATTTTACAATTGGTAGCGCACGAGTAGATTCAATTAATGAGTGACAGCGCGTGAATCGTTTCAACGAAGTCCCGTATGGGTTGATATACCATTCATCCAATTATGATAAAACTTTGGTGAGTTGAGTACAGTCCTGCGAAAGAGTATGAATTAGTAAATCCGTTTTTCAATGGGTGGCGCACAAGTAGATTCAACGAATGAGTGACGGCGCGCGAATCGTTTAAAAAAAAACCCGTATGTGTTCATATGGCATTCATCCATTTGCGATGAAACTTTCATGAGTTGTTGTGTACAGGCCAGGGAAGGTTTTCGACTTAGTAAATCCATTTTACAATAGGTAGCGTACGAGTATATTCAACAAATGGGTGACGGCGCTGGAATCGTTTCAACAACGTCCCGTATGCGTTGATACACCATTCATTTCATTGCGATGAAACTTTGGTGAGTTGTTGAGCACGCTTCCATGATTCTTTTTGTGATAGTAAGTTAAATTTACAATAGTTTAGAGGTGGTTAACGGAAAAAGAAAAAATATTGGGAATCCAAAATCGCTTCAACAAACAAAGTTACAACGCCAACAATTTCTTTGATTGGTATTGCAACGCATGCCGGGTACAGCTAGTAGTACATAAATAAAAATCCAACCTGACGACCATCTGAAATATTTAGACGGTTCTCAATATCTACGAATCTATCACAACAATCAAACTGAAATTTTGTATGTTGATAGAGGCAATTAACATGAGTAGGATATATGCAAATAGGCTGTATAGTTCTTCACGGAACTACTTGTTTGTTATAAACTTGTTTTGTCAAATGGAAAGGAGTTTCCATTTTCTGTAGTTTTGCTTCTATAGATTTTTACTATTTATGAATTAATGCAACAAAATATTTGCAAGGTGGTGACATTATTTCAAACGTTTGACGTATTAATTATAATAAACTATTTATTACCGTTAGTCAATATTTAGTACATTAAAACAGTACTGGTTTCAGTCACATTGCGACCATCTTCAGCGTGGTATAGGATAAGTAACTGTATAGTAATATAGCCTACAATTAATATTCCTTTTGTCATAATAAATGATACTATAAATATCTTTGTTAAAAAAGCTCACAGAGTAAGATTTCAAAACCCAGATCTGTTACAAACATTTTCTTTATAAAGCATAATAATAATAATAATAATAATAATAATAATAATAATAATAATAATAATAATAATAATAATATCGTATGGCCTCGGGTGCCGGGTGCAAGATTTGTAATTTGACACCCAGAGGGTAGCTTGCATGTCGAATTTAGTTGTTCCTTGAATCACTATGAAAGTCAAGGAGGTTAGATATCTAAGCTCCTTGAACACCATAGCGCTTTCTAGTAGAGAAATGAGGAACTTTGTGTTGGCGCAAACTCCCGAGATTAATTTTGCCATTATGAACACGGCCTACTGAATTCAAATGGATTATTTGACATGCCAACATCGTATGACATGCGTGTCGAATTTTTGCCGCCTTTCAAAACAAAAATCACTTACCACGGCCAGGAGCGAACCTGCATTCTTGGGGTTAGTAGACCGACACGCTATCCACTCACCCACCATGGAAAGCTTATAAAGCATAAAAAAGTCTTGATAAAACAGCGCTGAATTGAAGACATGTGCATGTGAATATATATATGCTGAATAAGTTAGGTTATAAATGTGTATTTGCTAGGTAGAGAGCTATTGTAGAGAGCACCTTGGAAATAGGTGCGACGAAGTTATTATGAAATGGCAAGAAATACTGTCGCCTCCGTAGCGTAGCAGTCAGCACGATTAGCTGCAGCCCCGGAGGTCCTGGGTTCGATTCCCGGCTCTGCCACGAAATTTGAAAAGTGGTATGAGGACTGGAACGGGGTCTACTCAGCCTCGGGTGTTCCAAATGAGTAGAGGGGGTTCGAATCCCACCTCGGCCATCCTCGAAGTGGTTTTCCGTGGTTTCCCACTTCGTCTTCGGGCAAATGTCGGGATGGTACTGCCCCCGTAAATTGAATTATATTGAGACCACGGTGGCTGTATTGGCATATGTGAATAAAGTTATGGCTGTCATAGTTTTGACGTGTATATTCATGACGTAGGCACGGATAACGCAGACTTCATGCAAGTAGGCTGGATGATCTGAGATTCTTGGTGACGTCATGATTTTGTTCGAGAAGAATCTGAGATTTACGACGCAGTCGCAGGGAAACAAGGAATTGTGCTAAGGAAGAAGTTACGCTATTGGAGGAAAGACTCGAACCAATGAATGATAGCTTGGAGGGAGATGGAGATTACTGAAATTACCATATTTAATTACTTTTGGCAAGCAGAATTGTGGAAATCTATTTTCAGTTATGGCATTGATTTGAAATTTTGAAGAAATTAATTATGAGTTTTTGAAATTTGAAAATCCGTCAAGTATAGCCAAAGTTAGAACTTCTAGCAATGACGGAGGAACAAGCTATGGAAGGGATGGATACGCCCCTTAAGAAGTTGATAAAAGTGTAACGTTAATTAGTGCCCCATGTTGGTAGCGAAATGAAACGTTTTTGCTAGCCCACACTGTTGGGTGAGAAATGTAACTGTTTACCTTTGCCTAAGCTATGTTGTTTTAATGGGCGCCAAGACCTCAATGCAATGTTGAAATCTAAATTTGTATTTAACAACGTCTAGCTCTGGCAGAACACATTCAAGACTCTATTCACTCAGATCGTGGTATGATTTGATCATTAACCCAACAAACAATTGTATCAGGAGAAGGAATTGGTCTATATCTAATGCTACCTACTGAAAGCAAAGATTGCATTGTAAAAGAAATGAATTTATTATATAAAACAAGTATAGCAAAATTAATAATAATAATAACTATAAAATTTAAATTGGAGCGTTGTGATTTTAATATTACCGATAGAAAATTACGTGAAAACGGAGTCTGATAAATTGATTTTACTCTTATTTCCAAGCTATGAAGTTACTGAATTATGAAATATAAAACAAAGAAAAATGAGAGATTGCGTATTTCTGCGTCATTAGCGCTTACCCCTGGAAATTGCCAAAGCATTTCCCTCGTTCTTGATGATGCTGTGTGCTTCCCACAGTCTCCTGGACGTCGTCATCTCCGTCGAAATTTGATGATATTCTGGTAGATTAGATAATTCTATGGTCCGTACATCGGACCCAAACTCTCGTAAAACCGCACTGGTTACGTTTTACAAAAGTTCGTCGCTAACTCCACTGAACATCGGAGCGACACGCACTTGCGACCGTACACTGCAAGTTCTACACAGATTGTCCACGTCCCACGGAACATCGGAGCGACTCCCGCGTATATCCACACTCGGCAAGAACTATACAGGTTGTCCCTAACTCCACCGAACATCGGAGCGTCCCCCGCGTATAACCATACTCCGCAAGTATTTCACAGACTGTCCACGTTTCACGGCGCGTCGAACGATATATGCACACGCCGGCTCCCCACTCTTCAGTCCCAACTAGCTTACGTCGTCTCCCCTGATTGGCTGAGCACGCCGCTAGTTCCCCTCCTCTGCCTCATTACACTCGGCGCGCGAGAGTTCCGTTTCGACAATTCGCCTTTTCTAGACCTTGCGTAATACTTCTCGACAGGAATCAGCTTGCATTTGAATTCCCAGTGAGTCATGTCTCTCAAATACCCTAACTGACAAACTCCGTAAAATTCCGTAATCAGATAATTTTCTATAATATCGTCGTTCGTAATAATTTGCTTGATAGCGTTTTCTAAGACATAGAAAACCTATCTGTATGCTTATAATTTTTATAAAATGCTCCGAAAATATCTAAATAATAATTATAATAAATTAATAATAATAATAAATTAACATGAAAAATTCTCTTGGCTGAACAATTTGCCGCGTAAATAAATATAGAATGGCTTCCTACTGACTTATGCCAGTTGCATAAAACCCCTCGAAAAACACGTTACATATTCGCCTCGGATCATCGGATGATTTACCGTGACGACGGTTCATTATCCGATTATCCCAGACACGTTAATAATCCCCATCCAAAATACATATTACATAAATGAAATCACCCTAAATTACAGATATATACACTCATAATTTTTCTTCACGCACTTTGCGTCAAAGTTTGTTGTCACTATGGATTGCACTTTGCAACCAGTCCAATGTTTTACATATGGAATAGTGTTCCACGGATATTTCCGCCTCTCAAATTTCTCTATGTTGGAGAAATAGACATAATTAATGTGTGAGCACTATGTATTTATGATGTCATATCACACGCATTGAAGGTGTTCTGATATATTTATATCACCATAGAACTTCCTAATTTCACTGGAGGTCCCCTCCTTATGGTGACATTTAATTCCACTTATCACTGAGCACACGATCACACTATTGTGGCAGCGCCTCGTGACCATAATACTTAATCTCTCTTTAAAGTAGATTAAATTAATATTGACTTCTGAAAAAAAAATACAGTAAATGCGCATTACATATAACACCAAATATTTCTGTGCCGTAATCGCCCTGTCTTGTTAAGTTCCCGTAGACCATATTCTACTTCATACTAGTTCTCAACACAGACCATTTCTCCTCACACAAATAATACCATTATACAAATTATCTTAAATTACACACTTACAAATCTTACATGGCGAGGCCGTAAACAGAAATCACGTGTGCTGATATGTATGAGTTTCATGAAGGACTGTCTCGCATTCTGATGGCCCATCTTTTATCTCGTGGACGCCTTAAGCTAACAAGCCCTATACAAGCGCTCCCCCATCTCTTGGAGATAAATGGGAACCCATCAGCGCTGCCAAAATGGCCTTGGTGCATCGAGACAATTTAGTGCTCAACAGCATCCGACAATCCCGTCATATTTCCCTGTACCTTAAAAACTCTCATTTACTTACATACTACCCCCCTGTGTGACTTCTGATACGCCTGCCTGGAAGACCATCTCCTCCCACGCACCAAATACCACACTTACTCATTTAATAGGCTGGCTCGCCAGCTAAACACACTCACTTTATGACACATATTTTCGTAGACTATGTATATTATACGTTCCGTATAATCTGTTTCCCTCACTATTCTCCAGCACATATGCTGTTTTTCCAATACGTTTGGAAACTATAAATGTTACTGCGTCACCTGCTTCCAACCTTGCAAGTGGCTCCCTTTAAATGGACGTCAATGCTCTACTAGCATATTTCTCAGTGTCTGTAACGATGCCCTGTTGCTACTGTCCACACATGCACATATTAAAATACCGTCCTCTGCTTTAACCACAGGATAATCCCTACATAAATTAGTGTCCCTCGATAGCATGTCTGCAAGAATGTTATCTTTACCTTTAATATATTTTACTGTGAATTCGTATTCCTGCAGAGCAAGAATCCACCTACTAACTCTGTTAGAACTGAGTTTACAAGTCCTCATATACAGTAATGCATGGTGATCTGTGTGGATCTCAAATTTCCCCCCTACTAAATACATTCTAAATTTCCCTAAACTGAAAACAATACCTAAAAGCTCTAACTCAGTAATCGTGTATCTTTTCTCTGCTGCTGTCAGTCCTCGCGAGGCTAAAGATACAATGCACAGATTACCCTCATCATCTTTCTGACATAATACTCCAGCAATGCCTATATGTGAAGCATCTGTCATAACCACATATTCCTTATCTTTTAACGGATATTTCAGCACTACAGCTTTCTCAAAACCTTCCTTCAGCGCTCTAAAAGCCTGATCATGCTTGGACTCCCATCTCCACCGAGTCCCACTTTTAAGCAATTCCCTGAATGGTTCTACCAACCCTGAGTATTTAAGAACGAACCTCCTGAAAAAGTTGCAAATTCCCAGGTAAGTTTTTAACTGTTTAACATTCTGTGGCACCTCTGCGTTAAGTATCTTATTAACCCTACTTTCTTCTGGTGTTACACCTCTACTCGACACTCTATGACCTAAAAATGTCACTTCTGACTGACAGTATGACGACTTAGACAGCTTCAAAGTGAACCCTGCCTGATCTAACTTCTGAAAAACTATATCTAAATGACATAGATGCTCCTCAAAACTGCGTGAACTAATTACCATATCATCTATGTAAATGGTTACAAACTCTCCTGTGTCATCCCCTAATGCGATGTTTAAAGCCCTAATTAAAGCTGCTGAACTACTCTTTAACCCATAAGGTGTTCTACAAAATTGATAAAGGTTATATTTATGACTAAAAGCTGTAAATGGTCTATCTTCGTACATAAGTGGCACTTGCCAAAAACTGGAACTCAAATCTACACAAGTGAAATACTTCTTCCCCTCAAATGTTTGCATTAATTCTTCTATTGACATAGATTTCAGCTGATCTGAACTAATTCTACTGTTAACCAAACGAGCGTCTAAACAAATACGAACAGTGCCGTCGGTCTTGGGTACCGTTATCAAAGAATTAACATATGGACTGTTCGAGTGCTCAATAATCCCATCTTCAAGCATCTGGTTAATTTGTGCCTCAACTGCACTCTGATAAGCGAAAGGTACAGGATATCTATGTCCTGTGAATACTGACCCATCAATAACGTTCAATGAATGTGTATAGCAATTGGCCATACCAATGCGATCCTCAAAAACTCTCCTATTACACCATAACACATCATAGAGCCGAACACATTGTTCCACCTCTATATTTCCCTGAAATGCAGCCTCACGTAACGAGTCCTCTAGACTTCCGTTCGTAATCACACTGCCCACAAAACATGGAGAACCCCGCTCTACGGCTGGCGATATCTCATTTAAAGTACAAATCACACCTACAATACTACTCCTCTGAATATGGTCATTGAACGCTACTTCTACTTCAGAATCTCCCCATTTAAATTTCAAACTCCCTACATCATAACATAAGTTACCAGACACTCTACTTAGCCACTCTGAACCCAAGATAACACTGAATACTAAATTTGGAATTACAAGACAAATCTGCTTCTCTACATGATTATTAATTTTAATGTCTACTAAAACTTGCTTAGAAATT
Organism: Meconema thalassinum; assembly: GCA_946902985.2. Classification (NCBI taxonomy): domain Eukaryota; kingdom Metazoa; phylum Arthropoda; class Insecta; order Orthoptera; family Tettigoniidae; genus Meconema; species Meconema thalassinum. Next base: position 2,054,623,419 of record OX336388.2, on the reverse strand, counting down.
ACTTTAGACCTCTTCCCAACAGCTGTGATAACAAAAGTGCTTTTAATTGGCATCTCCTCAAAATTTACTCCAGTTCCTTTCATTTTATCATAAAATGCACTACTTATGCAACTCTTCATACAACCACTATCAATTAAAACATCTGTGTACGCCTCGGACACGTTAAATTTAACTATGGGGCTCTTACTAACCACTTCCTGAATAATACCTTCATCATTTAGTTCATGTAATAATTCATTTCTTACATTTAGGTCATAGGGTTCCTGTATAATTGTATGGACAGGGCATGCTACAGACTGAGATTCTGACCTTACTTCGCAGCCTGGTTCGCGTTTAAAGAACCGCTACAGCTGGCCGTAGTACTACTAACTACTGAACTGGTCTGGATGTTCTGGGCTGTGTTGTTATTGTTTGGCTGTATATTACTACCACTAGGCTGTCCTCTTCCTTGACCCCTATTCTGGTTGTAATTATTGTCATTATAATTTCTCCCTTGATTTTCCCTGAAATCATTGTTTCTCCCTTGATTTCCCCTGTAATCATTGTTCCTCCCTTGATTTCCCCTGAAATCATTGTTCCTCCCTTGATACTGACTACCATAGCCATTTCCTCTGTTCTGATTTAGCTGATTATTATTATTTCTATTTTGAGCGTTGGCCCCTTCGCCACCGTTCCCTTGAACTTCCTGATGCCTGGCTTCATTAGGTCTATTATTATTATTACCCTGGTTCCGATTGAAATTGTCCTCATAACCCCCTCTCCCTAGTGCATCAAATGTGCTTAACAGATTTTCTACTTGTGATATAGTCTTTACATTCTGGATACAAGCAGCCTCCTTGATCCTATAGGGAAAGTGCCTAAGTAGCAACCTCACCACATCACTTTCCTCCTTCAAGCCATCCAGATATTTACACACTAATACCTGCCCTAAAAAGTATTCGGTCATGGTGGAGCTTCCTTTAGGGTTATATTTACCACACACTACTCCCTCACGATGCTGCGACTGAATAACCTCATTCCAGAACTTTTCACAGAATTTCATTTTAAAATCATTAATATCAGTAAACTTGTCTCTGTAGACAGCAAACCAATTCCTCGTTTCCCCCACAAACACTTGTTCTAAAATTTCAACTACCTGGCACCACTCAATACTACCATTTTCCAACCTTTCCCCGAATTTATTTTCTATAGTGTTCATGAACTCCATTGGGCACCCCTGTCGATTGCTGAACTTACCCAGTTCTACCTCCCTGTGTGTGCTATTCACAAAAACTGGCCTATTCTGACTATTTTCTTGCCTGATCCTAGCTTTTAATTTTAATTCTAATTCTGCGATTTTCTCCTCAGCCTTCCTCTCAATACTGTTTACTGTTAATTTAATGTTTCCTTCTGATTCTTCTACTTTATCATATAGCTTTGCTTGTTTCTCCTCAATCTTGCTAATGCTCTCCCTATTACTCTCTCCTAGATCATTTACTTCTGCAACTATTTGTGAGTGAACTTTCTCAATTCTACCCCCCAGCTGTTCCTTAACCTCTTTAGTAGCTACCTGAATTTTGTCAATTTCTCCCCCCAATTGCTTTTTGACCTGCTGTGTTTCCAGTTGCACTAGTTCTTTTAAATTTTCAGCCTGTGTACTGATTCTAATTTCCAACTCCTCCTGTACTTTTCCTAATTTTCTGTCTACATCTGCAATAATCTCTTTAGCCTTTTCTTCCATCACCCCCCTGATCTCACCTCTAATCAGTTCAAATTTGTCACTCATTTCCTTACTGTTTTGTTCTAATCTGGCGTTTAAAGTTTCATTACTCTCTCTATTTTCCCTACTGTTTTGTTCTAATTTAGCATTTAAAGTTTCAGTACTCTCTCTATTTTCCTTACTGTTTTGTTCTAATCTGGCGTTTAAACTATCGCTCAATTCCCTATTACTCTCTTTATTTTCCCTACTGTTTTGTTCTAGTTTAGCGTTATTCTGTTCTAACTTTGCATTTAAAGCTTCTGTACTTTCTTTATTTTCCCTACTATTTTGTTCTAATTTAGCGTTATTCTGTTCTAACTTTGCATTTAAGGCATCACTACTAACTTTGTTCTGATACATAAACTCGAGAAGTAAAGTTTTTAATTCTGGTTGGCCGCCTACACTCCCTGTTTCAGTATCGGGATTTACCTCCGCTACCCCGGTACTACCATCACTCGACATACTGCTCGTATCATCACTCTCCCGTTGATGACCACTACGTAACCTCATCTGTCTTTCTTTCTCATCCCCCATAATGATATACACTGATACAGACAAATAACCCCCAAAATACAGGCACAGAAATATATACCCTTCTCCTTCCACAAATGTTATTAGGTTTTCATCCCCAAGTTGTCGGCGACAAATGAAACGTTAATTAGTTAGGCTGGGATGACAAGTGAAACGGTATTTACTTTGCTCCACGTTGAGCGTACAAATGAAACGTTAATTAGTGCCCCATGTTGGTAGCGAAATGAAACGTTTTTGCTAGCCCACACTGTTGGGTGAGAAATGTAACTGTTTACCTTTGCCTAAGCTATGTTGTTTTAATGGGCGCCAAGACCTCAATGCAATGTTGAAATCTAAATTTGTATTTAACAACGTCTAGCTCTGGCAGAACACATTCAAGACTCTATTCACTCAGATCGTGGTATGATTTGATCATTAACCCAACAAACAATTGTATCAGGAGAAGGAATTGGTCTATATCTAATGCTACCTACTGAAAGCAAAGATTGCATTGTAAAAGAAATGAATTTATTATATAAAACAAGTATAGCAAAATTAATAATAATAATAACTATAAAATTTAAATTGGAGCGTTGTGATTTTAATATTACCGATAGAAAATTACGTGAAAACGGAGTCTGATAAATTGATTTTACTCTTATTTCCAAGCTATGAAGTTACTGAATTATGAAATATAAAACAAAGAAAAATGAGAGATTGCGTATTTCTGCGTCATTAGCGCTTACCCCTGGAAATTGCCAAAGCATTTCCCTCGTTCTTGATGATGCTGTGTGCTTCCCACAGTCTCCTGGACGTCGTCATCTCCGTCGAAATTTGATGATATTCTGGTAGATTAGATAATTCTATGGTCCGTACATCGGACCCAAACTCTCGTAAAACCGCACTGGTTACGTTTTACAAAAGTTCGTCGCTAACTCCACTGAACATCGGAGCGACACGCACTTGCGACCGTACACTGCAAGTTCTACACAGATTGTCCACGTCCCACGGAACATCGGAGCGACTCCCGCGTATATCCACACTCGGCAAGAACTATACAGGTTGTCCCTAACTCCACCGAACATCGGAGCGTCGCCCGCGTATAACCATACTCCGCAAGTATTTCACAGACTGTCCACGTTTCACGGCGCGTCGAACGATATATGCACACGCCGGCTCCCCACTCTTCAGTCCCAACTAGCTTACGTCGTCTCCCCTGATTGGCTGAGCACGCCGCTCGTTCCCCTCCTCTGCCTCATTACACTCGGCGCGCGAGAGTTCCGTTTCGACAATTCGCCTTTTCTAGACCTTGCGTAATACTTCTCGACAGGAATCAGCTTGCATTTGAATTCCCAGTGAGTCATGTCTCTCAAATACCCTAACTGACAAACTCCGTAAAATTCCGTAATCAGATAATTTTCTATAATATCGTCGTTCGTAATAATTTGCTTGATAGCGTTTTCTAAGACATAGAAAACCTATCTGTATGCTTATAATTTTTATAAAATGCTCCGAAAATATCTAAATAATAATTATAATAAATTAATAATAATAATAAATTAACATGAAAAATTCTCTTGGCTGAACAATTTGCCGCGTAAATAAATATAGAATGGCTTCCTACTGACTTATGCCAGTTGCATAAAACCCCTCGAAAAACACGTTACAAAAGGTCTTGCACAGCAGAGGAAGCTCGCATGTTCTCATCAGCTCTCATGGCTCATTTTTCTGATTCTCACATTGTCAGACTTCGAGTTTATATTATTCAGTGAAGCAAGTCGTCATTAGCACGTGTGGTAGAGCCCACAGCATCGAACAAGCATTGAGCGTGCAGCAGTACAATTTTACGGTTACTGAAACTAGGCGAAGTTGGAGCGCACACATAAACGAGTCTACAAGATTATCTATCAAGAGTTAGCTACTGCATTTATGCTAATTCAATTGTGCATTACAATATTGAGGCGTGTAAGAAAGTTGAACATTTTCACTATTATACTTTGGAAGATATTCGCATTTTAAGACTGCAGACAAAAGTGATTTTCTCGACACCTGAGAAGCACTTTTATAATACCACATTCTACGCTACGGCTGACACAAGTATTGCAACCGTGATACTGAAGATTACATTTGGTGATACAACGCTACATTCTACATTGGAACTATATAATCTGGCAGTACTTTCGACTATTATTATAACGGAAGAGGAGATGGAAGACTAAAACTTTAATGCAATTGGGACATATATCAATGGAGTGAAATAGCAGCATGGAACTTCGTTAATCGTCATTCTACAAAAGCGAGCATGTAGTGAACATCCAACTACACTCATGCATCGTAATCCATCGCTGAATTACATCAGATGGCAGTGGAAATATCTTCATACTCCACAATTATGAACATTTCTGCGGAAATAATTGCAATAAACTTCATGGCGAATTTCTACCAGAACTTCAGGGAACTATCAAGAGAGGCCAGGGTGGACCCGGCTCACAAATAAGAGTTTTGCCAGAAGGATGTCTGTCGTCTACACGGAGCAGTGCAATTTCCGGAGGAGGAAGCAGTTCTATTCTCCGAGGGCGCAGGTTCCAGGTTCGAGGTCGGAGCACATCTTTACGGTGGTGAAATGGAACCAACAGCAGTCTTCTTTGGAAAATTTCCTCTAGAACTTCAATCAACAGATAAGGTAGTCGTGAACGTTTCTTGTTTTATTTGAGTCATTTAGCGATATCTGAGCAACCATTTTTCCCATATTTTCTGTCCCATATATTTTGCCCCATATTCTTGCTTGATATCTCTGTACACTTTGATGATTTATGCCTTTTTCTACGATTTATTGAGACATTGTTATGTCATTGGCATATTTAAATAATTTTGGATCAGTTGAGACTGATATTATTTATATTCTTTCAGTAATTTGCATATTTTTGTAGTCACGATTTGACTGTAAAGTTAACGATTTTCTATGGCAAATTTGAATTCAGACAGCGTGTCATTTTATTAAAGTAATTCTATTCAGTAAATTACTTTGACCAATTTTCTGTCATCCTCAAGAAAGAAGAATGATTAAAAGATTTTGGAGCGTTAAAATCTTTTACTTTATCGACGATCTTGGAAATACTAGTCGTTTTATGAACATGATTGCAACATAGACATTTATCGTCAGTTCTGAAATACCATTGCATTATAGACAATTTTATGAAATATGAACTTTGATTAGGATTTATTGAGTACTCTATAGTAATGAACATTTGATAGGAGTTTTTCTCAGTTCTAGATTGGAACAATAATGTTTGAATTCCACAGTCTAATTGTATTCTATTCGATTATTTATGCAGTTTAGATGAACTTTGATTGAAGATAGTATTTTTATACTGCGATACTTTGATGATATTAATCTCAATTTTGATAGACCAGGGAGGCGTGTCTAATCGTATTTGCTATTAAATGTATTTGTGATTGGCAAATTTTTACTTCATATCGATTCATGAATGAAACCCACGAAGGTTAAATATAATAACAGTTTTTGATACAATTGATGAATATAAGAATTTTTAAAGAGGAACTATGGATGTATAATCGTTAGTTCAGTGGACGTGTAAAAGTCGCTGATGAATAATGCCCTGTAATAAGTGAAGGAGGTTCCCACAGTAATATTGATGATGTTGATGAATTTGTAAGTGGAGGTTTTTTGTATGTATTGTGGAAGATTTTGATGCCATATATAATGAGATATATGATGAATTATGGGCCAATTTGGTGCAATTTTGTGCGTTTTGAGCGAGGTATTTTTTCGCTGAGTGTATTGTTCAGGTCCTTTGAAAATTAATCATGTGAAGTTACTGTTAAAATTAACTAGAGTGTTTAAATAATTTGAGATAACGATTTTGAATGGAGGTTACCGTCACAAATAATAATAATTATTAAATCTTATTAAACCTGAATCTAAAATTTAAATATAACTAACCTTCATTGGTCGATTATATCACCACGATTTAAGTAATTATCAACCGGATAAACGTGTGGTTTAATGTATTTCTAATATAAATAATATAAATAATATAAATAATGTAAATAACTATGTAAATATCTTTAATAATAATTTGAAACGAACGGGATTAATAGAGGCGTGTATAAATTTTTCAATTGTCGTTTGACAATGTTATAAACAATTTAAAATGTTATAAATAATTAATGATCATTTTGTTATAAACATTAAACGTTTTTGTTATTATACTCTAAACAACGCTAGTTCAACAATTGGATTATACAATTAAACAAGATTTGGGATTATTAGAGTAATCCATTGATGTTTCAACGGAGCATTTAAAAGATTTGCGTGATAATATTTGAGTTGAAACGTGAACATTTAAAGTGTTTTGAAAAGGAGCTAGGCTCTGAGGTAACTAGCATATGCTAACATTGGATGGACAGGTGGGTCCATTTGACGATGCAAGCATGCGACACGGTGCAGGGTGTATCGCAGGTGGCCAGATAACTGTATGATAGAGGCCAAGGTCATCTATATAGCAGCCTTGCGGTTATAAATAAAATGTGAAGTTCATGAACAAGGAAACAAATGATATATGTCTCGTCCCAACTCCCTTATCCATTCCAAAGTGCATTGTTATTATTATTACGTTCTTTGAGCTAGAGAAAGCTGAAATTTTGTATGTAAAGTCTACAAGTCCTACAGGAGGACATGGTTACATGGACAATGGCTTCTGATTGCCACGTATATTTTGTTGTTAAATTTTGTTAAATTAATTTATTTATGTGAAATAAATTATTGTACAGTTTAAATTTTCTTGTCTCCGTTTTGGTTCATTTTAAATATCGTGGTGGAGGTTATTGTGAGGGCATACTATTAAGAGGTCCAGTTGAAAACCCAGACCCGAGATTAATTTGAAAAAGTAAGTAAAAGGTAAGTATGAACCCCCGTATATTTTGGTGTGTTCCACAATAATTTTTTGTTAACTACTGTGCTCTAATCTCGGTAGTATCTGTCAGTGCCATTTTCATTGATGTAGCTGTGCCGGTGTGATTGATTTTTGGCAATCCGATTGAGGGGGCGGATTTCTGACAGCCTACTATCCGGATTATCGGGGACAGTACCTTCTTCAAGGCCACGGCCGCCTCCTTCCCTCTTCCTTGCCTATCCATCCTGACCATCCATTACCTTCCCTCATGAGGGCCCCTGTTCGCTTTGCAGGTGAGGCCGCCTGGGCGAGGTGCCAATCACACCTCACCAGTTGTATCCACTCCAATTAGATGTTCCCAGCTCTAGGACACTGCCCGTAGAGGCGGTAGTGGTAAGTTCCCTCGCTGAGTCCGTGGGTTGCACCAACCTGGAGGGTAAACGACTAAGAAGAAGAAGAGAAGAATGAAATACTACATAACCAATACATTTCAATGTACTAAATATTGACTTAAGGTAATAAATAGTTTATTATGTTTAATTAATGGTCTCAATTACATTTTCTTTGGCACTAAAATAGTGGCCTTGCTAATGCAGAATGTGACACGTTTCATTGTGGTTATTCTAGTTTTTATGTGAATAAAGAGCCAAGGAATTTGAAGTATTTTATTGCTGATGGTCCAATCTTGAACTATTCAAAAATTCGTGGACAATGGATTGAAATCATTTGATTTAGACGATACATTCCAATGTAAATGAAAAACGAGGAAACGGACCGACCTCAGGTATCCCTAAGAATCTCCAATTTTGAAAACTTCCTGACGCAATATCTTATGGGAAAAGTTGTAAGTCCACATAGGAGGAATCATCACTAAGTACGGCAATAAAAATAAAATAAAACGATTTTGAATAAAAATGTGACTGATCAATTTTTTTAGATTTCAAATTATAAAATTACAAAGTATTGTTACGTGCAACTCCCCCCCCCCCCCTAGTGGCACTTTTGTTAACTGGATTACGGTGGGTTGAAGCACAACACAGATTGTTTCTTTAAAGAAATAATTAACTTTATTGCAGCCAGAAAATTACACTACTCGTCAGCAAATACAAGCAATTGGAACCTTACTCCAGTTTCCTCAAGTCTATTCCTTGAGCGCTCTTGGCCCTTTCACTTATCAACAGACCATATAAGTTAATCCGTCCTAATGAGTACGGTGGCCTTGACAGAAACTACCTGCTCCTCTCCCTTATGTACACCGACTACAGTTACTTACGATCACTTGCTGCAGGCTGTTCACAAGCTGGGAGAAACAATGTCACTGGATTTCGTAACTCGCACGGCACTTCGTCACCACACTTCTGTCGCTCAGGAAGACACGCACTAGCTCAGAAACACACACCCACAGAAAAGCTCGGCCCCTTACTGTTGAAGCCGCTTATATAGCAGGCTGGTGACTCAATTCTAGAATCGTCCAGGACACACGGCTTCTCGACATTTCCTTCACTGGCGGGGTCACGAATATTCTGGACCATCCCTTTCACTTCGCTGCCCGTTGCGTAACGCGCACGTAATATAATGAGGCAGAGCACACACAGCCCGGGGGAGCTGTGACTCATGCGGCGAGCGACAACACAAACTCACAGCCGTAACAGTATAATAGTTTAATAATTAAATTTACACGTAAGTTACATGATTCGTTATATCAATGATAACTTCTTCAGCGTTAAAAAAATCTTAGAAACTATCTTAATAAAAACCCAAAAGAAATGGATATCCTTACAAAACGTCATTGCTTTAAATAAATGTCACAAAAAGGAATGAATAAATAATTATAGGATGTCTGAAATACCGTAAATGAAACGATAACATTACACATGAGATATGAGTCATTCCAATAAAATTTCCACATGGGAAAGTTTGCTTCAGGACATAGACTTGCTGAAAAACATTTGTCGTTATGCATATATGTATTAATCTGAAGGTTGAACAACGTAACAATTTTTTGAAATGGAAGAAACAACTGACCTTGACTCTGTTTGTTGGTAATCTCCGTCCAATAATTCGCACACCTCTGTAAACATGAACATGTAAAGGACGTAACCATACAATTTTTCGCGTTCTGGTTGGCCGCTGAATCCTGCCAAGTGCTGGATGATATGGGAGATATTGGAATTGATTGGGCGGGAATACAATGTGTGCCACATTTGGCAGCATGCATGGCTGCTTCTAGCTACACGACTCTATTTACGTGTTAAATTTATGGCTGACGCAGTGATAGCTGTTTCACGGGAGGAATGTGTTCACAATGCGAAAACCAACAGACAAGGACAGAGACGAGTCGTGTACAGGGCAGGACTAGCTGGAATGTAGGCAGCAGTGGCAGTGGGTCACATGTACACACCTAAGTACTTGCAAGGAATTTGAGTAAATTTCTCTATGAGTAAGATTATTAAGGAAATGTAAAGTTTTGAAGCCTGTTTTTCAGTGTTGCCTAAGCTAACTGTCAGTTGTAACTGAGGAGAGCATTCGTTGGCCCCTGCGCGTGAGTTAAGTTACTCGAATCGCTAGATAGGATTCCAGCAGAGTATAGCTTAACAATTGTTCGTGACTAGCATGCTAAGCTAGGTCCTCTCGGGTTCTCCACGTGTCTGAGTTATATCTATTTCAAATGAAGCGAAGAGTTCAATTGATTTATTTATTGGTCGACTAATAAGTAATACATTTTAAGTTTTGAAGTTATTAACAAGTGTTGAGGCATGAAGCCCGACTGCCAACCAGTTCAGTTGGTTAGTCTTAAGACTACTAAGTTACAAGAGACTGGAGCTCTAAAGAGTCCAGGGTTTTATTAGAATTAAAGAAGTCACATGTCAATCCCTATGGGTGGGATACAGTACAATCTTACTGGCTAGTTACCTGGGTAGAGGGGGACACATGTGGAAGGGACTGCTGGTGGTCGGGAGTAGGGAACATACGTCACGGAAATATCTGGCTGGACTCTGTCAGGCACGAGGCTGTGCCTCATCTGAACCCTGAGTTCTTATTGTAATTATACTAAGAAATTATTCATAGCTTGCCAGGCGCGAGGTTATGTGTCATTTGGACTTCGAGTTGTTATTGAATTATACACAGCTCAACTCACAAGTATTGAGAAATTAACATATATACTGTCTGCTGAAACTTGGCTGACACTCATGCAGTAATGATGATAATAATAATGTAGCTTTTAGAAGCTGAATCCATTAATATTGGTAGTCGAGGGTTCTATTCCCGACGAGGAATATAACTCGTGTGCTACTAACAAACGGAGGAACAAGATACTAGTTACACGTCACCTCCTTCAAAAGTAAAATGTGACCCATATTCGGACGTACAAAAAATAAAGCGTAAAACAATATAGTACGCCCCCTGTATTATTATGTTGGGACAATTTTAGAATTACGCGTTTCGACCTTCAAGAGGACATCATCAGCTCCTGATCACTGAGATGAGGTTTAAATGTATATAACCTAGAATGTTATCTAATTACATGAATGTTGTAGTGCGTACAATTGGTGTTAATATCTTGATTTGAAGTTTGAATCTCGTCATGTCAGGTTAGTTAGTTTTATTTATACGGGTTCGTGAATTACGTATGGATATTATGCACGTGTATTCAAATTGGAACAGCACAATATAATACGTAAAATTTGAGCATGTAATTCAATTCTACTGTGTAATATGGTTACTTATCATAGCGGAGCTACTACTGCAACAAAATAAGTGTAGGCTACATATTATAAATACTAATCACCCATACTTTTAGACATAAGGCACATCCACAATGTGCAGTAAGCAGTCAGTAGTATGTTGTTGGCAGTCAGCAATCGTGGTCGTCCCCGTGTATATTATAAGCATCATACACAACATGCAATTGCAGTCAGTAGCTGGCAGTTGGCAGTCGGTAGCCGGTAGTAGGCGGTCGATAATTCCATCTTCGACTGCCAACTACCCGACTGCAGCAATATAATAGTCAATCAGAGCAGATCAGATACTAGCGTCACGTTGTTGTTCTGTGTCGTGTGCAAAGAGGATGTAAGTGAAATACCTTCGCAACCCGTACCTATTTAATCTTAAATACTCGGTACCAGCAACTAATAGACTAACAAAATAATCCGTACATTTCCAAATCATCCATATTGCAAGTTTTGAGGTTATCGACAACGATTCTGTGCACAAGGATTAATAGAATGTCATTGTATATTTTACTCCTAGCAGTCGTTAGGACTGCGCATTGTGAATGGCTAGGTTGTCAACTACCAATTTCTGACTGCAGCTATCGACTGCCAACTACCAATTACCGACTGCCGACTGCTCATTGTGGATGGGCCAATAGATTTAATAGCCTAAGTGTAATGGATCTGATGATCGAAACTGTGTAGGCCTATTTATTGTAAATTCTTTTCAGGATTAGGGTACCACCCATTACCTAAATTGGGTACAATCATGTTGACCGACAGCAAAACATTAAATTTTGATTTACAATTGTGTCAGTATAGCTGCTGCAAAGTTGTATGTAACTGGTTGAATGGTCAACCTTTGCGTAAATCTGTGATATATTTTAGAAAAGGTACTTCCCTCTATCTCTTGCCGACAAGTTGACAAGAGGTTGTCAGACGGATAATGCTAATATCACGTAACATAGCGTGACAAAGTTATCCGACGTCAGCGTTCTGAAGCTTGCCCTACTTGTCTAAACTGGTCTTCAACTACTTTACTTAAGAGTAGATTGTGAAGATTTTATCGTGTGATCTCTTATTTTAAATTGCCATCACGGTGGAATTAGATTTCGAATAGGTATCTACGTCACGATACTTGTATCCGGCTGTTCAGAACTTAGAGCACCACTCGTTAACGAATAAGTCAAATTAATAATAATAATAATAACAACATAATATCCACCCAGAAGCTCTACATGCATCAGAAACCATAACTTTAGGAGGCCATTCAAATATTGTAGGCATTGAAAAGTCAGAACGCAAAATTCTTAGAAAAATATTCGGCCCTACACAAGAAAATGTATTTCGATCAAGAAACGAACTTCAGATATTAATAGTCTCGCAGACAGTTGCACAAACACTATGCGCAGGAGACGGTTGCAATTTTTTGGCCACATATTATGGATGGAAAGCAATAAGCAAACAAAGAGATTATTTAGGCCTAATATAATTAACACAAACAATTTGAGGGTAAATTGGCTGGAGGAAACAAGGGGAGGGGACCTGAATGAGATAAACATCGGAGAGAACATGATGAAACACCCAGAAATCTTCAGAACCTATGTAAATAAGCACACATTTAGGGTGAAATCTAGCACATAACGTATAATGCAACAAGCCTATAATTGCAATAATTAAGACACGAGTATGTTTATAAAATGAGCGAAGTGAGTGTCTTAATTACCATTATAGGCGAGTTGCATACGACTGTTTATGCACGACGATAATTATAACTCTCTTTTATGTTCGAACATAAGAGCACATGGGACGCAGCGAATACCTTGTATTCGACCACTGCCTCCTCCAATACCCCAATATGGCACCAGCCACGCAGTGAAATTTAAAATAGGTGGCAGTGGAAGTCAGTGCAGGTGCGATGCTCTCCTATCAAACAGCTGTATTGTAATGAAAATCTTGAGCTCTGATTGGTGGAGAGCCTGTATAATAATGAAACTTGTACTATAGTGAGCCTCTTTATAGTACAGTTTTCTGGCTTATAATATTTATATTTCGATATGGTCGAACATTAAAAAAAAAAATACGAGCCTTACAGTAGTCGCGTATGATGTGTAACATCTGACATTGAAGAAACCTCACGTGAAATTGTTGATGCACCGGTATTTTATAGTAGTATTATTGGCACAAATATTGTAAAAGGGAGTGTTTTACAGATATTGTAGTTTATAATACGGAACTCATTTTATTAGATGATTTGTAGCTTCCATTGGCACTAGCCTAAATAAAAAATACGATATGGATCAACTAGATTAATAGACGCGACACCGCTCATAACCTTAAATTCCTTATAAATAGGTCCTCTTGATTCACAGACCAACACATAATTCCATATGGATTCTGTTAAAATGAGTCATATTGATATGATAAATATCGTTTAAAATGATAATCTGGTAGCAAAAATATCTACCCCTCCCTGGATTCGAAACCAAGATCTCTAGATTCACATACGCAATAACCCCACGGCTATTTCGACTACTCAAATATTGTGCACAAGATGGTGACTTATTTCCACGTTCCAATAATACTGCATTACGGAATTAAGTTTCATTTATATTTTGCTTGTCTCGATAATGTTCCTGAGTGACATTGAGTTTAAAATGCCTTATGCCAATGCAATGCCGACTACTTACAGTGTTTGATATTAAGGCATTTTACCATTTAAATGCTGATACGAAGACTTCGAACATGTACCATGTCATTGTTTAAATCACTTGACACCAGAGTTCACATGAGTGTTTGCCGTTCAGTATGTCATATACATTCCACATAGCCGAGAGTGCGTCATGGTATCAATTTTCGACACCATGCGCTGATTGTTTCTCTTACCAGTGCCAGCTGGATCGATCGATCGAGTTGGCAGTGCGTCTTATACTTCCGTTCGATCCACCACTGCCAGCTAGGGCACACTTCCATTCGATCGATCGAGCGGGCAGTGCATAATTCCGTTGTCCACCGCTGCCAGCTAGTACACTTCCGTTTGATCGATCGAGCGGGCAGTGCATACTTCCGTTGTCCAACACTGCCAGGTGGTACACTTCCGTTTGATCGATCGAGCGGGCAGTGCATACTTCCGTTCGATCCACCACTGCCAGGTCGATCGTTCCGATCCACTTCCGTCCCCAATTTTCAAAATCCCTCCCACAAAACTATCCAGCAATCGAGCGGAAAGATGTTACACATCAATAACAATGTAACAGTTTGCACCGCTTGGGCTTTTACGTTATACAAAATAGCAGAGGCATGAGGAATACAGCGGAAGCGAAAACAACAACTTAAACAGGATCGCTAAGGAGCGGGGAAAGGATGTCTCTTTCGATGCGTGCTGGGCCCAAGATTCCGGATCGAAAGAAAGATACTTTCCAAAAAAGGAAACGAATGAATTGTATAAAACAAATCAAAAGCGGAATTAAATTTATCTAATTGATCGAAGAACCCAGAAGCGTGTAGGTCGTGACTGCGTTACAATACGAAGCCAAGACCGACGAAATCGAACGAGAGATGAGGGAACTTAAAATTATAAATGAAAAAGGATGAAACCAAAGTGAACTACTTACTAATGTATTTAAAGCAAACTAAAACAGGTGCGCATAAAAGTAAGGATTAAATCTAAACACAAAATGAAAGGTAAACTTGAAGAGGTTTTAAAATCACTTAATAACAAACAAAATTAAATTAAAATTAAAGATGGTACCTAACAAAGGGGTACACAAAAACAATATCAAGAGAAAAGTGTATAAATGAACTTAAGCACAAACAAAGATGAAACAAGATTAATTAAAATGTACTTACAATCAATGTGCAACTAAACCGTAAGCGCGACTCGATAACCAAAATTTAAAATAAAAAAAAACAAAAGATAGAGAGTATGGACGAGTCGAATAAGAGAACACCTCTACTTACGAGGATGACCTGGACTAGAATGCCCTGCGCCAAAAACAGAACTAAAACGCTCATGATGTTGTGAAATCATGGGGTAGGGGGTGAAAGTGGTGGGGATGGGAGGAGTGCGTATGTAGGAAACGGGGGTGGGGGATGACACGGAGTTACGTAATATAACGAAGCCAGAAGAAGCAACACAAAATTAACACATAAAAATAAAGGAAATGAAAATTACATTAAATTACGTGACATTACCGGGACAGGAAATAAAAAAAATCAATCAGCTAAGAAATATGCTTCGTAGGAAGATGTAGGCTTACACAGAGGTAGAAATGCCGAATCACAACGACATACGATGAAACAAAGAAAGTAATGCGGGGCATGGACAGTAATTAGCACGATGACCATCGCTCACATACATTTCAATAAAACAGAGGGAGGATCTGACTGAAGACGTGAGACTCAGCTCCGTAACTTCGCCGATTCCATCCATAAAAACAAGGCTCTGATGCGACAATCCACCGGAGGTCGTCATAAAAGAACGCCGAACCAGGCGGTGACGCAATACAGAGCATAATTAAGCCTCGTAGAAAAATAGCATATATTTCAGACCTGAGAGATTTGAGTAAAAATAAAACCGATTACATGAAAGGTAGGGATGACAAATAAACACAGAGGCTTCGCTAAACTAACGTAAACAAAGGCGAAGGGACTTGGGTTCATGGATCGAATTCACATCATCATAAGAAAGGGAAATTGTAAGTGAATCAAAGGAGACACAAAAATAAAATAAAAAATGGATAAACTGAAATTCAAAAATGATAGCATGCCCGATAAGTCAAGTGATCGAATCGTACTTACGCTTAGTTGCTTTCTGGGTGCGGGCAAAGGCCTGACACGTGCACACACGTCCGTCTATCTGACGGCTCAAATTGGAAGGGGAGCAACCTTCTCTAAAGGAAAGTAGTAACGCGCCCGAGAAAAATAAGTCGTAGAAACATCCCCTCTCCAGAACATAAAGGGGGCCAATGGGAGAAGCAAAGCTTAGCAACAAGTTATGCTTCAACCAATGGTAAAACTGTGTCAGTAGGGGTGAAAAGTTTCACCATCTGACGAAACATTTACGCAGAATTACAAAGTTTGAACGCAGTAGGTAAGACAGAGAAACGTATGTCACAATAATGCGACATGAAGGAAATGGTGATAATAATAATAATAATAATAATAATAATAATAATAATAATAATAATAATAATATGACAAAAAAAATAATGAACCTGATAAAAACGGTTCAAGTTTAAGAGATGTAGAAGTGACTCACGGAATGATCAACAGGTTGAAGTATTTATCTTGGCGAATGGATAGAACCTAAAATTGAAATGGTCTATCACTTGTCAAAATGACTATAACAAAAATCTATATCCTTGAATGCAAAAATCAAACATTATTACACTGACATCCGGCCAGAAGTTTTGTATGCAGCGTAAGTCTCGCCATGAACAAGAAGGGGATACTGGAGACATTGGAAACCAAGGAAAGGACGGTTATAAGGAAAATCTCAGATCCAATCAAAGAGACTAGTGAGTTTAGAAGAGAGGATATGGAAAGATTGAACATCTCTGAAGACCAACTGTTAGACAGAAATAGATTTAGGAACATACTGAGTAATTTGGAAGGGATTCAAGCCGCAAGAAGACCTAAGAAGACCGGAAGAGTCTGGACGAACGAACAGCGTTAACAGGCCATCGAACGCATGAAGGAGTATTGGGTGCAGAGAAAACTTCGCACCAAGAAAAAGAAATGAAGTTGTAGCGTGATCCTAAGTGGTCCATTCGAGTGTAAAAAAGAAATAATAATAATAATAATAATAATAATATCGTATGGCCTCGGGTGACGGGTGCAAGCTTTGTTAATTGGCGCCCAAAGGGCAGCTTGTATGTCGAATTTTGTTGTTTCTTGGAGCGCTATGAAAGTCAAGGAGGTTAGATTATTTTTTTTTATCGTGTAGCCTCCTGAGAGGCCGAGTGCAGGTCTTTCTAGTTGACGCCCGTGGGCGACCTGCGCGTCGGGATGAGAGATGGAATGGATGAAGATGAATGAAACTGGGCAAGGATGTGGAAGGAAGCGGCCGTGGCCTGTCAGAAGGTACTGTCCCAGCATTTGCCTGGTGTTGAAAATGGGAAACCACGGAAAACCATTTCAAGGACAGCCGACGGTGGGGCTCGAACCCACGCGTCTACCGAGTCAGCAGAGAGCTTGGCCCCATTACCTAACGCTGTGCTTTAGCCCGCGTAGCCACTACTGTCGGTAAAGAGGTTAGATATTCAAGCTCTTTGACACTATGGCGCTTTCTAGTAGAGAATGGAGGAACGTTTTGTGATGGCGGAAAATCCCGAGATTAATTTTGCCATTATGAACACGGCCTACTGAATTCAAATGGGTTCTTTAAAATGCCAACAACGTATAACATGCGTTTCATGATTTTTGTCGCCATTCAAAAATCACTTACCTTGGCCAGGAGCGAACCTTCAAGCTTGGGGTTGGTAGCCCGACACGATAACCACTCACCCACCATAGCCAGCTTTTCAGAGTGTTGTATAGGCTTATATCTGCTAATGAAAATGCTTCCAGTCGACTGACCGGGTCCGGGAATGGAATGAATGAAGCCCCAATCTAGCGGCGAGGATATGAACTGTGCCGGCTGCCGAAGCCTGTCGCACTCCTCTGTGGCAATGATTAAACGAATGACAGAGGAAATTAAATAATAGGGGAGGATGTTTCTGTAATGAAATTGTGACAGGGAAAACCGGAGTACCCGGAGAAAAACCTGTCTGCCTCCGCTTTGTCCAGCACAAATCTCACATGGAGTGACCGGGATTTGAACCACGGACCCAGCGGTGAGAGGCCGGCGTGCTGCCGCCTAAGCCACGGAGGCTCCTTTATATCTGCTAATACTATGCATAAATACCATTATATAATCTGTTTAATATTTCATTGAATAATTCTTTGCATATTGATCTTTCCTTTCATCGGGGTAGACGACCTTGCTGTTCCACTCATGTGGAGAAAATTACTGACGTGATGCGGAAATGACGTATTACGTTTTATGGTTACGTGACATGAACTACGTCAACACGATTAACCAACCGCATTTTTTTAGACCTTTCTCTCAGAGAAAGAGACAAAGGGAGCCTGGTTCAGTGAGATACAGAAATATCTGCACGAGATTGGGATCTCCTGTGAAGATATCCAGGAGCGTGACCAGCTTAAGAGTAAACTCATTAATCATCAGAGTTTCCAACCAATGCCGAGGATGAAACCTGGAAAGGTATGGACGAATTATAGAATGGAACAACAATCTCTACAAATGAAGGGATACTGGACAAAAATTACAGCTAAAACAGTTGATATGACGTGCTCCTTAGTTGGACGAAACCAAATAAGATGAAGAATTTTATCATCTGGGCTTTCAGGATGGAGCTGCGTCATATATCGGTGATTGTTTCCCGACGTTTTGCCGACAATGTGACCACGGTGATGCATCCAATAAACAAGCTGACGCAAGTGGTGGGTAAATCAACCGAGATAAATCAGCCAAACCAGGACGAAGGAGTTTAAAAAGTTCCTTGCTCCTGTGGACAGGTTTACATAGGCCAAACAAAAAGGGCGTTTCGATTAAGATTTCAGAGCACAATCGAGACACGAAACAGATAAACTACAGATCTGCAAGAGCTGAACATGCTGACGTCACGTGACACGCCACCGAATTTGGTAAGACCGAAACTGTTGCTAAAATTCTCGGATATCAAAGCAGGTTAATTAGAGAGACAATAGAGGTCGTGAAGCATCCCAATAATTTCGATCACAGAGATGGTTTCAAACTTAGCAACACTTGTTAAGTTCTCCCAGCACGCGACTGCCAGGGGCGTGGACCAATCAGGGAGCAGCGTGACGTCAATGCAGGGCAAGCAAGCAAGCACCTTCGGCTGGCAATAACTGTTAGTTTGAGTACGGACACCAATTCGTACCTACCCATGATTAAGGCTGCTGTAATGACAGCTGAAACGTCGGGAAACAATCCCTGATATACGACGCGGCTCCGTCCTGTAAGAATAGATGATAAACTAGGCACCGGCCGTGAAAGCCTACGATCTAAAGATGAATTATATAACAGTTTTCGCAAGTAAAATAATCACACCTCTTGTAGCGTGTATGGTTAAACGAGATTTTATTAGTATTCTCTATAATTTTGACCTCGATTCGATCAAGCGAGACGTATTTTGATACCACGAGATGGTAGTAGAAGCCTTTCGAATTCTCCTCGCGGATATATAAGCGAAGGGGAGTCAGTCTCGAGGGTCTAGTTGCGTCTAATCTAGTCAAGATTCTGGTGTGGTGCTAGTCTTGTGGTGAAGAGCAAGCATCCAGTGAGCCGAGCCAAGTTATCGTAGACACAGGAAGATATGTCTAACAGCGTGGGAGCGGTAAACCAGGGCTGTGGATGCTTGGTTGCTGCAGGATCGTAGGAGACGCGTACGAAGACCTGGGTGCAACTCGCTACGGTCGGGAGTACATGTAACTTACTGTCTGCGCGCCAGGAGAGGACAGCTGAGTTTGAACTGCAGATGCATTCCGCGTACTGCATACCGCGCATTCAAAAAACATGAAGTTGGTCACTGCCAGCTTCGCTAATTCATGCCTTCTGTTTTTCTTTATTTGTACTCTGTACTCTGCAACTGGGAAAAGTAGAAAGGGACCTCCATTGACAGTACATTCAAGAAATGCGTCAAGTGTTGGATAATGACCCGAGATGTACAGTACATAGATAAATAAGCGAAGAGATGAACTGCAATGGTATTATTGCATAGGGTATATACAGACACAAATTGGAATACTAGTGTGATTGTGCTTTAAAACTGTAATCTTTTGTATAAAGCATTACCTCATAAAAATTATAAAAAGAGCCGTAGAGACTACGTGTAGACTGTATGTGTAAGTGTACGCTGTGACACAGTATGGAGTGGAAATAGGCTACTGTAAATATTAGTGCAAATGAATGAATACATGAACAAATGAATGGAAAAGTACCGCTAGACTGAACATCTGGAATTATCTCTGAAAGAGTGTAGGAAAGCGTGGGGAATACAACACTCAGGATTTTTTTTAGCGTATGGCTTTTAGTGCTGGGAGTGTCCGAGGACATGTTCGGCTCGCCAGTCTGTAGCTGCTTCTATGCGGATACCCATTGGGAGAGCTACAAGTACCGTCGCGTGTGGAGTGTTGTCTGGGGAGGAAAGTTTGAATGTAAGGACAAGGAGTTGGAAGGTAGCGGCTGTGGCCTATAGTCAGGGACCAACCCCGGCATTCGCCTGGAAGGAAGATGGGAAACTACAGAAGACCATCTTCAAGGTTGCCGGCGGGGGGATTCGAACCTCTGCGCCTCCCGGATGTGAGCGACTGCCAGCAGCCATGCCGTAACGACCACGGCTATCTCACCCGGTAACGCTCAGGATAACGACTGGTAACACCGTGATTCGATCCAAGATCTCCGAACATCCAGCTGCACATTGCAGTCGTAAATCGTGAAGCATTTACGTGTTTCTTAACCTCGCGATCATAAGACATGGGGCTTCCCTTTTACATGGAATACGAAATCTGTAGGTGATATTTCACTCATACGCATTAATCAGAAATCAAACAAAGAGTGTGATTTGACGTTCTCGGCTAATCTGATGGTTACTGGATACTTGAGGTGGTATTGTTATGTTGGTGTAAGTGTTTGCCATGCTGCTAATTGAGACTTGACGCAGAGGTGTTGTGGTAATGGCATGAACAGTAACTGGGCCACCAACTTGCTTGTATAAGCACAGTGCCACTTGATTTCCTCTTTAAATGAGCATTCCGTGCGAACAACGGTGAAATTAGCTCAACTCCATTGTTTGCGTTCCTGTAACTATCGCCTACATAAACAAATCCGCTAACTTCGTGAGTCCGGTCCATGGGAGCTGCAAGCAACTTGTCTTGGAGCGGCAAGGGAGCCAATTAGCTTACATTTAGTGGACTAGAAGTGACGTAATAAATAAATAAATAAATAAATAAATAAATGAATAAATAAATAAATGATGGTGTTTAAAGCCATTTTATGTGTTGCCTTAGTAAATGAAAGTTACATGTATCGAAATGAGATGGGTTATTCCCTAATCATGAAAAAAAAAATACATCTCATGTATATTTTCGTAAATATATAAATAAATAAATAAATAAATAAATAAATAAGTAAATAAATAAAAAATAAATTAATAAATCAAAAACCCCTATGGACGTCGAATTGGCAGGCGAATAGCTAAAAGAAGTAGGAGACTTCCGTTATACAGGAAGCAAAATAAGCAGTGATGGACGAAGCAAAAGGGATATTAAAAGTAGGTTAGCACAGGCAAGGAAAGCATTTCTGCAGGAGAGGAATCTGTTAACACATAAAGTGATAAAAATTTCCTGCATAACTCAACAAATTGCTAGCGTTTCGCCCCAGTGTGCCAATTGGGCTCTTCAGTTGGTAAAGGCACACCTACCAAGACGCGTAGCACGCACACACTGAGAAGGCCATGCAAGACGCTTCGCTACATATGCAGCCACGTCACGAGCATGCCAGTGTACCACGGGAGTCAAAAACTCCACTCCAAGACTATAAACCTTGCCTTGGCATTGACTTGAATCAAATGTTCTCGAAAGAGAATCAAAATGAATTTTGTCCGTTCTTCTTCTTCTTTTTAGCATCATCTCGTAGGGACGGCCCCGCTTTTTGGATCAATGCACGCCATTTCTTGCGATCTAATGCTTCCCGCGATTTCAAGTTTCTTGTTCGTAAATCTGCGTTAATAGTGTCCAGCCACCGCAATTTTAGTCTCCCACGCTGTCTCTGGCCGTCGACCGTTAGATGGTAGGCCGAGCTGATGACTGAACTTTGTGGTGCACGGACAATGTGTTCATACCAACGGAGTCTCCATTCCTGCATTTTCTCATTGATTGGAGCCACGCCAGCTGTATGTCGAATCGTTGTGTTGGGGATATGGTCGAGCAGAGAAATGTCTAAAGATCTTCGCAGCATCCGCATTTCCATGCCATGAAGTGAGTGCTCAGCACTTCTAGGTGCTGGCCAACACTCGGTACCATATTGTTACGGCTGTGAGTTTGTTTCGTCACCTCGCCGCATGAGTCACAGCTGCCCCGGGCTGTGCTCTGCCTCAGTGTATTACGTGCGCCTTACGCAACGGGTTGCGCGGGCAAAGGGATGGTCCAGAATATTCGTGACCCAGCCAGTGATGGAAATCTCGAGAAGCCGTGAATTCTGGACGGGTCTAGAAGCATTCATTGAGTCACCAGCCTGCTATATAAGAGCGACCTGGCCCGCGAGGTGGACAGTGTTTTTTTTCGAGCTATTGCGAGCTTTTACCTGAGTGACAGTTGTTGGTGACGTGCATTGCGAAACCCTAGTGAAGCTGATTCTCTTGACAGCGAAGGAGTGTGAAGCCTACGGAGAAACTGTGTCTTGAGCGAGTGTGTTTTCCAGTGCAACAGAGGTTAGTGTGGTGAATTGCGAAAACACCGGGGGCTGTTTCCCTAGCCAGCGGACAGCGAAGCAGAGTGTAGTGGTGAGTGACCGGCTATCGTAAATAACTGTAGCTTGCGTATTCAAGGAAGTGTTGCAGGTAGTTCTATCGAGGCCATCGGTCCCATTAGGAGGTATTAACTTCTGTGGCTTATTGACAAGTGAAAGGCAAGTGTTCCCTACGAGAGGAAACTAGAGTGAGATACTAATTGCTTGTATTTGCTATTTGTGTGGTGTATCTTTCTGGCCCGCAATAAAGCTAATACGTTTCTTTAAAGGAACAATTTGTGTTGTGCTTTCCACCCACCGTAATCCAGTTAAGGGAAGTGCCACTAGGGGGTGGCACGTAACAATATAATGCAACTGGTCTCACCATTGTGCGGTATGTCTTTGATTTTAGGTGGTTAGGCATCTTCTTATCACAAAGAACACCGGTGACATCTCTGAATCGCATCCAAATCGCATTGATTCGTGCCCGCACATCTTCATTCACAGAGCTGTCGCTATGAATTCGTGAACCTAGGTATCGGAATGTATTTACCTTGGTAAGAGGAGCTCCATTAATACCTATAGTTCCAGGGGATGGAATCGTTTCAAGGTATTCAGTCTTGTGGATGTTCAAACGAAGACCAAATCCTTGCAGACGATCATGCCATGTCTGCACTTGGGTTTCAAAATCCTTCCCGGAGTCTGCCGCAAGCATCACATCATCAGCGTATAGCAATGTCCATGGGACACACTTCTGCAGGTCTCGCGTTATGGAATTCATGACGATAACAAAGAACAGGGGAGACAGAGCTGAGCCTTGATGAACCCCAACTGTCACAGGGAAGCTGTCAGTCAGTCCTGCAGGACATCGCACGTGGCTTTTGTTGTTGTTGTACAGCATTTTTACCCAGTTTATATACATTTCTGGAACTTGATGATCTCGGAGAGCGTACCAAATCATCTGGTGTGGTACTCGATCAAATATCTTCTCAAGGTCAAGGAAAGCAAGATGTAGTGGCCTCCTCTTCTCGCGGAATTTTTCCCTCAGCTGATGCACAGCAAAGATTGCGTCTATCATACCACATCCATTCACAAACCCACATTGATTTGCTGAGAGCTGTACGATGTTCCTCAGCCTATTGTCTAGGATACGTTCGAATATTTTCATAGTGTGGGAGAGAAGTCTGATTGGACGGTAATTGGTACATTCAGCTGGGTCACCCTTACCCTTAAAGACAGATACTGTGATACTAGTTGACCAACCTGTAGGTATTTGACCACAAAGAATAATTGAATTGAAGATCTCTGTCAGCCAGGTTGTCACATAGTCAGTAAGTTCCTCAATTTTCCAGATGTCTGCAGGAAGGTCGTCTAGCCCTGGGGCCTTTCCATTTTTCATGCTACGAATGGCAACTTTGACTTCATCTTCAGTGATACAAGGGACTGGTACAGCCGTAACATTGTTATCTGGTATTTGTGGGTGAGGGAATTCAGTGTTGAATACTTCACTAAAGTACTCTCGCCAACGGTGCAGAATCATCTTGCTATCGTGAAGTCGTCGACCATTCTTATCCTTCACACACGTACAGTATTAACAGAATCAACAGGAGGGAACACAATCTTCTCACTGATTGCCACTTTATGGTCTTGTAGCTTCCACCATTTGATTTTGGCATGACCTTTCACATAGGCTTTTCTTATGTAACCTTTCATTCTGAGATCGGTAACTAGCAGTTTATGTTGAGGGGCTAAGCATTCAGATGGTATAACCTTAGTGTCTATGACAATTGGGAAATCTCGGCTGTGAATTAATACATAGTCAATATGAGTATTGTGTCCTCCACTAGTGTAAGTGATCAGGTGTGATGTGCGTTTCTTAAAGAATGTGTTAGTGATAATTAGATCATTTGCTTCAGCAAATTCAAGGATCCCGTTCCCGTCTTCATTTCTGAAATCGTAGCCAAAATTTCCATGGCATTCATACCCCTCGCTGGTACTGCCAACATGTCCATTAAGATCTCCACAAAGTCGAAATAGGTCTTCTTCATTGCACGTTGTAACAGCATCTGAAGTTCGTTCCAGAATGTGTCTTTAGCTGTCTCATCACGTGGCTGCATATGTAGCGAAGCGTCTTGCATGGCCTTCTTAGTGTGTGCGTGCTTCGCATCTTGGTAGGTGTGCCTTTGCCAACTGAAGAGCCCAATTGGCACACTGGGGCGAAACGCTAGCAATTTGTTGAGTTATGCAGGACATTTTTACCACTTTATGTGTTAATTATAATGGCTCAACGGACAATATTCATTTTGATTCTCTTTCGAGATCATTTGATTCGAGGAATCAGTTGACATCAAATATAGATTTAGGTATTAGGAGGTCATTTTTGAAAGCCTTTGTCTGGAGCGTGACACTCTATGGACATTAACTTGGAAAAGAGGAGAATTGAAGCGTTTGAAATGTGGTGTTACAGGAGAATGATGAAGATCAGATGGATAGATAGGGTCACAAATGAAGAGGTATTAAGATGATAGGGAGAGGAGAGATGGTTGTGGCGACTGCTAATGAAGAGATGAGATAGGTTGGCAGGACACATACTACAGTACGACACCCAGAATAGAAAACTCAGTTATCGAAGGAAGGGTGGAGTGTAAGAACTCTAGGGGTAGACCAAGGTTAGAATATGTTAAACAGATTGACTCAGATGTAGGGTATGGTAGCTATTTAGAGATGAAACAATTAGCTCAGGACAGGGAGTCATGGAGAACTGCATGAAACCAGTCTAAAGACTGAAGACTAAAACAACAACAAATAAAAATAAAAAATAAAAATAAAAATGCCATTTGTACTTCAATTTAATTCCCACCAGTTTCATCATTTGATATTGTCATGGGAAATGAATAGCTAATGAATACATAAAATAGTACGGACTTACAAGGTATTATTACTTGCTTAAAATACGGCTGGCGCTGCCGAACTGTCTCCCTCATCGTGATCTTACAAGACCATACCCTGGCTCGTGATGAATAAGGAATTATAATTTATTATTTTCCTTAAAAAACAAACTGAGGCATTCCAGGGAAATAAGCTGAAACACGTATCGGATGATTTCAATTTACTTATTAGGGTAAGCGAAAATTGCCTGTGGTTATCCAGGACGTCGTTACTCCGTATACAGGGTATAATTGTGTTTATCACTTCGGACACGTGCCCTCTGGCCATTGATAGTTGGGACAAAATCCTACCGGAGAGTTCATGATTTTAAGTGCCTATGCGTAATTTTTGTAGAGGATGCATCATATCAGGCAGAGATTTATGCGAGGATCTTAGCCGGAAACTGCTCCTGCTATAGCCTCAGTCATCTTCTTATGTCCCGCAACCTGTCGAGAAAGTTCAAACTCCAACTATACAATACACTAATTCAGCCTGTAGTGCTGTATGGAATCGAGACCTAGAATACTCGGAAAAAAGAGTTGAATAATTTCCTTGTTTTTGAGCGGAAAGTTTTGAGGAAGATCCATGGTCCCATTCAAGATGAGGACACTGGTGAATGGCGTATATGGTACAATCGAGAGCTGAATGCCATGTATACGACCCCAAACATCGTAGGACTAATGAGAAGCAAACGTATGGCATGGGCAGGCCAGGTCACTAGGATGGACACATGCCGATGGCCTCTGAAACTGCTCAAACTTCCTCATGGAAGACCACTTGGTAGGCCGAGGGAAAGATGGAAGGACGGAATCCGTGAAAACCTGCGACAGATTGGAATAGAGGATGACTGGCAACAGAGGGCAGCAAACAGAATCCAGTGGAGGAGAACCCTTGTATCGGCGCGCGGTCTCCTGGACCTGATCGCATAAAGTAAAGTAATTAAGTACACGTGGACTCTTAGTTTTGACGCATAATTACAACTCTTGTGAGTTTCTTTCAAACTGAAAAGTATGATTCCGTGCTGCCTCTGTGTGGTATGAGAAGCAGGACAAATTAGAAACGTACAAGACTCACTGTTTATGTTGTGTTTAATCACTGTTTACATTCATCTGTGGATTACTCGAGTTGCTAAGGTTGGCAAGCATCCCACTGTTTGCAATGGCAATAACCAGTTTAAAATATCCCTCTGCCATTTCATTTCACTCTTCCTAAAGTACAATTCCGTAGCGAGGCAATTGTGTGTGAAGCGCTGTTTCAGCAAGTAAATTGGAACTCACATTGATTCATTGTTGATGCAGCTAAATCCAGCGGCAGTGTGTTCTCTGTGCTCAGCTAACTGTTGTCAGCAGCCCTGAATAACTTTACTGCCATATACATACTCGTACAGTTAGAGTTTCAGTTATGCTGTGCGTATTATTGGTGTCAGCAGGAAAATTGACCAGATATAATCCTGCAGTTCACCATAATTCAACACTTTCCACAAATGCTGCTTTTAGAACATTAAAATATTGCTCATTCAGATATTTTCAGTGCAGTCTGAATTGATTCTCTTTTATCATTTTAAATGATCTAGTCGACTTCGTCGTTATGTTACGGTGACGTCACGAAATGTACCGAGAATGCACTGAGGTGTGTGACGTCGTAGTACCGCTTGGTGCATGTGTACTGAGTTCACTGGTGAGCTCTGGAGTTACGAGACGGCAACGACACGGCGAGCGTGACGTCATCCAGCCAGCTCTCTCCTTTCACCGCGCGCTCCAGCTCCCTCATGACTTGTAACTTTCTAGCGTTCTGATTGTTTCTTGATCATCTAACATGTCAAGAGTCTTTGGCTTCGAGCGAAGCGAGAAGCCTCCAGCCTTTCTAGCATTTTTCAGCATTTGAAATTATATAAAGTCCAGTCTTTCAGACTGACTGTCTCTTTTTTTCGTAAGCATTGACGGTTATAACCATAAAAAATTAATCTATTTTAGCCTATTTTCATTTATGAAAAACAAATGGCCTTTGAGATCACCTTTTGTCCTTGTGTGTGTATATGTGTCACCCACTAATAAAATCTAAACAGCCAAAGCGATTTCAATGAAATTTGGTAGGTGCATACTACTACCTTGTACGACCTTGACCGTGCCTTTTTAGTCTTAATGTGTTTCACAAATCCAACATGGCTGCCACGCGAAATATTTCGCTAGCATTCTAGATCTCCGCAACAGTAACAGATATCACCATACAATTATTGTGTACGGTGATAAAGGAAACTAATTGAAGTTCATCTATGTAATTTTCATAAACCTGTTAAGTACAAATCGAACATGGTGACCAAGCGAAGATGAAACATTCAAATAGACTTTTCTTGCGATTTAACCAACCAAGCGCAGTGAAACTTGGTACGGAAAATGTTCATATAGAATTAAATCTACTGACATAGAATTAAATTCAATTGTTTGCTAACCCTAAGATGGCGGCTGTGCAAAATTTTAAAACTATATTTTCATTTCTTGCGTCCTAATCATGACGTGATCGAAGTGATTGTTTGAATAATGAACCTACGCAATAACTCTATGGCCTACACATAGCAATCAAACATGGCGAGCATACGAAATGATTAGACGGTTCTCAAAATCTCTGAATCTATTACAGCAATCAAACTGATTTTTTGTTTGTTGATACAGATTATTAACATAAGTCCACCTATGGATCATTCAATAATCTGGTGGTTACAAATCCAAAATCGCGGCAATGCGAAATTTAAACATTTATATGGATTTTTCTCGCGATTTTTCGTCCAAGCGCTGTGAAACTTGGCACCTTGGATCTTCATACAAGCCTTAATATACTGACATCTAATTAAATGGAATTCTTTGTGAAATTAAAAATGGCGGTTGTGCAATTATTCTTTTTAAATCTCGAT
The DNA here is from genome assembly GCA_946902985.2 of Meconema thalassinum. Lineage (NCBI taxonomy): Eukaryota > Metazoa > Arthropoda > Insecta > Orthoptera > Tettigoniidae > Meconema > Meconema thalassinum. Next base: position 2,054,595,173 of record OX336388.2, on the reverse strand, counting down.
TTCATTTCTCGTGTTCTAAGTAGTATAAGTAGGATATATGAAAATAGGCTATTTAGTTCTTCACGGAACAACTTGTTTCTCTTGAGGTATTCATATGAGTTTTAAGAAAATTTCCATAATTTTAAACCAAACCTTTCGAAATGATTATAGTGGTTAACTAGAACGTAAATAAAGGCAGTTATGCCATCAGAATGGTAACTTACAATTATGTGGATGTCCATTTGAAAAAATGGTATTATTTCCTCAGATCACCCAGCAACTATCACAATGTATTTATTTCAATTCTTTCTTTCACATAACTATTAACATTAGTGTTTTTGATGTCTCCTAGGAAATGTATTAGTTTATGACTATTATACCAATATAACATATTCTTTCAAAGATGCAAAATTTCAGAAATATTTTAATCCTTTCTTCATATTCAGTTTTGAATGGAAACATAACTTGTAAGAAGGGCAGATAGTAATGACCTCAAGCTTAATCCACATAAGACACTACACATGACGTTCAGGAATTGAGGTAGGCAACCATAATCAGCGAAAATCATGTATGGCAATGTGGAGCTAACAAGGGTAAACTCCTACAAGTATCTTGGCCTGATACTCCAAACGACTGGACGGAATTTCTCTAAACATGTAATAGATAGAGCTGCTACCGCGGTTATAGCCTTGAATGAGATAAAACTAACACAACTCTCCATACAAACAGCATTAGAACTCTTTCACATAAAAATTTCTCCAATCGCGGCATATGCAATATAATTAATATTGGAGCATCTCTCGCAAAACGACCTTGCTCATATGGAAAGTGTAAAGGCCATATATATGTGAAAGACTCTCTGTCTAGGAAATAATGCTCCGTCAAGGACGACCTATGAACTAACGAGACAACCATTTTACATAGAAGAGTTACGTATAAGAATGTTACTGCCATCTACAAAGCAATATCAGTTATTACTGCAAGAACTTCAAGAGAAGAAAGCCAACATCTGGAGGAATTTCTACCGGACAGATGCCATGATGACCTCAGAGTGGAGGCATTCTATGTATGAACTTCACCATTTCATGACACGTTTCGCTGTTCATGGTTTTCATTTCAAGTTGTGCAGCAATAAGGTCTACCATGACCCAGACGAGAACAGTATGTGTGAATTGTGTGGAAAGTCTTGTGAAAGATATCATGCAAAAGTTTGTAATAAGAGAACAGTGACATTAACAAAATTCTGTACATGACTTCATTGTGCGCAATTTTAATTATTATTGTATTTGACGTCGCCTCCGTAACGTAGCGGTCAGCATGGTTAGCTGCCGTCCCGGAGGTCCTGGGTTCGATTCCCGGCTCTGCCACGAAATTTGAAAAGTGGTATGAGGACTGGAACGGGGTCTACTCAGCCTCGGGTGGTCCAAATGAGTAGAGGGGGTTCGATTCCCACCTCAGCCATCCTCGAGGTGGTTTTCCGTGGTTTCCCACTTCGTCTTCGGGAAAATGCCGGGATGTTACCTACTGCAAGGCCACGGCCGTCTCCTTCCCTATTCGCCTATCCATCCCAATCTTCCATCCCTTCCCATCCCTCATGAGGCCCCCATGTAAATGTGTGGTAAATTACAATAAAGCTACATTGTTATTCAACTATAAGCAATAATGGTTGATTGGTACCATTACTGCTTTTCTCCTTAACTGTGAGTGAAATATTGGGAATTTCACACGAGAGGTCCGAATACTTTTACCATAAATGATAAATAAATCACACTCCGGGTCTCGGAGGGCCGGCTTATGCACTTAAGGGTTAAAGCTTAGCATTATGATTAGACACGTGCTCCCTGATTCATTTAAATCAATTGTCTAAGCATATTTATGCATCTTCTTCTTCTTGGTCGTGGTTCGATTTCGAAAAATTTCAATATTTGCCTTTATATGTTTTGGAGTAAGCGTGCTTTAGGAGCAATCCTTAGCTCCTTCAGAATTGATTAATTTGTTCTTCTTGCTACCCACGATATTCGTAACATTCTTCGATAACACGTCATCTTGAAGGCTTCGATTCTCCTGCGGCATGCAGCATGCAGGACTCAGAGCCATACGTGATAATAGGAAATACCAAAGCTTGAAAACATAAAACATGTAAAATCCATATATTTTCTTAAAGCAGAATAATTAAGCTTAAACTCGAAAAAGTAAACGTTCCATCCAAATACGGCATTTGATAAGTATATGAATACCTTAATATGCTTGATGCTTTGAGAAATATGTTTTTTTTTGTCGCGTTGCCTCCTGAGAGGCCGAGTGCAGGTCTTTCTAGTCAACGCCCATGGGTGACCTGCAAGTCGGGATGAGAGATGGAATGAATGAATGAAAATTGGCAAGGATGTGGAAGGAAGCGGCCGTGGCCTGTCAGAAGGTACCGTCCCAGCATTTTCCTGGTGTTGAAACTGGAAAACCATTTCAAGGACAGCCGACGGTGGGGCTCGAATCCACGCGTCTACTGAGTCAGCGGAGAGCGTGGTCCCATGACCTAACGCTGCAGTTTAGCGAGCGTAGCCACTGCCGTCGGTTAGAAATATGATGAAGAATCTCTGTTTTGTTTTTTAGTGTACAAAATAACCCAGGCTTTTCTGTGTTTAGAAAGTATAACATATGCTTCCCTCAGGTGATGAATCTCCCTGTGCTTTCCTTTTTCTTGGCGTCGGAAAAGTTGTACTAAATAGTACTGCAGAAGAAAACAAGCAACAGAATGAGAGAAAATTAGAGAACACAAGAGTAGGTGTGAGGAAGAAGAAGAAGAACTCTGAGGGCCCCGCGGATGAACCGGGATGATTTTAATGTTTAATGTTTCATGGGTGTGTGTGTGTATACATACAGGGTGTCATTTATGTACTTGAGTACCCTCAAGGGGCGTGTAGGGGATGGGTATAGGATCAATTTGAGATAGGGGACCTGGGGTCGGAATGGCCTCCTAACCCCAGAAAAGAGGTTTGTTTCAAGCCTTCCGCCCCTGTAAAGTAGGCAAGCGTGCCATGTGATTCTCTGAGGTCAGGCACCCTTTCGCTGTCAATGGCCTTGGCGCGACCACCGCTCAACCCTGCGTTAGCCGAGGGGATAGAGGCGAGGCGCGGTTTTCTGGTGGTCCCGGGTTCGTTTCTCCTGGGGTGCCATGGCTTCATTTTTTTCTTTTTCTTTATTTTTTAGAGGGGGAGGAGGGGTCGTAGTCCCAGTGCGTGTTTATTCTGTGTTGATTTTTTTAAACTATTGTTGATTCTGTAAATTAATTGCCTTTTGATTATTAGTAACAATAAGTTACGTGTGTTTCTGTAGTAATTACAGACGACTATCGATTGGCAAGAGGAATGCAGCTTTATTTAGTACAAACTTCGTAAGATTACCTAAAACTCTTGAAACCAATGTAATTCAGTCAATACATTTTCTTTACATGTCATCAACATGTAACGAAAAACAAATTAAAGCTCAACAACGTACTCCGTCCAAAAATTGAAAACAGGAAACTAAAGCCTAACAACAAACATAATAATTAGTCAAAAATAAAAATGTCTTTATTGACCATCAAAAACGAAAACATGACTAACATAAAAGTCAAACCTGTTTTCTGGGGTTAGGAGGCCGTTACGACCCCAGGTTTCCTATCTCAAATTGATCCTAAACTCATTCCCTACATGCCTCTCAAGGGTACTCAAGTATATAAATGACACCCTGTATATAGAATTTGTCCGATGACCTGTGTTATTGCGATGTCTGTACTACTGTGTGCATTTGTAATGCAGGTGAGGATTGGGAAGGAGGTGGCCATGGCCTTAAGTTAGGAACTATCCCGGCATTTGCTTGGAGTAGACGAGGAAAAACATTGGAAACAACTTTCAAAATGGCTGACAAGGGAATCAAACCCACCTCATCAGTTTTGCCTCACGAAACTGAGTGGACACCATTCCAACCCTCAGACCAGAATTACATTTCTTGGCAGAGCCGGGAATCGAACTCGGGTCTCCACGGTGACAGTCAATAATGCTAGCCACTACGCAACGAGGTTGACCGTCCCACTAGTCTTGAGCCCCTGGGGATGTGAAAGGGGGGGGGGGGGGCAGTTAAAAATAATGGACACTGGTTATCTCACTGATTAGGGAAGTAACATATAAGGATTTCTTGGAGGGTATTACTTAATTGAGCAACTTATGTGCTAATCATGTAATAGTACTTTATGCAACGAGCCTATAATGGCAATAATTAAGACACGAGTATGTTTATAAAACGAGTGAAGCGAGTTTTATAATTTCTATACGAGTGTCTTAATTACCATTATAGGCAAGTTGCATACGACAGTTTATGTTCGTCGATAATTATAACTGTTTTATGTTCGAACATAAATATTCATAAATGGGACGCAGAGAATACCATGGCCTCTTGGAATACCCCACTATTACACTAGAAGCCACGCAGTGAAATTTTAAATAGAAGGCCGTGGAAGTCAGCGCAGGTGCGATGCTATCCTTACCTAATTGGTCACACAACTATTTCTTGAGCTCTGATTGGTGGGAGAAACTGTTTCATAATGAAAAATAGTGTTATAATTATCCTCATTATGATACAGTTTTCTGACATATAATCTTTACATTTCGACAACGTCGAACATAAACATATTTAGCGTACAGTGATGACCTGGTGTTTGCACTGAAACATAGCAGAACTTGAGCTGGCTACGATGATACAACAACCATTGACCATGCAGTCCTGGGATTGTTGTCGCTTCCAAGTTGAGGGATCATGCTTCACTCCCTCGTGAGGAGTAACGTTCAATCAAGCATATGAAATGTTTAAGAGCTTGTTTTAGGAGTTAGGTAGATAATTAACCCCCAGGTAGGGGTGAAATATTAATACTAACCCTGATCCCCATCAACTGACTTGAACTCTGGCGTTTAGTAAGCCTTTATCCTCTGTGAGGTACTGGGTTAGGTTCTCAGCGCTGCCAAGGAGTTTAATTCTAGCCTAAGGCTTCTTAAGTTCTTGTTGATTGTTTTAGGTGCCTTGTGACGTCGTGGTCATGTAGCTCCCTGTACATGGGTGTGTGTTGAATTTGTCTGATAACCTGTGTCATTGTGATGTCTGTAGTAGTGTATATATTTAATTGAGGTAGGATTTGTACGGGAAGAGTCTGTGGCCTTACGTTAGCTGCCATCACTGGAGTAGAGGTGGGAAACCACGGAAATTCACTTCAAAGAAGGCTGATGTAGGAATTGAACACACCTCTTCAAAGTTTTGTCTCACGAGGCTGAGTGTACCCCTTTCCAGCCCTCAGCTCAGAATTAAATTTCTCGGCAGAGCCGAGAATCGAACCCGAACCTCCGATGTGTCAGCTAAGAATGCTAGCCACTACGCTACGAGGCGGACGAGACTTTTTAAGGGGTACAATAAGCCTAGTGAATCAAAGCTGAGAAGCTGTTGTGGGTTTAATTTCCACCTCGGGGTTTTAGATATCTGTGGTTTCCCATTACTACTACTTAAAAGCCGCGGCCAAATACAAATAATTATTGTTGAGATCAAGTTGCTTACCTGGGAGCAGATGCCCTTAAAACAACAACAACAACAACAACAAAAATAATCCTCATTAACCTCATCATCAATTATCTTACCCTATGCAGAACATATTTGAAATCCACACCAGTACTTGAGATGAAAATTGGCTCTATGAAATGTTTCTCCTTGAATCTTTATTACTGCATTAAGTTTTTCTCCAATTTCCTTGATTGCTTGTTCAATGTATAGATTGAAAAGAATGGGTGATAAGTTGCAACCTTGCCTTACATCTTTCTGAACACCACTGTTTTTCTTCGTCTTCAATAATAGTCGTCTGGTTTCTGTATAGATTGTAGATCACCCTCCTATTCCTGTACTTCAATCAAATCCTTTTTCAAAATGTCAAACGGCTTACTCAATTCAACATTATCAAAAGCCCTTTCTAAGACTACAAATGCCATGCACGATCTCTTAGTGCTGCTTTTATAAATGTTATGTAAATTATTTTCAACAACAATTTCCTATACAATTTAGATACAATAGTGTTGACAGACTGTTGAAAAGCATTTAATTTCATTTACTGAGGCAATAATTAAAAATGGCTTCCAACACGATAACGTTCACAGTCTTGAAAATCGGGAAGTTTAAAGAGCTCTAATGAACAATACCCAATACAATTGGAGTACAATTGTGTTGGCCGACTGAAAATAATTTAAACTTCATATGTGTAAGATAAGGAAGCCTCCGCGGCTTAGGCGGCAGCAAGCCGGCCTCTCACCGCTGGGTCCGTGGTTCAAATCCCGGTCACTCCATGTGAGATCTGTGCTGGACAAAACGGAGGCAGACAGGTTTTTCTCCGGGTACTCCGGTTTTCCCTGTCAAAATTTCATTCCAACAACACTCTCCACTATCATTCCATTTCATCTGTCATTCATTTAATCATTGCCCCAGAGGAGTGCGTCAGGCCTCGGCAGCCGGCACAGTTCATATCCCCGCCGCTAGATGGGGGGCTTCATTAATCCCATTCCTGACCCGGTTGGAGACTGGAAGCAGGCTGTGGATTTTCATTTTTTCATGTGTAAGATAAGTAAGAGCCTCCGTGGCTTAGGCGGCAGCACGCTGGCCTCTCACCACTGGGCCCGTGGTTCAAATCCCGGCCACTCCATGTGAGATCTCCTGGAAAAAACGGAGGCAGACAGGTTTTTCTCCGGGTACTCCGGTTTTCCCTGTCACAATTTCATTCCAGCAACACTCTCCACTATCATTTCATTGCATCTGTCATTCATTTAATCATTGCCCCAGAGGAGTGCGACAGGCTTCGGCAGCCGGCACACTTCATATCCTCGCCGCTAGATGGGGGCTACATTCATTCCATTCCTGACCCGGTCGGAGACTGGAAGCAGGCAGTGGATTTTCATTTCATGTTTAAGATAAGTATTAACAAGAAATTCCTTCGAGTCGAATATGGCCGTCTGTGGACACGAAAGATCGGCAACTAATAAAGAAAAATACAAACTGAGGTATGGGTGGGGCTTAGTAATGGCATTCGAGGCACAGTCAGTGCCTGTGAATGCTGTGAAAGGTTCAACTCATAGGGTTAGGACTACCGTTCTGACTCAGTGAGGAAAGAAATGGCAAACTACCTCACTCCTCTTCTTGCCTAGAACGCCTCAAAATAGTGCTGCCTTGGGTTTTTGTGGGTATCCACTCACATAACGTAACGGCGGTACTTTTTGAGGATCCAACCAGCCTTCGGGCTGACTACCTAACAGACAGACAGACAAGTAGAATATCGAAAATCACATGAGTAGGTCACGTAAGGAGGGGGCTGCCGGCTTCGGTGGCGTAGTTGGTAGCATTCTGAGCCTCTATGACCAAGATCGTGGGCTCAAATCCGGCCGAAGACGTCGGATTTTTTACGAGCGTTAAAACCCCTTAGATTGCCTTCCTTCGGAGGAAAAGTACAGTAAAGCCAGCATAGATTTAAGGCATGTAAAATAACCTTCATTAACTACAATTGTGTGAAGCTAAATTTGTAGGTTAGATTTGATTAACGCCCTATTAGTTCCCACGTTCGCCACCAGGTGCGAATTGTTATGGCATCTAATAGCCAAATACACAGGTAGGTGTCTTTGACGGTAGCATTTGGTAGCAAAAGTAGGAAATACTTAAAATTGATCGTCTGCAGTCCTCACCTGAATTACAGATAACATACACTAATACTGCCATCACAATTAACACTGGTTATCAGACAGATTCTACACACACCCAAAGTACACGGGGTTACATGTCCGCGTTGTCGCAGCCCCTAAACTGAGGACCCAACCAACCAAAGGCACGTTTACGCCCTTTGGGTAAAAAGAAATGAAGCAATTATTATCTGACACAAATGGGGCATGCAAGGCTGCATCAAGCAACTTTGTTCTGAAAATCAGGGTATCTGCGAAGATGTCTCGGAAACTTCATCAAGGGGAATAGAGAGTTCTGAGGTATAACGTGTCTCTACAACACACGAGAATAGGAGGATTATTCTCTACAGAAAAACTACTTTTCAACAGGTTAAAAATGACTTCATTGTTTGCGTAATACAACCTGAAATACACTCTCCATGCAAGCATGTTTATATTTCTACCGTATCTCCTAAACATGCAATCGGGCAGTGCAGACGTGTGTGCAGCTCACTGAATACTGTTTAGATAACCATATCTTGATGAGGCAAACGCGAGCGATACGTCCGGTCGCCACACAAAACGCGCAGTTTGATGATAGTCGAGAACTACCTACAAATACATTATATAAATTATCTCTTTTGCATCACTGAATTACATATTCTGATATCAGAAATGCCATTTTTTAAAAGCAGCTTCGGTGGTGTAGTTAGTAGCATGCTGAGCTTCGTTGCCCAAGATCGCAGGTTCAGACCCGGATGAATTCGTCAGATTTTTTAGGAGCGTAAAAAATTCCTCAGTATGGCTTCCTTCGGAGGGGAAGTAAAGCCGGTGCGGTGGTCCCATGTCATAGATTTATGGCATGACAATGAACCTTCCACTAATTACACTTGTGGGAGCTAACATTTGTAGGTTAGTTTGATAACGCTATATTAGTTCCAACGTTCGCCGCCAGGTGCTGAGTGCGATGGCATTTAGTAGCCACGTCCACAGCTAGGTGTCGTGGACGGTAGCATTTGGAAGTAAAGGTAGGAACTACATGAAAAAATAATCGTCTGAAGTCCTTCTACCTGTATCGCAGATAACACTCACTACTACAGTCATCACAATTAACACCGGTTATCAGACAAATTCTACACACACCCAAAGTACACGGGGCTACATGACCGCATTGTCACAGCCCCTAAACTAAGGCACCAATCAACCGCTATTATTTTACCGAAAAGCATTTCCTTCACATTTTAATGCTATCAGACAAATTCTACACACACCCAAAGTACACGGGGCTACACGACCGCATTGTCACAGCCCCTAAACGAAGGCACCAATCAACCGCTATTATTTTACCGAAAAGCATTTCCTTCACATTTTAATGCTTCATGGACTACACATTTAAACAGTTCAAATCAGAGCAGTGCTATGTAACGCTAAGAATTTTATCCTCTTCAAAAGCAAGAATTTTTTTTCCTGGTTCTCTCTTTCTTATTAAATAACGGCACATACAACATGATTTAAGGCAAATTACATACTCGTATTTAAATAAAATATAAAATTACACATCACAATTGCTAACTGGCGTAGTTACGAGCACCAAGTCGTGGCCATAGGGCCAGACTATCTCCGGGTTGGAAACACAAACGTGTTCGAATTCCTCAGTCGGACATTCTAGAAATGTTTTTTCATGCTTCTCTTTTTCAAATCCAGATGAAACTTGGGCGGTATCTTCCAGCAGGCCACGACTGCTTTCTTCCAACTTCTTGCCCAGTTAAATTCATCTCCACTCATACTTATCTCTCAGTAACACCCCTGATGAGCTAGGTGTCGGGAAGGATATCTGGCTGTAAATACCATCCACCATATCTCTTTGCCCTCCAATCCCATAGAAATGAGAATATTAAGGGGGTAGAATTAGTTCAGAATTCACATAATACCAATTGTTGCTGAGAACAAATTTTAAAAAATGAAGGTGCACATTATGTGTACCCTAGGTCTGAAGAGGATATGACTAATATTTTTGCGTTTATTTTACAATTCTTCACCGCGTCCTTGTGAGGAAGACCCAAAACAGTGGACCATCTAATAATATTTGAGTGTAGTGCAGTGAAAAGCGAGAGAGAAATATTAATAAATAGTGTTTTTTTAGAAGGTTATTGGCCGATCCATAAGTCTGTTCTAATCAGAAAATATAATAAACCAATTTCAAAATACATGAACTCTTTGCACTTTACACCAATGAAAGAGATTCAAGATCATCAAATAGTATATAGCAAAAATTCATAATTACACAATTCTATGAAATTAGATAAGAACATGTAGTGGAGCATGCAGAGAGTATGATAATAAAAAATAAAAAATGACAGTACATTAAGCAACGAGCCTATAATGGCAGTATTTAAGACACGAGTATGTTTATAAAACGAGCAAAGTGAGTGTCTTAAATACCATTATAGGCGAGTTGCATACGACTGCTTATGTTCGACGATAATTATAACTTTATTATATGTTTTAACATAAATATTCATACATATCTGTGGGATTCAGTAACTTCAGTTAGTGAACAGAGTGTGCTGGGTGGTTTGCTGACTGAACAGAGCGCATGCGTGGGTCAAAGAATTTCGAAAGCAGAGACCGTTTACTTAAATAGGCAGCCTGCATGATGTCCAGTGCTGATCAGAACTAGCATTCACTAATATTGTCACCAAAGTTGTTTGAAAGCAATGCGCTGTGTAGAAATTGGAGTTCGGGATATTAAGGTACAGTGCTATATAAATAATTCATGCTTTTGGGCTAATGCCGTGTGTATTTTTAATTTAAACCATACGTTTCGGAGAAACCTTGCCTCCTTTTTCAATGGAAATAAACAATGTGGCCAAAGAAAGTATATCAATGAGATTACAAAAAATATAGATAAATTCTTCCGTTCGTCACCAGAGAGCAGCTGCCAGAAATTACTGTATGGACCATGGTGGAACGGCGGACAGAGTAGTAAGTAACGAGAAGGTAAAGGGGGCGGTGTGAAAATATAGAAACTCCTCGAAGAATGAGGAGGAGGGGGGGGGGGGGGTGCGGTGGGAGGGTTAGATGGATATAAAGAACCGTAAACAAAAGGGAAGTGTAGCTGAACGATACCTAACGTCATACAGTCAACGGCGAAAAAACAGATGGAAACTCCTCCAGTGACGAACAAAGGAGATCAAATCCAGGCTCTGAGCCCTAGAGGGAAAATGTACAATTTTAAATATGTGAAGAACAGAGAGACTGAGAGGAACTATATCCCTAGATCCTTAATAACTGGTAGCCAAGTGTCACTTAGCTGATATCCAGTGTCTCTGTTGAAATTATTGGGACTTTTACGAATTTCAACTGCCTCCCTTATAATTCTAGACCAGTTGTGCATAACAAGGGCAAGCGCATGAGCATCCTTGAAACAAACATCGTGCCCTGAAGACAGGGCATGTTCAGCTATAGCTGATTTGTCAGATTGGTTTAGACGGATGTTCCTTTGATGCTCTTTGATGCGAGTTGCAATGGATCGTTTTGTTTGTCCAATGTAGACTTTTCCGCGTCGGCCTTAGCCCGTCATGGGCTGGATAGTGCCAGGGGTTGACTTTTGTTGACTTGACATGGGACTTCATACACCCCAGGTTGTAGTATTGGGGACAATTTATCTTCGTTTAATGCTAAACGTTGACCAATTTTCGTCATAGTGCCGAAAACTGTTTTTATCTTGTGCTTGCGGAGAATCTTAGCAACGCGGTCAGTGGTGTTGTGAATATAAGGGAGGTAAGCAGTTCCTCTCACGTCGGAGCTCTGAGAAGGTTGTCTATCCCTCCTTCTGGGATGTAGGGACCTATATATAGTGGATTCATTATAGCCATTACCCTTAAACATGGTTTGTAAGGCATGTAACTCTTCCTGAAGAGTTGATGCCTCACAAATACGTTCCGCTCTTTTGGCTAGAATTGTTATAATTCCTTGTTTTTGTGCTGGGTGGTGGTGGGAGTCCGCATGTAAATAACGGTTAGTGTGAGTTGGCTTACGGTAGACGCTGTGCCCCATGGAGCCATCCGCTTTCCTCCTCACAAGAACATCCAAAAAAGGTAAGCATCCACCTGACCTTAGCTCCATTGTGAAGTGGATTGAAGGATGCAGCTAATTTAGGTGGTTCAGAAAGTGGTTCAGTTTCTCAGAACCCTCCTCCCACACCACGAACGTATCATCCACATACCTCCACCAAATCACAGGTTTGAAAGACGCCGAAGATATAGCCTCCCCCTCAAAATGTTCCATGAAAAAAATTGCCACGACAGGCGAGAGTGGACTTCCCATGGCCACACCATCAGTCTGCTCGTAATATTTACCATCCCACAAGAAACAACTGGAACACAAGCAGTGGTGGAATAATCGGGCAATGTCCTCAGGAAACAAATCCTTGATGAGTGACATGACCGAGTCCACCGGCACTCTGGTAAACAAGGACTCTACATCAAAACTCACCAAAATAGCATTTGGTTAAACGGCGATGGTTGACAATTTTTAGACGAAATGGGTTGAATCCCTAATGTAGGACTCTGTGCGCCCCAAGTGCGGCTGAAGCAACTTGCTGAGATATTGCGCAAGAGCATAAGTTGGAGAACCTATTGTGCTAACAATTGGTCGAAGAGGGACGTCTTGCTTATGGATTTTTGGAAGACCATACAATCGCGGAGGAACAGCGTCTCTCGGAATAAGACATCTTCCCTCTTCTTTTGGAATAGATGACAGTTAAACAAGCTTAGCAGTGGCATTGGATACACGAGTGGTTGGATCACGAGTGCACAGTCTGTAGACAGGATCAGACAACATAATCGAGATTTTACTTTTATATTCAACGGTATCCATCACCACTGTCGCATTTCCCTTGTCAGCATGCTCTCGCACCCTCCAAAATTCCTACAGAGGAGTTGATCACATCCGTTGAGGCTGCCATCCACAATTTACCTCCAGATGAAGCTGAAGAAGTTAGACAAGAAAGTGTGAGGTTATTATGATCCTCTAAAGTACCCGCACCCAATTTAACTCGGGGTGAAAGAAAGGCATTGAAGGAACTAAGAAATAATGACACCATTTCTATTCTTCATGCTGACAAGGGAAATGCGACAGTGGTGATGGATACCGTTGAATATAAAAGTAAAATCTCGATTCTGTTATTTGATCCTGTCTACAGACTGTGCGCTCGTGATCCAACCACTCGCGTATCCAATGCCACTGCTAAGCTTGTCAAACTGTCATCTATTCCAAAAGAAGAGGGAAGATGTCTTATTCCGAGAGACGCTGTTCCTCCGCGAATGTATGGTCTTCCAAAAATCCATAAGCAAGACGTCCCTCTTCGACCAATTGTTAGCACAATAGGTTCTTCAACTTATGCTCTTGCGCAATATCTCAGCAAGTTGCTTCAGCCGCACTTGGGGCGCACAGAGTCCTACATTAGGGATTCAACCCATTTCGTCGAAAAATTGTCAACCATCGCCGTTCAACCAAATGCTATTTTGGTGAGTTTTGATGTAGAGTCCTTGTTTACCAGAGTGCCGGTGGACTCGGTCATGTCACTCATCAAGGATTTGTTTCCTGAGGACATTGCCCGATTATTCCACCACTGCTTGTGTTCCAGTTATTTCTTGTGGGATGGTAAATATTACGAGCAGACTGATGGTGTGGCCATGGGAAGTCCACTCTCGCCCGTCGTGGCAAATTTTTTCATGGAACATTTTGAGGGGGAGGCTATATCTTCGGCGTCTTTCAAACCTGTGATTTGGTGGAGGTATGTGGATGATACGTTCGTGGTGTGGGAGGAGGGTTCTGAGAAACTGAACCACTTTCTGAACCACCTAAATCAGCTGCATCCTTCAATCCACTTCACAATGGAGCTAGAGTCAGGTGGATGCTTACCTTTTTTGGATGTTCTTGTGAGGAGGAAAGCGGATGGCTCCATGGTTCACAGCGTCTACCGTAAGCCAACTCACACTAACCGTTATTTACATGCGGACTCCCACCACCACCCAGCACAAAAACAAGGAATTATAACAACTCTAGCTAAAAGAGCGGAACTTATTTGTGAGGCATCAACTCTTCAGGAAGAGTTACATGCCTTACAAACCATGTTTAAGGGTAATGGCTATAATGAATCCACTATATATAGGTCCCTACATCCCAGAAGGAGGGATAGACAACCTTCTCAGAGTTCCGACGTGAGAGGAACTGCTTACCTCCCTTATATTCACAACACCACTGACCGCGTTGCTAAGATTTTCCGCAAGCACAAGATAAAAACAGTTTTCGGCACTATGACGAAAATTGGTCAACGTTTAGCATTAAACAAAGATAAATTGTCCCCAATACTACAACCTGGGGTGTATGAAGTCCCATGTACTTGCGGAAAAGTCTACATTGGACAAACAAAACGGTCCATTGCAACTCGCATCAAAGAGCATCAAAGGAACATCCGTCTAAACCAACCTGACAAATCAGCTATAGCCGAACATTCCCTGTCTTCAGGGCACGATGTTTGTTTCAAGGATGCTCATGCGCTTGCCCTTGTTAAGCACAACTGGTCTAGAATTATAAGGGAGGCAGTTGAAATTCGTAAAAATCCCAATAATTTTAACAGAGACACTGGATATCAGCTAAGTGACACTTGGCTACCAGTTATTAAGGATCTAGGGAGATAGTTCCTCTCAGTCTCTCTGTTCTTCACATATTTAAAATTGTACATTTTCCCTCTAGGGCTCAGAGCCTGGATTTGATCTCCTTTGTTCGTCACTGGAGGAGTTTCCATCTGTTTTTTCGCCGTTGACTGTATGACGTTAGGTATCGTTCAGCTACACTTCCCTTTTGTTTACGTTTCCTTATATCCATCTAACCCTCCCACCTCCCCCCCCCCCTCCTCCTCATTCTTCGAGGAGTTTCTATATTTTCACACCGCCCCCTTTACCTTCTCGTTACTTACTACTCTGTCCGCCGTTCCACCATGGTCCATACAGTAATTTCTGGCAGCTGCTCTCTGGTGACGAACAGAAGAATTTATCTATATTTTTTGTAATCTCATTGACATACTTTCTTTGGCCACATTGTTTATTTCCATTGAAAAAGGAGGCAAGGTTTCTCCGGAACGTATGGTTTAAATTAAAAATACACACGGCATTAGCCCTAAAGCATGAATTATTTATATAATAATCCGGGCCGTGAAAGCCTTAATATGCAAATTAGAAACCTCTATGGGGAGGAAGTTGTTCGACAATCATCTAAATTTAGTAAGTTGAGGCGAAGAAGGAGCTCTCTCCTTTCATCGTTGTCCTTCTTTCTTAGATGCAGGGATCATAACATCATTCCCAACTGTGTAAAATTGAAGCAAACTATACACACTCATAAAGCTATGAGAATTTATCAGCGCGCTAGCAAGGCACTCGTTATCGTGAGGATCCAGAACTCTCGTACTGAATTGGACGCAGTTTCCCGTGAGTTATTACACTTACATCTGCTTCTTAGTAGCATTCTCTCAGAGGAATTGTGGCTGTTATTTGAACATATCTCCGCTATTCAGGCCGAGAATAATTTTTGTCGGGCTGTAGATAGACAAGAGCTAAGTTCCTTCGATTGTCCTCGAGACAAACAGCTCCTCGTACGGTTCTTGATACTAGTAAAGTTGTAGTCAATCTTTCCAATACCCCTTTAGATGACTATCAAAAACTTTTCTAAGCAGAGGTCTCAACTTTGCTCTCGCACCCTCCAAAATTCCTACAGAGGAGTTGATCACATCCGTTGAGGCTGCCATCTACAATTTACCTCCAGATGAAGCTGAAGAAGTTAGACAAGAAAGTGTGAGGATATTAAGATCCTCTAAA
Source organism: Meconema thalassinum (assembly GCA_946902985.2). Classification (NCBI taxonomy): domain Eukaryota; kingdom Metazoa; phylum Arthropoda; class Insecta; order Orthoptera; family Tettigoniidae; genus Meconema; species Meconema thalassinum. The sequence goes on along the minus strand of OX336388.2, from coordinate 2,054,579,608 downwards.
GTACCCACACCCAATTTAACTCGGGGTGAAAGAAAGGCATTGAAGGAACTAAGAAATAATGACACCATTTCTATTCTTCATGCTGACAAGGGAAATGCGACAGTGGTGATGGATACCGTTGAATATAAAAGTAAAATCTCGATTCTGTTATCTGATCCTGTCTACAGACTGTGCACTCGTGATCCAACCACTCGTGTATCCAATGCCACTGCTAAGCTTGTTAAACTGTCATCTATTCCAAAAGAAGAGGGAAGATGTCTTATTTCGAGAGACGCTGTTACTCCGAGATTGTATGGTCTTCCAAAAATCCATAAGCAAGACGTCCTTCTTCGACCAATTGTTAGCACAATAGGTTCTCCAACTTATGCTCTTGCGCAATATCTCAGCAAGTTGCTTCAGCCGCACTTGGTGGAGGTATGTGGATGATACGTTCGTGGTGTGGGAGGAGGGTTCTGAGAAACTGAACCACTTTCTGAACCACCTAAATCAGCTGCATCCTTCAATCCACTTCACAATGGAGCTAGAGTCAGGTGAATGCTTACCTTTTTTGGATGGTCTCGTGAGGAGGAAAGCGGATGGCTCCATGGGGCACAGCGTCTACCGTAAGCCAACTCACACTAACCGTTATTTACATGCGGACTCCCACCACCACCCAGCACAAAAACAAGGAATTATAACAACTCTAGCCAAAAGAGCGGAACGTATTTGTGAGGCATTAACTCTTCAGGAAGAGTTACATGCCTTACAAACCATGTTTAAGGGTAATGGCTATAATGAATCCACTATATTGTACCCAATTGTCATCATGCGGAACATGTGTTCGTATCCCAGCTAACTCACGGTCGTTCGAGGTATGGGACGTTCCTGCCCACCATACGCCCCACATGCTCAAGATTTGAGTCTACCAGGTAACTACTCTACATGAAAGAAACAATATATTCCTAAATAAAACATTTACTGATCTAAAGTCATGGCTATACAACAAAATACAAACAAAGGATAATTTACATTTAATTCCCACAATGAAAATCAAGGTTATTTTGTGAGTCTCTTCTTAATTAGTGCTTCACTGCACTCAAATCTATTTCTAGCATCCTATCACTGATACTTTCAGACATCTACGAGTCTCCATAGTGTTCTTTATGTGACACAATTTTACATAACTGGAGTATCACAATATAAAAGTCACATATCACATTTAAATGACATTAATTCTGTAATAATTAAACATTAATCCGTTTCTCACGGGCATTTACTTTCATTAACATAGATTCATTATCTTATGCCTTTAATTAACAAATGTTGTTGTGTGGTGAGAATCGTCTTCCCTTTTTCCATCAATATGAAACGTTAAAGTGGTACGTTTTCCCTTCCAAAATACACATGGATAGAAATGTTTATAGTTTCACCATACAACGATTTTCTGGGTCTGGTCGAAATTATTATCGTTACAAACGTGTCATGTTATTAGAAATCATCTACCCGTCTGCATAAATTAGTGTGAACTGGGCAAAAATGCACTTTAAAAAGATGCCTACATTTATTTGGTTCAGCGTTCCTCCTCAGAGAATAACTGGGCCAAATATTATCCGATTTCAATGATCCGACAATGTATGTGTGTTGAAACACATCATTTAATTCAATTGGCATCATCATAACAATCATATCTTAATTACATTTCGAAATATCGAGATTCTTCAGTGTCCCACTCTGCTTTAAAATAAAGGGACCAGGTCGCTAGACCTCCCTTTCACTCAGGCAATAAAATTAGTTCCAGCTGGCCGAGCAAGATGGCCGTCGCCCTAGTGGTCTACTACCACACCCCTCTTGACTGCAAGCAAGGTCATCTTTGTTTACAATTGCAGTACAATGGAGTTACGCTGAGTGTTGTCTCAAGTAATTGAGTCATTCGGATTATTTACCACCTATAATTATAGTGTACTGGGCTCAACTCGGCTCCTTAATTAACATTCATGGCTGGGGATGGATTCTGTAATAGTCTTGCCGTTCTTTGGCGATTCTAGTGGCTTTGGCGCGCATCATAATGAGAATACAAGATTGCTCATCAGCAGCTGCCTAAATATAATAAGGAAATCTGCGTTTCCTATACGACGAACTTTGATTCTTACCTCTCAGGGCAGATCAATCAATACATGTGCTCACGGGGTCTGCAAGCGATGGATACAGACAGGCTCTGTCCAATTCGCTGCGAATAATATAAGTACGCTCCACGGCGGTACTAACTCGTAGATTAGCCAACTTTTCACCTAACGTGCAAGCTATGTTAGCTTGGTCCCCGCAACTTTATTTACGTAAATCACTGGATTCTACGTTACTTTGCTCACTAAATGCGGCTCAAACAATACTTCTCATAGATGACTCAATTATTAAGGCACCCGCGTCCTCTCTGCAATTACACTTAAGCCAAAGCTTCAAATAGCTCCTAAAAGCAAAATATAAATTTACTGACTTACATTACTTTAATGGTTCTCAAAAACAATCCTAAGAATTGACCATATCAAATATTCATTCAACACTTCATTGACACTGAAAAACCCTCGTATCTCGCTATATTTCACGTTACCTTCTTACTGTTTACCAAATACAGTATCTTTATATTAGACATGACACACTTTGAACGTTATTTAGGCCAGAAATGCCTATTACTTTACTTTACTGTTACCGACCCCAGATTACTACTATTATTATTATCATTTAAAGTTACCGTTACATTCATCACTATCTTAGGCCTGAATGGCCCTAAACAAATCACCTTCCAAGCCATATTCTACCAAATACGAGTGGTGAAAGCTCGTACATAAGTGACTGTTACATTTTAGTCTCAAAGTGATGCATCGTTGTATGGTGAACTATCTAGTTAGAATAACATTGTAAATTTGTACTCACTTTTTCATTTTTCGCTGGATTATTCCAACACACCAGCCACGGACCTACCATGACGCTTGATTTAAGCCATCATGCTATATCTCACACGACACTTGATATCACATATTTCCCACATGATAATCATACTCTTATCAGTGGCTTTTCTCACTTTTACACAATACATATTAATCACAATACACATAAACACTTTTGAAATCACTATAATAAAATGTATATACACTTTTTCACTATTTCACAGGTTGATCCTTAATCGGACTCCTCCTAACGCCTGACCCCAGAGATGCGATGAAGCTACGACAACCGCTGGTCTCCGTGAAAGTCTATCTGCGTATACGTGCGTTCGATTCTCGTCACCTTCAATACTGTTCATTTCACCGTCATGATTACTTGTGATGCCTCTCGGGCTCCCATAACTGCAATGATCCTGACGATACTGCGTCATTTATAAGTATGACAATACCTCCTGGTATTCAGTGTCCAAAACCATCCTAAATTATTGCTACGCTGTAGCAAACTACACTTGCGTATAATAATGGATAAATATCTTCTGTAGATTAAATCTTACGCGATTCATGATTACTATTAAGAAGCTATATGATGCGCTTCCATTGTTCTCCAAATATACTCTAACATTTCGCGCACTTACTGGCAGCGTTTTAGTTTACGTGTAGAGTAAAGATGAACTGACGATGAACTGAAGACGAACTAAAGCTGACTAAAGAACAACTGGCTTGGTCTGTACTGCTTCCCCTATATAAAGGTTTCTCGTAAAATGTAGTCCACAGGACACACGAGAGCGACTCCCTTCTTGAAATAATGCATTTCCATTCAAAATGACGTATACACCCTGTTTATCTAGATGTGGAAGTCCCATAATCACTCTCGTGCTAGCGATCGCTTCGGCCAATTAATTACAATTAATTGCCTTATTCCGTATCGTCATGATGCCACCATGGTGAATCCCCTCTTGCTGATCACCAAATCACTCCTCTCGAGCGTAAGCTCGGTGTTAACAGGCTTATTTAGAGATATAGGCTTTAATTTCGGTGTAAGACCACTCCTAAATTATCTCTCCTAGAATATATTCACCTGGGTGTACTTTTTATTCCATTTCGATGCTCCAATTGGCGGCAATCAATTAATTTCCGTGGACAATTACCCCCACTTCGGTCTCGAGTGTTGTCCATCGGGGACTCCCAGGGTCATTAATTTCGAGCTGTCTCCTCGGTCCAGACGAAATAAGTTCCTTCGGCGCCTTGAGTCTCCTCCCTTCCGCTGGCTGCAATTAGTAAAGTGTCAAGCTGTCCTGCTTTCACGTTACTATACTTCGAAAACGTACATATGACTGCAATTTCTGACAATTATTCCCTTAAACAGCTATGATATTCACATTCTAGCCGTGAAATCATGCTATATTATTATATGTCATTAGGGGGCTTCATTCATTCCATTCCTGACCCGGTCGGAGACTGGAAGCAGGCTGTGGATTTTCATTTTCATACAACTCATTGCTCTTCGGGTTCCCTGTAGCTGTTCCTCCTCAGAGATCGATGGTTCGACTCTAGGCATAATCATGGGCCTGGTCTTCTCTGATAAGACCCGAGGTCGATGCCAGTCTGCCGTGTCCGATTGGACACAATATATAGGTCCCTACATCCCAGAAGGAGGGATAGACAACCTTCTCAGAGCTCCGACGTGAGAGGAACTGCTTACCTCCCTTATATTCACAACACCACTGACCGCGTTGTTAAGATTCTCCGCAAGCACAAGATAAAAACAGTTTTCGGCACTATGACGAAAACTGGTCAACGTTTAGCATTAAACAAAGATAAATTGTCCCCAATACTACAACCTGGGGGGTATGAAGTCCCATGTACTTGCGGAAAAGTCTACATTGGACAAACAATACGGTCCATTGCAACTAGCATCAAAGAGCATCAAAGGAACATCCGTCTAAACCAACCTGACAAATCAGCTATAGATGAACATGCCCTGTCTTCAGGGCACGATGTTTGTTTCAAGGATGCTCATGCGCTTGCCCTTGTTAAGCACAACTGGTCTAGAATTATAAGGGAGGCAGTTGAAATTCGTAAAAATCCCAATAATTTTAACAGAGACACTGGATATCAGCTAAGTGACACTTGGCTACCAGTTATTAAGGATCTAGGGAGATAGTTCCTCTCAGTCTCTCTGTTCTTCACATATTTAAAATTGTACATTTTCCCTCTAGGGCTCAGAGCCTGGATTTGATCTCCTTTGTTCGTCACTGGAGGAGTTTCCATCTGTTTTTTCGCCGTTGACTGTATGACGTTAGGTATCGTTCAGCTACACTTCCCTTTTGTTTACGTTTCCTTATATCCATCTAACCCTCCCACCTCTCCCCCCCCCCTCCTCCTCATTCTTCGAGGAGTTTCTATATTTTCACACCGCCCCCTTTACCTTCTCGTTACTTACTACTCTGTCCGCCGTTCCACCATGGTCCATACAGTAATTTCTGGCAGCTGCTCTCTGGTGACGAACAGAAGAATTTATCTATATTTTTTGTAATCTCATTGATATACTTTCTTTGGCCACATTGTTTATTTCCATTGAAAAAGGAGGCAAGGTTTCTCCGAAACGTATGGTTTAAATTAAAAATACACACGGCATTAGCCCAAAAGCATGAATTATTTATATAATAATCCGGGCCGTGAAAGCCTTAATATGCAAAGGTACAGTGCTATTTCTTTTCTCATATTCGCCAGTGTATTTACGCGTACATATGAGACGGTGCACTTTCCATGTCGGTAATTTATAGTCTATAGAAGGATGCTGTGTTGCTAAATTCTGGACGTAGATTCATACATTTCTTGCATATGTCATAGTATTTTTCTTGTTACCGTAAAGGTTCGTGCTGATTTTGTCTTTATGTTTGGGATTGTAACTACAATGGTTGATCTGATATCCAATTTGAACTTTCAAATCATGTAATTCATGCCCGACATGTTGGATTTGAGCGCATGAGCGAAGCTATCCTTACCTAATTGGTCAATGAATGAGCTCTGATTGGCTGGAGAAACTGTTTCATAATGAAGAATAGTACTATAATGACCCTCATTATGATAGAATTTTCTGACATATAATATTTACATTTCGACATCGTCGAACATAAAAGATGTTAAAGGAGGATATTTCGATGAAGATTGTACTAGATCTTCATATCTGAGGTTTTGATATTGTCCATATTCATCATAATTCACCATCTGTGTGTGATCCCGCGGGTAGGGTGTCCACTTTTTGATGCATGTTCCATTGCTTCTAGTAGCTGTTGACGTGTCTAATCAGCATAGTCTAGATCGATCACGCCATCTGTGTCCATCAGCATTATGGTTGTAGGCAGCTTTTATGGCTATGCCAGGTGCTGCGCTTACGATATGCGGGAGCGAAAGTAAATCTGAGGGTAAAATTAGGCCGTCACTATTTATTTATCGTATGGCTTTTAGTGCCGGGAGTGTCCGTGGACATGTTCGGCTGGCCTAGGTCTGTAGCTGCTTCCAGCGGGCACCCATAGGGTGAGCTACAAGTACCGTTCAATTTCAAGTAGTTCCAACTACCAGATATCAATGATATCTAATGGTGAACGTTGGAACTTTGACAGGCCGTCACTGAACGATAGGAAATACATAAATGATACAGTCAGTCTGAGAGACTTTATATCATTTCAAATGACGCATGCTACAAATGCTACACATGTTAGAAAGGCTCAAGAGGGCTAACTCTTTCAAAATACTCCATTTCCCATTAACTTAGGCTTCCCGCGCGGGAAACGGAGAGCGGGAGGTGCACTCTGCTGCATGACGTCACGCACTCGCCGTCTCCGTATCGCATAACGCCTGACCCCATGAGTAAACTCAGACTCAGTGCATATGCACTGAACAATATGATGACGTCATACACGCCGTAACCGTAACGCATAACGGTAGACCAAAGCATAACGATGAAGTCGACAAGATCATTTGAAATGATAAAAGAAAGCGTGATATACCACGAATGTGATCATCTCCATGCACTTGGGTGTTTGTAGAATTTGATTCCTAGCTTATGTTGTTATGTTGTGTGTAGAAGTGCGTATATTTGATCCAAGTATTGGGTAGCAGGCAGCCGTGAACGTAGATTAGGAACCATTCCGTTACTTGCCAGCAGTAGAAGTCAGTATGCCTTCCTTCGGAGGGGAAGTAAAGCCTGTGGTCCCATGTCATAGATTTATGGTATGTAAAATAACCTTCGACTAACTACACTTGTCAAAATTTGTAGTTTAGAATTGATAACGCTCTATTAAATCCAACGTTCGCCACCAGGTGCTGACTGAGATGTCATCTGGTAGCAAAGTCCGCAATCTAGGTGTCGTGGACGGTAGCATTTGGTAGCAAAAGTAGGAACTACTTGAAATTATTGTCTGCAGTCCTTACTTGAATTAAAAACAGATAACACACACTAATACAGCCATCACAATTAACACCGGTTATCAGACAGAATCTACACACACCCCAAGTACGCGGGGCTACATGACCACGTTGTCGCACCCCTAAACTAAGGAACCAACCAACCAGGAGTAGAAGCAGAAAGCCACGGAAGACAACTTCAAGTATGGTTGAGTTGGGAACAGAATTCATCTATTCTACAGTAAGTTTTGTCTCACAGAGCTGAGTGTACTCTGTTCCGGAATTCAGTCCAGAATTAGATTTGTTAGCAGAGTCGGGATTAAAGGAAGAGTAGAGGGCAAGAAGTGTAAGGTGAGTACACGTTGGGGATACGTTAGACAGAGTATCTCGGTTGAATGTTGCCGTAATTTTAGTGTAGATTCATTTCAGAATCCTTGGACAGATAGGTCAGAAGCGTCATGTACTCGGTTGTGAGTTAGATCTGTCTGATAATGTGATTCTTTGTTGACTAAAGAAGCGTGTGACATTTATAATAGAATGCTTTTCAATCGGTATTAGTCTCTAGTCACATCGAAGGAGATATAATAGTGTTCAGTATCGTTTGCAGGTTTACACATGCAGTGCATGAATACCACACGGGATGTAAGCAGCTGATAACAGCGCTGGTTGGGCTGCATGGAACTATATTATTAGGGGCAGCTGATTCACCTGGTATATCATGGCGGAATACTGTATTACTGTATTTCTTTGTCCTTGCTATCTAACTACTGTCATCGCAGCAGGAGATGGCAGTTGAACACGCTGCGACGGGGTGCGGGGATCTTACAGTACGCATGCGCGGTCCGCTTATTCCAAACTTAAATATATCGGCACCAGTGAAAGAAGGGATGCGCTGAGTGAGTGAAGCAAGTAGTGACCAACTGAATGTTTTTTGGAATGTGCGATATGCAGTGAGCGGGAAGACCTCTGCAGTTCAAACCCAACTGCCATCTCCTGACGCGAAATCAGTATTCATACATTCACTGCTACCATGCTGATAACGTCGTCGTTTCAGCTCCATGTAGTTTGGTTTGTTTAGAGCAGGGGCGGTCGCAGCCAGAACTTTTGGAGGGGGCCCTAAGCCTATAAGGAGGGGGGGGGGAGGCATACGTCCTATTTTTATATACAGTAGGCTATCTTTAATTTTTACTGGTAGCATGTCGCATAATATCATAAGGACTGAAATTCGTATAATAACCTATTAGTTTTATAAAAATCGAGGAGAGGGTCGAATAGACTCTAGAAAGAGAACACACATAATAAAATTTAAATCTTTTTATTCTAGGTATCTGATCAATGAACAAAATCCAATCGCTTCGTCTTCATTTTGGCAAACCGATCAATTACTTTCTCCACACTGATTTTCGTTGACCGATGGCAATGTAACAGAGCCAGTCCGGTTAGCCTTTCTTCCGGCATTCGGGACCATAGCCAGTCCTTCAGCCGTCAAAATGTCGGGAGTGACGTTACTCACAGGCAACGTCGCCAAAAGCTGCAGGAGAGTGTTAACTGTAGGTGTCAAGCTTTGAGAAGCAGCTACCATTGACTCAATTGCAGTTGATGGAAATTTCTTCCCTGCCGACTTCAATCTCAACCATCGCTGTCTCCATACAGCATACTCTCCCTGCAAGTGGCGCCCGTCGGAAATTAGCAAAGGCTGATACTTGATACGAAGAGCCTCCAAACATTGCACCACTGTTGGGTCTTCAGCCGGTTTGTCAACGCAGATTGCAGGCATCAAGTCGAATGCGCCTAAAGATTCATTTGGAAATTGTTCCTTGAGATCCTGCACCACATGCTCGATCAGCGGAATGAAGACAGTTCGGCGGTAGAACTCTTCGGTTGCGTCAATGTCAGCTGGAACGTTGGACCGCTTCCTCCTGCCTGCTCTTCGGGGCAACGCCACCTCAAACTCCAGTTCTTCCGCAAAATATTATTTCGAAGTACGGTTCAGCATTCTCATGTGCAGTCGAAAGCGCCTCGATGGTGTCCATGACACCCGCGGAAGCCGCACCAAGTCCAATGAGTCTTCCTGAAGAAGAAGGCTCAAAGGCCGGGTTTTAACTAGAACGTCGCACAGACACAACATTGAAACCACAAATTGCGTATCACACAATGATTGAATGAGGGATTCAGCTGCACTCTGTGTCGCTGTCCTCCCAATCTGCTATGATTTCTAAAGTTCGAATTATCTTAACAAAGAGTCTCTCGAACTCTAAATGGCCATCATGTTTTTCACTCCACCTCGTTTCACACAGTTTGCCAAAGTCTTCGCCCAAAACTGACAAAGAAAAGCTTTGTATCTTTTAGGAGATGATCTAGCAAAGTTAATTGCATTTTTCATCAATGCTGTACCATTACAAGTGGGCACTACTTTTGAAGTTTTCGCTAAGCTGCTGTTAAGGGCGTGATTGTAGCATGGACACCTAGAACCGCAAGGTGCCGCTTTCAAAAGTTCCTGTACTGCACCTTTCGTTTCCGATGACATCACCGAACAGTTATCCGTGCCTACCCCAACACAAAGCTTAAGATCGAGTGAGAGCTTTGTAGTGAGATCTTGTACAACGTGACCAAGAGCAAAGCCTGACAATTTTGGTTCCCCGCCTTGAATATCGTCCTCCCTAATAGACTCGTAGGCGTCCGCAAATGTCAAAATATCTTCGTGCACCTTCTCTTCGTGGACGTAGCGAAGTAACAATGCAAGCTGTTCTGTTAGCGAAATGTCTGATGTCTCATCGAACATGACGGAAAACATGCTGCTACTTTCACCTTCCGAACAATGTCTTCTTGGATTTCCTCACGACAGCACTTAATCAGTTCATTTTGTGTTCTATTACTAATATACGTAGCCCGTGATGAAGCTTTTTCAAGGTGGCTACGAAGAGTTTCGTCGCCGCTTTCGATTCGAAACTGAAGGAGTTCACGGAAGTTTCCTACATTTTCCAAGGGGTCTGGAGGGCTGGTCTCACTTTCACAGGCAGGTCCTGTGATGTCAAAATTGGAACTGTCAAGTCAAACCTTTGCTCTCTTCCCTTTCTCTCCTCTGCCTTTCTCTTTCTCATTTTTCTTTCTCGTTTTCTTTTTTTTCTTTCTATTTTTGAAGACCGTTTGGGGGGGGCCATGGCCCCCCTGGCCCCCCCCTTGGGACCGCCCCTGGTTTAGAGTGTGTCTGATAGCCTGTGTTATTGTGGTGTTTGTATTAGTAATGCTGATTGCTCCATGCTCACTTTTCAACTATAAAACTTCAATTCTAACAGTTTCTTCAATTCTCAGTGTTTCTTTTATCTCTCACACTTCACTCTGCCATCATGTCACGGTATTATGTTTGTCGTGTAACACAAAGAGAGCACATAGAACATTTGTAATCACGTGTAAGAAACTTGAAAATGTGCTTTTTCATACAATGTATCCTTCACTATTTTGTATATAATACTTTGTGAAATACATTCATCCAAAACCCGATGAATCATTTGTAATCACCCTGTATGTAATACGACATAAGAATATAAGAAAAAGTGTTGAGTTCAACTTTCATTTACCTAGTGATTATGTACTGCTGGCAACGCTGCTTGATGCTGGACGGGGTTGCTCCTCTGGCAGAGCAAGGCAGATTGTTCCACAGTCGTGCAGTATCAACAACGAAGGAGTTGGTATAGCGTACTGTGCGGTGTATGGGTAAGAGCATGAGAGTGTCGTTTTTTGACCGTGTTCCAAGAAAGGAAGGAAGCTTTTAGTTTTACGTGACCGTAAATCATGCGATCATGAGCCACGGGACCTCCTTTTTACGTGGAATCCGAACCACAGGACATGGCATTTCACTTCGAAAATCTCACATGCATTGACCGGGAATCGAACCCGGTCCAAGACTATGGTCGTATGAGAGGCGGTGAAACTGAGAATGCAGGTAAGCTGGAGTGGAAGTTGTGAGTATTAATTGAAGAAGGCATAAGGAATGGAGGTTGTGGCGTTGATTTAGACGTAACCAGTTAAGTTGCTCATAAGCAGGGGTAACATGGTCATAATACCCTGACGGCGATTATGATGATGATTGCCGTTATGACTACATTTTATCGTTAAATTACCTGTAAAAAATGTATGTAAGTGGTGTATTTAAGAGTATTGAAGGAATTACTTAGAAATCTAAACACTGTGGAAATAAATTAAATGTACTTTCGTGGGGGGCAAATGACCATTCTGTTCCACCCCCTTAAAACAACAATGATCAACATCATCACCATGCACTCATTATTAATAATTTTATTACGCAAAATGTGCAAGGAATAAAAACATCAGATGATATACCATCCTTTTGGAGGCCTTCATAGGGAGGTTAAGGCTGCTTGAGCTTTTAGCTCTCGCAATAAAGAAGCGCAGGTGCGCTTCATAATAGGGAGGTAGCGCGCAGTTTGCTACTTCTGTGGGGCTCCGGGCGGGGACACCAAGATCCCGCTGATGAGCCAGCTTCGTGTTCCTAGGTGAAAACCCACACAAAACACGGCAAAATCCTAGAAAAATTGCTGTGTCTTAATAAAAACATAACATTGTTTATCCACAAATTTACAAAAGACAACCCTGATCTACATTTCTTGGTCGCTACTCAAAACAAATCAGTGAATGATGTCATGCACAATACTTCCCACACATCTTACAATTACACTCCTTATCTGGAGTGTAGTAAGATGGTCTCGTGCACTTTATGAAATGGAATCCATGCACTGGGTAGCGTGTGACGCAGTCCTTTCGCTTCTGTGTTCATCATCGACTCACGCCATTAGTGCTAAGTTCAGGTTTCATTTCCTTTGCACCGTTTTGTTGCGTAGTGGCTGGTATTCTTGGCTGTCAGCGTGGAGGCCTGGCTCGGCCAAGAAATGTAATTCTGGTCTGAGGCTGGAACGGGGTACACTCAGCCTCGTGACGCAAAACTGAGAAGTGACTGGTTCGATTCCTACTTCAATCATCCTGTAAGTGGTCTTCCGTGGTGTCCCTAGTTCTATTCCAGACAAATGCCGGGATGGTATCTAATTTAAGGCCACGGGCGGTTCCTACCCAAATCCTACCTCAATTAATAATACACACATTAGTACAGACATCGTATACGAGGGCTGTTCTTTTTCAATTTCCGATGGACTGTAGAAAAATAACAGATTGATATACCAAACTGATTTTACTACTACTGCTAAATGTTTCCTTGTTTTATTCTTATGTCTTAACATAATCGCCCAAACGATTTTTATGTCTCAACATAATCACCAAAACGTTTGAAACATTTGTCGTATCGTTACACCAGCTTTCCAATTATGTATTTAAGAAAAGCGTACAATGTGCATAATGGTACATAAATTATTCTTGACCTAGTCCTATTATTGAGATTGTCCTGTTTGGGCAATTTTGTGCGTGATATCGATCACAATGTTTATTGCACAATTTGCACACGCAGGATTCTTCCGGTTGATGAAATCTTAGGTTCTGACATAGCTTGTGATGAAAGCCGTGCGTTGCAAATCTTGTCAGTATGTGTCTAAGTTCATAATTTGGCTGCTTCCATTCCGATGTTGTCATGGCGTCTGTTGAGTAAAATTCGGGCCATATGGCATTAGTTTTCTCTTTTAACAGGTGTAGTGTCTTTTCATAAGCCTTAGTACTTGGTAGCCAGAATTGTGCTCTTATGTCCTCAACGAAGAAGGTTTCTTATGTTAACAAATATGTTAGCCTCGATGATGCTGACTTCCCTACTCCTAGAATCTCAATTGTTGATAGATTTGTGATTGTTGGTTTGTCCCAGATGATGTTAATCCCATAGCTTTCCAATGCCCTCATACAAAAATTCTGCCGCCACTGAGGTGGGTATGTCTAGATAGTCTCCTGAAGTGTTCCCTTTTTGGCGAGGCGTTACTACCCAACCATACCTTCAATTCTCATTCAATGCTGGTTTGGACTTAAGGGCAGATGGCCAAAACTTCACACTTGAATTCTTTGAGAAAGTCTATCGTTACGTTGGCACAGTGTGGTCGTGAATGATTTTCACCTCTTTCGAGAATTGAAGGTATGGTTGGGCGGCAACGCCTCGCCGAAAAGTAAAAACTTCAGGAGACCCTCCAGACGTACCGACCTCAGTGGTGGCAGAATGTTTTGCCGAGGGCATTGGAAAGCTGCTGTAAGGATACGACAAATGTTTCAAACGTTTTGGTGATTATGTTGAGACATAAAAATAAAACAAGCAAACATTTAATAGTAAAATCAGTTTGGTATGTCAATGTGTTATTTTTATACAGACCGTCGTAACTTGAAAAAAAAGAAGAAAAAAACAACAACATTCGTACTGTACCCAATCGTCATCATATGGAACATGTGTTCGTATCCCAGCTAACTCACGGTCTTTCGAGGTATGGGGCGTTCAACCCACCTTACGTTCACATGTTCGGGATTTGAGTCTGTCAGGTGACTGCTCTACTTGAAAGAAACAACATATTCCTAAGTATAACATTTAATGATAGAAAATCATGCCAATACAACATAAAACACAAAAAAGATATGGTATATTGGCTTTCACGGCCGGTGAATTAAAACTCAGCAATGCTTCTAGGTTTGTGCCGTGTCTTGTGTGGGGTTTCGCCCAGGACACCAAGCTAGGCTCATCGGCGGGCTCTTGGTGTCCCCGCCCGGACCCCCACAGGAGTGACGAACTGCGCGCCACCTCCCTTTATATAAGGTGCAACTGCACCACATGACTACGAGAACTAAAAGTTCAAGCAGCCTTAACCTCCCTATGAAGGCTTCCAAAAAGATGGTATATTGGCTTTCACGGCCGGTGAATTAAAACTCAGCAATGCTTCTAGGTTTGTGCCGTGTCTTGTGTGGGGTTTCGCCCAGGACACCAAGCTAGGCTCATCGGCGGGCTCTTGGTGTCCCCGCCCGGACCCCCACAGGAGTGACGAACTGCGCGCCACCTCCCTTTATATAAGGTGCAACTGCACCACATGACTACGAGAACTAAAAGTTCAAGCAGCCTTAACCTCCCTATGAAGGCTTCCAAAAAGATGGTATATTGGCTTTCACGGCCGGTGAATTAAAACTCAGCAATGCTTCTAGGTTTGTGCCGTGTCTTGTGTGGGGTTTCGCCCAGGACACCAAGCTAGGCTCATCGGCGGGCTCTTGGTGTCCCCGCCCGGACCCCCACAGGAGTGACGAACTGCGCGCCACCTCCCTTTATATAAGGTGCAACTGCACCACATGACTACGAGAACTAAAAGTTCAAGCAGCCATAACCTCCCTATGAAGGCTTCCAAAAAGATGGTATATTGGCTTTCACGGCCGGTGAATTAAAACTCAGCAATGCTTCTAGGTTTGTGCCGTGTCTTGTGTGGGGTTTCGCCCAGGACACCAAGCTAGGCTCATCGGCGGGCTCTTGGTGTCCCCGCCCGGACCCCCACAGGAGTGACGAACTGCGTGCCACCTCCCTTTATATAAGGTGCAACTGCACCACATGACTACGAGAACTAAAAGTTCAAGCAGCCTTAACCTCCCTATGAAGGCTTCCAAAAAGATGGTATATTGGCTTTCACGGCCGGTGAATTAAAACTCAGCAATGCTTCTAGGTTTGTGCCGTGTCTTGTGTGGGGTTTCGCCCAGGACACCAAGCTAGGCTCATCGGCGGGCTCTTGGTGTCCCCGCCCGGACCCCCACAGGAGTGACGAACTGCGCGCCACCTCCCTTTATATAAGGTGCAACTGCACCACATGACTACGAGAACTAAAAGTTCAAGCAGCCTTAACCTCCCTATGAAGGCTTCCAAAAAGATGGTATATTGGCTTTCACGGCCGGTGAATTAAAACTCAGCAATGCTTCTAGGTTTGTGCCGTGTCTTGTGTGGGGTTTCGCCCAGGACACCAAGCTAGGCTCATCGGCGGGCTCTTGGTGTCCCCGCCCGGACCCCCACAGGAGTGACGAACTGCGCGCCACCTCCCTTTATATAAGGTGCAACTGCACCACATGACTACGAGAACTAAAAGTTCAAGCAGCCTTAACCTCCCTATGAAGGCTTCCAAAAAGATGGTATATTGGCTTTCACGGCCGGTGAATTAAAACTCAGCAATGCTTCTAGGTTTGTGCCGTGTCTTGTGTGGGGTTTCGCCCTGGACACCAAGCTAGGCTCATCGGCGGGCTCTTGGTGTCCCCGCCCGGACCCCCACAGGAGTGACGAACTGCGCGCCACCTCCCTTTATATAAGGTGCAACTGCACCACATGACTACGAGAACTAAAAGTTCAAGCAGCCTTAACCTCCCTATGAAGGCTTCCAAAAAGATGGTATATTGGCTTTCACGGCCGGTGAATTAAAACTCAGCAATGCTTCTAGGTTTGTGCCGTGTCTTGTGTGGGGTTTCGCCCAGGACACCAAGCTAGGCTCATCGGCGGGCTCTTGGTGTCCCCGCCCGGACCCCCACAGGAGTGACGAACTGCGCGCCACCTCCCTTTATATAAGGTGCAACTGCACCACATGACTACGAGAACTAAAAGTTCAAGCAGCCTTAACCTCCCTATGAAGGCTTCCAAAAAGATGGTATATTGGCTTTCACGGCCGGTGAATTAAAACTCAGCAATGCTTCTAGGTTTGTGCCGTGTCTTGTGTGGGGTTTCGCCCAGGACACCAAGCTAGGCTCATCGGCGGGCTCTTGGTGTCCCCGCCCGGACCCCCACAGGAGTGACGAACTGCGTGCCACCTCCCTTTATATAAGGTGCAACTGCACCACATGACTACGAGAACTAAAAGTTCAAGCAGCCTTAACCTCCCTATGAAGGCTTCCAAAAAGATGGTATATTGGCTTTCACGGCCGGTGAATTAAAACTCAGCAATGCTTCTAGGTTTGTGCCGTGTCTTGTGTGGGGTTTCGCCCAGGACACCAAGCTAGGCTCATCGGCGGGCTCTTGGTGTCCCCGCCCGGACCCCCACAGGAGTGACGAACTGCGCGCCACCTCCCTTTATATAAGGTGCAACTGCACCACATGACTACGAGAACTAAAAGTTCAAGCAGCCTTAACCTCCCTATGAAGGCTTCCAAAAAGATGGTATATTGGCTTTCACGGCCGGTGAATTAAAACTCAGCAATGCTTCTAGGTTTGTGCCGTGTCTTGTGTGGGGTTTCGCCCAGGACACCAAGCTAGGCTCATCGGCGGGCTCTTGGTGTCCCCGCCCGGACCCCCACAGGAGTGACGAACTGCGCGCCACCTCCCTTTATATAAGGTGCAACTGCACCACATGACTACGAGAACTAAAAGTTCAAGCAGCCTTAACCTCCCTATGAAGGCTTCCAAAAAGATGGTATATTGGCTTTCACGGCCGGTGAATTAAAACTCAGCAATGCTTCTAGGTTTGTGCCGTGTCTTGTGTGGGGTTTCGCCCAGGACACCAAGCTAGGCTCATCGGCGGGCTCTTGGTGTCCCCACCCGGACCCCCACAGGAGTGACGAACTGCGCGCCACCTCCCTTTATATAAGGTGCAACTGCACCACATGACTACGAGAACTAAAAGTTCAAGCAGCCTTAACCTCCCTATGAAGGCTTCCAAAAAGATGGTATATTGGCTTTCACGGCCGGTGAATTAAAACTCAGCAATGCTTCTAGGTTTGTGCCGTGTCTTGTGTGGGGTTTCGCCCAGGACACCAAGCTAGGCTCATCGGCGGGCTCTTGGTGTCCCCGCCCGGACCCCCACAGGCTGCTTGAACTTTTAGTTCTCGTAGTCATGTGGTGCAGTTGCACCTTATATAAAGGGAGGTGGCGCGCAGTTCGTCACTCCTGTGGGGGTCCGGGCGGGGACACCAAGAGCCCGCCGATGAGCCTAGCTTGGTGTCCTGGGCGAAACCCCACACAAGACACGGCACAAACCTAGAAGCATTGCTGAGTTTTAATTCACCGGCCGTGAAAGCCAATATACCATCTTTTTGGAAGCCTTCATAGGGAGGTTAAGGCTGCTTGAACTTTTAGTTCTCGTAGTCATGTGGTGCAGTTGCACCTTATATAAAGGGAGGTGGCGCGCAGTTCGTCACTCCTGTGGGGGTCCGGGCGGGGACACCAAGAGCCCGCCGATGAGCCTAGCTTGGTGTCCTGGGCGAAACCCCACACAAGACACGGCACAAACCTAGAAGCATTGCTGAGTTTTAATTCACCGGCCGTGAAAGCCAATATACCATCTTTTTGGAAGCCTTCATAGGGAGGTTAAGGCTGCTTGAACTTTTAGTTCTCGTAGTCATGTGGTGCAGTTGCACCTTATATAAAGGGAGGTGGCGCGCAGTTCGTCACTCCTGTGGGGGTCCGGGCGGGGACACCAAGAGCCCGCCGATGAGCCTAGCTTGGTGTCCTGGGCGAAACCCCACACAAGACACAGCACAAACCTAGAAGCATTGCTGAGTTTTAATTCACCGGCCGTGAAAGCCAATATACCATCTTTTTGGAAGCCTTCATAGGGAGGTTAAGGCTGCTTGAACTTTTAGTTCTCGTAGTCATGTGGTGCAGTTGCACCTTATATAAAGGGAGGTGGCGCGCAGTTCGTCACTCCTGTGGGGGTCCGGGCGGGGACACCAAGAGCCCGCCGATGAGCCTAGCTTGGTGTCCTGGGCGAAACCCCACACAAGACACGGCACAAACCTAGAAGCATTGCTGAGTTTTAATTCACCGGCCGTGAAAGCCAATATACCATCTTTTTGGAAGCCTTCATAGGGAGGTTAAGGCTGCTTGAACTTTTAGTTCTCGTAGTCATGTGGTGCAGTTGCACCTTATATAAAGGGAGGTGGCGCGCAGTTCGTCACTCCTGTGGGGGTCCGGGCGGGGACACCAAGAGCCCGCCGATGAGCCTAGCTTGGTGTCCTGGGCGAAACCCCACACAAGACACGGCACAAACCTAGAAGCATTGCTGAGTTTTAATTCACCGGCCGTGAAAGCCAATATACCATCTTTTTGGAAGCCTTCATAGGGAGGTTAAGGCTGCTTGAACTTTTAGTTCTCGTAGTCATGTGGTGCAGTTGCACCTTATATAAAGGGAGGTGGCGCGCAGTTCGTCACTCCTGTGGGGGTCCGGGCGGGGACACCAAGAGCCCGCCGATGAGCCTAGCTTGGTGTCCTGGGCGAAACCCCACACAAGACACGGCACAAACCTAGAAGCATTGCTGAGTTTTAATTCACCGGACGTGAAAGCCAATATACCATCTTTTTGGAAGCCTTCATAGGGAGGTTAAGGCTGCTTGAACTTTTAGTTCTCGTAGTCATGTGGTGCAGTTGCACCTTATATAAAGGGAGGTGGCGCGCAGTTCGTCACTCCTGTGGGGGTCCGGGCGGGGACACCAAGAGCCCGCCGATGAGCCTAGCTTGGTGTCCTGGGCGAAACCCCACACAAGACACGGCACAAACCTAGAAGCATTGCTGAGTTTTAATTCACCGGCCGTGAAAGCCAATATACCATCTTTTTGGAAGCCTTCATAGGGAGGTTAAGGCTGCTTGAACTTTTAGTTCTCGTAGTCATGTGGTGCAGTTGCACCTTATATAAAGGGAGGTGGCGCGCAGTTCGTCACTCCTGTGGGGGTCCGGGCGGGGACACCAAGAGCCCGCCGATGAGCCTAGCTTGGTGTCCTGGGCGAAACCCCACACAAGACACGGCACAAACCTAGAAGCATTGCTGAGTTTTAATTCACCGGCCGTGAAAGCCAATATACCATCTTTTTGGAAGCCTTCATAGGGAGGTTAAGGCTGCTTGAACTTTTAGTTCTCGTAGTCATGTGGTGCAGTTGCACCTTATATAAAGGGAGGTGGCGCGCAGTTCGTCACTCCTGTGGGGGTCCGGGCGGGGACACCAAGAGCCCGCCGATGAGCCTAGCTTGGTGTCCTGGGCGAAACCCCACACAAGACACGGCACAAACCTAGAAGCATTGCTGAGTTTTAATTCACCGGCCGTGAAAGCCAATATACCATCTTTTTGGAAGCCTTCATAGGGAGGTTAAGGCTGCTTGAACTTTTAGTTCTCGTAGTCATGTGGTGCAGTTGCACCTTATATAAAGGGAGGTGGCGCGCAGTTCGTCACTCCTGTGGGGGTCCGGGGGGGGACACCAAGAGCCCGCCGATGAGCCTAGCTTGGTGTCCTGGGCGAAACCCCACACAAGACACGGCACAAACCTAGAAGCATTGCTGAGTTTTAATTCACCGGCCGTGAAAGCCAATATACCATCTTTTTGGAAGCCTTCATAGGGAGGTTAAGGCTGCTTGAACTTTTAGTTCTCGTAGTCATGTGGTGCAGTTGCACCTTATATAAAGGGAGGTGGCGCGCAGTTCGTCACTCCTGTGGGGGTCCGGGCGGGGACACCAAGAGCCCGCCGATGAGCCTAGCTTGGTGTCCTGGGCGAAACCCCACACAAGACACGGCACAAACCTAGAAGCATTGCTGAGTTTTAATTCACCGGCCGTGAAAGCCAATATACCATCTTTTTGGAAGCCTTCATAGGGAGGTTAAGGCTGCTTGAACTTTTAGTTCTCGTAGTCATGTGGTGCAGTTGCACCTTATATAAAGGGAGGTGGCGCGCAGTTCGTCACTCCTGTGGGGGTCCGGGCGGGGACACCAAGAGCCCGCCGATGAGCCTAGCTTGGTGTCCTGGGCGAAACCCCACACAAGACACGGCACAAACCTAGAAGCATTGCTGAGTTTTACAAAAAAGATACTTTACATTTACTTCCCACAACAAAAATCAAAATTATCTGTGAGTCTCTTCTCCTCAAAATTAGTGCTTCACCGCACTCAAGTCTATTCAAAATATCCTATTATTGATACTCTTCGACATTTGCGAGTGTCCATGGTGTTCTTCACGTGGCACAATTTAACACAAACTGGAATATCACAATACAATAAACACAAATTATATTTAAATGACATTAAATCTGCAATTATTAAACATTTATCCGTTTTACACGGGGCATTTACTTTCAGTAACATTAATTCATTATCTTATGCCTTGATTAATAAGTGTTGTGTCGTGCGAATCGTATTCTTTTTCCCATCAATTTGAAACGCTGAAGTGGTACGCTTTCCCTTCCAAAATACACATGGATAGAGATGTTTTATAGCTTCACCATACAACGATTTTCTGGGTCTGGTCAA
Organism: Meconema thalassinum; assembly: GCA_946902985.2. Classification (NCBI taxonomy): domain Eukaryota; kingdom Metazoa; phylum Arthropoda; class Insecta; order Orthoptera; family Tettigoniidae; genus Meconema; species Meconema thalassinum. Next base: position 2,054,559,108 of record OX336388.2, on the reverse strand, counting down.
AACATTATCGGTACAAACGTGTCATGTCATTCAAATTACGCTACCCGTATCAATAAATTAGTGTGAACTGGGCAAATACACTTTACAAAGATGCCTTTATTTATTTGGTGCAGTATTCCTCCTCAGAGAATAACTGGGCCAAATACTATCCGATCACAACATTCCAACATGACATGTGTGTGGAAATAATGCATTTAATTCAATTGACATCATCACATCAAGCATATCTTAATTACTTTTCGAAATATCGAGATTCTTCAGTGTCCCACTACACTTTTAAAATAAAAGGATCAGGTCTATAGGCTTCCTTTCCATGCGGACACATAATTAGTTACGGCTGGCATAGGAAAGATGGCCGCCGGTCTAGTGGCCTCCCTGCCACCCCATCTGGCTTACCGCAAGGTCAAGTTCATTTACTGGTGCAGTTATGCTGGAGGTACCCTGAGTGGATCGTGTCCTTAGTAATTGAGTCAATCTAATTATATAATACCTACATTTAGAGTATAATGGGCTCATCTCGGCTCCTAATTAATATTCATGGCAAGGGATGGATCACGAAATATCTTTGCCGTTCTGTGGGCGACATCAGTGGCTTTTGCGCGCATCTCAAGTGAGTATCAAAGTTCTCTCACTGGTGTAGCAGCATATAACAAGAGGAAATCGACGTTTCCTATACGAAGAACCATTAGTCTTACCTCTAAGGGCAGATCAATTAATATATGGGCTCACATAGGGTCTCGAACAGTTATCCCTAGTGGCAAAAATTCTGCGAACAGTGGATACAGACAGACTCTGTCCCAGCTCTGTTGCGAATAACACAAGTATGCTCTAAGGCGATACTATCTCGTAGAAGATTAGCCGACTAGATTCGCCTAACGCGCAAGCTATTTTTGGATGATCCCCGCAACTTATTGACGTAAATCTCTTGATTCTACGTTACATGCTCGCTGTACGTGGCTCAAACAATATCTCTTACATATGACTCAATTCTTAAAGCACTCACGTCCTTTCTGCAATTACTCATAAGCCAAAGCTCTACGTAGCTCCAAACAAGTATAAATTTACTGGCTTACATTTAACTATCTTGGTGGCTCTCAAATACAACCCTGTAGAATATACCATAATAAACATTCATTCAACAATTCAATGACACTGAAAAACCCTCTTTTATCTCGATATTTTAAGTTTCTTTCTCACTGTTTACAATAACACAGTATTCTTACGCTAGACATGACACACTTTGCACGTACTGTAGGCCTGACATGCCCATTATTTCATTATTGTTACCGACCCCAGATTATGATTATTATTATTATTATTTAACGTTACCGTTACTTTCATCAATGTCTTACGCCTAAATGGCCGTAAACAAATCACCCTCCAAGCCATATTTTACCAAAATACGAGGGGTGTGAACTCGTACTTAAATGACTGTTAATTCTTAATCTTAGAGTGATGCTTCGTTATATGGTGAGCTATTTAATCATATCAATATATTAAATTTGTACTCACTCTCATTTTTGCTGGGTTGGTCCAGCACGCCAGCCACGCACCTGCCATGATGCTTGTCTTAAGCCATCATGATATTATTCACACGACACATTGTATAAACTTTACACATGGTAATCATATTTTTCATCACTGGCTATTTCACAATACATATTATTTTACCATATACATATAAACACTTTTAAAAATCACTGTAATATAACTTTATACACAATTCTCGCACTATATTCTCACACATGGATCCTTGATTGGACTCCCTCTATCGCCTGACCTCAGAGATGCGATGCGGCTAACTCCTGACAACCGCTGGTCTCCATGAAAGTCTATCTTGCGTGTGTGTGTGTTCGACTCCTGTCACCTACAGTTTATATCTCCTCTACTGTAAATCTGTTCAATCCTATGTCACGACTACTTGTGACGCCTCCCAGGCTCCCGTAACTGTAGTGATCATTACAATAACATGTCATTTTAACTATGACAACACCTCCTGGTATGTTCGATGTCTATAAACATCCTAAATTATCTCTACGCTGTACTGAATCTATACTCGCGTATGTTATTGCTTAAACGTCTGCTGTAGACTAAATCTTATACGATGCATAATTACTGTTATGAAGCTGCAAGACGCGCTTTCCATTGTTCGCCGCTAATACATTTGAGCATTAATACTTTATAAATTCCGCGCACTTCATTGCGTGATCTGGCAGCGTGCCAGCTTACGGGTTGAGTCAAGACGAACTGACTTTCCTGCGAAGCTTCTACTATATAAAGCTCCCTTGTGAAACATAGTCCACTGGATGACCAGGACCGACTCCCTTCTTGATATAATACATTTCCAGACAAAGTGAAGTATGATCCTCGCTTGTCTAAGTGTGGAGGTCCCAAAATCATTCGCGTGCAAGCAATCGCTTCGGCCAATTAATTATAATTAATTGCCTTCTTCCATGGCGTCATAACGCTATTCTGGTAATTCCCCTCGGCTCATCTACAAAACGTTCCTCCGAAGCGGATGAGATCTGTGCAGAGGTTCGTTTATAGATGCAGGCTTTAATTTAGGCGTGAGAACACTCCTAAATTATCTTTCCTAGAATACATGCATCTGGGTGTAAGTTTCATTTGAATTCATTGCTCCAATTGGCTGTAATCAATTAATTTCTGTGGGCGACTGCCCCCACTCCACTTCTATGCCTTGTAAGACTGTGGATCCCAGAGCCATTAATCTTGGGCCGCTCCTCCAGTACAGACGAAAATTAGTTCCTTGGCGTCACCTAGGAACGCCCCTTCGCTAACCACGATTTGTCAACTGTCAAGCTGGTTCGCTTTCTTGCATTCTGGCTTCTAAAACGTACATAGGCTGGTATATTTCCGCAATAATCCACCTTAAAAGCTATGATATTCCCGTTCTAGCCGTGAAATCCTGCTCTTATACTTATATGCAGATATAACTCATTGTTCTTCGGGTTCACTGTGTCTGTTCCCCCTCAGAGATCAATGATTCGATTCTATGCGGAATCATGAGCCTGGTCTTCTTTGATAAGACGCGAGTTCGATGCCAGTCAGCCGTGTCTAATTGGGCACAGTACATATATTTCTGGATTTCATTATATTGTAATGCTTTGGGCGTGTTTAAATATTATTCTCAATGAAATCCGGAAATATGTAAGTATAAGATGTTGAATAGTTCAACAGGTTGGATGTTACCTGCTGAATGACCGCTCCAGGACATGAGGACACTTGGACAATATGGAAGACGATTAACAGGCTGCACTCAGGGGTTGGTAGGTCTAAAAGCAACCTGAAAAAGTAGGGATTTGCGTGTGACTCTACATTACGCAAATGCAGAGAAGAACAGACCATGGACCATCTCCTCATCTGCAAGCTGTGCCCAACAACCCCTCTCTCGAGGACTTGATGCAAGCCACCACTGGTCACATTGAACTAAAATTTTGTATAAATTTGTACAACCTCTCACAGTAGCCACTATACGAAGAAACGTATGTATGCTTAGAGTACCAATTACTGGATTTCTTAATGTGCATATTATACGTCGTATATTATCTGACACGTTTAAATAAGTACAGACATCACTCTGACACAGGTTATCAGACTAATTACACACACACCAAAGTACACTGGGATACATGACCATGATGTCGCAAATACCCTAAATGAATAAATATTGACAATAGTTTGTAATGCTTAACCCTGTTTCAAGATTATGCTCAAGGAAATCCAGAATTATCACGGATAGACATACACACCAGCCTCTGGGTTAATTTACAAGTCAGAATTGTTGGTTGGTTCCTTAGTTTAGGGGCTGTGACAACGCAGTCATATAGCCCCGTGTACTTTGGGTGTGTGTAGAATCCGTCAGATAACCGGTGTTAATTGTGATGTCTGTATTAGTGTGTGTTATATGTTTTTAATTCAAGTAAGGACTGCAGACGATAATTTCAAATAGTTCCTGCTTTCGCTACCAAATGCTACCGTCCACGACACCTAGCTGTGAACTTGGCTACTGCTAGATACCATCGCAACCAGTGCCTGGTGACGAACGTAGGAACTTAAGAGCATTAATGAAACCTAACCTACAAATTTTGCTTCACACAAGTTTAGTTAGTGGAAGGTTGTTTTACATGAAAGTCCGAATGAGATGTAGGCTATAGTCTACACACATTTTCTCGCGTTCGATTTTAATGGACTCAAGGGCTTTGGAACTTTTTTTTTTCATGTTTGTTCACTATTGGAACCAAATCATCGATCAGGGATCCTCTTTCGTTCTACCAGGAGTGGCGCAGTGTTGATGTTCAACTGTTATGGGCGTATCGATCTGACGACAAGTGTGATTTCAAACATGTGGGGCCCTTTATGTGTGAAAATGTTATTTCACATAAAAATTCCTGTAAAAGTATACATTACCTCTCAACATTTTATGCCATCTGTGTGTTAGGAGTCGCGGCCAGCTGGTTATTGGAGGCCAGGGATATCAGAGCTTATAAAATAAACTGAAACCAGCAATAAATCTGATGCGAGGTTTATCGCTCCTGCAGCATTCAAATGCAGTCCCGCAGCACAAACAGTTTAAAAGCTCTTTTTACGTACCACTGCTGAGAAGGGGAGCGCACCTTCTCGTCATCACTAATTTCGTCCACATTTGAGTCGTCCAGTTGCAAAACTCGTTTAATCCACTTGTGAATGAGGATCATGTCGTAATTTTTTACTGTTATTTTACTTAAATTTATTTAACTTTTTTATTTTATTTTGTTTTTCTTTGTTTAATTTAATTTAATTTAATTTTGTTTTGTTTTGTTTTATTTTAAATTGTTTGGTTTAATTTTTGGTATTGTTGTTGTTTTGTTTTGATTTATTTTATTTGTTTTGTTTTTATTTTGTTTTGTTTATTTTGTTTTATTTTATTTTGCTTTTATTTTGCTTTTGTTTCGTTAATTTTTTATTTTATTTTGTTTTGTTTTATTTTGATTTTCCAGAAAACAAACACAAAACAAACAAAAAACACGAAACAAAAAGCAAAATTCAAAAACAAAAGCAAAAGCAGAATACAAAAAACAAGGAACACAAAGCAAAAGGCAAAATTCCAAAAAGCGAAAGCAGAAAACAAACACAAAACCAAAACCATGAAAGAAAAGCAGAAAGTAAAATTCAAAAGCAAAATCACAAAGCCAACACAAAACCAGAAACACAAAGCAAAAAGTGGAAAACAACAAACACAAAAGACACGTGAGGCAAAGTCTAGAGAAACGTTTTTCATAAAAATGATTCTTATTCACAAGTGGATTAAACGAGTTTTGCAACTCGACGACTCATATAATAGCTTCTTCTGGCTGGGGTCGTGCGACTCATCAGCCACATATGTTAGCGTAACTTCCAGGCAGCGATTGGTGCAGCGGAAGGAGTACATAACGGTAGTCGGAGGGTCCTGGGGTCGAGTCCGTATGCAAAAGACTTTTTTGTCTTTTTTTATTTTTAGCCTATTAATTTATGAAAAAATAGGCTTATGATATCACCTTTTGTCCGTGTGTGTGTATGTGTATGTGTATGTTTCACCCCTTAATAACTTCTAAACGGCTGGAGCGATTTCAATGTAACTCGGTAAGGTCATAGTACTATTTTAGCCAACCCCGACCGTGCCTTTCAAATTATATTGCGTTTATCTAATCCAACATAGTGGCTGTGCGAAATATTTCACCGGCATTCTAAATCTCCGAAACTATTACTCATATCACCCTGAAATTTTGTACGGTGTTAAAGGGCACTACTAGAAAGTCACCTATGTGACTTTCAAACATCTGTTAACTACAAAACTAACATGGCGGCCAAGCCAATTTGAAACATTTAAATAGACGTTTTCGCGATAACCATCGGAACGCAGTGAAACTTGGTACAGCAAATGACTATGCAAATTGCAATGCACTGACATCTAATTTAGTTCAATTGTTTAGATAACATCAAAATGGGGACTGTGCGAAATTTTAAAATTAAGTTTTTATTTCTTGTGTCCTAATCATGCGATTGAAATTTGAATAAAACACCTACACAATAATAGTCATGTAATAGTAGATAACTCTAAGGCCTATAGATAAAAATCCAACATGGTGACCATCCGAAATATTTCGATGGTTCTCAATATCTACGAATCTCTTAGAGCAATAAACTGAAAATGTGTATGTTGATAGAGGCAATTAATATAAGTAGGATATATATGAAAATAGGCTATTTAGTTCTTCATGGAACTACTTCTTGTTTATTTGAACGTTACATGCAACGCAAATAAACTGAAATAATGCTCAATACAATGTTTCTATTAATATTTACATATAAATCATGAAACGGAAAGGCAAAGGAAGATTTGGTATGGTAAATGAATTCCCAGGTAGAGATTGTATTTAAGACGTACGCGAGAGCGTCGTTATAACATTTTTCTATTTCACAGTCGATGATTTACACGAGCTGGAGTGATATTCATCGTAAAGACAGGGAAAGCAGTAATTTTCTTGGCATCTAGGACACGCTATAAACGCCGCATTTGAAGGCTATTTTCATTTATGAAGAAATAGGCTTATGAGATCACCATTTGTCCGTGTATGTGTATATGTGTGTGTGCGTATTTGTGTTTGTCTGTGTGTGTGTGTCCCTTTAATAAAATATAAACGGTCGAAGCGATTTCAATGAAACTCGGTAAGTACATACCTAGATACTACTACCTCGTCCGACCGCGACCTCCTTGCTTTTCAAATTTTAATACGTTTCCCCAATCCAACATGGCCACCGCGCGAAATATTCCACTGGCATTCTATATCAACGCAACGGTAACATGTATCTCCCTCAAGTTTTGTGCGGTGATAAAGGGTACTACTGGAAGTATATCTACGGGACGTCAATAAACCTGTTGTTAAGTACGATACGAACACAGTGGCCTAGCGAAGATGAAACATTTGAATAGGCTTTTCTCGCGATTTAACCATCCGAGGGCAATGAAATTAGGTACAGCAAAAGTGTATACATATTGTAATTCACTGACATCTAATTTAGTTCAATTGTTTACATAAACTCAAGATGGCGGCTGTGCAAAATTTTAAAATTAAGATTTCATTTCTTGTGTACTAATCATACGATCGAAGTGAAAGTTTGAATAATGAACCTATGCAATATCTTCATCTAATGGTGCAGAACTCTATGGCCTACACATATAACAATCCAACATAGCGACCATCCGATATATTTAGACGGTTCTTAATATCTACGATGCTCCACCAATGGTATCCTTACCTTGACGCGGTGGTGGAGCTTGCGTGGTCAAATGATCCTGAGAGCTATGCCGGCGGTAGCTTAGCTACTGGTAGGGTCTCCCAAGCCGGACAGGTCGAAGGTGATGATTCAGACTAAACGGGATACTCTGGCCCTCCAGGTTGGGGGTTGGACGTGGGGCTAACAACCCCACACCATAAAAAAGAACCTGTTACGAAACAAGGACAATTGCCTCGGAAGGACGGATTTAACAGAAGACAACCTCGGCCTGGATTACGGAAAAGAGATTTGTTTATTGCGACGTGGAATGTAAGAACGATGTTGAGACCAGGAAAGATGAATGAAATAGGAGAAGAGATAACTAAATTTAATTTAGACATTGTAGCGTTACAAGAGGTAAGATGACAAGGACAAGGAAGGATAGATAAAAGGGAATATTCACTATTGTAAAGTGGTCCAAATAACAGAACAGGACAACATGGTACAGGATTTATGGTATCCAAGTCAGTATTATGGAATATGAAGCCATAAATGAAAGATTTTGTAAATTGCGCATTAAAGGAAGATTCAGGAACATATCCATATTGTCAGTGTATGCACCAACTGAAGAGAAAGATGTGGATGAGAAGGAAGAGTTCTATGAACAATTGGAACAGATATGCTGTGAGATACAGAGATACGATACATTGATAATAATGGGTGACTTAAACGCAAAGATTGGGAAGGATCTATTGATGAGATGTGCAGGGAAACATACACTACATGATGTTAGTAACCAGAATGGCACACTACTTGGGCATTTTGCCATCAGGAACAATATGGTGATCAAAAGCACATGTTTCCCACATAAACGAATACATCTAGATACTTGGAAGGCTCCTGATTCTACAACCGTGAATCAAATAGACCATGTGTTAATCAATGCAAGATACTCTTCGTCAATTATAGAAGTGCGGAGTTGTAGAGGACCAAATTGTGATTCAGATCACTATCTAGTCAAAGCAGTACTTAGAGAAAAGCTGGCTAAAACGAAAACAGAATCTGAAACCTGGAAGAACAGTATAAATGTTGAAAGACTAGGAGATGAAAGAATTAAGGAGGAATATCAGAGAGAAATACAAAAGAAATTAGAAGAAGAAAAAGAGAGAGATGATCTCAATGAAGAGTGTAAGAAAATAGAGGAAGTAGTTAAACTGGCTGCAGAAGAGATAATCGGAAAGAGGCAGCAAACCCGGAATGAATGGTTTGATCAAGAGTGTAGGGAAGCAATAGGAGAGAAGAATAGAGCAAGAGAAAAGATGATCTTGAGAGAAACAAGAAGCAACTGTGAACATTATAGGCAACTGAGGTTGAATGCCAACAAAGTATGTAGAAGAAAGAAAAAGGAACACATAAAGAAGCAATTTATAGAAATAGAAGAATTAAACCAGGGAAGTGAAGTAAGAAAATTCTATGCGGCAATTGGTAAAATGGGGAAAGGTTCCTAACCTAGGGAAAGAAGATGCAAGGATAGACAAGGGATGATACTGAATGATGAGAACAAAGTGTTAGATAGATGGTCTGAACACTTAAAGGACCTTCTAAGTGAAAGTGTAGAGCCAGAAATTGAACAACATATGCAACAAAACGAGAGACAAGAAGTAATTAGATCAGAATCAGAGAATGAGAATGCAAGTATTACGAGTCCTACAGAATCAGAGAATGAGAATGCAAGTATTATGAGTCCTACAAGATTTGAAGTGGCAAATGTAATGAAGAAAATGAAAAACAACAAATCACCAGGGGAAGACAGTATAGTAGCAGAAATGATAAAATATGGAGGTGCGTTATTGGAAGATAGAATACATAAACTATTGGAAAGAATATGGGAAGAAGAGAACATGCCAGATGGATGGAGGGGAGGAATAATATGTCCTATATTTAAGAAAGGAGATTAACTAGCATGTCAGAATTACAGAGGAATTACTCCATTGAATGTTATTTACAAGATCCTATCAGGTATCCTGAAAGAAAGAATGAAGATATTTTCAGAAGAAATTCTGAGTGAATATCAGTGTGGTTTTAGACCCAACTGGAGTACAACGGATCAAATCTTTGTAATTAGGCAGATGATGGAAACGTTTTATGAACATGATATTGACCTCCACATGCTCTTTATAGATTTTAAACAAGCTTTCGATAGTGTATGTAGAGAAAAACTATATGAATTACTAGGAGAAATGAGGATACCTGGAAAGATAATCCGGATAATAAGGATGACACTAGATAACACATGGAGTGAAAAATGGAAATAAGCTGAGTGAACCCTTTACAATTAATATGGGTGTAAAACAAGGAGATGGATTGTCTGCCGTACTGTTTAACCTTGCACTACATAAAGCAATAAGTAAATTGGACCAGGGAGACACTCATCATCATCATCATCTTGTACAGTTTCCAGCCCCAGGCTGGGTCTGTTTGGAACATAAGCCTCGCCACTTAGTTCTTTCTTCCCACCACCTCTCCGCTGTCACTCTGGTCCAGTCCTCGCCTCTCTTCTTGACACATTCCTCCACTCCTTTCAGCCATCTATCTCTTGGTCTTCCCCTTGGTCGTTTCTTCTGCATCTGCATCTCATGTATCTTCTTGGGAATCTTCTTCTCATCCATTCTCTTTAAGTGTCCATACCACCTCAGTCTTGATGTCTCAATCCTACCTTGCAAGGGCTCCTCTTTCACCATTTCCCTGACCTTTTCATTCCTCACCCTGTCTCTTCTTGTTACTCCGATCCTACTTCGCAGGAACTTCATTTCACCTGCCTGTATTCTGCTTATGTCTCTTTTCTTCATTGTCCACGTTTCTGAAGCATAGGTCAGTATCGGGATATAGTAGCTTCTGTATAACACTTCCTTGCTTTTTTGTGGGACATCTTTATTCCACACTAAGCTCCTAATGCTTCTCAGAAATGCTTCTGCCTGTCTGCCACGTTCCGTAATCTCTTTGTCATTTCTCCCATTTTCCTCCACTATACTTCCCAAGTACTTGAGACTTTCCACCTTCTTCAGCTGTCCACCTCCAAGTGTTATCCCACTCATTGGTCTGTCCTTTTTCCTGGTCGTTAACAGGATCTCACATTTACTGATGTTGAACTTCCATCCGTACTCTCCCACTGTTTCTTCCCAAGCCTTCAGTTGCTCCTGAATTTCCTCCTCCTTGTTTCCCCAGACCATGAGATCATCTGCAAACACCATTGCTTTCATCTTATCTTCTCCTATCTTTCCTGCTACCCGTATCATTACCTCGTCCATAACCACAATAAAGAGAAGGGGTGACAGCGCACTACCCTGTTTCAGGCCACTCATTTGTCTGAACCAGTCTGTTCTTTCCCCTCCAACTTTCACACAACTCACACTTCCACAATACATCTCCTTCACTCTGCCTACAGGGAGACACTATTTTTAACAAATCAAGTCAGATCTGTGCTTATGCAGATGATGTAATGATCATAGCAAGAGAGAAGCGTACACTGAAAAGAGTATATTTAGAATTAGAGGCTACAAATATTGGGTTATTAGTGAATCAGAGTAAAACTAAGAGCATGGTAATGTCCACATCTAACACAAGAAGAGCCCCACATGATATTAAAATAGGCGATAAGACATTTGAGGGTGTGACACAATTTAAGTATCTAGGAGTACTTATTAACAACCAGTGTGATATGACAAACTGTATTAAAGATCGATTACAGGCTGGAAACTGAGCATACTATGCAAACATCAAGATGCTCAGGAATCAACTTATATCGCGAACAACCAAAATGAAGATATATAAGACAATGATAAGACCAGTAGTGACCTATGGCTCTGAAGCTTGGACATTAACTATGGATGATGAGAATACTGTGAAGTGTTTTGAAAGGAAAATACTGCGAAGAATATATGGCCCTGTTAGAGAGGAAGATGGATGGAAAATACGATATAACCATGAACTAAACGAATTGATTGGACAACAAGATATCGTAAAGTTTATAAAGGCACAGAGAATCCAATGGTTGGGACATATAGAGAGGATGCCGGAGAGCCAGATGCCCAAGAGAATGTTGAAAGGGAGGCTATTCTCCAGGAGGAGGAAAGGACGTCCTAAGAAGAGATGGTTGGATGGTGTGACTGCAGACCTCGTCGCAATGGGAGTGAGAGGATGGAGGAGCAAGGCGATGGATAGACCAACATGGAGAGCAGTTGTCCAAGAGGCCAAAACCCACCCCGGGTTTTAGCGCCATGGAGTAAATAAGTTTTTTTTTTTTTTTTTTTTTTTTTTTTTTTTTTTCGTGTAGCCTCCTGAGAGGCCGAGTGCAGGTCTTTCTAGTCGACGCCCGTGGGCGACCTGCGCGTCGGGATGAGAGATGGAATGGATGAAGATGAATGAAACTGGGCAAGGATGTGGAAGGAAGCGGCCGTGGCCTGTCAGAAGGTACTGTCCCAGCATTTTCCTGGTGTTGAAAATGGGAAACCACGGAAAACCATTTCAAGGACAGCCGACGGTGGGGCTCGAACCCACGCGTCTACCGAGTCAGCAGAGAGCTTGGCCCCTTGACCTAACGCTGTGCTTTAGCGCGCGTAGCCACTACTGTCGGTAGTAAATAAGTAAGTAATATCGACGAATCTATTACACAATCAAACTGATATTTTCTGTGTTTATAGAGATTATTAACATAATTTCACCTATGGATCATCTAATAATCAGGTAATTATAAAACCAACATGGCGGAGACGCAAAATTTAAACATTTATATGGATTTTTCTCGCGATTTTTCATCCTAGAGTTGTGAAATTGGCACGGTATATCTTCATACAAGCCGTAATATATCGGCTTCGGTGGCGTAGTCGGTAGCATGCTGAGCTTCTATGCCCAAGATACCGGGTTCAAACCTGGCCGAAGCCGTCAGAATTTTTTTAAGAGCGTTAAAAATCCCTCAGTATGCCTTCCTTCGGAGGGGAATTAAATCCGGTGGTCCCATGTCATAGATTTATGGCATGTTAAAGATGATGATGATGATAATTGTTGTTTTAAGGGGCCTAACATCTAGGTTATCGGCCCCGCATGTTAAAGAACCTTCCACTAATTGCACCTGTGTGAAGCTAAATTGTATAGGTTAAGAATGTAAACAACGCTCTTAGGTTCCTACGTTCGTTGCCAAGAGCCGGCTGCGGTGGCGTCTAGTAGCTAAGTTCTTAACTAGGCCTGGTAGTCGTTGACAGTGGCGTTTGGTGGCAAAAGTAGGAACTATTTGAAAAATTTAAAGTTGCAGTCCTTACTTGAACTAAAACCAGATACACACACTAATACAGCCATCACAATTTACACCGGTTATCAGACAGATTCTACACACACCCAAAGTACACGGTGCTACATGACCGCGTTGTCGCAGCCCCTAAACTGAGGAACCAACCAACCAACCAAGCCGTAATATAGTGACGTGCAAATTAATGGAATTTTATGAGAACTTAAAAATGGTGGCTGTCCAAATTTTTAAAATCTCATGTCCTAAGTAAGACCAGTAGGATATATGAAAATAGGCTATTTAGTTCTTTACGAAACTACTTGATTAGAATGACGTGGTTGTTTTAAAGTTGCTATAGAATGACAAAATACATACGTGACTCATGTCTCACCCGACCCGCGCCAAAAATGCTGATTATTTTCTGAACGTTTGGCCTTCTGGAGCTCGCACTTCAATCACCTTAATATTTGGAAGCCATTGGTGATGAGGGTTGAGGACAAAAACTGTAGGGGTAGACCAAGGTTAGAATATGTTAAATAGGTTGCCTCCGATGTAAGGTGTGCTAGCTATGTAGAGATGAAACGATTAGCTCAGGACAGGGGAGCATGGAATGCTGCAACAAACCAGTCTGAGGACTCAAACAACAATAGCAACAAAATTGATATCATGGTGTGAATGCTGCACTTTAATCGGAATAATCAGATATACGTGTCAAATATTGCCACTGTATTCTGAATACAAAATGTTAAATGTTGTAAAACTTGCTTGGGATTTGAGCAAGGAAGGAATGTTAGGTATTTTAATTCTATTTAGAAATACTAGTTCATTTCTGAATCGGTCATTAAATGGATATTGTATTCCTCTATAAGTTTCAGAAAAGTAAAAATTCAGCACTATGTTAGAAAATTATAAATTGTCACAAAGGCATTTCTTCTTTTCCTTATTCTATCAACAGATATTTCCTTCTCAGCTGCCACTGGTCGGTGGTCGCTGACTGCGAGGTTGTTTGCAGGTCACGTCTGTTTGCTGTGGTCCGCGTAGACAGGATTCCGAAGTGTTTGCAGCTCGCACCACACGGGCGAGTGTTTGTATCGTACTGAGCCGTCTTTAATCCCAAACAGGCCATAACTCTCCCGTCAGCAGCCTTCTCCTCAATCACACAACTTGTTGGCTTTGTTCCTGATGCGGAATGTCATGCACTAGATGTTTTGTCAATGCAGTAAAACTAGGAGGATATCCAAGCCGATTATAATAAGGTTTTAGAATTATTTTCTCTTGGTTGGGGACAATGAGGGAGATAAAGGTTGTTATATTGACTTCTGAAAGTGACCACTATAGAGACTTGAACTTCAATCCTGTGCATTCGGTGTAGAGTTTGTTTGGCAGCGGATTTTGGTTGTCACCTGATTTAGAATGCTGAAATTATCAGTGGAACTTTCAAAGATGGAGGTTAGGGTTTTTCTAAAACACTACTGGAAACAAGTTTAAAAAGCTGCTGCCAAGGCTCGAAGAATATGTGAGGTGGATGGAGAAGGTGTCGTTATTGATTGTGTGCCACAACGATGGTTCCAACGTTTCAACACTGGAGAAAAAACACTACAGATTTACCGCGTTCTGGAGGACCTAAACTATGGGATATTGAGAATACACGCCAAGTTTTGGAAGAAAATCCGCAAAGAAGTACTCGAAGGCAGTTAGATGAACTTGGTGCAACAAAAGATACCATACATCGCCAGATTAAGACACTTGGAACATCACATAGAAGCTGTAGATCTGTACCTCATGAATTGACCCATGAGCAGGCTCAACGTAAAGTGGATATCTGTCGGCAGCTTATCGGTAACCCCTTGGATGATAGATTTATCAGGAGAATTGTCACATGTGAAGAAAAATGAGTCTATTACCGCAACGCTAACACCTTGAAGCAGTGGCTCAGTCCCCGTCAACCTGCCAAAGTCGTCGTTAAAAAGGATCGGTTTGGCCCCAAAGTGTTGTGTGTCTGGTGGAATTTTGAAGGAGTGATTCACTGGGAGTTTGTTGCAAACGGGCATGCAGTCAATGCGGAACTTTATCCTCAACAACTGGAACGAGTTCATGAAATTTTGAGACGCAGATAACAATCATAACTTAAACGAAATAGAGTTATCTTGCAGCAGGGCAATGCGAGACCTCATACTGCACAAGCAACCATGGCAAACATTCATAAATTTGGAGGAGTAAAACTGCTACCACATACAGCATACAGACCTGATATTGCACCTTCAGATTTCCATCATTTTCGAACCATGGCCCATTTCTTGCGTGGAAGAAATTTCGGAAACATTGAAGCTGTGAAAGTGGGTCTCGCCGAATTCTCCACAACAAAACCCAGAGAAAATTATTTAAAGCTCGTGATTTAACGAGAATAATATGCAACATAGGAAATTCACTTCAGCCATCCATTATGACTACCGTAAGAAGTCATATGTGTTAAAGTTCATGATTCCTTTTGAAGTGAGAGTTTGTGAGTCTCCTAGTGGTAGCAAAGCTTGAACTAAGTAATGTCTAACAAGACATTTCTGCCTTAAGATCTAGTTCTATTTTTCAGCAATAAGTTGACACCTCATAAAGAAAATTCCGCAACTTTCGCAAGAAAGTTATTGTGAAGAGGAGTGTAAGAAAGAGAAGAAAAGATGGAGGGAACATATCATTTCATCCCCAAGTATTTTATGACTGATGCTTCCATAAAGCTGAAAATGTAAGTAAGACACACTTCATTAACTAGCAAGATGCTTCTCAAGTAACCCTCCCCCCACAACTCACTAATGACCATAGAACATCATGAGAGACCACCTCGTGGAATTCTGGACTGGGAGCCTGAACGGGATATACTCAGCCTCCCAAGGCTAAACTGAGAAGAGGAGGGTTCGATTCCCACCTCAGCCATCCTGGAAGTGGTTTTCCGTTGTTTCCCCACTTATCCAAGCAAATGCCGTGATGGTTGCTCACTTCAGACCGCGGCCACCTCCTTCCCAATCCTCACCTGAATTACAAATACACACATTAATTCTGCTAACATAATAACACAAGTTATTAGAGAAAATTCCACAACTGAGTTGTCAGTTGCGCGAAAAGCAACTCACTCATCAATTGCACATGCCTGAGGCTCGCCTACTGTCCTCTGTACGATTGCGCAACCAGGGTTCACCATATATTGTAAATTATATCCTGATTGTATAGATTTAGTAAACAGAGATGGAGACACTACTGTGTATTTGGGGCTTGCCCTTTCTCTTTCTTCCGTCCATAAATTGTAGACAAAATATTTGGAAAATAAATCATCTCTATAACTCAAGCTCCTAAACCAGAGGGAGTTAGAAGGTGTGGTTTGTACCAAAATCTTCCAAATCTTCTCAATAGTACAAGCTATGTAATTTGACACCCAGAGGGTAGCTTGCATGTCGAATTTCGTTGTTCCTTGAATCACTATGAAAGTCAAGGAGGTTAGATATCTAAGCTCCTTGAACACTAAAGCGCTTTCTAGTAGAGAAATGAGGAACTTTGTGTTGGCGGAAACTCCCGAGATTAATTTTGCCATTATGAACACCGCCTACTGAATTCAAATGGGTTCTTTGACATGCCAACATCGTATGACATGCGAGTCGTATTTTTGCCGCCTTTCAAAAAATCACTTACCACGGCCAGGAGCGAACCTGCAATCTTGGGGTTAGTAGACCGACACGCTATACACTCACCCACCGTGGCAAATAAACAAAACAATAGCCCCTGGCAGAACTATGTCACGTACAGCCGCATAGCACTAGGGCCAGGTGGGTAGTCAGTACACATGAGGCGCACACAACCCATTGTGCAACCAGCAGCAGTGATGAATTGCTCTCTGTTTTCATAAATATCAAGAATTTGTTTAAAAAGTGTGTTTAAAAAAATAAGCATTTTTATAGAAGCCCGCATAACAGTAAAGCCAGGCGGTGGTTTATACATATGCGAGTATTCAGGCACGGGTCTGCTAGTAATAATAATAATAATAATAATAATAACATAATAACATTAACAAGTCTGAAAATGGAGTCGATTGGGCTACAAAAACAGAACCTGATAGTTGACTGCCTAGCATTCGCAGATGACCTCGCAATTTTTTCAGATTCTCTCGATGCAGCCGCAGCGCAAATTAATGAACTCCAGATTCAAGCAGCAAAAACGGGCCTTAAGATCTCCTCTGAAAAAACAGAATTCATCACTAATATCAAGCTAGCGCCAAATGAGCTGGATGTAGGACATGGGAAAATCAAGCAAACGAAAGCGTTCAAATATTTGGGTGAGTGGATAGACCCCAATCTCTCTGAGAAGGCAGCTTTCGTGTCACGAATCAGGAAAATGGAAATGGCATATAATCTATCAAAGGCCATTTACAACAAGAAATCCATATCAACAAATGCCAAGTTATGACACTACCAAACAGTCATCCGTCCAGAGGCTTTGTATGCTGCAGATTGCCTTGCAATGCATCGCAAGGGACTAACAGAGAAGCTGGAAGTGAAAGGAAGAAAAATTCTAAGAAAAATCTTGGGTCCGGTAAAAGAAAATGGGGAATATAGGAGACGGCACAACCACGAACTTTACACCCACGTGGAAAAAATAACTGATGCCTTGAGAAAACGGAGAATTGCCTTTTACTGTCATATAGCAAGAATGAACCCAGCACGATTGACAAATAGAATTTTCACCTACTTCCTCAAAAAGAAAACCAAGGGAGCTTGGTCCATTGAGGTGGACAAAGATTTACAAGAAGTGGAAATTACAGGCAACGATATTTGGGAACGTGCCACCCTTAAACAAAAACTAACAGCACACCGATGTTTCCAAGAAAAGCCAAAGCTTCCAACTGGCAAGAAGTGGACTGCAGAAAGGAAACAACAGCATCGAGAACTAATGCGAAAGTACTGGGAGGATGTTAAAGCTCGATGCAGCAAGACGCAGTTGAAATGACGTGGTCCTTAGATGGCCGAATCGAAAGAATAATAATAATAATAAACGGTAAAGTTTACACCACGAACCGCCCAAGCCCAGCTGAAGCCAAGGGCACTCAAAAGTTCCACAGCTAGTTACGTCCTCTCAGCTTCTTCGAGAAGACCCCAAAACTGTTTTCCGGCGCGGTATATTTCAAAGGCTGAAACTTTGGTCACATGTACATTAGACAGGTTGCTGGGTTCAAATCCCGCATTCGTTAAATATTTTAATGTTCTGCATTCCAATGGCTTTTACATTTTGTACAATTCGAACTAAAGTCCAAAATAGTACATGATGCAACGAGCCTATAATGGCAATAATTAGGACACGAGTATGTTTATAAAATGAGCGTATATGAGTTTTATAATTTCCATATGAGTGTCTAAATTACCATTATAGGCGAGTTGCATAGGACTGTTTATGTTCGATGATAATTATTATAACTATTTTATGTTCGAACATAAATATTCCTAAATAGGCTATCTGTCGAGATTTCGCCCGTTTTATGTACTGAACAGAGCGCATGAGACGCAGAGCATGCCTTGTATTTGACCATGGCCTCCTCGATTACCCTACTATGACACTAGGCTAGGCAGCGAAATTTAAATTAGAAGGCCGTGGAACTCAGCGCATCTAATTATCTGATTGGTAAAACAACTGTTTCTTGAGCTCTGATTGGTGGGAGAAACTGTTTCATAATGTAAAATAGTGTTATAATGAGCCTCTATATAGTACAGTTTCCTGACATATAATAGTCAGGGTCGAACATAAAACCTCTTTTATCAGCAAGGAGATCGTCAAAATCCAATTCTTTGATACAATTTTGTTTTGAAGACTTTTTCTTACAATACTTACTGGTGAGCAAAACTATGACCTCGAAGTAGTTCAACTGCTTGTATCGAAGGTGGAAAACAGAGGGATGAAACCTTCGGCTCCTTGACACATATTCGCATGCAGCACACATCGCAGGATTCACTGAGCGAACGTGATCTGAACGAGTGTTCCTCTGACACAGATGTCAAGTGGACCAGAGAATAAAAGGTTGCCGGTACTTCATGTGGGTTCTGTGTGCTAGACTACAAATTGGCCCATTACCCCCTCCCCTACTTGTAAAGAAGGAAATGGAATAAAACCTGTGCCGAGCTCTGTCTGTCTCTCGAGTGCTGTTTTACATAATTCTCTCGCAGTGATCTTCTCCCACAAGAATTTTCGACTGCAAAGGGAAGGATAAAATAATATCGATACTTTTATTCGAGACATCGAGAACATAAATTGAAGTACCACAAAATACTGGGTCGGTGGCGTAGCTTCTATGCCCAATATCACGGGTTCAAACCAGGTCGAATCGTCGGATTCTTTAAGAGCGTTAAAATACCTCAGTATGCCTTCCTTCAGAGGAAAAGTAAAGCCGGCAGGCCCATGTCATGGATTTGTGGCATGTAAAAGAACTTTCCACTAACTACAATTGTGTGAAGCTAAATTTGTAGGTTAGATTTGATTAACGCTCTATTAGTTCCAACGTTCGCCACCAGGTCCGGTGGTGGTGGCATATAGTAGCCAAGTTCACAGCTAAGTGTCGTTGAAGGTAGCATTATTTTGGTAGCAAAAGTAGGAGCTACTTGGAATTGATCGTCAGCAGTAATTACCTGAATTACAGATAACACACACTAATACTTACTTACTTACTTACTTCGTTGGCCACACGAACCAAAGTCGGTTCATTGCCTCACTCTTTAGCCTCTTCCATTGGTCTCTGTTGCTAGCCATGTTCTCGTTGACTCCCAGTGTCTCCAGGTCTTTCTTGACTCCATCCATCCACCACAGTTTTGGTCTACCCAGGGGTCTCGTACCTTGTGGCTTCCCTTCTAGCACTGTCTTCACCATTTTCTCTTCTCTTCTCTTCTCTTCTCAGGACATGTCCCAGCCATTCAATTCTTCTGCTCTTTATTGCAGCTGTCACATCAGTTTCAACCTTCGAATGGTCATCATCAAATCCCGATCACTGTGTTGAGGTTTAAATTTATACACCAATATACTCTCTAACTACAATATTGTAGTGTGTTTTGGTGTTTATAATTCTCAGTTTGAATCTCGTTATAACGTTGGTTTGTTTTGTGAATTACGAATGAGTTATGGTGTTATTCGCGTGTATTTAATTTATAACAATACAATATAATCGTCAAAGAAAGGAAATATAGATACTGGGTCGGTAAATGGTCAGGACATAAGCAGACTCACAAAAATGGTATGCGACTCATTGAGATCTGCAAACCCCATGGTATGTTTTTCAAATCTACATCTTTCAAGAAAAAATCTTCTAAAACCAAAACGTGGATCTCGTCTAATCCACTATTAGGTGAATACCAACTGGACAATGTAATGATCTTCCGCCAAAACACAGTAGAAATAATGAACCTTAAAGTTCTTAAAGGACTTCTCCTTGTTCTCCTTGAACATCATTCCTGAAAAGTGGAAGTTCACTCAGAAAGCCCCACACAGTAAATACGATGTACAAAAGACAAAAGGCAATGACCAGTTTAGAAAAGAATCACAAAACATAAATCCACAAAACTGTCAACAACTTCAAGTAGGACTTGTAAAAATAGCAAAAAACATAGCGCCACAATCCAAGACACGGAAACACGCATGGTGGACACATGAGTGTGATCAACTCATGAAACTCAAACAAATGACATGGATAAATTGGTCATGCAACAAAAATACAAAAACTAGACAGGACCTCAAGTAAGTCAGAAAAACGGTCACGAAATCTATAAGAACGATTCGTAAACAGCACGAGGAAACAAAATTACAAGAAATAGAATCTGACTTCAGGAAACACAACTCACGAGACTACTACAGAACATTCAAACAAAAATTAACCAAGTATTCACCCCCATCACTCCTATTCAAAAACGAACTCGGTGAAATTGCTCAAAACAACGCCATAAACTGTGAAATCCAGGGTAAATATTTTTCCAAATTATTAAATTGTGAAAAACCACAAGAAAAATTTAAAATTTGGACTTATCAACAAGCTTAGAATCATGTTGGCAGTACTGACGTATACTAGGTACTCCAAATTAATGTAGAAGGTCATGCACTATACGTGTGCAAAGTTTCGAGCTCTTGGTTTGCATACTTTCTGATATATTGGTATTAGGATAAAATAATAGAGAGCATTTATTATCAGTTGGCAGCCCTGGTTGCTCTAAAGAAGACGCACAATCATATTTGTTATTGTACACATAGTACATACGAAATTTGGTTGAAATCCCATTGATAGTGTAGAAGTTACATCCATTTAAAAATTAGACCCATCAGCTGGTTTAGAATCATTTTGGTAACACTGTCATGTATGGCCTCCTGGAAATTAAACTGAAATATTATTATCTATATGTGAGCCAACTTTGGAATAGCTCCCATGCATGCCTTCCAGGATATCCAACATTGAGATCAAATTTCCATTGCGTTTTTTCAGCAGTTGGTAGCACTGACATCATTTTTAAATATGGCTTTGAGATATCCGTCATAGATCTTTACTCATACCAAATTTAGTTCCATAGCTGCAGCCGTTTAGGAGTTGATAGGGGGGTTGGACACACACACACAGCCAGCCAGCCAGCCGGACAGACAGACAGAAGGACAGACAAACAGATAGACAGACACACACACATTTTCCCGGATCGATCTCATAAGTCTACTTTTCCTCATTTTTGCAAAATGAGAAAAGTAGGCTAAAAAGACTTAAAGGTATAAGGATCACCAAACTTACATGACCGGAAGGAAATCAGGAAAATCACTCAGACGCGGGGTTTCGAGGAAGAAGAGAAGAAGACTACGCAACATCAATGGTCAGAGCAGCGGAAACAGACCCACTCGTTGCGAATGAAGGAATACTGGGCAAACAGGAAGGCTAGAATGTGTTGATTTTGAGTGGTCCTAAGCGACCCATTTGCGAAGAAGAAGAAGAAGACATAAAAGAAAAAGAAAATTAACAAGAAATTGTAGTTAGATAATATCTTAGTGTATACATTCAAACCTGAACACAGTGATCAGGATCTGAAGATGCCCACTTGAAGGCCGAAAAGCGTGTTCCTTAAATTGCCCCATTATAACAGTTAGCCTATCATAAAGAACACATGTAAGTTTTTCCAGGAGTGTTATTTACATATTATGTACATTGTACTCCGCCCGGTCATTGGGAAAATTTGTGTTGACCGACTGAAGAGTTACAAATAACACTTTTGTATTGGTAACACTGAAAGAATGGCTTCAAAACTTTACATGAACCAATACAGGTGCACCGAGGCTAGTCGGGACTATGTGAGAGCAAGTTGAAATCCCGAGGGCAACTTCATGCAAATTGAAGTGCCGTAGAAGCCATTTAACCATAGCAGGAAATTATAAACTGAGTGAGCTTAAGGGTGGACTATGAAGTTCAATTAAGTATTTCTGAGACCTTTCTCGTATGCAGTGAGGGCACATTTATGAGAGTTCACTATTCTTTCTATTATTTAAATTAGTATCCATGATGGTTCCGTATTGACGTACTAAATAGTTTTTAACAACAATTATACATCCGCCTTAGTCAATACATCTTATATATTAAAATAGTTTTCAAAAAATTTCACCCTTTACTAAAACTGAAATATCTCGGGAAGTATTTGCGCTTCGACGACGTTTGCTGTCTTAAAATGTAATGCCCGTCAAGCACCGTCGATTTATACCCACCTTACTTGATTATATCATTCGAGTATTAAAATAATTGCGAATATTACTTCCTTCAAGGTCTCACGAAAATAGAATATCGAATGACTTGACGGACATATTGTCGCTAGGCGACAACGACTAACACTGTATCATGATATTCAACGCCGCCTCAATAATAAATCTAACTTGATATTAACAGAGAGTTCCCTAATTACGTCATGATATCGTTAACTTCTACCTGCTCCACTCGGGCGCTAATGTCGCATGTATCCATACATGATATCGTTAACTTCTACCTGTTCCACTCGGGCGCTAATGTCGCAAGTATCCATACAATAAGTAGAAGGGGATTCTGTGCACATAATTTAATTAAAACTTCTCAAAAAATGGATTACTTTGAGACTGAAATGCTCATGCACAATCAGCAGTCATTTTGCTAATGACACTGTCATGTCAACATCTGTTTGAATGACAACAAATACTGTATATGAAAGACGACTAATTTCACGAAGATGCCGTAACAGTCGAATGTTGGAACCGCCATTTTGTATTGTGTATCCGATCTTTCTGTTATATAGTCTTTGGTCTCTCCAGCTACAAACTGCCTTCTTTTCGTTTCATCATTCGTCCTTATAGGTTGTGTGCTCAATCAATACAATGAATCATATTATGATGACCGAGAGGTGACACTCAATTACAAATGTTATAAAGATTAAAGGTGACGGTAATTGTCTGTACAGGTCATTGGCATATTTTGAGTACAACAATCAGAGTTTATTTACGCAGGTTAGAAAGCGAATTGTAAAACATGTTACAGACAAGTGGAATAATTATTCTTCCTTTATTGTTTGCAACAGCGATATGTACGAAACTGCTATCAATACGAGCGATGATTACAAAATGTATATATCTATGAATGGTGTTCATGGAGGTCATGTTGAGTTAGTTGTCGCTGCTGAAGTTTGTAAAATGGATATTTATTCGTGGATTACTACTGTCGTATGGAAGGTGACCGGTTAAAATATATACGTCATCAACAAACGAAGTTACGAGTTGATACATATGCCGGTTTAGTAGACGCCTTGCATGTCCGAGCAGAAAATGAAAATCTCAGAGTCGGTCGTATTGTAGTTTTGCCATCTTCTTTTACAGGTAGCCCAAGGAAAATATTGCAAAATTATCAGGATAAGATGGCGATAGTGGGGAAGTTTGGAAAGCCAGATTTATTTATTACGTTCACCTATAATGCGGGCTGGCCAAAAATACTTAACAGCATTCATCTCTGGGAAACGGCTAATAATAGGCCTGATATTGAAGTGAGAGTTTTCCATTGCAAAGTAAAGGAATTGTTGTTGTTGTTTTAAGGGGCCTAACATCTACGATTGATTAATGTTAAGGAAATTTTCGGTAAAAGCATATCTATATACAGTGGAATTTCAAAAACGAGGTCTTCCGCACATCCATTTACTCTTAACATTAACGGAAGATTGTAAGTTTCGAGAAATTTCTGACGTTGACAGTGTGGTGTCAGCCGAAATACCAGATCTCGAGGATGAAGCGCTATACGAGTTGGTAAGGCGTCATATGGTACATGATCCTCGCGGATCTTTGAATCCTGCTTCAGTCTGTATGAAAGATGGCGTATGCAAGAAAGATTTCCCTAAACAGTTTCAGGAAGAGACCAAAGATAATGCCAATGGTTATCCTTCGTATAGGAGAAGAAATAATGGACGGATTATTATAAAAACAATTCGAGGCATTGACATTGAAGTCGATAGTCGATTCATTGTTCCCTACAATCCATTTCTTTTACTTTACGTGCAAGCTCATATTAATGTTGAAATATGCTCAAGTGTTAGGAGTGTTAAATACATCCACAAATATCTTATATATTAAAATCCACAAGTATGTGTATAAAGGTCATGACTGCTGCATTGTTAAAATATGTCCTGAAGGCGAAACGGTGAACTACGATGAAATTACTTCTTTCCTAAATGCTAGATATGTTGGTCCAACAGAAGCCGCATTCAGGATATTTTCATTTCACATGCATGAACAGTCACATTCTATCGTGCGATTACCAGTTCACTTGCCAAACTTGCAAAATATCTATTTTAAAAATGATAACGCTCCTGATATTTTACTTCAAGCACAGTTGCGCAACACGGAATTACAAGCGTGGTTCAAGTTAAATCAAGATTCACAATCCAGAAGTCCGTATATATATATCCTGAAACACCAGTACATTACGTCTGGAATAAGAGCATCTGCCAGTGGCAAAAAAGAAAAAAAAAGCTATAGGCAGAATGTATAATGTTTCGCCTACAGAAACAGAAAGGTGTTATTTACGCCTGTTATTGCTTCACGTCATAGGTGCTACCAGCTTCCAGGATCTACGAACATACAAAGCAATTGACTATTCTACTTTTAAAGAAACAGCTAAGGAGCGAGGTTTGCTGAATGACGATTCTGAAAGGCAGCATAGTTTGGCAGAAGCGTCACAATTTCAGATGCCTTCTCAGTTACGACAACTGTTTTCTTACATATGTATCTTTCAGACCCCTTCAAATGTAAGATAGTTATGGGACATTTTCAAGAATTCATTATCAGAAGATTATCTGCAGTTTCACGAACCTAACATTGCATATCAGTTCACTCTTATACATATTTCTAATACATTAAAGCTCCATGGTCTTCCCATTACTTCTCTCGAATTGCCACCTATTATTGATAATTTCCCTCAGACAAATTTACCAATGAATTATCCAAAACTTAATGAGGATCAATTAAGTCGGATGATAAACCAAGCAAATGGAAACCAAACGGCTTTAATTACAGAAATTTTGGCGTTAGTACAAAACAGCAATGAAAGGATGAGTAAAGCATATTTCATTGAAGGTCCAGGGGAAACATTTCTTTACCAATGCTTGATTCACAGTTGCACAAATTTGGGGTTAAATGTAGTTTCTGTTGCATGGACTGGTATTGCAGCAATGTTACTACCTGAGGGGCGCACTGTACATAGCCAGTTCAAGTTACCTCTACATGAAAGTTCTGTATCAGGAATAAAAGTTAACAGCAAGGAAGCTTTTTATATTCGTTCAGCAAAACTTATTATCTGGGATGAAGCCTCTATGGGTAATAAGCACGCGTTGATGTGTGTAAATCGGTTGCTCAAGGACATCATGAATAACGACGTGCCTTTCGGAGGCAAAATTATTATATTAGGTAGGTATTGCCTGTTGTGCCTCACGCATCTAAAGCAGCATCAGTCCAAATGTCAGTGGCCGTTATTCAACATTTTTAAACTCAACAAATATATGCGAAGGGTTACAGATCAACGTGACTTTGCAAACTTCTTCATACAAATTGGTATTCGTGAATACCCTCACGTCGATGGAGAAAATTCAGAATTAGTCCCACGCTGAAAAATATTTCACGCTTTTCACAAATAGCGATTTTAGCACCTAAAAATGAACATTGTAAAGAAATCAATGACAAAGTTTTAGACCTAATCCCAGGATCATCGAGAACTTACATCAGTGTGAATAATTTGATTACTGAAGATGAGAGTGAACTTCTACAATTCCCAATATAATTTTTAGACAGCATAGTCATAAGTGGATTGCCACCTCATATCCTTTGACTAAAAGAAGGCTCAATTGTGATTTTGTAGAGAAATATTTATGTTAACCAAGGTCTGTTGAACGGTACTAGACTGTTGGTTTGGAAGATGCATGACAATTGCTTACACCTGGAAATTATTACTGGCGTATATGTTGGAAACAATGTCCTACTCCCTCGCCTTGACCTTACGCCATCATCTAAGCCATTTTCCTTCAAAAGGGGGCAGTTTCCAGTACGTTTGGCTTTTTGTATAACTATCAATAAAGCTCAAGGTCAAACACTAGATCAAGTAGGCATTTATTTACCTCAACCGGTGTTTAGCCACGGACAACTTTACTGTATGCCGCACTATCGCGAGCAAAATCCTTTCATGACGTCAAAGTTCAAATAGAACCAAAAGGCAAGCGAACAGCAAATGTCGAATGGAAGGAAGTACTATTAGAATTTTAAAACGAATGTTGCGGAGAAGCACAGACCTCAGCAAACGGGGCACAGATTAAATAACAAGTATACAAGGACGTCCGCATCCCTAATACGATAACTGTCCTGTGGTAATTGTAAAAAAATTACTATTGTCCTACATCGGTGTTTACTATCCTACATCCTGTTATTTCATTCCCTCAATTCTATAACAAAGATATACTCAATCAAATTTACAGCTTAAAAAATATTAATTCCTTCTGTGTGAGTTATCTTTTCATTTCTCATCAATCGCCTTTACTTACTATTCTATCTGTAGGGGTGGAGGTGATAGCTGTCTTTACAGAGATGTGCAAATTATTAGATTCGATGTCAGTTTTCCAAAATTGCATTTTTACTTTTCTCGGTTTAATGCACTAAGTATGTTTACAAGGCGATGAAATTACTTCAAATGTTTAACCATGACCCCTAATTATATTTTCATTTAAGAAACTCAAATTAAAATGATTTTTTAGAATTTCCAC
Organism: Meconema thalassinum; assembly: GCA_946902985.2. Classification (NCBI taxonomy): domain Eukaryota; kingdom Metazoa; phylum Arthropoda; class Insecta; order Orthoptera; family Tettigoniidae; genus Meconema; species Meconema thalassinum. The sequence goes on along the minus strand of OX336388.2, from coordinate 2,054,532,282 downwards.
TAACAGAGGAGCCTTGCAAATGCAAAATACCACACGTTTCGTTCTATTACTTCACTCTACTTTACGTGTGAATTTAGAGCGGAGGGATTTGGGGTCTTTTAACGGATGAACGCTATTGAACTATTCAAAGATTCATCAACTCTGCATTGAAATCACCTGACTTGAATTCTAAAGTCAATGAAAAATTGAAAATGGATCCAGCTCAGATATCCCTTGGAATCCAATAATCTGAAAGTTTCCAGACGCAATTCCTTTTGGGAAAAGGCGTAATTCCACGGGAGAGGAAACACTACTAAGTAGGACAACAAAAGAAGTTGGTCAATAAAATGATTTTGAATAAAAGTAATTACGACTAATTAAAATTATTTATTTAATTCTATTAATTTGCACACCTCTATATGTTAACCAAGAGTTACATCTTTAAATTCAAATATAAGAGACCCATCTTTTATTTTAAATCGATACCATTGTTCATAAGTAGACAAAACACCAAATTGTACCCCTGTAGCCTTAAATTGTGTGGATATCTCTATCTACTTAGTATAAAACAATGTTCCCAATTCTTGGATGTAACGGGTAATCTCGAGAGCAACTTGATGGATTTTGATGCGGTTTTCACCATTCTGTAAAGGATTTCTCGATGAAGGATTAGGTAGGAAAACATTTATTTATGACCAAAAGAAGCCAAGCATTTACGATTTCAGTGAATTGAGTTGAAGAAAAACCTAACGTCCATGTGTCTTTAAAAAAAGGTCCTCTCGGCACGCCGGAAGGCGGAGGTAGATTTCACCGGACAAACTTGGGGATAGGCGAACATAGGCAGAATATGCAGGTTTTCGTAGAAGGATCAGACCTCATTTATTGCGAGAAGATATTTTATAATTGGAGCTTAATTAACTTTGTTTTTCGTCATTTTATGCTTATTTTAAACATTTTATTGTCTTATGGGAAGGGTAACCTTCGTGTAATTTGGGGTCCATTTTTATACTTGTGGTCACACTGTCCTTATGCAAGGTTTCGACACTGATGTGTGACTATGTAACGGTCTGTTACTTCTTCACGCAAAATTATATCTCCCGCAGGGATTATGGTTCGTTGCTCAGTTTAGGGGCTGCGACAACGCGGTCATGTAACCCCGTGTACTTAGGGATGGCTGTATTAGTCTGTAATTCAGGTAAGGACTGCAGACGGTCAATTTCAAGCAGTAGTTCCTAATGTTGGTACCAGGTACTACCGTCAACGACACCTAGCTGTGAACGTGGCTACTAGATGCCACCGCAACCAGCAACTCGCAACGAACGTCGGAACTTCCCCTCCAAAGGAAAGCATACTGAGGGATTTTTAGCGCTCGTAGAAAATCCGACGACTTCGTCCGACTTTGAACTCGCGACCTTGGGCATAGATATTCAGCATGCTACCAGATACGTCACCGAAGTCGCTTCACACTTAGTCAGATGAAAATCTGAATCTGATCTCGTGCAAGTGCGTTATCTTGGCAACGTCTGATGGCTCATCCCTCATCAATTTAGTAGTGTTGCCATTTTTTTTTTTTTTTTTTTTTTTAGCGTATGGCTTTTTAATGCCGGGAGTGTCCGAGGACATGTTCGGCTCGCCAGTTTTGTAGCTGCTTCGAGACGGACACCCAATGGGTGAGCTACAAGTACCGCTGGGGAGGGAAGGAGGGAAGTTGGAATGTAAGGACGAGGAGTTGGAAGGTAGCGGCTGTGGCCTATAGTTAGGGACCAACCCCGGTATTTGCCTGGAAGGAAGATGGGAAACCACAGAAGACCATCTTCAAGGTTGCCGGCGGGGGGATTCGAACCTCCTCGCCTCCCGGATGTGAGCGACTGCCATCAGTCATGCCGTAACCACCACGGCTAACTCACCCGGTAGTGTTGCCATGGCAACCTCTGATAGCTCTTGGCATTTTCTTATAATTCCGAAATCATTTTTCTCATCTCTTGGCGTAATGGTGGGTCATATCAAAAATTCTTTCAGACAAAAGTTTTAGGTAATTATTAGGGGAATATTGTCCATTTCGTACGGTTTTGATATTGTGCCTATTAAGAGAGATATGATTAATGTTTCCCGAAGAAACCACTTTTTCCCACCTCTTGGGTCAATGGTTGGTGCTATAAGAAACTCTTCAAACATAAATTTTTGGGCTTTATCCGACACATAGTATGAACGTTGAACGGATTCGATATGTCACATATTAAGAGAGTTATAGCAATATTTCACTTTTTCGAAAAAGCCCCCCATTTTCACCCCCTTCGACCGATTTAGCCCAATAACGAACTCGACCGAGATTTTATAGGTATACATATTCGGTAAAAAATTCAAAGTGATTGGTGCAAAATTAAGGCAGTTATCGTGTCCACAAGAAACTGATATACATATATATACATATATATTGTGCCCTTTCAGCAAGAAATATGCAAATCACAGTATGCCAGCATTGCTCAATTCGGGATTTTCGGGGTTGTAGTATGTTCTCCCACTCTGTGACTTACACATTTTGGATTAAATAGAGGGTACACTTACAAAATAACAACAAAATCAACTCCTATTTCAAAACATTTAATTAATCAAAATTATGGCGCTACAAACAATAAAACAAATAAACTACTGACCAATATCTTTCTACTTGTTCAAAGTGAACAAGGAATAACATAATAATTAAACAAATATTATATTAAAACACATGGTTTCCTTTAAAACCAACAATTCATAATTATTTTTACTTCCATAAAGTATCTATCTTAAAGTTCCATATAACTACGAGCTCTTTTGGCTCGATACTTTCTATAATAACGGTGTCATTCTTTTGTACACCTCAAGAACTATTTTTATATTTTCTTATCATCAAAACAAATATATAATTACATTTAAAGTACATGTTAATTCTCTACTTAAATATTTGGGCATTTCACATGTTCTCAGCATTTACCACCTCTCTCAAGTTTTACAAATTCACCATAGTGATCGGGAAAATACTTGTGTACTCCAGAGTTATAAGGATTACTTGACAAAGTCAAAGACTATGATTACTCCCAGAACCTAGTTATCTTCATTTAACCTGTGGAATCCTACTTCCATACAACATTACAATAGGGATTGTTATTTATTTTATTTGTCTTATAAGACCATTATCACATAAGAAAACTACGATCTGAACTGGCAAGCGATAATTTCATCTACAAGGACCTCGGTTCAATTCCCGGATCATTAACAACTTTTAAACACTTACGGTGTATTATTACTTCATACAGACGGTCTTCACGAACCCTCCTGCATTTAGGGTCAGACCGTATACTTGAGCAAGATTTATGACTGGGAGGGGGCAACTTCCCGTCCAGTCTGCGGGTGGAGCTCTCCTCAATGCTTTTAAAACAAATCTTTCTTTTCAGTTCTATGGAGAGACCTGGCTATTTACTTCACTTATTTTCTTTCAACAACATTTTAGGTTCATAAACCACTTTCGTAACCTTGGCATTTATTAATTATGAAAGGTCCTCATTGATTGGGAAGAGTAATACACATTTTACGACGAATAATTAGGGGCTTCAACAACAAGAGGATTCTAGGTTCGAATCTCTTAACATGCCTCGGGAACCATTCCCATATTGGAGGACTTATACAAAATGCGATTTAGGGTCGGCCGTGGCCTACATGACCTACGCTCAATAATACCATACATTTGCTCCCTTTTACATAATAACACACACATAGCCTCGTGATCTATGTCACTATTGGAGGACTTACAACATATCTCAATTCACCACAATCAACTACCCTTCATAAGTAATTTACCAAGTACATTTAAATCTACGCGTTCCTAGCGTGACATTTTATTTAATTGCGCTCAATTGCGCTATACATTATTTACGGCCTAGCGTCTTCCAAAGAACTGATAAATTCCATATTAACAATTGATACATATCTCAATTTTATATTAATCTTTTCCTTTGACAATAATGACTCTATTTTTAAGAACATGCATTAACATCAGGTCTTATACTTTTATTAAGGCTCCAATGCTCTTATTTTCTTATCATTCAATTTAATCTTTACTTAGATTTCCTTTATATTATTATTAATATTATTAATACGCTTGCTTTTATAACATTCGTCAAATACACTGACATTTTAATTGAACATTTCCTCTACAGGATTTATTCTTTCACATATTTGTTTATAATTTCTCAAATTCTATTTTTGTTCAGACCGCTTTCTTATTCTGTAACTAGTTATTTAGAAAACATCCCTCTTACTCAAAAAAAAACTCCGGTGGACTTGTACACAATCATTTCCCCGACACCAAACATAATGAAAATCTTTATTCACATGTCTTAGGTCATTTCCTGACCTTCCTTCTCGTGCAATGCGTCATTTTTGGCCCACTCTTTTAAATTACTCCATCTTGTACAAATTCATTGCATGTACAGACATATCTTGACACATATTAAACACGTATACATTTAACACTGATAACATTTTAAATACACTGGTGTATCCGTTTAGAACACACAATAAAAACACTGAAATATAATACTTTTAACACAAAATCTTGATATATTTACACTTCACAAATTCTGATCACTAGGCCGCTATTGAAGCCTATCACACGTGACCTCTTGACCTCCCGTCTCCAAGGGTAAAATTTAGTAATGTCGGCTTCCTATCCTCTCCGAATATGAAAGTCTCGAATCATCGACTTCCTCCCTGCAATAGCACTTCTTCGAATCTCGTTCCTGACGATCTGCTATTTCTCTGACTAAAACGGCTCCCTTTTTAGATCCTATTTATTGATCTTAGCGAAAGTCTGTTCTGTTCACGGTCCCCTCGATAATCTATCGGTGACCTATGGATTTTTATAGCAACTAATACTTCTCGAGTCTTAGTGCTTTTGAAATAGTTCATCTGCTTTCTTGAAACAATGTCTATCGTTTCCTTCTCTTCTTCGCTTATTCGGTTCTCGAACTTCTAATCTTCTAGAATATTTGGCGAACCTTATTCTGTCTGTCTTTCCCTGCTCGGGTTCTTTAAATTTGATAAAAATATTTAGCTCGCTGTTACGGTACTTCCGTACGTTATGATACTTTTGGTCATTTACTTAAAGACCTATCGCCCTGAGTCCTAAGTTCGCAGCCTGCTTTGACTGTATTTTATGAACTTTTCACTGTAAATTTTATACTGTCGGACCTAAATCCTGTAACTAGGATTTCCTAATTTTCAACACGGCGATACTGTAATATTACTTCTTTGCACTTCCCTACGGATCACGTAAGTTATTGATACTGCGACGCCCGTGGCTGTCGGATATTAACTATGCGATGTGATACAGCGTTGTTCTCCTCAAGGAAAGCTTGTATACTGTCTTCGGTGTTTCAGCGTGACGCCCCCTCACGGACTGTCGGAATTCGGTGTCTGATGTAGCACAGTGACGCGCCCTCAGGCCGTTTGATAACTGCATGTACTGATACAGCGTGACGCCCCCTCTCGGGCTGTCGAAATGACTGCATTCGGTGCTTATATTTGTTGCACAGTATGACCTCCCCTGAGGTTCATACATTTGAAGACTGCGTGGTTATGATGCTCCAGCGTCACGTCCCCTGGACGGACGAGTAACTGCATGATGCGTAGTGACGCCCCCTCGGGCTCTTGAATACTGCCTGTACTGATACAGCGTGACGCCCCCTCTCTGGCTGTCGGAATGACTGCATGATTGGCTTGGTGAGGCCAGGAGTTTTATACTCTTTAGTCACAAAAAGATAAAATCCTAGTCCTTTTCGTGACCAACTTTTGAACTAATTGTCGTACAATTATAAAATTTATATCTCCAGAAAGCTCGTTTTCCAAACGTCAAATGATCTCATTGCGCATAAGAATCGATCGTGCAATTCTGAGATATTAATTAATTTGTAGTCTTCAGCTGCGTGGGTGTTGCTGTTCATTTTTAAATTCCCCACTCCTCTGGTATCAGTGAATCCCCAATGACGTATGCTGCATTTGCATTTATTTCCTGTGCAATTATTACAAGGTATTTCTTTACACAAAAATCTCTAATCCGAAATGATTCACCGTACTGTATTTATTTACTTATTTTTATTCCTGCAAATGGGTTAAATTTAATTATTCTTCTACTGGCACAGCGACGCTGTTGCCATTTTACTGCAAGCTAAGATGGATTTCCGAGTCACGCTTCTTTGTCTTACAGTGAAAACTTTCCACTCGTTCTATTAATATCCATGACTGGCTCCTTCTCAATGTCAAGAGGCATGATCTCATCTCCTGAACACCTGGTCCAGCGGCTTGCGCAACGTTAGGCTAGAATCCTGGCTTGAAATGTCTCTATGTTACATTAGAAACTGTATGTTTCTTTCATTCCTTTCACAAAATATATGGATTCGACCCCTTTTGAGCCTATGGCACATGGGTTCATCTCACCCCTCCTTAGGTAAATAAATTTTCGAAAATTTTTGAGGAAATTTATTTCAATTATTTATAAAAATCTTATTTTTCTTTTAATTGTCGAAGCCATCATAACGTTATCCCTACCTTCTGTTTCTTTATTTCTTTAAAGTTCCTTTCCCTCTGGCTTGTATTTGTATTGGGTCTTCTTAAAGGTCCCATTCATTCATTCCCCCTCAGTGGTCGACTACACTCAGGGTCATAAATTTCTTGTCACGTTCGGGTGTTTACAATTCTCCCCTAGCCTGGCGTATACTCTCCACACTTGAATCAAACCGTTTTGTTTCTTTTCTCTTTTCATAAGACGGACTTCCTGCCTGTCTGCTCTCTTTTCTCATTACGTACTGTCAACCTAATGACCTATTGTTAATACCTTACGGGTGCAACTGGCTTTACCCGTTATTTCGTCATTATTATCTTCAGACTTCAGGTCTGTAAAATTTCATTTGATTTTTAAGAGCTCTGTCTATCCTCACCTGGCTCTTCCTGGTTTTCTTCCACCTTCCTCATCTCGTTTTGAGATGGTATTTCAAACAAAATTATTTTATTCCTCTTATTCTTTAACGGTTGCATATAGCTTAACCCGTTGGCTACATTGGAATAATCATTTTCCTTCATCTCGCATCGAGATGGCATTTTCAAAGAGTATTTCTTTTTTCGACTCGTCCAATTCCATAGATCCTTCAGATCTCCCTTCTTTCTCTTCCTTTTATCATTCCCTTTCTTTTTACGAAGCTTCCAACTGAAATATGCCTGAGCGTCCTCTTTCTCCAAGGCATTGTACGTTATCTCTTCTCCTCTCCTAGTTTCCATGGGGTATCTATTTTCTTGTAAACCGACTACCAATTACGGTTTTCCTCTTTCCTGATTTTCTTCAAAGGCATCTCCTTTCTTCTTTTCATTATTTCCAACAATCTCATCTTTTCCATGGAGGTTTTCTTGGCTCTTGTTGGCATCTTTCTCCATTTCTCTCTCCTTTCGTTGCCACTCCTGGTATTTGATCATTAATTCAAGGATCTCTGCTTTCAATTTTTGTCCTTCTAATAGCCTCTTATTTTCCTTATCCTCAGGAATTTCTTCTAGATTTTTCTTTTCAATTTCTATGAAATCTTGAACCTCTGTTTCTATCGGTGCTTCGACGATAGTTTCTATTATCGTTTCTTTTACTTTCTCCATTTCTTCAGGAATTATTATTTCCGTTTCCCCAGTCTTTAATTCTTCTGTTATCTCCTGTTCTGAGATTATTTTTTGATCTTCCAGCTCAACCTTTTCGTAAACATGTTCTTCTTTACTTTGTAGCTCGTTTTCATTTCGGCTGTCCTCCTTGTCTGGAATTACTATTTCCTCTTGAATCTCCATTTGTTCTTCAGGAAGGATCTCAAGGTTTTCCTCAGTTTTCCCTTGACTCTTATATAATCTCTTCAATTCATCTTGGACCTGGTTAACTTCAGTATGAGTTTCTCCTACTTGGACCTTTAATGTTCCAATGGTTTCCTGAACATCATTAATACCCTGACTTATTTCATCTATCTTATGGGTACTTTCCTTATTTTCGTCCTCTCGTTGTTTTCTTTCACTCTGGAGATGCCCCTCGTATATACCTAATCTTAGATTTATTTCACCCTCGTACTTCTTTAAGTTCTCATCTACCTGCCCGGAAAAATGATCAAATTGCTCTTTCCTATTCTTCGCATCTTCCTGATTCTGAATTCTCATATCATTTACTTCGGTCTGAACTACATCTATTTTGTTCTCGAGGGTTCCTACTTTCTCCTCAACCCTTCCAAATCGGGTTCCTAGCTCACTAACACTTTTTTTTTATCTCATCCCGGGATGTTTTACAGATATCGCTGTTAGTTTCTATCTGATTTTTTAATTCGTTGTACACCCCTTGGATCTGGGTTACAAGTTTCTTTTCATATGCCTCTACATTTTCTTTACATGATTTTTCCATGCTATTTAATTTAGTTTCTATAGAACCAAATTTACCTCCTAAATTTTCAAAGTTTTCTTGACACTTAATTTGGGACCTTTCCATACTTTCATTCAAGGTATCTATTTGGGCTTGCAATCCTGACTGAAGGGCCCCCTTTTCCTTTTCAATTTTACTTGTGATTTCCCCTTCAAAATCATTTAACTTCTTCCCAAGCTCAGTGTCAAAACCTTGAAATTTGGTATTCATTGTCCCTTCTATACTCTCTCGGTGTTCCTTTGACCCCTTTTTTATTCCCTCAATTTCAGCCTTCACTTCATCGTTCATTCTTACACAGTTAGTCTCGATATCTTCTAATTTAATCCCCATGTTATCACTATTACTTTTTAGTGATTCTAAACTTTGATTCATGGATCCTAATTTTTGATTATTTTCCTCCTGTTGGCTATCCAACTTATTGTTTATGGCCTCCAAGAGCCGTTGCATCTCCTCACTCAATGCCATCTTATTGGAATACAGTGGGCTACTCATGCCACATCGCTAGAACATGCTTTAGAGATGGTAATCTGAACCTTTGTGTCCCAATTTCTTCAAAAATTTACTTTGGTACGGGTTTTTACTACAACGTACTCTTTCGATCTCTTTATTCAAACTCAGAAACTTTTATGGAAGTATTTAAAATTCAAAATTTCGAAAAACCATTTTTTCCAAAAAATGAAAATTTTGATTTCTCGAGAAAACTCGGGTTTTCCCTAGGAAAACTCGTCCCTGCGTACTGGGCGCCAAAAAGAATACGTTTGCTGGGGGGTTGTTTGATTCAGGGCTGCTCGGTGTGAGTTTCTAGGGACCCATTCGGTCAGATAACATTATACGTTGTAGCTACTCCTATCATTACTTTACTTTACATGAAATGACCGTCTTTAGTGTTCCTCTAGTTATTAATCCAAGCACATTACTTTATATACCCCCATGTGCCCTTTCAGCAAGAAATATGCAAATCACAGTATGCCAGCATTGCTCAATTCGGGATTTTCGGGGTTGTAGTATGTTCTCCCACTCTGTGACTTACACATTTTGGATTAAATAGAGGATACACTTACAAAATAACAACAAAATCAACTCCTATTTCAAAACATTTAATTAATCAAAATTATGGCGCTACAAACAATAAAACAAATAAACTACTGACCAATATCTTTCTACTTGTTCAAAGTGAACAAGGAATAACATAATAATTAAACAAATATTATATTAAAACACATGGTTTCCTTTAAAACCAACAATTCATAATTATTTTACTTCCATAAAGTATCTATCTTAAAGTTCCATATAACTACGAGCTCCTTTGGCTCGATACTTTCTATAATAACGGTGTCATTCTTTTGTACACCTCAAGAACTATTTTTATATTTTCTTATCATCAAAACAAATATATAATTACATTTAAAGTACATGTTAATTCTCTACTTAAATATTTGGGCATTTCACATGTTCTCAGCATTTACCACCTCTCTCAAGTTTTACAAATTCACCATAGTGATCGGGAAAATACTTGTGTACTCCAGAGTTATAAAGATTACTTGACAAAGTCAAAGACTATGATTACTCCCGGAACCTAGTTATCTTCATTTAACCTGTGGAATCCTACTTCCATACAACATTACAATAGGGATTGTTATTTATTTTATTTGTCTTATAAGACCATTATCACATAAGAAAACTACGATCTGAACTGGCAAGCGATAATTTCATCTACAAGGACCTCGGTTCAATTCCCGGGTCATTAACAACTTTTAAACACTTACGGTGTATTATTACTTCATACAGACGGTCTTCACCAACCCTCCTGCATTTAGGGTCAGACCGTATACTTGAGCGAGATTTATTACTGGGAGGGGGTAACTTCCCGTCCAGTCTGCGGGTGGAGCTCTCCTCAATGCTTTTAAAACAAATCTTTCTTTTCAGTTCTATGGAGAGACCTGGCTATTTACTTCACTTATTTTCTTTCAACAACATTTTAGGTTCATAAACCACTTTCGTAACCTTGGCATTTATTAATTATGAAAGGTCCTCATTGATTGGGAAGAGTAATATACATTTTACGACGAATAATTAGGGGCTTCAACAACAAGAGGATTCTAGGTTCGAATCTCTTAACATGCCTCGGGAACCATTCCCATATTGGAGGACTTATACAAAATGCGATTTAGGGTCAGCCGTGGCCTACATGACCTACGCTCAATAATACCATACATTTGCTCCCTTTTACATAATAACACACACATGGCCTCGTGATCTATGTCACTATTGGAGGACTTACAACATATCTCAATTCACCACAATCAACTACCCTTCATAAGTAATTTACCAAGTACATTTAAATCTACGCGTTCCTAGCGTGACATTTTATTTAATTGCGCTCAATTGCGCTATACATTATTTACGGCCTAGCGTCTTCCAAAGAACTGATAAATTCCATATTAACAATTGATACATATCTCAATTTTATATTAATCTTTTCCTTTGACAATAATCGCTCTATTTTTAAGAACATGCATTAACATCAGGTCTTATACTTTTATTAAGGCTCCAATGCTCTTATTTTCTTATCATTCAATTTAATCTTTATTTAGATTTCCTTTATATTATTATTATTATTATTATTATTAATACGCTTGCTTTTATAACATTCGTCAAATACACTGAAATTTTATTTGAACATTTCCTCTACAGGATTTATTCTTTCACATATTTAGTTATAATTTCTCAAATTCTATTTTTGTTCAGACCGCGTTCTTATTCTGTAACTTGTTATTTAGAAAACATCCCTCTTACTAAAAAAAAAACTCCGGTGGATTTGTACACAATCATTTCCCGACACCAAACATAATGAAAATCTTTACTCACATGTCTTAGGTCATTTCCTGACCTTCCTTCTCTTGCGATGCGTCATTTTGGCCCACTCTTTTAAATTACTCCATCTTGTACAAATTCATTGCATGTACAGACATATCTTGACACATATTAAACACTTATACATTTAACACTGATAACATTTTAAATACACTGGTGTATCCGTTTAGAACACACAATAAAAACACTGAAATATATTACTTTTAACACAAAATCTTGATATATTTACACTTCACAAATTCTAATCACTAGGCCACTATTGAAGCCTATCACACGTGACCTCTTGACCTCCCGTCTCCAAGGGTGAAATTTAGTAATGTCGGCTTCCTATCCTCTCCGAATATGAAAGTCTCGAATCATCGACTTCCTCCCTGCAATAGCACTTCTTCGAAACTCGTTCCTGACGATCTGCTATTTCTCTGACTAAAACGGCTCCCTTTTTAGATCCTATTTATTGATCTTAGCGAAAATCTGTTCTGTTCACGGTCCCCTCGATAATCTATCGGTGACCTATGGATTTTTATAGCAACTAATACTTCTCGAGTCTTAGTGCTTTTGAAATAGTTCATCTGCTTTCTTGAAACAATGTCTATCGTTTCCTTCTCTTCTTCGCTTATTCGGTTCTCGAACTTCTAATCTTCTAGAATATTTGGCGAACCTTATTCTGTCTGTCTTTCCCTGCTCGGGTTCTTTAAATTTGATACAAATATTTATCTCGCTGCTACGGTACTTCCGTACGTTATGATACTTTTGGTCATTTACTTAAAGACCTATCGCCCTGAGTCCTAAGTTCGCAGCCTGCTTTGACTGTATTTTATGAACTTTTCACTGTAAATTTTATACTGTCGGACCTAAATCCTGTAACTAGGATTTCCTAATTTTCAACATGGCGATACTGTAATATTACTTCTTTGCACTTCCCTACGGATCACGTAAGTTATTGATACTGCGACGCCCGTGGCTGTCGGATATTAACTATCCGATGTGATACAGCGTTGTTCCCCTCAAGGAAAGCTTGTATACTGTCTTCGGTGTTTCAGCGTGACGCCCCCTCACGGACTGTCGGAATTCGATGTCTGATGTAGCACAGTGACGCGCCCTCAGGCCGTTTGATAACTGCATGTACTGATACAGCGTGACGCCCCCTCTCGGGCTGTCGAAATGACTGCATTCGGTGCTTATATTTGTTGCACAGTATGACCTCCCCTGAGGTTCATACATTTGAAGACTGCGTGGTTATGATGCTCCAGCGTCACGTCCCCTGGACGGACGAGTAACTGCATGATGCGTAGTGACGCCCCCTCGGGCTCTTGAATACTGCCTGTACTGATACAGCGTGACGCCCCCTCTCGGGCTGTCGGAATGACTGCATGATTGGCTTGGTGAGGCCAGGAGTTTTATACTCTTTAGTCACAAAAAGATAAAATCCTAGTCCTTTTCGTGACCAACTTTTGAACTAATTGTCGTACAATTATAAAATTTATATCTCCAGAAAGCTCGTCTTCCAAACGTCAAATGATCTCATTGCGCATAAGAATCGATCGTGCAATTCTGAGATATTAATTAATTTGTAGTCTTCAGCTGCGTGGGTGTTGCTGTTCATTTTTAAATTCCCCACTCCTCTGGTATCAGTGAATCCCCAATGACGTATGCTGCATTTGCATTTATATCCTGTGCAATTATACAAGGTATTTCTTTACACAAAAATCTCTAATCCGAAATGATTCACCCTACTGTATTTATTTACTTATTTTTATTCCTGCAAATGGGTTAAATTTAATTATTCTTCTACTGGCACAGCGGCGCTGTTGCCATTTTATTGCAAGCTAAGATGGATTTCCGAGTCACGCTTCTCTGTCTTACAGTGAAAACTTTCCACTCGTTCTATTAATATCCATGACTGGCTCCTTCTCAATGTCAAGAGGCATGATCCCATCTCCTGAACACCTGGTCCAGCGGCTTGCGCAACGTTAGGCTAGAATCCTGGCTTGAAATTTCTCTATGTTACATTAGAAACTGTATGTTTCTTTCATTCCTTTCACAAAATATATGGATTCGACCCCTTTTGAGCCTATGGCACATGGGGTCAATATATATATATACATACATAAATTATATATAAACTTTTGAACTGACTGTGGTTTTGGGGTCTGGGGGATGTGAAACGCGAAGATATGTCGAAATTTTCCGGAAGTCGAAACATGGGACCCATTGCAACAGTTAGCTTTCTAAATGAAATCTACCTAAAATCGATATTCTCTGATAATTGTTCAGCATGAAATGTTCTGCAAGAAAGTCCGCGACAGCTCTCACATCGACCACTGTATGTGTTTTTACGTTTTCATTTCTTCCAGCAATCTCCATTCAGTGGAAATTTAAATTACTAGCTTCAGAGTGAGTTTACGAGCTTGCGAGCGACCTATCACCCTAGCTTCAGCCAGCATCAAACTGCCGAGTCGTGTCGAGTTAATTCTTCAGAGAAGAGTATAGCTTATGTGTTTGGAGTTAGCTGTTCACCTCGGCATGACGTCCGTGCGCCTTTTAAGCTTACGCAGGGTAAATAGTGGGACACACGCACAGAGGACAGGCAGACGCCCACACATTTGATCTCATAAGTCTACTTCATCATTTACCCAAAAGCGACGGTACCGTAAATGTCTGTTCAGGTCACTAGCATGAAGACATGCAAATGTCATATGGACAGAAGTGCTGTAGGATTGTTGAAGTGAATGCTGCGCAGCAGCACGGGTCTGCTAGTAAACGTTTATTTTCGCTTGTGTTTGATGGCTGAATATCATCACCGTTTCATAATTTTAGTTTTGCTCAATATTTTTTCTGTGATATACTTATATGGTGCACCATATTAAGTCAAATAGCCATTTTTTTTTTTGAGTGTTACGCTATTTTATAACTTGCTTCAGATATTAATCTTGGCTGATGAAGGGGATAAAAGCTATTAATCCCTGAAACAAGTACCAGGAGAAAATCTAATTATATTTCCTTTCGTTTATGTATTGACTAAGGCGGATGTATAATTGTTGTTAAAAACTATTCACTATTCTTGACATTGGCCTCCATTTCCCACTGCAGGCGGGCGGGATATTTCAGCGCAATTCTTCGACTGCTATTAGATGGAAGAAGGATCAATCTCACTCTAACAATTTATATATGGCTCTGAGCAGTGGCGTAACTAGGGTTTTATTCTGGAGGGGGATGAGCTGGGACAAAATTATATTCGTGGGGGACGACGGCTCAAACATAACGAGTCATAACAACTGAATCAGTCCTCGTCTGAACAAAACTGAGTGAATGCTACTATAGTCTTCTATTGCATTCCTTGGCGTGATATTCTCACTCAGATATGGTATCGCACTGATTGTTGCAAAATTGGCACACACACTCCTGGCTGGGCTGATGGAAGGGCTTCCTAGAGCAGATGCGATGGTGGAAGCCATGGATCGCAAATCAGGTCACTAGGTGCCTCAGCTCTTACTCTGGTCGCATCCATTCTTTATGTAACATTGCATCTGTAACGAAGAATCTTTCTGGGATGGAGTCTCTCCTCCTTCGAAGTTCTCTTATCAGGTCTACGCATGACTGTGTGGATGGTAGGTGCATTAGCATTCGAAGGTCTTCTACCAAAAAATGTTTCTCTGGCTGGTAATACATTATAAAGTTCATTTTTAGCCCATTTTCATTTTATGAAAAAAAAAAAGGCTTATGAGATCATCTTTTGTCCGTTTGTGTGTGTGTGTGTGCGTATGTACGTGTGTGTGTGTGTCTGTGTGTTTCCACCTAATAACTTCTAAACGGCTGGACCGATTTCAATGAAACTCGGTAAGGTCATGGCACCATTTACAGCGACCCCGACCGTGCCCTTCAAATTTAAATTACGTCTCACAAATCCAACATGGCGGCTGTGCGATATAGTTAACTGGCATTCTATATATCCAAAACTGTTACCGATATCACGCTGAAATTTTGTACGGTAATAAAGGGCACTACTTAAAGTATTTCTATGAGACTTTCAAAAACCTGTCGACTACAAAACCAGCATGGCAGCCAAGAGAAGTTGAAACATTTAAATGGACTTTTCTCGCAATTTAACCATTCAAACGCAATGAAACTTGGTACAGCAAATGCTTATTCACCTTATAGATCTAATTCAATGTTTTATATAACCCCAAGATGGCGGCTATGCGAAAAATTTCACCGGCATTCTATATCTCCGAACCTATTACTGATATCATCCTGAAATTTTGTACGGTGATAAAGGGCGCCACTACAAGTTCATTTATGTAATTTTAAAAAACCTGTGAAGTACAAAACGAACATGGTGGCCAAGCGAATTTGAAACATTTTAATATACATTTCCCGTGGATTTTACCATATGAGCGCAGTGAAATATGGTACAGTAAATGTTTATACACTTTTTAATGCACTGGCATGTAATTTAGTTGAATTGTTAACATATCCTCAAACTGGCGGCTGTGCGAAATTTTAAAATTAAGTTTTAATTTCATGTGTCGTAATCATACGATGGAAGAGAAAGTTTGAATAATGAACCTATGCAACAATTTACATTTAATGGTACATAACTCTATGTCCTATAACAATCAACATGGTGAGCATCCTAAGTTGTTAGACGGATCTCAATATCTACGAATACATTACAGAAATCAAACTAAAATTATTTATGCTCATAGAGGCATTGAACATTAGTTCACCAATGGGACATTCAATAACCTGGTGAGCAAAAATCCAACATGGTCGCGACGCGAAATATAAGTATTGAAATGGACGTTTCTCGCGATTCAACCATCCGAGTGCAGTAAAACTTGGTATGGTAAATGCTCATACGAATTTAAATCCACTGGCATCCAATTTATTTCAATTGTTTTCATAACCACAAGATAGCAGCTGAGCGAATTTTAAAATGTCTTGTGTCCTAATCATGTGATTGAAGTTTGAATACTACTCCTACACAATAATTCTCATGTAATAGTATATTACTCCAAGACCTACATTTATAAAAATCCAACATGGCGACCATCCGTAATATTTAGACGGTTCTCAATATCTACGAATCTATTAAAACAATCAAACTGAAAGTCTCTATGTTGATAGAGGCAATTAACATAATTTGGATACATGAAAATAGGCTTTAGTTCTTCACGGAACTATTTGTTCTCTGCGTAATCATCGGGCTCTTTCTGTTCACCGACATTGTATTAATATTATTAATAAACTACAGTTTCTAACGAAAGTTTAACTTAGAACAGCAAAACAACTTAACCACAACATTATTCACCTTCCAAAATGGCACTTTCACTCGGTTACTAACAAAATGGCGACTGAAAAGTGATGGATTTTTGGAAGGCATGAGGAAAGATACTGCTACACCCACCTCACTGCCACCCCTCAGGGTGACTGAACAGCTGACCATTTTGCTCATTCAGTAAGTGTTAAGTTAGGATAATATTACTCATGATGGTTCCGTATTGATGTACTAAATAAATTTTCACAATAATTATACAACCGCCTTAATCAATACATAAACGTAAATAATAATAATAATTAGAGTTGCTCCTGGTACATTTTTCGGGGATTAATTAACAACTTTTTTTTAATATGATGCACCATATGAAGTCTAATAACCATTTATATTTAAGTGCTACGCTACTTCATAATTTTCTTTGGCTTATGAAGGGGATAAAAAATGTTGTTAATTAATCCCCGAAACATGTATCAGGAGCAACTCTAATAAACATAATTATTTACGTTTATGTATTGATTAAGGCGGTTGTATAGTTATCGTTAAAAACTATTAAGTTAGGATAAAGCTAAAATTAGTAAGTAAAAACTTACATAATCCAATCGTGATCCATCCAAACCCCCCTGTAGTTGAGCCACTGGCTCTGAGGTTAATCACGTGGCCTCTCAAGATATATGACATACCATATGTACAGCCGTGCGCGGATAAACAAAACGTTATCCACATCCTCCCCGCATCCGCATGACCTATTTCCGCATTCCCACGATTCTTATCCGAATCTACTGGCATTACAATAATATTCTAATTAGATAAAGCTTAAATTACTAAAGCAACATATTTAGACATTTGAAGAATTCGTCGTTCCCTTAGGCTGTGTATGTCATGTGCTATATTTAAAATGAATGTTATACAGCCAGAATTGCATCCCTTTCCTGTTCGGAGTGTTAATTATGCTTAATGACATATCTTGAATGAGATTAGCTGAAATCATCATCTTACATTTGTCATGAAAAAATAAAGAAAATCATAACGTACCGGTATGTCATAAACATCTGGGTCCTAATAATAATATTAAACAAGTTCGGATTGTATTCTAAAATCTATCCGCAAATTTTCTCCAAACATTATCCGCTATCAACACAGCCATGCAAACCATATCCGCATCCACGCAGGACTTGATCCATATGCACAGTGTGGTGCCCTGGTCAGCATGTAAGTTGTATGGTGGCATATTCGTTCGTACAAGCATTCTGTGCAGTTCACCTTATGGCATAACCCATCTCGTGGTCTAGTGACTAGCGTTATTGACTGCCGACGTGGATGTTAAAGTTCGGTACCCAGCTTACACAAGAAATAATTTTCTGGACTGAGAGCTGGAATGGAATTCATTTAGCCTCGTGAGGCAGAATTGAGTTGTTGTTTCATTTCATGAGCTTGGACATCGTCGTCATTCAGCCCCGTTTACTTGGAAAGGTGTAGAATTTTGTCTGATAACCTGTGTTATTCTGATGCCTGTTTAGTGTGTGTATTTTTAATTCAGATGGCCGTAGTCTTAAGTTACGAGCTAACCCGGCATTCGCCTGGAGTAGAAGTGGAAAACCATGGAAACCCACTTCCAGGATGGATGAGGTGGGAATCTCACCCACCTCTTCTCAGTTTTGCCCCATGACGCTGAGTGTGCCCCGTTCCAGCCTTCATACCAGAATTAAATTTCTTGGCAGAGCCGGGAAACAAACACGGGCCTCCACGGTGACAGCCAATAATCCTAGCCATTACGCAACTAGGTGGACTATTTTCTTTTTGCAACCATCCAAATCACTATACCAAACGTCAGGACAAGTCCTGATGAAAATATCCCTTCGTGGATCACCTCTCTCTGTTCCTTCTTTTTTCCGACATGGAAACTCGGGATTGTCATCTCTCAACCCACTATTATATATACGTTCAAAATCATTGGTTTGCACCTTTGACTTAACTTCTCTCCACTTTTATTACCTTTGAAGTATTTTATTGGTAATTGAAGATTTACAGCTGAAGTTTGAATACTTTGTCTTCTCGAGGAACGTTTTGCAATCGTAACAGTGTTGCCAACCTTTGAGCCTGATTCGCCATAAAATTACTCGGGTGCTCTTTTGCCGATCAAACAATGTTTATACAAAACTAAATGTAATATAATATTGATACGTGCTACCCCTAGTAGCAAGTTCGTTAATTGGATCAAAGTAGGTAAAGCACAACACAAATGGTCCTTTAAAGAAATATTAGTTTTATTGCAGGTCAGAAAGTTACACCATACAATAAGCAAGTAGAAACAATTAACTGTCTTCCTCAAGTTTCTCCCTTATGGAGCACTCTTTCGTCTTCCACTCGCTCACGCAGTTAATCCCTCGCTAATAAGACCGGTGGCCTCGGTAGAAATTTCTGCAACATTTCCTTGAGTACACAAGCTACAGTTATTTACGATAGTCTGGCACTCACCACTAAATGCTTAAATACCGCAGACCTCAGGCTAGGGAACAGTACACCGGGTTTCGCAACTCACACAGCACTTCACCACAATAACCTCTGTCGCACAGTGAAACACACTCGCTCAAAAACACAGTCCATCCCTCGCTGGCCAGGTCACTTTAAATGGTGGAGCTGGTGACTCAATGGATGTTTCCAGAGCAGACCAGGATTCACGGTTACTCGAGAATTCCATTACCGGGTGGGCCGCGAATGTTCGAGACGGTCTCTTTGTTGCTTCCTGTCTCCTTGTTGCGCAAACCGCTGGTTATCACAGGGGCAGGGGGTAGCCCGAGGCGGTCTGGGAATCACGCAGCTTGATGATGAAGCAACCGCGCAGCCGTAACAATATCCAATTAGTACTGAATTACTCTGCCTATCGTTCCAAATACCACAAAAATTATATGCATACACACAATTCGTCACATAAAAAGCAAAGTTGGTATAGCTTCCAATTAACATGAAAATTATTTTTACAAATCGCGAGAAAATTCTATTTAAAACTTTCAACTTCACTTGGCCGCCATGTTCGTTTTGTAGTTAACCGGTTTTAGAAAGTCTCATGGATGAACTTCCATTAGTACCCTTTATCCCCGCACAAAATTTCAGGGTGATACCGGTAATAGATTCAGAGATATAGAATGCCGGTGAAATATTTCGCACAGCCGCCATCTTGAGGTTATGTAAACAATTGATGTAGGTGCATTACAATGTGTATGAACATATACTCTACCAAATTTCATTGCGTTTGGTTGGTTAAATCGCGAGAAACGTCTATTTAAAAGTCGCTACATCGCTTGGCCGCCATGTTGGTTGTGTAGTTACCAGGGTTTCAAA
Organism: Meconema thalassinum; assembly: GCA_946902985.2. Classification (NCBI taxonomy): domain Eukaryota; kingdom Metazoa; phylum Arthropoda; class Insecta; order Orthoptera; family Tettigoniidae; genus Meconema; species Meconema thalassinum. The sequence goes on along the minus strand of OX336388.2, from coordinate 2,054,512,345 downwards.
AGTCACATAGGTGAACTTCTAGTAGTTTTCTTTATCACCGTACAAAATTCCAGGATGTTATCGGTAATAGTTTCGGAGATATTGAATGCTGGTGAAATATTTCGCACAGTCGCCATGTTGGATTGGTGAGACGTAACAAAATTTGAAGGACACGGCCGGGGTTGTCCGGAATAGTGCTATAAACTTAACGAGTTTCATTGAAATCGCTCCAGCCGTTTAGATTTTATTAAGAGGACAGACACACAAATTACACACGTACACACAGACGCACGGACAAAAGGTGGTCTCATAAGCCTATTTTTTCATAAATGAAAATAGGCTTAAAAGTGGGAACTATTACATGGCACGTCAGGCTCTTCACTGATCAGAACATGAAAGGGACCGCTTAGATATTGAGGTGACTAGAGGTATAGCGGCTGACAACCCACAACCCACACCTCCAGGGTGACAGCAAAGAAATCTAGTCACAACGCCATTAAGCAGATTTGTTTGCAGACTGTATGTAGATTGTTTGCAGACTGCATGCAAACTGTTTGAAAACTGTATGAAGACTGTGTGTATACTACTTTGGAGTCCAGAAACAGTCTGCAAACATTCTCCGTACAAGTCTGCATACAGTCTGCAGACTGTTTAGAAACATTGTATCCGATACAAGTATGTTACTTGGTTTGCGTCCACACCAGAATTAGACCTCTAGTCCACACAGTCAGTGCTTCCAGCGATGCCGAGTGAAGAAGACATGCTTCTAGCGATGCCGAGTGAAGAAGACGTACTTTTGGCTTGTGCGTGTTTAGTATTGCTTAATTATGTGTCTACTCTTCCCAGGAAGAGGATGTGTTGGATACGAAGAGTGCTTGAGGAAGGTACATAATACGGCCGGAACCTACTTTCAGACCTCAGATTTGAAGACGGGGCAGGTTTTCGGAACTTCACTCGAATGACCCCTACAGATTTTGAAATATTTCTCAACAGAGTGTCAAAAGTCAACCCCTGGCACTATCCAGCCCATGACGGGCTAAGGCCGACCAAGCGACCGCTGCCCAGCCATTCGGCCTGCAGATATTGGGGTGACGCGTGATCAGCGCGTCGGGTCCCCTCGGCCGTTAATCTTGGTTTTCGTGATCGGGGCGCTGTCTCACTGTCAGACAGCTACTCAATTGTCCTCACGAGGCTGAGTGCACCCCGTTCCAACCCTCACGTCAGTTTTAAAATCCCTGACGGAGACGGGGATCGAACCCGGGGCCTCCGGGTGAGAGGCAGGCGCGCTACCCCAACACCACGGGGCCGGCTCTCAACAGTGTGTGGGTCCACGAATTAGAAGAACAGACACTAATTACAGAGGTTCAGTTTCAACTACGATTCGACTTGCAGTTACGTTAAGATTCTTAGCAAGTGGTGATTCCTACACAAGTCTTCAGTACACATTTATAATATCTTTCACCAGGAGCACAGTTTTCCTATCAAATTTTAAAACTAAAAACCAAAAGTCTACTTTTGACACGCACAATTCACGAACAGTTAGCTCAGTGGTATGACTCCATCCACACTGTGATCCGCTCGAGAGGCAACTGGCTACTGGATGCGTCTGTGGTTTGTATCCGGTCTCCTGTTTCAAAACACGTCCACACAGAAAGACTTGAGACAAAATACTTGTTTCTTGTATGCGTGTTTTCCATTTCGTTGGAAAACAGAAAACATTGTATCTTGCCTCTAGAAACACGAGATTTGTTTGTCATTTGTATGTCAATTGTATGCAGACTGTTTGCAAACTGTATGCAGAATGTTTCCAAACATCACTCGAATATGGAATGTGTCTCCCGATTGTATGTAGATTGTTTTCAAAAAGTCTGCAAACATCCCTCATACAAATGAGAAACATTAGGGAAACAGTCTGCATACAATATTTCTGGAAACAAATCTGCCGGTGTGGACGAGGCTTTGGGTGGTCTCGGGGTGGGAAGAGATTCAGAGTTGTCATAAGTACGTGGAAGCAATGACGGTTACAGTGTGGGACCAAAGGACATGCCTTGAAGGTGACGAGAATATACACCTGTGACTCTGAGTGCAGAGGTTGAATAAGCAAACATCAGACCCACTGTCAACACACCACAGGCATGCAAATACTCATCTTATTCACAAATGTCTCTGTAGTTTAGCGCACTGCTCACCCTTACCCTCACTGATGGGGGCTCGTTCACCGCGACTGGGAGTTTTCACACACAGTTAAGTAAGAATTAAATAATAAATTCACTAATATGTCACATAGGATTATGAAAACTGATATACTTATAGTAATTACATAGGGATTTCATTTGATACATAAAAGGGAACAGTATATAAAGTGTTGCGTGATTGATTCAAAGGACAATATTTGTGATTTTTCAACGCTACGAATTAAAAAAATACGATTTAACAAGAAATACCAGTAAGAAAGGAATGATTGTTTTTTTTTCATGTACAGAAAACACATGAATACCGAGGATGAACCACCATGAATGGTATATTGTAAATAGCATGTTTTAAATATTTAATTTGCTTGTCAAAAATTCAACAGTTTTTTTGCTTAATTTTCCAAGTGTATCTCATTTATTTTTAATATAATTTCATGAATAAGGATCATCGTCGGTATTCATGCACTTCAATTACTTGTATACGGAACAATAACAATTTTGACCCTATTGCTCTATATCCACATACAGCCTATATTTGTAGCAGTTAGTCAAAAAGAAAGTTGGCTGCGTGGCTCAGTGATAACGTTCTCGCTTGCTGTGCGCAAGGTTGCAGGATCGTATCCTGGCGCAGTCAGCTGGCATTTGAGAGTGCACAAATGTGAGGGAGCAATGCCAGTATATTTACTGGGACGTTAAAGATCCCCTTTGGGGCAAAATTCCGGCACCCCGGCGTCTCTAAAAGCTGCAGATATTAAAAGGGACGTAAAATAATATCAATAAATTATCTAAAGGAAGTGGCGAAATGAAAAGGCTCGCAGTGGGCGACAAAATACTCGACGTCTGTAAATGAGTACATTTCTTTCATCTAATGATAGCTTATGTTAAATGATCCACCATCTCAGAATGACTTATCAGAATATCTACAATAAGTCATGGTTGGTTGGTTCCTCAGTTTAGGGGCTGCGACAACGCGGTCATGTAGCCCCGTGTACTTTGGGTGTGTGTAGAATCTGTCTGATAACCGGTGGTAATTGTGATTGCTGTATTAGTGTGTGTTATCTGTAATCCAGGTAAGGGCTCCAGACGATCAATTTCAAGTAATTCCTACATTTGCTACCAAATTCTATCGTCAATGACACCTAGCTGGGAACTTGGCTAGTAGATGCCACCGCAACCAGCACCTGGCGACGAATGTTGGAACTCACATAGCGTTAATCAAATATAACCTACAAATTTAGCCTCACACAATTGTAGTTAGTAGAAGGTTCTGTTACATGCCATAATTCCATGACATGGGTCTACCGCACCGGCTTTACTTCCTCTCCGAAGGAAGGCATACCGAGGGATTTTAACGCTCTTAAAAAATCCGACGACTTCAGCCGGGTTTGAACCCGCGATCTTGGGCATAGAAGCTCCGCATGCTACCAACTACACCACCGAAGCTGCCTTACAATACGTCAGTTTAGAATAATCAAATTGTTTTGGCAACCATTCCGTTGTTGATGCTTGATGCTTTGTCTATAAGCCTATATACGTTGTTTGTCTGCATTTGTAGATGTGATATCTGAGTCATAACTTTGATTTAAGGGTCAGATTACCTCACTGTTCCGCCCTTTAAAACAACAATAACTAACTAGGTAACTAACCTCAAGATTTTCAGTTTTCATAAGTTATGTTTGTGTTCAATTTTAGCTGGGCTTATGGTTGGTCTGCAATAACTCGTAACCATGTCACAGTCCCAGTGTTTTTATGAAGATCCGTGAGAATTTCTCTCAAGAATGACCTACAATTGAAATCACACATATCTGTTCCCGAATCCAAGAGACTTGGCTATCTTTACCTGCATTTCGATTCCTGACATCTTGTGGTCCACTTGTGACAATTACTCCATGGATGTTATCGAGGATTTATATACCTGAATTAGGTATAAACTAATAGTTTCATGAAAATCTCTCTTCATTGAGCCTGAAGTTGTATCTTTATACAAATAATTCTGATCTTGAATGAAGCGTTACGCAATATTTTCTTGGTAAGTGCACACATTTGCTTAATTGTTGGATCTCGAGCTCAGAGCTAAAACGCAAAAGAATGAGTAGAGTAACTTCATTGTATATATTTAAAAGCCTTTACACAACAGCTGTGAAGGTTCTCATGGAAACGTGCCGTTTGGACTAGTCTAAACAGTTACCAGAAGTGCGTTCATTCTTTGAGCGACTATGCGTTTCTGAACCAATGTTTATGCTATGATACACTAAAAGCAGAATGTTCCGTTAATAATTCTGTACAGTGAAAACATTAGTGGATGTACCGGTAAGCAAGGGGACAATGCTGCGTAATTTGTCCTACTGTCATTATAAATCAACGATGAGGATTAATGTATTGACGTATTACCGGTAAATTGGTTATGAGTAGTGATCACTGTAATTTATTTATAATAAAGGTGATATCCCTAGTAATAATAACCGTTTAAATGTTGCCACTTGATACAACAGGGCTAAAGTCTCCCTATGTTGCATAGGCCATATATGCACATTATTCTGGTACCACAGAAATTACGAGTAGTTATTGGTATTGCCCCCGTGATTGGCAGTGATAGGTAAACTCTTTCACATACGTGTATTCAGGAGCGAACTGCTTATCAACTGTGGGACTAATGGTCCCATGGCATACACCGCTACAAGCTGCCGAGTGTTCTTGTTGAACTCAATATTCAAGTCGTGCATAACTGCCTACAATTATTTTCTTTTAACAAGACCATCAGTTTAACTTTTCGTAAGTTAAATTCCTTCCATACATTTTCAACTTTGCATTTTATGTTATCGATGTACACAATGTGCACATCATGAGAGAACTAGGAAACCAAAGTCGATCGATTTGATCACGGAATGACTTCTTGAACTTTTAATAGATGTCTGAGTGAAATTTTCCCTGCATTTTTGTACACTCAGGTTTGTCAAGAAAGAAAGAGTAAACAATGGCATAACCAGAGAAGTCTGCGGTTTCTGAACATGCCATACAGAATGAACATCATTTTTTTTATGAAACTTCTGTCATCTGTATAGAGAAACATTTCACAACTCGTATGATTCGGGAGGCGATAGAGGTGATGCTTATCCCTTGAGTAAATCATGGCTGCTCTCTATAGTTTCATTACCAACATCCTCTTGGTCTCAGGAGGTGAGTGATGTCGACCTGTGTGACGCCTGTGGTCGCACTGACACATTAGACCATCGAATCACTCGTGTGGGAGTGCGACAGTCGTCTGGACTTGGACCCTCCATGTAGTAGCGAGAATATGTGGTCGGACGCTGGACGTGTCCGATAGTATGAAGGTGCAACGATTTGCAGTACACCATTCCACGGGGGAAAACCGTAACGCAATCCTCTGGTTCACTGTGGGAGCGATTCATTATAACCTCTCCCCACACAGGTCTCGGGATCACACACTGGTGGGGTTCTTGGACCACCTCCACAGGGAGAGATGGAAAACGGCAAAACATGGAACCCTGACTGCAGCGTTTGGCCGGCTTTTATGTATCTTTTGATTTGGAAAGCCCGCCTTTCACCGTGTCACCGCCACGAGTGCTTATAGACGCCCTGGAGTGTTTAATACTTATCAGTGCTTTTGAATTTTCAAATGGTGCAGTGACAATTATTGATGTGTGACATCTTTCCACTCGGTAGCTGGACATTTTTGTGGAAGTGATTTTGGAAAAGGGACGGAAATGGATGGGACGGAAGTGCATGGGACGGATACAATGAGCGCGCGTGATGGCGGAGATCGGTACAACGACGTACTCTAGGCCATGTGGATATGGCGAATGTATATCGCAAACAGTTAAGTTCAAAGTTTGGAGACCCCATTTAAGATATTCCTACAGTAAATCATCTTCAAGTTGCCGTTCTTTGGTGTGAAAATATTCATTTTATCATATTTGCTGAAAACAATTACGATTGAGTATCTTCATACTTTTTCTGTATTCTTATTTAATGTAAGCACTCGATGTACTGTCGGCCATGTGGCTATGTGAAATCTATATCGCATCAACAAACACTCCAAGCAACGTAGGAATTCATTATATTAACGCCGACTACTAACAATAATTGAAACTTCGTTGGTCTAAACATATCACTGGGAGCAACACATTTAATATACCTTCCGCGCACCTAATTTTTAATCGCGCCTATACTTGGCAGTGCGCTGATCAGCAAAACGAGGCCATTTTCAATAACATCGCTGGCATGGGTTCACTAAGTGGCCGGTATAGAGAGCAGCTCGCATTAAGTAGGCAGTGGATTGCTTCTGCTACGGCAAATAACAAATAATGATTCATTACGGTCAGGATTTGGTACTGGAGTTTTACAAGTAGTTATTTCAATGACCAACAGAGTTCACTGTCAGCAAGGGATTTGCGCTCCCGGGACACACATAGTAGGATAACATGTCACATGTTACACATCATATGCGACTACTGTAAGGCTCGTATAATTTTTTTATGTGTTGTCTTTACAAACAATGATGCAGTGACATTTATTTTCTGTGTTGACTTTTCAAATTGTGCACTGACAATTATCTTCTGTGTGTGTAAAGTTATTAATACGTAAATAGATAAATAAAAAAAGGAGGTCATGGAGTAACTATTTGTTTCAACATGGCTTCCTATCTTATACCATTTATCTATGGAGGCTATGCCAACGTTTTTCTTGACAAACCATGGTAAAGGTACACGCAATTGTCCTGAAACGTCAGTTTTAAAGTGTCACTTGACCTAACAGTCCCAAAGCTATAGTATGTATGCAATTGGTCGAGAGAGTTTACGCAACAGTTTATACAGTTTCAATGTAAGGATTGCTTTTCAGTCGATCAACACGTAGACGGGAGCCCAGTTATTTTGGGTGGTTAATGTTAATAAATCACCTGAACCATCACAGTAGAGTACCTTACTTGTTTCTTGAATGGTCACCAAATCGATGTTGTTTTCAAGGAGAATTCTAGAAAGATGTTCACTCTTCAATCTGGATATACCTTCGATGTTTATTTGGCATATTCGTAAAGACGGTCCTAGTATCTTTGAAGGTTGGCCCTGAAAAGGACCATATGCAAAAGTTCTCTCTGAGTCCATTTGACCAGGAGATCAACGACTGTTGATAGTTTGGCCGCCAATGTGTTGTTGCTCGCTTAGCACCACCCGGGGAACACGTGCAGGGCAATATAGGGGTAATCCTGCGGACGTGAGCAACGTTCTTTCCCCGGTACTCTGAAGCCTACTGGAACACACTGGCTGCCAGTCCTGTCTCACATTCCTTCACCAAACCTGCGACGACCAAGAGCCCTTGTTCAAGAATATGATAAGATCATGTCCAATCCAACTCTACCCATTCACAGGACTGTTGCAGATCTCTGGAGACAAAGGTTGAAATCTGTAAGCCACCAATGAAAACATCTAAGAATCTAATGGATGCTGGTTTTAATTTAAAAGAGGAATGGAAAGAGCTATGGTTTCGTACAGCTCCGGAGTGGCCAAACCTCTTTAATCCAAATCATGCCCCAGCTGGTTTCAGTTTGCCAAGAAGAACGTGGTCAACACTAAACAGGTTTCGCACTAATTGTGGAAGATCTGCATTCTCCCTTCACCAGTGGGGCTTCAGGAACTCTCCAGCATGTGATTGTGGTGCACTGGTCCAGACCATGCATCACATAATGGACGAATGCCCTCTGCGTGCTTATGGTGGAGACCAGAAAGACCTTGCTGATGTCTCAGTATCCCTAGTGCAATGGATAAATAATTTAGATATTCATGTGTAATTGTTCACAACTTAGTACTGCCCCCGTAATTGAATTATGTAGAGACCACGGTGGCTATATTGAAATTTTAATGAAAGTTATGGCTGTCATAGTTATGACGTGGGTAGTCATGACGTAAGCACGGATGACGCAAATGTTATGCCAGCAAGCTACTTGAGCTGAGATTCTCAGTGACGTCAGCATTTAGTCGAGAATGTTCCAAGATTTACGACGCAGTCGCAGGAAACGAGGAATTCTGCTGAGGAAGAAACTATGCTATTGGAGGAGAGGCATGAACCAATCGACGATAGTTTAAAGGAAGACGGAGATTGCTGAAACTATGGTATTTTTATTACTTTTGGAATGCAGAATCGTGGAAATCCATTTGCAGTAAAAGCATTGATTTGGAATTTTGGTGAAATTTATTTTCAGTTTTTGAATTTTGAAAATCCGTCATGTATTAACGAAGTTGGAACTTTTAGCGATGACGCAGTATCACGCTTTGGAAGGGATGGAAACGCCCCTCGTGAAGTTAATAAAAGGGCTTGCGCAGAAGAGAGGAGCCTCTTTCATTCTCCGATTATTCTCAGATCTCATTCTCAGATCATCGAAGTCTAATTGTGAAAGTTCTTTTCTTATACATTCATTATAGTGAGACGTCGAAGTGAACAGTAGTGAAAAGTATCGTCTTTATAACGCGTGGCGAGGCCACTATATTAACGAGATCCAAGTCAAACTAGGTGAAGTTGAAACGGACCTTAGAACGCTTCTACAAGTTTAGCTTCGAATAGTTAGCGGTCGCCGATAAGCTAATTGTATTGTGCAGTGCTACATAAAGTAATAGAGAAAAGCTGAACAATTTCGACCGATTAGTTTGAAAGATATTAGCAGTTTTATACGACTGACAAAAGTGATTATCTCGCCACAAGAGAAGCACTTTTGTATAGCCAGAATCAACTCCACGGCTGACGCTGCGAGTGGAATAGAAAGACTTCAGCTTGCTTTGCTACACAACGCTACAGTATAATGGAGCAAGTTAATACGGCAGTTTGTTCTTCTAACACTACAACCGAAGAGCAGATGGAAGGCTAAAGGACTTAATGCAATTGGGACATATTTCAACGGAGTAAGATAGCAATATGGAACTTCGCTAATTGCTATTCCACAAGCGAACATGTGGTGAATACCATCTACACCCATGTTTCGTGATTAAAGGCTGAATACCATCGAACAGCCATGGAAACAATTTCATACTCTTTCAATATGAATATTTCTTCGGAAATTTCTACAAAACTTCATGGTGATTGTCTACTGGAACTTCAGGGAATTTTTCAAGAGAGGTCAGGGATATCCCGACTCACAAAGAAGATTATTGCCGGAAGGATGTCTATTCGTCTTCGAGGAGCAGAGCGATTTCACGGAGAAGGAAGCAGTTCGATTCTCCGAGGGTGCTATTTCCTATTTCGAGGATGGAGCTCAGCTTTAACTTGGTGAAATGGATCCATCAGCAGTCTTCTTTGGGGAATTTTCCTCTGGAACGTCAATCGGCAGATAAGGTAGTCGTGAACGTTTATTGTATTTGAGTTTATTAATAATGTTTGAGCAACCATTTTTCCCATATTTTTATCCTCATGTATTTTGCCCTATTTTCTTGTTTGAGATTCTTATTCTCAGTACACCTTGATGAGTTATGCCTTTTTCGACGATTTATTAAGACATTGTTATGTCATGGGCATAGTTAAATGATTTTGGATCAGTTGAGACTGATATTTAGATTTTTCAGTAATTCCTATTTTTGTAGTCACGATTTGACTGTAAGTTAATGATTTTTATGGCAGATTTAAATTCAGACAGCGTGTCACTTTATTAAAGTAATTCTACCCCAGTTTAATTACTTTGACCAATTTTCTGTCATCATCAAGAAGGAAGAACATTTAAATGATTTTAGAGCGTTAAAATCTCTTACGTTGTCGACGATCTTGGAAATACTAGTCGTTATTTGAATTGATTGCAACACAGACATTTATCGTCAGTTATGAATGATCATTGCATCATAGACACTTTTGTGAAAGATTAACGTTAATAATGAATTATTGAATGCATTAAGGTCAAGAACTTTTGTTAGGAGTTTTTCTCAATTAGAGATTTATAGAACGATGTTTGCATTCCCCAGTCTAATTGGAGTCTATTCGACTACATTGCATTTTAGTCGCACTTTATTTGATGATAGTATTTTTATACTACAATTCTTTTAAGATGTTAATCTTAAATTTTGATTGACCAGACAGGCGTATATAAGCGTATTCACTATTAAATTTGTTTGTGATTGGCAAGTTTTGACTTCATTTCGGTTCATGAATGAATTCCACGAAGGTTAAATAAAAACAGTTTTGAAACAATTAATGATTATAAAAATTTTTAAGTGGAACTATAAATGTATAATCGCTAGTGCAGCGCGTGTTGAAAGTCGCTGAGGTATAATGCCCTTGAATATGAAGGAAGTTCCCACAGGAATTAATGTTAGAGAATTATTTGTGGAAGTTTTGTAAGTTATGTGGAAGTTTTTAATGCCATATAGATGAATATATGATGAATTTTGGGCCTAATTTTAATGCAGTTTGTGCATTAACTTGTTAGCGAAGGATTTTCCGCTGGAATAAGATTGTCATAGTTCGTTGAAAATTAATCAAGTGATTTACTGTTATAATTAACACGAGTTTTGAAAGAATTTGAGATAAGATTTTGAATGAAGATCACCGTCACAAATAATTATTAAAACCTTTATTAAACCAGATTGTGACATTTACATGTATAACTAACCTTCATTGGTCGATTATATTAAACACGATTATGAAAATTACCAAACGGATGAACATGTGGTTAATGTATTTCTTAAATTAATAATTTAAACAATTTAAATGTTAATATTGTAAATAATTGCTGTAAATATTTTTGAAAATAATGTGGAACGAGAGTGATGTTAAAGGCGTGCTTATAATATTTTATTGTCTTTGACAAATATTATAAACAATTTCTAATTGTTATAAATAATTTATGTGATTTTGTTATAAACATTTAAGAGCTAATTAAACAATTGGATGAGAACGTATCAAGTTTAAGGAATTAAAATAATGATCCAATAGAATGTGAGCAAAGTACTTGAAAGATTTGCGTAAATATTAATGTGAGTTGTCTTGTAGACATTTAAAAGCTTGAGAGAGCAAGATGTATTCTTACGTAACGTAGCATGTGGGAGTCCATTCGACCAGTATGCAACAGGTTGGAGGGTAGCTTGCAGCTGGGCCAACATCTGGTTATCAGCGAGTGAGGTCGTACACACTCTGGCCTTGCGACTATAAATACCATTCCCATGTTTATTAAAAGGAAACCAAATGCTCTATATATATGTCACACCCTGACGTCCTTTTCCAATCCAATAGTGTTATGAATATTACGTTATTTGGAGCTCGTGGGAGCTAGTATGTTTTATATCATGTTGTATGATAATTTTGCAAGTCCTACAGGAGGACGTAGTCAGATTGACTTGGGCTACTGATAGCCACGTTTATTTTGTTGTGTTAGTAAAATCATAACCTTTATTTGAAATAAAGCATTTTGTACAGTTCAAAGTTCTCGTCTTCGTTCTGGTTCATTTTTAAATGTCATGGTGGAGGTTATTGTGTGAACAGACTTTTAGTGATCCTGTTGTCAACTCAATCCCCGAGATAATTAAGAGGTAAGTAACGGTAAGTATGAACCCCCGTCTATTTTGGTGTGTTCCACAATGATTTCCTGTGAACTTCTGTGCTCTTATCTCGATAGTATCTGTCAGTGCCATTTTCATTGATGTAGCTGAGCCGGTGCAATTGATAGTTGGCAATCCGATTGAGGGGGCGGATATCTGATAGCCTACTATCCAGATAAACGGGGACAGAAAGATTGGCGCACCTAACACGTGGGGCCTGTTCGACAAAACTGGATCACCAGGTTGAACGCCAGTAAGATTGGCGCACCTAAAACGTTGGGGCTCGATTCAACAAAACTGGATTACCAGGTTGAACGCTAATAAGAGTGGCAAACCTAAAACGTAGGGTTCGATTAGACTCAAATAAAGAGGTTGATTCTTTGTTAGATGTCTAGGCCAATTGTAGTATTTAAGAGTGTGATTATATAGGAATTAAATGTTGTATTGTATTAGGAAAATTACACTCAGAAAAGATCAGATCTTATACAACTTGAGAAAGGTTAAATAGACTGGAAACTTAGGAAAATCGCCTATGATCTGGAATCTTATTTTATTTGACCGGCTTATGACATTTCAGTCATATTAAAGATAAAATTAAATTATTTGGATTGTAAATGTAAATTATTTGTGTTAGGATATTTTAAAATGAGCCAGGGAAATTTGAACATGTGCTTGAGTTTGTTTCAATATGAAGTATCTTCGAAGGTTAATTATAAGGTAGTTATAAGTTAGATTTAAGACAGAAAATTGATCAAATTTATATATGGTGAAAAATGTTGCTCAAATGTTGTTATTTTGCTCTTTTGATGTATGTCCCTACAGCAGTCTATTTTTGAATAATATTGTAATGGCAGATGAAAGTTTGAAGATGATGTTAGAGGAGATGTCTGCTAACATGAAGCAGATGATGGAGGAAAATGCTAATTTGAAAGCCAGCATGAACAATAGCATGAAGCAGATGCTGAATGAAAGCATGAAGGAGAATAATAGTCGAATGGAGGAGAATGTTAGTAATTTGTCTGCTAATTTGAATGCAAGAATGGAGGAGAATGCTAGTAATTTGTCTGCTAATTTGACAGCTAGCATGGGTGAAAGTTTGAAGGTTCTTCATACTAGTGCTGCTAATTTGGAGGAGAATATGTCGCGTTTACAGATTAATACACTAGGAATTGAGAATACTGTAACGGACATGCGCACAGACGTGTCTAATGTCCATAAAGATGTGTCTATTGTGCATAAAAGTGTTGATGATGTTAAATTTGATGTGTCTAAGGTACAGAAAGACCTTACAATGTTAAATCTAGATGTAGCTAATGTCCGAGGGGATATTTCTTGTGCTAGAGCCGAAGTAGTTGTTGTCAAAAATGATGTTGCGACTGTCCAAGACAAGGTCGAGGAAGTCCAAAAAGAAATTCAAAATGCTAGAACTGATGTATCCAATGTTCAGGTAGACATTAATAACATTCATTCGGATATAACTGAGGTGCAAAGTGACATAACTAAGATTCAGGTAGAGGTCAACACAGTTTTCGTAGACATTACTAAAGTCCAAACTGATGTAAATAAAGTCAGGGAAGAAATCGAAAACTCAAAAACTCTTTGTACGCGTAATATAACTGCATTAGCGACTAGACTAGTTGATGAATCAGTTAGAACAACAACGTCTTTAGCAGAGTTGAAGTATGATGTAGAGGTCATGAGAACCCAGGTATTAGACCACAATAGAGTATTAAAAGAGGATATCGAATTAGACATAGCAGAAATGTTAACAGCAAACGTAGCGGTATGGAAAGACGAGTGGAATAAGTCAAGTGGGGAACATGTAACCCAAATTCAGGATAGGATTGAAAGAAAACTTGCCAGTACGCAGATAGAAATTAACAATGAAGTAGTACAGATTAGGAAAGATTTAAGCGTCAGGATAAATTCGCTATCCGAAAAACAAGTTGACGATAGAACACAACTAGATCAGGATATGCAAACTTTAAAATCTACATTAGAGGAACAGATACCATAAAGTTGTCTCGGATGTAAATGAAACGACGAGTAAACTGCAAAATTTGAAGTTAGGAGAGGCTAGTTTAATGGAGAACTACAAAGAAGAGATAATCAAGAAAGTCTTAACAGAAATCACCGACAAGGATACAGAAGGCTTAGCTTGCGAATTGAATAGGAATTATGCAAGAAGATATAACCTAGATCCAGAAGAGAGAGACGTGACTCCTGAAGAACGTGTATCCAGATTTAGAGAGGAGGATGACGAGAGGAATATGGAACCTGAGTGGAACTATCGAGATAGTGGGAAAAACTATCCGGATTCATATCCGAGGAATGTGACGGTCATCAGGAATTTCGAAGACAAACCGCAAAAATTCAGTAACACTGATAGTTTGACACCTATAGAGTATGTAAGGAATCTCAAAGATTATTTCATCGAAGCTCACATTCCCAGAGAGAGAGAGATGAAGATAGTAGAGAGATATCTGATTGGAGGACCCCTTGAATGGTTTCGCGCATTTAGATACACATTCAGTAACTTTGACGAGTTTGCAGAGGCATTAATCAAACGATTTTGGTCCATAGAAGCGCAGAATTCGTTAAGAGCGGAGGTGTATTCAAGAAAATACTCAGGTACTCTTCCAACGCGGTACGCTGATTTCTTTACGAGTCAATTGTCCCGCTTGAGATTCTTACAACCCCCATTGTCCACGGAGCAACTAATTGATGCGATTTCTCGTATGCTGCCAGTTGAGGTGAGGAGACTAATAATTTCGTCCAACATCAGGGATTTAACCAGCATGGATGAATTACTGAGAAGATTAGACTACACAAGTCCAATGCCTAACGTAGTACAGAAAGGTCAAAGGCAGGAGTTTAAAGAAATCAATACGGTATATATGGACCAAGTCCAACAAACTGACAAGCCAGAGGAGGAGAAAACTGACAATGTAGGTCCTCACAGGAATAATCAGTTTAGAAATCACCGATCACAAGGTTACCGACCGTATCAACAGAGAAGAGGTTGGAACTACAACCGAGGAAACTACAATGGAAGAGGCAGATATTACAACAATAATGGGTATAACCGAAACTATAATAGGAATAACCAAAACCAAAATAGAAACCAGAATACTCAAGGTCAGGTTATGACACCTGATCAGTATCAGCAAAGAGAGAAGGAAAGCCAGCAATACTTAAAAGAATTAAGGGATAAAGAAGCTGACAATCAAAAGAAAAGGCAGGATGTTGTAATCGATCTTGGGCCTTCTACGAGCCAACAGAATTTTGAGGTCGGTAACACAAAAAAAAAAAACGCCGATTTCTCAACGTCAGTGAGAACCTGTAAATACATTGCCACACCACACCTGATTACGATTAATGAGATATACGAAGTTACCGATGAAGATTTACTAGAAGAGAGGGGTATTGTTAAAGAGGAAAGACCATGTGCCTTACCTATTATTGCTGTACGGATGGATGGACAGCAGTACAAAGCCCTGATGGATACTGGTGCTATTATTTCCATCATTTCAGAGGAATGTTATCAAAGTCTGCTAAGAGGAGAGAACATGACAGTTCTACCTGTTTCTACCGTCAAAGTGAGAGGGATATTCCAAGATAAGGCAGTGAAATGCAAGATTCAAGTGTTATTGAACTTTGAGATCAATGGAAGGAATTATGAACAGATCTTCATTGTGGTGAGCAAGATCAATTTTGATATGGTGCTTGGAATCGATTTTATATCGAAGGTCGGAGCTATTATTGACATGAAGAACAGAAGTATTAGCTTTAATGATGGGTACATAATCACAGAAGAGATAGAAGAACAGGACGTGAAAAACAGTCTGGAAATAGACCTTAGGGAAGAGATTTTGAATACCATAATTAATGAAGTGGAAAATTTAGAAGAAATACCCAGTAGAAAAACTGAAGGATTTGAAGAAATTCAGGGGGAATTTGAGGATCTGATAAAGGAATTCCAAGACATTTTCGATGAAAAGCCTGGATTGATTAAGGATTATAAATACAAGATAAGACTGACAGATGAAACCCCTTACCAGAAGAGAATATACCCCATTCCTGAGAAATACTATCAAGAAGTACGAGGGTTAATCAGAAAAATGGAGGTAGACGGGATTATTAGAAAACAGGCGTCGTCTTATATAAACCCCATCACAGTAGTGAAGAAAAGTAATGGTCAGATACGTCTTTGTCTCGATGCCAGGACCATCAACTTGAAGATTCTTCCAGAAAATGACAGACCACCCAAGATTAGAGATCTGCTTCGAAAATTCAAAGGGAGAGCATGTTTCAGCGTTCTTGACTTGACGTCTTCATTTTATCAAGTTCAACTAGAAGAGGATAGTATGCAGTACACTGGATTCCTATTTGACCAGACGTCATGGGTCTTTGCCAGAATGCCTTTTGGAATGGTTAACAGTGGACCAGCACTTATTCGAGCACTTGATAGTAAGCTTACTGACGAAGTGAAAGAAAATGTAATCTGCTACATTGACGATTTAATCGTATCTTCACCCAGCGCCGCAGAACATTTAGTGCACTTGAGAAAGTTGTTCGAGAATTTAAGGGAGGCCAACATCAAGGTGAACTTTGGAAAATGTCAATTCTTGAAGAAGGAGATAAATTATATGGGGCATACTATTGATAAAGATGGATATCATCCAAACATGAAAAAAGTAGATGCGATCACGAGATTTCCAAAGCCAACTAAGGTGAAACAAGTCAGAGAATTTGTAGGTGCATGCCAATTTATTAGCAGCCACTGTCCAAGATACTCGGAAATTATGGCTCCTCTGTATGACTTACTCAAGAAGAACAACAGATGGAAATGGAGTACCGCTGCAGACGAGGCTTTTGAGAAAGCAAAGGAGATGCTCAGAAATAATGTGAAACTGGAGTACCCAGACTTTGAGAAGGTGTTCTATATTGAGTCTGATGCATCAAGAATAGGCATTAGTGCAGTCTTATACCAGAAAGACGAGGCAGGCAACAAGCACTACATTGCGTTCACTAGTCGGAAGTTGAAAAAGCACGAGGAAAACTACTTCACGACAGAGCTTGAAGCGTTAGCTTTTGTGACAGATTTACAAGCCTGGAAGAAAATCCTGCTGGGACATAAGGTCATCATTATTACTGACCATAAAGCACTACAGTTTATGTTGCAAACTGACATGTCGAGTGATAGATTGACACGTTGGGCTTTGTTCACCCAACAGTTTAACGCTACTATCGTCCACCAGCCTGGGAAAGATAACTTACTGGCTGATGCTCTATCACGTAACCCTATTAAAAATGTGCAGATACACCATGTACAATTGGAGCAAGAAGATGAAGAAACCGTTAGGAGGTTAGCCCGAATCGGTGTGTCACAGAAGAGACACGCTCCAATAAGGAAAATGTACAGGTTCCTCAAGGGTTACATGGACAATACGGATGTTGACTATGAAGCTACACGGAGAAATTCACGACACTTTGTCTTGAGTGGAGACATCGTATGCAAGTATGCTGACTCTGCGCATACAAAACTCCGAATAGTCGTGCCACCTAAACTTGTTGTCAATTTAGTGTGGGTAGCTCATCACGCAACTGGACATGCCGGTTTAGATAAAACTCTTAATACACTTAAAGAGAGATTTATCTGGACTAACATGCGTTCCAGCATTGCCAAGGTCATTCGATCCTGTGACAAATGTCAAAGAGCAAAGTATGCTTCTGCTTTACTAAAGGGAAAACCGAAGGCGATGATTCCTTCTAAGCCAAACGAACTAATGGCGACGGATATATTTGGCCCCTGTCCGAAGGGATACCAGGGTAACCAGTACTTGTTGGTGACCGTGGATGTTTTCTCAAAATTTGTTACAATGAGTCCCATGCAGAAAGCTAACACGAGGAACGTAGTAAGCAGACTGGAAAATGCTGTATTTCCTAAAGCTGGTATACCAGAATATCTACTGTCAGATCATGGAACGCAGTTTACGTCCGTGGAATTTGCAGCGGATATGGAAAGGCTTGGCATTAAGCACTTATTTTCAAGCGTGCGTTACCCTGAATCGAATTCCTCAGAAAGATATATGGCTGAATTTTCGAAATTCTGTCGAATTTTCTGTCCAAATGATCATTCTGGTTGGGTGAGATTTGTACCCCTTATTGAGGAATGTCTGAACTCTACAGTGCAGGAGAGCACAGGAGAAGTGCCAATGCGACTTCATCTAGGAAGAAACCCAGAAAGGCCGTGGGATAATCTTTTCAACCACATACCTAGAGATCCCGACATAGGAAGGCAGCAGAGGATTGACAAGGCAAAGGAACAACTCCAGAAAGCAGCAGAGAAACGATTGAAAAGAGTAGCTGGAAAACGTTTTGGTACACCCTTTCAAGTTGGAAATCTTGTATTATTACGCAGACCTGTCAAGGCTGATATGACCAAGAAAATATACCCCAAATTTGGATTAGTGTTCCTGGGGCCGTTTCGGATTACGAACGCTTATGGAAACAACTGTTACGAACTCTACGATGATGAGAATAATGTCGTTTACGGCAAGTTCAATGCTGGAAACTTAAAAAGATACTATCCTAGAGTAAGCCAGTAATAATTCAATTTCGTGTTCAAGAGAGTTGAAGTACTTGTAACACTGAGTTTAAAAACAATTTGCAACTGTTTTTAAAACGTGGTGAGAGGAGAATGCCCCCGTAATTGAATTATGTAGAGACCACGGTGGCTATATTGAAATTTTAATGAAAGTTATGGCTGTCATAGTTATGACGTGGGTAGTCATGACGTAAGCACGGATGACGCAAATGTTATGCCAGCAAGCTACTTGAGCTGAGATTCTCAGTGACGTCAGCATTTAGTCGAGAATGTTCCAAGATTTACGACGCAGTCGCAGGAAACGAGGAATTCTGCTGAGGAAGAAACTATGCTATTGGAGGAGAGGCATGAACCAATCGACGATAGTTTAAAGGAAGACGGAGATTGCTGAAACTATGGTATTTTTATTACTTTTGGAATGCAGAATCGTGGAAATCCATTTGCAGTAAAAGCATTGATTTGGAATTTTGGTGAAATTTATTTTCAGTTTTTGAATTTTGAAAATCCGTCATGTATTAACGAAGTTGGAACTTTTAGCGATGACGCAGTATCACGCTTTGGAAGGGATGGAAACGCCCCTCGTGAAGTTAATAAAAGGGCTTGCGCAGAAGAGAGGAGCCTCTTTCATTCTCCGATTATTCTCAGATCTCATTCTCAGATCATCGAAGTCTAATTGTGAAAGTTCTTTTCTTATACATTCATTATAGTGAGACGTCGAAGTGAACAGTAGTGAAAAGTATCGTCTTTATAACGCGTGGCGAGGCCACTATATTAACGAGATCCAAGTCAAACTAGGTGAAGTTGAAACGGACCTTAGAACGCTTCTACAAGTTTAGCTTCGAATAGTTAGCGGTCGCCGATAAGCTAATTGTATTGTGCAGTGCTACATAAAGTAATAGAGAAAAGCTGAACAATTTCGACCGATTAGTTTGAAAGATATTAGCAGTTTTATACGACTGACAAAAGTGATTATCTCGCCACAAGAGAAGCACTTTTGTATAGCCAGAATCAACTCCACGGCTGACGCTGCGAGTGGAATAGAAAGACTTCAGCTTGCTTTGCTACACAACGCTACAGTATAATGGAGCAAGTTAATACGGCAGTTTGTTCTTCTAACACTACAACCGAAGAGCAGATGGAAGGCTAAAGGACTTAATGCAATTGGGACATATTTCAACGGAGTAAGATAGCAATATGGAACTTCGCTAATTGCTATTCCACAAGCGAACATGTGGTGAATACCATCTACACCCATGTTTCGTGATTAAAGGCTGAATACCATCGAACAGCCATGGAAACAATTTCATACTCTTTCAATATGAATATTTCTTCGGAAATTTCTACAAAACTTCATGGTGATTGTCTACTGGAACTTCAGGGAATTTTTCAAGAGAGGTCAGGGATATCCCGACTCACAAAGAAGATTATTGCCGGAAGGATGTCTATTCGTCTTCGAGGAGCAGAGCGATTTCACGGAGAAGGAAGCAGTTCGATTCTCCGAGGGTGCTATTTCCTATTTCGAGGATGGAGCTCAGCTTTAACTTGGTGAAATGGATCCATCAGCAGTCTTCTTTGGGGAATTTTCCTCTGGAACGTCAATCGGCAGATAAGGTAGTCGTGAACGTTTATTGTATTTGAGTTTATTAATAATGTTTGAGCAACCATTTTTCCCATATTTTTATCCTCATGTATTTTGCCCTATTTTCTTGTTTGAGATTCTTATTCTCAGTACACCTTGATGAGTTATGCCTTTTTCGACGATTTATTAAGACATTGTTATGTCATGGGCATAGTTAAATGATTTTGGATCAGTTGAGACTGATATTTAGATTTTTCAGTAATTCCTATTTTTGTAGTCACGATTTGACTGTAAGTTAATGATTTTTATGGCAGATTTAAATTCAGACAGCGTGTCACTTTATTAAAGTAATTCTACCCCAGTTTAATTACTTTGACCAATTTTCTGTCATCATCAAGAAGGAAGAACATTTAAATGATTTTAGAGCGTTAAAATCTCTTACGTTGTCGACGATCTTGGAAATACTAGTCGTTATTTGAATTGATTGCAACACAGACATTTATCGTCAGTTATGAATGATCATTGCATCATAGACACTTTTGTGAAAGATTAACGTTAATAATGAATTATTGAATGCATTAAGGTCAAGAACTTTTGTTAGGAGTTTTTCTCAATTAGAGATTTATAGAACGATGTTTGCATTCCCCAGTCTAATTGGAGTCTATTCGACTACTTTGCATTTTAGTCGCACTTTATTTGATGATAGTATTTTTATACTACAATTCTTTTAAGATGTTAATCTTAAATTTTGATAGACCAGACAGGCGTATATAAGGGTATTCACTATTAAATTTGTTTGTGATTGGCAAGTTTTGACTTCATTTCGGTTCATGAATGAAATCCACGAAGGTTAAATAAAAACAGTTTTGAAACAATTAATGATTATAAAATTTTTTAAGTGGAACTATAAATGTATAATCGCTAGTGCAGCGCGTGTTGAAAGTCGCTGAGGTATAATGCCCTTGAATATGAAGGAAGTTCCCACAGGAATTAATGTTAGAGAATTATTTGTGGAAGTTTTGTAAGTTATGTGGAAGTTTTTAATGCCATATAGATGAATATATGATGAATTTTGGGCCTAATTTTAATGCAGTTTGTGCATTAACTTGTTAGCGAAGGATTTTCCGCTGGAATAAGATTGTCATAGTTCGTTGAAAATTAATCAAGTGATTTACTGTTATAATTAACACGAGTTTTGAAAGAATTTGAGATAAGATTTTGAATGAAGATCACCGTCACAAATAATTATTAAAACCTTTATTAAACCAGATTGTGACATTTACATGTATAACTAACCTTCATTGGTCGATTATATTAAACACGATTATGAAAATTACCAAACGGATGAACATGTGGTTAATGTATTTCTTAAATTAATAATTTAAACAATTTAAATGTTAATATTGTAAATAATTGCTGTAAATATTTTTGAAAATAATGTGGAACGAGAGTGATGTTAAAGGCGTGCTTATAATATTTTTATTGTCTTTGACAAATATTATAAACAATTTCTAATTGTTATAAATAATTTATGTGATTTTGTTATAAACATTTAAGAGCTAATTAAACAATTGGATGAGAACTTATCAAGTTTAAGGAATTAAAATAATGATCCAATAGGATGTGAGCAAAGTACTTGAAAGATTTGCGTAAATATTAATGTGAGTTGTCTTGTAGACATTTAAAAGCTTGAGAGAGCAAGATGTATTCTTACGTAACGTAGCATGTGGGAGTCCATTCGACCAGTATGCAACAGGTTGGAGGGTAGCTTGCAGCTGGGCCAACATCTGGTTATCAGCGAGTGAGGTCGTACACACTCTGGCCTTGCGACTATAAATACCATTCCCATGTTTATTAAAAGGAAACCAAATGCTCTATATATATGTCACACCCTGACGTCCTTTTCCAATCCAATAGTGTTATGAATATTACGTTATTTGGAGCTCGTGGGAGCTAGTATGTTTTATATCATGTTGTATGATAATTTTGCAAGTCCTACAGGAGGACGTAGTCAGATTGACTTGGGCTACTGATAGCCACGTTTATTTTGTTGTGTTAGTAAAATCATAACCTTTATTTGAAATAAAGCATTTTGTACAGTTCAAAGTTCTCGTCTTCGTTCTGGTTCATTTTTAAATGTCATGGTGGAGGTTATTGTGTGAACAGACTTTTAGTGATCCTGTTGTCAACTCAATCCCCGAGATAATTAAGAGGTAAGTAACGGTAAGTATGAACCCCCGTCTATTTTGGTGTGTTCCACAATGATTTCCTGTGATCTTCTGTGCTCTTATCTCGATAGTATCTGTCAGTGCCATTTTCATTGATGTAGCTGAGCCGGTGCAATTGATAGTTGGCAATCCGATTGAGGGGGCGGATATCTGATAGCCTACTATCCAGATAAACGGGGACAGTACTATGTATTCATTTGTATAATATTGTATATACTTGTCAATTATGTAAAATTCCACACGCTTAATAATAATAATACCTTACTTGTATGTCATTTCCGCAAATTAGTTTACAAATCTACAGTAGTTTAGGTATTAATGATTAAGTGTATCACAGCAATAGTAGCTACACCTTCATAGATTAGTTGGGGGAGGAAGACTGTTTTGTTGATGGGATACTCATTTCTGAGTTTTGCAACATTAAAATAAATAGTTCGTTTTTCGGGTGCTTAACGCCTTTCTCTTCAGTGTTGCCCATACAAATTGTCTTTTGCAGCTTTACAGTCTGTCGTCACGATTTTTCCCAATGAATTGGGTGGGCTACAGGTTATAAATACTGTATGTAAAGAAACTCCTGGAAGAAATTACATCTATTAGTTAATTATCACACTTAAATGGGCAAATTTGCAAACGTGTTTACATATTTATGACTTGTACTCCATCCAATTCATTGGGCGCAATCGTGTTGACCGACTGAAAAGCTGCAAAAGACAAAGCACACTTACCAAGTTTCAGACAGGTTTTGATTTTTGAGGGCAGAGACTGTGTGAGGGTTTCATTGTAGGTGTGGTAGTAGAGTCATTAAATTTATCTTGTAGACTTGGATCTGAAGATGCTCGCTTGACAAGCGAAACATGCCATCTGTTTGTCTTCTCCTTTTTCAATAGTCTTTAACAATATATACATCTTAATCACATGTAATATATTTCAGGTTATTATCTCACATGTTCCAGTTAATGGAATTATTTTGTGTTGACCGACTGGAAGTAACAAAATCCCTCCCTATATTATTCTGCTAAGGTCCCATTAACACCAACCTACACACCTACAGGTTCAGCATAACCCAATGCGGAGGCGAAACGCACTCACTCACTCACTCTTTAAATGCCTCGCAATTAAATAAATACCTTAAAACATGTAGGCTATATTTACAATGCAATAATGAAAGAATGCAACACGGTAACCATGGTAACAGAATCTCACAGGTCCATCTATTTCTGTAAGACGCAATTCCAATTATTACATTACTGTGAACGTTTCCAGACGGTTATACGTTTATCACTGAACCAAATTAAGCTGTAAAATTCATCAATACATACCGTATAATGCGCTTAAGGGCGTCAAGGGGCACTCTAGAATTTTTTCATGCAATTTTCACGTGTGAGTGTGGTACGAAAGGTCTTTTTTACCCGACTATAAAGGGTCTCCGAAAACCACATTTAAAGGCCCTTAAATTAACAGTGTCTGTGATATTCCCAGAAAACTAACTTCGCTCTGATATACCTATGAAGGAATGACAAACCCCTAACCACTGCACCAGCAGCTGAATTGATAAAGTCTGATTATTCATACCAAGGATAAATCAGTCATAGCATTCATGATTGAGATTTTGCTAAGTGTACTCTTTACAACTAGAATATTCGCGGGCGAAGCCGCGAAGGGTAATGCTAGTCAATTGTTCATAAAGCAACGCTGAAAAAAGGCTTCAGAGCTATCTTTATAAAAGATCCTGAAAGAAATACATCAATAATACTTACAAATTTTACACTTCAGTACATTAGTGGGCCTCCGTGGCTTAGGCGGCAGCACGCCGGCCTCTTACAGGTGGGTCCGTGGTTCAAATCCCAGTCTCTCCATGTGAGATTTGTGCTGGTCAGAGCGGGGGCAGACAGGGTTTTCGCCGGGTACTCCAGTTTTCCCTATCACAAATTTCATTCCGGCAACTCCACTCTCATTTCATGTCATCTGTCATTCATTTAATCATTGCCCTAGGGGAGTGCGACAGGCTTTGGCAGCCGACACAGTTCATATCCTCGCTGCTAGATGGGGGATTCATTAATTACATTCCCTGACCCAGCCGGTCGACTGGGAGCAGGCTGTGAAGTTTCAGTACACTATACCAGGTGAATCAGCTGCCCCTAATAATACTGTTCTATGCAGCCCAACTAACGCGTGTTATCAGGAAGGTTGATATTTCTCTGCTTGCATCTTGTATGGTGCTAATGCACTACAAGCCTAGCCTGAAAACGATACTAAACTCTATTATTTTTCCTTCCATGTGACTACAGACTAGTACGAGAGAAAACAGTATCATTTGCGGGATATGCTTGTAGTGCATTAGCACCATACGGGATACCGGGTGAGTTAGCCGAGGTCGTTGCGGCATGACTGTTGGCAGTCGCTCACATCCGGGAGGCGAGGAGGTTCGAATCCCCCCGCCGGCAACCTTGAAGATGGTCTTCTGTGGTTTCCCATCTTCCTTCCAGGCAAATGCCGGGGTTGGTCCCTAACTATAGGCCACACCCGCTACCTTCCAACTCCTCGACCCTCCCATCCAACATTCCTCCCCAACGGTACTTGTAGCTCACCCATTGGGTGTCGGTCTCGAAGCAGCTACAAAACTGGCGAGCCGAACATGTCCTCGGACACTCCCTGCACTAAAAGCCATACGCTAAAAAAAGCATACGGGATGCAAGCAGAGAAATATCGACCTTCCTGACAACACGTGTTAGTTGGGCTGCAAATAAAAATATTTTTGATGTGTAACACCTTTCCACTCGGTATCTGGATATTTTTGTGGCACTCGGTAGCTGGACATTTTTGTGGAAGTGATTTTGGAAAAGGGACGGAAGTGGATGGGATGGAAATGGATGGAACGGAAGTGCATGGGACGGAAAAAATGAGCGCGCGTGGTGGCGGAGATCGGAACAACGACGTACTGAAGGCCATATGGCTATGGGGAATGTATATCGCATACAATTTAATTCAAGGTTTGGAGACCCCATTTAAGATATTCCTACAATAAATCATCTTCAATTTGTCGTTCTTTGGTGTGAAAATATTCATTATATCATATTTGCTGAAAAAAATTACGATTTATTAAATCTTCATACTTTTGCTGTATACTTATTTAATGTAAGCACTCGATGTACTGTCGGCCATGTGGCTATGTGAAATCTATATCGCATCAACAAACACTCCAAAAAAACGTAGGAATTCAGTATATTAACACCGACTTCTATCAATAATTGAAACTTCGTTGGTCTAAACGTATCACTGGGAGAAACACATTTAATATACCTTCTGCACACCTAATTTTTAATCGCGCCTATACTTGGCAGTGCGCTCTATCGGCAAAAAGAGGCCATTTCCAATAACATCGCTGGCATGGGTTCACTAACCAGCCGGTACAGAGCGCAGCTCGCATCAAGTAGGCTAACATGTCACATGTTATAGTAAAGCCATCATAACTTCCGACTTGACGTTTCAGTACTAGGCTAGAGTTTCTTTCGCTAAATCGCGACATCGCGCTCGAAACTCAATTTATCGTTATATATCGATTTTAATGGCTGCCTGTGATTGTCTAGTTGAAGTGATTTTCCTTCTGACCGCTAGATAACTCTAGGGTAACACTGAAACGTCAGGTCGGAAGTAATGATGGCTTTACTATACACATCATCTGCGACTACTGTAAGGCTCGTATACTTTTTTTTATTAGGGGCAGCTGATTCACCTGGTATAATGTTACGTTTCTAAGGATCGTAAAATAAAATTAGTCAGACATGTAGGAAACTAATTTAGAAGGACCCCCTTGACGCATATGGGCTGAAATTAAACATTTCAAAAACTGAATACATGGATTGTGGAGAGCAAACCGATGGCTCTATATCTATTCATGAACAACATCTCAACAAGATCACTGGATTCCGATATTTGGGTAACATCAGATGGAGACACATTGAGAGAAGTGCGAATAAGAACAAATGCAGCTTGGGCTAAATGGCGACAGGTGACAGGAGTTTTATGTGATCGTAAAATTCCTTTACAGCTGAAATCGAAAGTATACCGCACTGTGATCAGACTTGTAGCATTGTATGGAACCAACAGATGTAAGCAAATGATGCACTCCATGGAGATGAGGATGCTGCGCTGGTCCATTGGCCATGTCTCTAATGTCCATGTAAGAGGCACCCTTGGTGTCGCACCGATCCCTGACAAGATGCTGTAAACTCGCCTGCGTTGGCACGAACATGCATGTCTACTGCGGTGTTGCACTATTTGAAAGGAAGCTTGTAGTTTTACGTGACTGTTAATCTTGTGATCATGAGCCACGGGACCTCCTTTTTACGTGGAATCCGAACCAAAGGACATGGCATTTCACTTCGAAAATCTCACATGCATTGACAGGGTGTATGCACTATTTGGAGTTGCACTACAACTAGATGTGGTAGGCAAGCGACCACAAGGAAGGCCCAAGAAGCGGTGGCTGGACCAAATCAAGGAGCACACGAGAGCAGACAATGTTGACAAGGAGGACGCTGCAGACCGTAAAGATGAAGGCCGTCCCTGCTCTGCGGGACAGTGGCTAGAAAAACAAGAAGAAGGCCGTCCCTGCTCTGCGGGACAGTGGCTAGAACAACAAGAAGAAGGCCGTCCCTGCTCTGCGGGACAGTGGCTAGAACAACAAGAAGAAGGCCGTCCCTGCTCTGCGGGACAGTGGCTAGAACAACAAGAAGAAGGCCGTCCCTGCTCTGCGGGACAGTGGCTAGAACAACAAGATGAAGGCCGTCCCTGCTCTGCGGGACAGTGGCTAGAACAACAAGAAGAAGATAGTTAACTAATTATTTATTTACTTTAATAATAACTTACACTATACTAATAATAATAATAATAATAATAATATCGTATGGCCTCGGTGCCGGGTGCAAGCTTTGTAATTTGACGCCCAGAGGGCGGCTTGCATGTCGAATATTTTGTTCATTGGAGCGCTATGAAAGTCAGGAGGTTAGATATCTAAGCTCCTTGACACTATAGCGCTATCTAGTAGAGAAAGGAGGAACTTTTGTGTTGGCGGAAAATCCTGAGATTAATTTTGCCTTTATGAACACGGCCTACTGAATTCAAATGGATTCTTTAACATGCCAACAACGTATGACATGCGTGTCGTGATTTTTGTCGCCTTTCAAAAATCCCTTACCATGGCCAGGAGCGAACTTTCAAGCTTGGGGTTGGCAGTCCGACACGATAACCACTCACCCACCGTGGCGAGCATAACTTACGCTAATAAATGTTAACATAAATTAGGCCTACTCACACATAATTATTGAGTCACACTTCATACAAATATTTATCACTGGATTTATTAGAGTTCTCGGTATTTATCTTCTCACTCTACTGCTTCTGGCCGTACTGTACTGAACTGCACTGAACTCAACTCTTCACTCCCGCGCCCTCGCCTAGTGGCTCTTTTATACCTGTGGTGGCTTCTTCAGCGAATTCTAGCTCACACCAGAGCTATTGCGCGATGCCCGTGTTTCGCCTTGCACCCAAAGGCTACGAGAAATAGAACAGTCTAGTAGCCAGGCGTGTCAATGGCCTGCCTGACTCATTATAGTTGAGGTTATTGAAATAACACTACCG
Source organism: Meconema thalassinum (assembly GCA_946902985.2). Taxonomy (NCBI): domain Eukaryota; kingdom Metazoa; phylum Arthropoda; class Insecta; order Orthoptera; family Tettigoniidae; genus Meconema; species Meconema thalassinum. The sequence continues at coordinate 2,054,484,587 of OX336388.2, read as the reverse complement.
CTAATGATTTCTACTATATTTGCGAGCATCATATCAACGATATAGATGTACTAGGGCCGTAAAACGCAGGTACTGATGATTTTAGGACGATGATGATGATATAAGCGTTAGCTGGGTTACCTCTCTCAGAAAAAATAACTGGCTGGTGGCCTACTCTGTATATATGAGATATTGGTGTGTTTTGGAATCCGCTTTTTCAATTTCAGCAAGATGTGTCTCCATACACAAAGATTTACATGATTATCATGAGTAATTTTGCAGTCAGCAGGCTAGAAAGAAGTACATAATGGACTGATTCACAGAGATATAATTCATTATTATACTGGTTCATTAGAGTAATACAATTGATCCTAAATTGCACATATTCAGATCAATCAAGTACAGTTCTTTATTGTAATAATGTTCACTTAAATTTAAAATTAAGTTCATTACACGTTTAATTAACAATTTGTGTATGCAAAGTAAATTGAATTGCAGTACATTGTGGATCCATTTTGGGTTCTATTGTTGTAATCTTAATGAAATCTTTCCAATTAATTCATTGATCGGAGGAATTTACATGCAAAGGTAATCAACGTGCTTCCCCTTTCACCTTCTCTAAAAATTGTGAAGATGGACATCAGCAGCCTCTCAGGAACTGTTTAGAGAAATAGCGTAGTGTCCACATTATTTCCAACTGTGTGTTTTAGCGAGTGGCATTATGCGTTGTAAATAATACGATTTATCATCGGTCAGTACGAATCTGCAGACGGAGATAGAGCTCAATTGGAGTTTTGATAAGTTTAAAACAGTATTATAGCATGGATAGATAAATTATTTTGTCGTGAACGTTCATCCGTATCTAGACAAAGCTGGATTTAAATTGCCATCAAACTTCAGGCCATGGTTGAAACTCGCTGCAAAAGTTACATCTGAAACAATCAATAGTTTTCGTTCCACAGCAGTGATAACGACTTTGATGCGCACAAAAGTAAATTGAATTAACTAGCTGTATATTTTGGATGGCTTGTAATGAAGTAATATCGAAGAATATACGGCAACAGTTGAACCAAAATTAAGTTTTGATTTTACAATACATTTGAATGAGTAACGTTAAAATAAATAAATAAATAAATAAATTAGTAAATAAATAAATAAATAAATAACCATCATCATCATTTATTGCATGTAACAGGCCATTAAGACCCATAGCAGAAAAACAAGGGAATACAATTCTTGATTACAATATAAATAGCAAGCATAACATAATATAATATTGCACTTCATAACAGGAAGAATGATTCCAGCTTCTCAAATAATGGTTACATATATTAGACAAACGATTTCTATCCCTGGCATCTTCCATACTTGCATCTGGATCCACCTGGTTCAGAGCCAACATAACTCGATCTTTCTATCTTGTTCTTGGTCGACCTCTTGGACATTTCCCCGTTGGTTGATAATTGCACAGACGGTTCGGGAGAGTACCTTCTGCTCTAATAATGTGTCCTAACCATTATAATCTTCTTCTCACCATATCTCTACTGATGTCTGCCTTTTTATAACGGCGATATAACTCCTCTTTACTTCGTCTTTCCCAACTGTTAGTTTCTCGGCAGTATTTTCCGCAGCATTTCTCATTCAAATGCGCACATACGCTCTTCAAAAGTTCTTGGAGTCACCCACGTTTCACAACCATACATTAATACAGGTCGTACTAGGGTCATGTATAGTTGGATCTTGTTTTCCTGTGATATCTGACGTGTCGTGAAAATTCTATTCATGCTATATGAAACATGAGAAGCGTTGGTAATTCTTTGTCATATTTCCGTTTCCACTTTTGTTTAACATTATTGATCCTAAATATTTGAAGGATTCAAATTAATAAATAAATAACTACCACCATCAACTGTCTCAATGCACCAGGGGAAGATGGCAACATTGCGGAAGCTCTTAAAGCAGGCGGAACTACGATCGCAGAGGGCATACATCGATTCCTGGTTGATTGGTGGGAGACTGGAAGGATACCTGATGACTGGAAGACAGATCTAATACATCCACTGCACAAGAAAGGTGACCGAAGTGATGTCAACAACTACAGGGGAATAGCGGTGTAGCCAATAGCCTACAAAGTTCTACAGGACAATGTAGAGAGTCAGTGTGGCCATACAATTGGTGAATATCAGGGAGGATTTCGGCGAGGATGGTCCTGCGCCGAGCAGATCTTCAACCTGAAAACTATTCTCCAATTAAAACATGTGAAAGGCGTTAACATCTCCGTGGTATTTGTCGACTTCGCAAAGGCTTACGACTCTATTGACCGTCAGACACTCTTCCCAGTGCTGCGAGAACGAGGAGTGGATTACAACACACGCATGCTCATCGAACATACGCTCATGGACACCTTCTCCAATACTTAGAGGAAATCCGTCCCGGAGTTTCATGAACACAACAGGTGTGAGACAACGAGATGGCCTCTCACCTTTTATCTTCAATCTGGTGCTCGACACAGTCATAAAGACCTGGGAACTTACACTGAACAATCTCGGAATCAAACCAGTTTCCATTGGAGCTGGAACACGGAAGATCGAGATCAGGTGCCTGGCCTTCGCAGATGACATCGCGATCCTAACGAACAACTCTAAGGATGCTGCAGTTGCTGTTCAATCCCCACATGAGACAGCGGCGAAAACAGGACAACAAATATCATACGAAAAGGCCAAGTTCTTCGAGAGTAGGCACCCCGGGACTGTCCCTTTGATGGCCATCTCTGGGAAGATTGGAAAAGTCAATCGATTCCGGTTTCTTGGTGAATGGGTCCACCACAATGCTAGAGATGGAACCTCCATCCTAGACAGATGTGCAAAACTCAACGCAGCTAACCAATTGTCGCAAAATCGTTACAAGAAGTGCATTTCGAAGAACGCCAAAATATGCCACTACAAAACTGTCACCAGACCCCAGTTCTTATATGCTGCGGAGACCTAACTGATGAACAGAAAAGTACCATGGACGACTTGGAAATGGTTGAAAGGAGTATCCTCCGGAAGGTTTATGGGTCAAGAGAGCTTGCCACGGAGGGTGAGTGGTTATCGTGTCGGATTACTAACCCCAAGCTTGCAGGTTCACTCCTGGCCATGGTAAGTGATTTTTGAACGGCAGCAAAAATTACGACACGCATATCATACGATGTCGACATATCAAAGAACCCATTTGAATTCAGTAGGCCGTGTTTATAATGGCAAAATTAGTCTCGGAATTTTCCACCAACAAAAAGTTTCTATAGTGTCTATGTTGTTGTTGTTTGAGTCTTCGGACTGGTTTGATGCAGATCTCCATGCCTCCCTGTCCTGAGCTAATCGTTTCATCTCTACATAGCTACCGCACCCTACATCGGAGGCAGTCTGTTTAACATATTCTAACCTTGGTCTACCCCTATAGTTCTTGTCCTCGACCCTTCCTTCCTTAACTAAGCTTGCTATTCCTGGGTGTCTTAGTATGTGTCCTACTAACCTATCTCTTCTCTTCTTTAGCAGTCGCCAGAAACATCTCTCCTCTCCCACTCGTCTTAATACCTCTTCGTTTGTAACCCTATCTACCCATCTGATCTTCATCATTCTCCTGTAACACCACATTTCAAACGCTTCAATTCATCTCTTTTCTGCTGCACCAATAGTCCAAGTTTCACCTCTTATAGAGTGCCACGCTCCAGACAAAGGCCTTCGAAAATGACTTCCTAATACCTAAATCTATATTCGATGTCAACAGTTTCCTTTTCTGTAGAAATGCTTTCCTTGCCTGAGCTAATTGAAATTATTTCTCCTTGAATCTTCACTCCCACTTTAAAGTTTTCTCCAATTTCCTTCATTGCTTGTTCAATGTAAAGATTGAAAAGTATGGGTGATAAGTTGCAGCCTTGCCTTACACGTTTCTGAATACCAGCTTCTCTCTCATGTCCTTCAGCTCGAACGACTGCTGTCTGGTTTCTGTACAGATTGTAGATCACCCTCCTATCCCTGTATGTTATTCCAATCGTTTTCAAATTGTCAAACAATTTGGTCCAATCAACGTTATCAAAAGCCTTTTCTAGGTCTAGAAATGCCATGAACGTTCTCTTATCTTTCCTTATTCTACCTTCCAAAATCAGCCTAGGACTTACTATAGTACAGCTTCCCTTGTTCCTACATTTCTCCTGAAACCAAACTGGTCTTCACCCAACTCCGTTTCTATATGGCTTTCCCTCCTCTTGTAAATTATTCTAGACAGGATCTTTGAAGCATAAGTAATCAAGCTGATTGTACGGTAATCTTCACATTTGTCAGCTCCCACTTTCTTTGGTTGATAGTGTCTATAGGAACGGCAATAGAATTAGTCATAAAACTGGCTTAAATGTCAGCATCTTCCTAAAGTAAAGTGTCACCAAAAAGTAGCGCTATAGTGTCAAGGGGCTTAGATATCTAACCTCCTTGACTTTCATAGTGCTTCAAGGAACAGCAAAATTCGACATGCAAGCTGCCCTCTGGGTGTCAAATAACAAAGCATGCACCTGGCACCTGAGGCTATACGACATTATTATTATTATGGATCAAGAGTACTCCCGGATGATACCTATCGACTGAAGGCAAACTCGGAACTTTACCAACAGTTGGAAACGGCTATGACTAGCATGTGACAAAGATGGCTTAAGTTTTACGGGCTTATTCTGAGAATGGACAACGGCAGCCTTACAAAAAAGTTCTTGTCACTCGTTTAAAGCTACAAGACTGGAATATTGTGGCTCAATGAAGTAAAAAAGAAATTATCTTCCGCTGATATTTCTGATACTGATGTCTATGAGTGCTCCAAATTTTGTCACTTGGTTAATTCGTGGTCACCTCTACTAACGGTTGTTAAATCTCGTAAACCTCTGCCACAGGAAAGGAAGGAAAAACTATTGGCAGGGCTAAAGAGGTATTGGGAACGGAAGCGAGCATCCAAAAAGAACTAGTCATAATCGCTCCTCAGTGCGCTTAAATCAATAATAATAAATACATAAATTGCCTACTGTAGTTCTAATAATGCTCTAAGCCATATTCCTTCGATATTGCCTTGTTAAATTCTGAATACAGGTTGCTCTTCAGTCAGTCAACTTATTAAACGGATCCCAGTCATATTGGACCATAAATATTAATAACATTGAACATTACATATAAATACATATAGCTTTACTGGTAGCTACGCTCGTTAAGGCACTGATAAAGGCCTTAATGCAACCTATAATGTGGTGTTGCTTCCAGACCGTCGGCGGTCCTCGTTTTCCATGTCTTTCTATGTTCAACTAATGGCAAGTGCCGAGGGACGGTCCCTCTCATTGGGCCATGACCGCTTCCTTCTGACTCCTAGCCCAGTTTCAGTCATCCTCATTAATTTCATATTTAATATACTCCTTTAACACTGCAGTAGTCGCGCGAAATTTAGTGACACTAGTGGTCGCGCGGATTACTATTGTAATCCATTTTAAAATAGATATTTTTAATACTAGTTTTATTTATTTTTAATTTATTATTATTTATTAGGGCTAAGGATTTATATGAGACACAGTTTTGGGATAAACAACAATGCTATTCAAGATTATAATTTTATATATAACAAAAATGCAAAGTTAAGCTTATATTTACATATGTTCCCTATGTAGTTGAATATTTTGAAAAAATAAAGATTACTGATACAAATCATGTTTTTTCATATAGTAATATTTAGGATAAGAGTAACAAACACAATGAATGTATTGATAATAGTGAAAATGATGATGATAATTGTTGTTTTGAGGGGCCTAACATCTAGGTTATCGGCCCCTAATGGTTTGGGTGATAGTGAAAAATGAGATGAGGCAAATAACGGACAGGAGGAAAAGAAATGCCCACAACCATCGAAGAATGCGGGTTGAGGGACTTGGAAGGAAGGAGAGCCATAAAAGGCAGATAGGAAAGTGCAAGAGGAGAGGGTCCGTCCCACAGGTAATGGATAAAAGGGGGAAAACCGGACCCAGCTCAGGAATCCTCGGGGTCGCCAACTCCCGAACTCACCAGCCGTGAGTCCCTGACGGTGTAGCAATATCTAGGGTGCATCAGAAGTGGTGGGGCTACATACACCCTGACTCCTTGAGGGCCTTGAGCAGAAGGCAGGAGATAACATGCAAAGAAAAAGAAGGCTGACCCCTCGCAGATGGAGGGTATCAGAAAAGATGAGACAAGGGCCAATTAAGGCGGGAAAGGAAGAGACTCCCTAGGCCTCGGATACCCTAATACCGTCGGGGTCGGAAGAGAACAAGAGTAACCAAGTGAGGTCGACAGGAAAGAAGACGGAGAGGAGCCCGGCGCACGTAAGTGGAAGCAATGTCGGATTCAGCTTGGGCCCCGTGGTCGCCAACCCCCGTCCCACTAGATGTGAGCCCCTGGGGGGCGATCAATGTATTAATTGCCACTTAGTCTTAATGAAAAATGTAAATAAGAAGCACTAAAAACACAAAAACAAGAAACTACTTCAGAAACAAAAAAAGTAACGTAAATAGTCGCGCGGATTACTATTGAAATCCAAACTATTTTAAAATTTCACCAAAAATCGATGCGTTTGCTTTGAGCGCTGCCACTTGACTGACAGCAGTGCGGGTATGTGACCGGAAGGTAGATGACCGCTCAAGGTTATAAGTGTTGCCAATCCTTAGTTGCAGCATAAAATGTACCCCTGGATTACAATAGTAATCCGCGCGACCACTCCAGTGTTAATAAGGTTGGCGTTAGAAAAGGCATGCGGCCGTAAAAACCACCCACCACAACGAAATGTATCGATTCTCATCCCCAAACATGTTGAAGCTGGAATAAAAAGGGGTAGGCATACATGCAAATACAGGCAATACGGTAATAAAATAATACAAATAAAATTCATAAGTCATACATTCCGCGTGCTGTAATTAATATTTCATCCCTATTAATTTTGTCGAGATGCATAAAACCATTTATCCATGAACAGTTAAGTCTTGTGACGACGTGCAAGAGAGGCCTGACTCGCGACACGCACTGACAATGAATAAACTTAATATCATTAGCATTTCATTCCTTGAATATTAATTCACTGCCAACTTCTCTCTGACTTGGCTCGCAAGACGTTTAAGAGGCTTATGGAGAGTTCACACTTTAACACTCACCAAATCTGCCGGAGAATGCGTATGGTTTCACTTCTTGAGCGATTAATGTTATGTTATAGCAGACAATTCGTCTCTCACAATTTATGGTCTCCGTTATATACATATTTACATACAATGTACATTTTATTAATCTCATGTAATTTCTTTCAGGATTAGGGTATAACCTAACCCTTTTGGGTTCATTCGTGTTGACCTACTGAAAAGCACTAAACGTTTTTTATAAGGCATAAGGTATTAAAGCAACACATTTAGACTTTTGACGAGAAAGTCGTTCCCTTAGGCTATGTATGCCATGTGCTATATTTAAAAAAGGATATTATACAACCATAATTGCCGTAGTCGGTAGCATGCTGAGCTTCTATACCCAAGATAGCGGGTTCAAACCCGGCCGAAGCGGTCGGATTTTTTTAAGAGCGTTAAAAATCCCTCAGTATGCCTTCCTTCGGAGGGGAAGTAAAGCCGGCGGTCCCATGTCATAGATTTATGGCATGTTAAAGAACCTTTCACTAATTGCACCTGTTTGAAGCTAAATTGGATAGGTTAAGAATGTAAACAACGCTCTAGGTTTCTACGTTCGTTGCCAAGAGCCGACTGCGTTGGCGTCTAGTAGCTAAGTTCTGAACTTGGCCTAGTAGTCGTTGACGGTGGCGCTTGGCGGCAAAAGTAGGAACTATTTGAAAAATTCTAAGTTGCAGTACTTAAATTAAGAAAACAGATAACACACACTAATACAGTCATCACAATAAACACCGGTCATCAGACAGATTCTACCCACACCCAAAGTACACGGGGCTACATGACCGCGTTGTCGCAGTCCCTAAACTTAAGAGCCAACCAACCATAATTGCAACCCTTCTCAGTTCGGAGTGTTAATTATGCTTAATGACATAATTTGAATGTGATTAGCTTAGGTCATCTTACATTTGTCATGAAAAAAAGAACATAACGGAAAAATATGTCATAACTCATAAACATCCGGGTTCTAGTTCTGATAGTAAACAAATTTGGATTGTAACTTATTCTAAAAGCTATACGCAAATTTACTCCAAACATTATCCGCAGCTTATCCACTATCCGCACAGCCATGCAAACTATATCCGCATGGCAAAAAAGTTTGCGGATATCCGCGGGTTTATTCATCAGAACAATTCACCTAAGGTCCATTTTTATGTCCATGGGCATAATGAAAAATGAATTTAAAATTCTTTGTTATTATTATTATTAGATCGAATAGCCTCTTTGCAGAGCACGTTAAATCGATACTTCAATTCTTGCAAAATGACTTCTTCCCCAACGTGGGTGCCTTCTTTTTTTTCTTGTTCATCCCTGAAGATCACTTTTTGAAGTTTGCCTCTTTATTCATCCCTATTATATGTATCTTTGATGTCAATGTTGACTTCCTTTAGCTCATGCAATGTCTGTGTAAACCACGCTGCTTGCATTTTAAGCTTTAACATTTCATTAAAAATTTGTTTGTCAGCCTGTTATTATTCATGTTATTTAAATGCCAAAAAAAAGAAGACAATCTTCTTTGCGCATTGTGTGTATTATATTCTCTACATGAGTGTATATTTCTTTGGTAGTTCGTGGCCTGCTGAATTCTGTTTCATTTGTCCTTGGGCCAAATATGCCTCGAGCCAGTCTCCTTTCCATGGTCATGATTTTGTTTACCTCACGTCTCCACAATAGTTTTAGTGTTTCTGCTCCAAGGAGAGGCTCAGGTCTCTCCACGGTATTATAATGTTTAATTTTGGTGTCTCATGATAATTCCGTTTCTTGTATAGGCCTACACTTCTGGTGATCTGAAATTCATTTTCTTTGCTATGACCTCTAAGATGATTTAACATTGTTAATAGTTATCCATTCACCTAAGTTTTCATTGTATTGTAGAAAAGTATATTTCCGTGTACTCCTACTCTACAGTAGACAGCTTCGGTGACGTAGTTGGTAGCATGCTGAGCTTCTATGCCCATGATCGCGGGTTCAAACCTGGCCGAATTCGTTGGATTTCTTAAGAGGGTTAAAAATCGCTCAGTATGCCTTCCTCTGGAGGGGATGTAAAGCCCATTGGCCCATATCATAGATGTATGGCATGTGAAAGAACCTTCCATTAACTACAATAAATTGTGTGAAGCAAAAATTGTAGGTTAGATTTGATTAACACTCTATTAAGTTCCAACGCTCATCGCCAGGTGTAGGTTGCAGTGGCATCTATAGCCAAGTTCGCAGCTAGGTGTCGTTGGCGGTAGCATTTAGTAGCAAAAGTAGGAGCTACTTGAAATTGACCGTCTGCAGTCCTTACCTGAAATACAGAAAACACACACTAATACAGCCGTCACAATTAACACCGGTTATCAGACAGATTCTACACCCCCCCCCAAAGTACACGGGGCTACATGACCACGTTGTCGCAGCGCTTAAAATGAGGAACCAACCAACCATCCTACAGTACAGTATATTTAAGGTTCATTTTCTTTAAGTTATACGCACAGGAAAATGAACATAACGTAAACATTGTTCTGTTGGACCGCACATCCACAAACGGCTGGGAGGCGTATTAATATGCCCACCGGGGATAAGATGCGGTGAATTTCTGGGTAGCAATTGGTTTTTACGTTTGGATACCCTTTATAATGCTAGCCTCATGAGATGAGTTAATACGAAATAAAATTAATAAAGATGCAACAGTGCAAGGAGTAGGAAGGGAACACTTGTGGACTGTTAGAAGGTACTGTCGTGGCATTGGAAATAGGGACTGTGGTAAATCAATTTGAGGACGGCCGTCTCAGTCGACAATCGAATCTGAGGATAGACTAGCACCTTAATGTGCTTAGTTACCGTGGTGAGTAAATGTTCAAAATAAAATGATGCTCATTATATCGTAAAGCAAACACAGAATTGTGTTAACGCATCAAACGATACGCGTCTTCTAAGAGTACACGCATTTTGTAGAATGTTACATCATCTGACCGCAGTGACTTCAAGTTGAATGCATCTCCAATGAGAGAATATATCAGTGAGGTTGAGTAACACAGGGAGATAAAAATGAATACGCTGTCATTCCTTTTAATTTAACACGTGATAAATCATTTTGCCTGGCGCCATCAGTCATTCGCCACTCTACCATCTGTTCACACTTCACGCTTCAAGACTTCTCATCAGATAGGGAAGCCAGGTAACAATTTTCCAATATTTCTGCAGGTTTCGTTCAACACTGATCATTATCTAAGAGCTGTCGAGCGTACAGAATATCAGAACCAATATTCCTACATCGCTATTCCACATACACCACATCAGAACCCACTGGCGTTGTTTAGCCGGGTGGACGGCTGATTAGGATGGAGAGTTTAGGAAACCTTTGTTGATTGTGGAGTTCGATATGCATAAAACTACCAGTCTAACCGACTTTAATTTACCAAGAGTCAATAGATGGATTTACACGTCTGAGTTGATTATAAGGTGGCATAGACTTAGTTGATTCCTGGAGGACCCACTTCAAACAGTGAACTGGCACGTTTAGTCACAGCTTGCCTACTCGTTAGTTGCTGGCGCTATCTAACGCTGTTCCCTGAACTATACTGTTGTTGGCACGCCTGAGCGATACTAACACTATCTATGCAACATATTTACGTACGTGTATCGAACAGACTACGAGTCCTAACTTATAATGGTGCTTGGGCCTTTTCAAGTTTCATCTGGGGGGCGCAGTGGTCAAGCTGTTGGCTTCTCATCAAGGTGGACCGGGTTCGATTCCAGGTCATTGCATGTGCGATTTTCGAAGTGAAATTCTATGTCTTGTGGTTCGGATTCCATGTAAAAAGGAGAGCCATGGCTCATGAACGCGAGATTAACGGTCACATTAAACTACAAGCTTCCCTCCTTTTCTTATCATTCGTCGTGTCTCATCCATTGCGTACCCGCCTTTAAACTTTTTTTTTGTACTCTACAATATTGTGTAAATTAGGTCTTGGTTTATTGGGAGTATGATACGAAGTACATCTTTCCTGATTGATATTTTCCCCTTTATCACGGGTTTCCCCATTTAACTTCCTTAGCCCGCCCTCGTTAGTTATGTTATTTCCTGTTTGTTGTTAGATAGATATACGAACAACAAGTTGTCAACAGTGTGATTCTTGATTTCCCGTAGATATGGGTGTAGTATGCACTGTATATTGATGGATCATTGTGGCACGAGCTTTGCATTTGGTCAGTTGGGTGTTTCAACTCTATGTTAAGCAAATAGTTTTGAAGCATTCATATGCTTTACTGAAAATTAGTGTATTATATTACAACAGAATTAGTATTATTAGTGTCATATTAGGCTACGTATTATTCCTAGTGTAAATCACGCTTAACGTTGAGTGTACGTCCTTTCTCTCTTACCCTACACTCTCCTTGACATAGATATAAACAATTGACTGTGCACACTATTGAGAGTGGCAATGATTCGTCAGACGGGTTATAGTCAACAGGGACGAGAATCACTCGAACACCTCAGTTTTCAACTTCGCACTCCCATTAGTGTAGGAAAACACATGGTTGATTTTGATGTACTGTATATCAGTATTTGCTGACCAGAAATGTTCTACATGTAGTAAACGAGTGTCCACCTTGTGATGCAGTGGCTATCATTCATGGCTGTCAACGAGGAGGTCCGGGTATGATTCCAGGTGCTTTCAAGAAATTTTATTCTGGTCTGAGGGCTGGAACGGGGTATACTCAGTATTGTAAGGCAACCTGTAAAGAGGTGGGTTCGATTCCTACCTCAGTCATCCACTTCCAAGAGAGTTTCCCTACCGCTACTTCAGGCAAATGCCAAGATGGTTCCTTACTTAAGACCACTGCCATTTCCTTCCCAATCCTCGCCTCAATTACAAATGCACACACTACTGAACTCACAACAATAACACAGGCAAAATATTCACACTCACCCGAGTAGGCTACTCGTTGCTAGATGACCAAGTTGCCCATGCCTCTTGAATGAAACAACAACATGTTGATGTGGGTGTGAGAAGCCATGTAAGACGTGAATTAATGAATCATACAATCAGTGGTGACATGGGTTTCATTCTTCATTGCTAGACAATATAATGAGAACGTCATATGAATGTGAGATGCAATAACTCGCTGGCATTCCGCCTCTCTCGCTCATTGTTTCCCGAATAATCGTTGTCAATCGACCTCTCGTAAATCATTCCAGTGATATTTGTATGTTCCATCCCTCTTCCCATTCCCCTCCACAAGAGATTCAGTATGAGTTTCGCACCATTGGTTTGGGAAAGAACTACATTTATAAGTGGAACAACTCTCCAAAATATCATGAGAGTATGTATTCTTTATATTCAGGGAGATAGGCTCCACTAGTGACAATATAATAATCTATACTAATATAATAAAGCTGGAGAGTTTGTTTGTGTGTTTGTGTGTTTAAACGCGCTAATCTCTGGAACTACCAGTCGGATTCGAAATATTTTTTGTATATGATAGCCAGATTGAAGAGGAATAGTTTAGGCTATGTAGCATTAGGCAACACCTCTCAGGTAACCTTTAAGTCTATTGTTTCCTGGAAATGCGGGCTGCATCACGTCGCCCCTACCAGTGTTCTGGTGCAGAATTGCGAGCTGCTTATAAATTACAGTCACAGGTAGTAATTCGTGGAAAAAGATTTCTTAGGCCCCTTAAAACAGTTATCATCATGACAATAGTATTCATCTGTATAAGGGCGATGGTGTTGGTGCAGTATACTGAGGTTATCAGCTGCAATAAGCGTTGGTACTTTCCGATCCTTATCCTTGAGCGCTCCAGTTCTGTAGTAGTACTCATTATCATCCATAAAACGAATAAATCCACCGGGCGAAGCCGGGCACTACTGCTAGTTAACAATAAAATTTACAAGTATAAACAAGATGAAAACAGCAAACACGAACAAAAATAGAAATACACTATTATATATCAACAACCACAACCATACAGACACGCACTAAAACATCCTATCTCTAGCATTCATTCAAACAATCCCTATGTTCAGGAAACATAAAAAAATATTACAGAAAAATCAAAACTATCTACAGTAAACGGAAAAAGGCAAAAACATAAAAAAGGGATAAGAAGAAAAAGTTCAGAAACTGGGAAAAACCAATACAAGGGTGACATTCGAGGATCTATATAACAGAAAACAAAAATACATTAATTCAGTCGCTCGTACATTCAATCAAAAAATCAATCAACCATTCATTCAACCACATGTTTAATCAATCAAACAAACGCAAATAGAAAATAACACAATATACATACAATATTGTACAGCCCACTTGAATATCAGGGGAACTTTTGCTCTCCTTCAAGCTCTACGTTGACTGCAACCGGATCAGACATGAATTTTTGTGCACATTAATTCTCGATCTTACCCTATCGAACGTGTGCCTCCGTCTGGTGGTTTTCTGAGGGACGTGAACACCCAAGTCAGCTAACAACTGATTTGAGTCAATTCCGCCATTTTCCAGCATCTAAAGGAATCTCACGTCACCCAGTGTGCGCCCACTGCTCAGTGGTGGAAGATCGAACACGTTGCAATAAGTCTCATACCCAGCTCTATGGTACGACCGTTCACCCCTGTAACAGAGCCATTAATTCCTGGATTCTGGCTACGTCCCTGAAAGTCAACAGTAGCAAGATTCCTATGTTAAAAGTAGACAAAATAATCTGCAGCTAAAGGGATTTTTTAAAAGTTTTTAAATCCCTAGCAGTTCCGTATGTCTACCTTACGATAGACTTTCTCAAATAATTCAAGTGGGAAGTTTTCGACCATCCGCCGTTTAGTTCAAACCAACACTGAATAATTTACACCTTTTTCGAGAATTGAAGGTAAGGTTGGGCGGCAACGCCTCGCCAAAAAGGAAGAACTTCAGGAGTTTGTCCAGACGTACCCAACTCAGTGGCGGCAGAATTCTTCGCAGAGAGCATTGGAAAGCTGGTGAAACGATACTACAAATTCTTCAATCGTTTTGGCGATTATGTTGAAACATAACTACAAAACAAGTAATAAAATCAGTTTGGTATGCCAATCTGTTATTTCAATATAGCCCACCGTACGATGAAAAATAAACAGCCCTCGTATATTGTGTTGACCGAATGTATATCTACCCTTTATTACTCCCGTTTTCAAATGGGGTCGGGGGTGAGATGCGATGACATTCTATATGGCGGGTGGTTTTTACGGACGGATGCTCTTCCTGACGCCAACCTCATTAGAGGAGTTAATGAGAGATGAGGTGAATGAAGATGGATGAAACTGGGTAAGAATGTGGAAGGAAGCGGCCGTGGCCTGTCAGAAGGTACCGTCCCAGCATTTGCCTGGAGTTGAAAATGGGAAACCATGGAAAACCATTTCAAGGATGGCCGACGGTGGGGCTAGAACCCACGTCTACCGAGTCCGTAGAACGCTTGGCCCCATGGCCTAACGCTGCGCTTTAGCGAGCACAGCTATCACTGTAGGTCCAGGTTGCAATATCAATTGTCAATAAGGCACTCTGAAAAATGGCTTAAAAGCTATCTATATGAATGAATGGATGAATGATATGTTTCTGCACGTGGCAAGAATATTGCCTTGAAAGACTTTAAATGCCTAATCATCATCATCATCATCATCTTTCTCCGGCTTTTCCCAATTAATTGGGGTCACCGGAGCCAACCAGGCTCATTTTGGTTTTGGCCGGGGATTTAAGGTCGGATGCCCTTCCTGACACCACGTGATTTTTCAGGTGAAAATTCCACCCCGCTGTCACCGGGATTCGAACCCCGGTCGTCCGGGTGAAAGACGAGCAGCTAAGCCACTGCGCCATCACGCTCCCCACTTTAAATGCCTAATATTGATCAAATATATCCGTGTGATTCCCCACGACCATGACACAGATGTAAACCCGCGAAAGTCTCGTAACAATATCATCAGTTTAATTTGTGGAGTGCGTGTCATGTTAGTCCATGTGCTACATCATAATGCAGTAAGTGGAACGTAATCAGTCCCGATATACTGTGCAGAATAGCCTCTATATTAATTAACGACGTGGATCATCAGGTAGATAGGACGATGTCTCCTGAGGCTCAATTTACATTATTTGTTTTATAACTTTTACAGTTGAATTTGGATAATTAAAACTTTTTTTTCAAAGTTGCGTGTAATTTGTACATTTTGTACGGTCCAAATGACGCCCGCCCACCCTCCCCCGTATTACGTAATCACAAAGCAATAGCTAATATTTCTGATTTCGTCACGATTTACCCCTATAAACAAATGAAACAAGAAAGACAATGCCAGAGACTCAGGGACAACAATTACTTTAAACAATATACTGCTGCAGTTTCCTGAGGTGTTTCGGAGGTAAAAAAAACGAGCACAAGAAATGTACGAACAATTGACGATATTCCTACTTTACTTTTCATCAAACATATATTTTGAACCACTCTATAATCTGAATAGAAGTATTGTTTGTACAAGGTAAGGTTTCTGCTAATTTTATAAGGAAAACAATACTGACCTTTACATTCAACTTACAAGGTAAGACTTCTATTGATTTTATAAGTAAAAGAAAAATGACCATTGCATTCTACTCACAAATTAAGACTTCTATTAATTTTATGTAAGACAAAAATGACCTTTACAATCAACTTACAAGGTAAAGCTTCTGCTACTTTTATAAGTAAAACAAAAATGACATTTATATTCAACTTACAACGTAAATCTTCTGCTAATCTTACGAGTAAAATATACTGTACATAACCTCTACATTCTAGTCACAAGGTAAGGCTTCTACTACTCTTATAATTACGACAAAAATTACCTTTAAATTCTAATCACAAGGTAAGGCTTCTACTACTCTTATAAGTACGACAAAAATGACCTTTACATTCTAGTCACAAGGTAGGCTTCTACTACTCTTATATGTAAGACTAAAATGACCTTTACATTCTAGTCACAACGTATGGCTTCTACTACTCTTATAAGTAAGACAAAAATGACCTTTACATTCTAGTCACAAGGCAGGCTTCTACTACTCTTATATGTAAGACAAAAATGACCTTTTCATCCTAATCACAAGGTAAAGCTTCTGCTAATCTTATGAGTAAAACATACTGTACATGACCTTTATATTCTACTCTGCTCAGAGGGAGATGGACAGCTGCATCCAACCAGTAAAATGACTGATGACTCAAACAACAACAGAGTTTATTAATATCAGAGTTTAACGACGTTGTAATTTATATTTATATACTGTATAGGCTAATCAAATGTTATTTGTTTTGCGTTTCTCGTCGATTCATTTGTCATTTTTCCTCCATGCGGCTCAATAACTCAGTGGGGGGGGGAGATACATTTTGCGTACACCCTGTATAAGATAACTTCCTGTGTTTATGTCCCATTTGATATATGTGCTCATGAATTATGCAGTAGGAACAGCACGTCCCGTACATCAAGCGCTCTTCCCACAAACCCTAATTAACTCTACTGGACCCACTGTAGCTGTCTCACTTGCAATAGCAGAGCGCCTACACTTCTCCCACTCCGATTACCTGCCGAGCCACGTGTAGTTGAGCAGTAATCTGAACAAGTCAATTAGTATACCTCAATGAATCACACATTGCCAAATTGCAATATTAATATTATTATTAGGCCTCCGTGGCTTAGGCGGCAGCACGCCGGCCTCTCACCGCTGGGTCCGTGGTTCAAATCCCGGTCACTCCATGTGAGATCTGTGCTGGACAAAACGGAGGCAGACAGGTTTTTCTCCGGGTACTCCGGTTTCCCCTGTCAACATTTCATTCCAGCAACACTCTCCACTATCATTTCATTTCATCTGTCATTCATTTAATCATTGCCCCAGAGGAGTGCGTCAGGCCTCGGCAGCCGGCACAGTTCATATCCTCGCCGCTAGATGGAGGCTTCATTCATTCCATTCCCGACCCGGTCGGAGACTGGAAGCAGGCTGTGGATTTTTCATTAGTATTATTATGAGTGAGGTTCCATCGAGTTGTACAATTCAGTAAAATTTATTAACAAACAAACAAACAAATGAATAAACAATCAAACAAACATAGAAACAAACAATTAAACAAACAATCAAACATACACACAATCAAACAAACAGGCAATCAAACAAACAATTAAACAATCAATCAAACAAACAATCTACTCAACATTCGAATAAAAATATAAGTAAAAAAGCATCAAATAAACATATACAAACAAACAAACAATCAAACAAACACAAACAGTCAATCAATCAAACAAACAAAATGCAAACATACAAACACACAATTCAACAAACAATCAAACATACATAAAATCAAACAAATAAACAAATAAGCAAAAAACAATCAAGCAATCAAACAAACAAACTATTAATCAAACAATCAATCAAACAAACAAACCATCAAACAAACATACCATCAAACAAACAATCAAACAGGCAATCAATCAAACAAACAAACAAACCATCAATTATACAAATTGATAAATAATCTAACTAACTAATTATTATTTATTTATTTATTAATTTGAAGCGAATTCTCCCAATACATAGAAGACGTTAAGCAAATGACTCAATCAACTTTTCTTTTGGTTCCTCTTGTTGTTCCAATAGACTTTCATTCTTTCCGAGAAGGCTTGTTTGCGTTGTTCCGACCACTTTGGTCTGTACTGTTTCTGCTGTGGTTGCTCTGATGTAACTTCCCATTTCTTAACTTTGTGCCTGAAGGTATCCCTTTCTAAAATGTCAGGTGAACTTATGTTTGCGTTTTTGAGGTTCTTTCGAAGTTCCTCTAACCAAGGTGTTGAGTTCTTGAGCGTGGTCAAATAATCTATTATCCTTTTCGTCAATCGATTTTCTGGTAGTCTAATGAGATGTCCAAAGAATTTAATTCGTCTTTTCATAATGTCAATTTCGATGTTTGAATACTTTTCTGTTATTTTTAATTGATTGTAGTCTGTAACCATCTTGCGTATATCTTGCTCCTAAAATTTTCCTAATGATCTTCCTTTCTTCTTTTTGATGTCCTCAAGTTCATGTTTACTGTTAAGTGTCCGAGTTTCGCTTGCGTAAAGGACTGTTGGTTTTATGACTGTGTTGTAGTGCCGAAGTTTTGTGTATTTTGACAAAGTTTTTTTTGTTGTAGATGTTTTGGACTAACCCTAATGCTTTTTTGACTTTTTGGATACAATTTTGTTGCGAGATTTTTTCAAGGCCTGTCGCTTCGATAAATTCTCCGAGGTATTTATTATTATTATGATTAATATTATTATTGAAAATTAATGCTTTTCAGTCGGTCAACACTATTTTAGCGAATTGTAATGGGTGTCTCCCTAAACCTGATAGAAATGTACATAGATTATTAAATAAGTTCACTTGGATGAAGTTTCGGAGCATTACAAAAATACATAAAAAGGAATGCCCAAAATTACCAATTGTTAACTGCAGGAACGCGCCAAATTACAAAATCAGTAAATAATTATTGAAAATATTGAAATACCTCATATTCAGAAACAAAAGCAACTCAGTTTAGAACACATCAGAACTGGTAGCTGCACTAAACATGCTACAAATGAAACCTAGCTTGAGGCGAGTATCGTTCGAGATAACAAACATGTTTAGACGATCGAAACCGGTCATCAAAGTGGATTTATTTATTAAACTCATGTACATTTGTATCAGGTTTAGCGATACAAATACAAAGTTGTGATTCCATATTTCCCAGTGTAGCGTATATAAACGGTAAGTTAAGCTAGAACAGATACAAAATCGCGCCACTGATTTCATTCTTTAGAAACATTCCAACTTAGACTCTAAAATCAAACGCCAAAAATGTAGCCTTCCATTTATTGAGAATGCATTTACCCAATTGATTTGTTATACCTGCGAAAACGATTTAATAATTCAGACTCATCCGTTATTTTAGACAAAATTGCCCTTGGCTACCGATCAGCTCAGAAGGGCCGCGGAGTTACGCTGTACGCCCCATTACCCAGGACTGAGTCGTACAAACTGGGGTTTGTAAATAGATCGATTTGTGCTTGGAACAGCCTACCGTGTTCCCTGAAGGCCAGCAACAATAATGCCGCGTAGTTAAAGAGGAAGCTGTGGCATTATTTGTTCAACAAGTAGGTTGTTCGTCATAAATTATGCCCCGACTCTTTGTTGTGCTAGTGTTTCTCTATTTCCAATATTCATTTCATCTCTTCTCTTGTTGTTTCTACCTTATCCTATGTAAATGTGCATTTAACATTCCCCTAATCTATACTGTAAATAATGTAATCATTGCTCGATTATCACTAATTGCCATCTTGTGTATATAAGTAAATACAACCCAGTATATATAATGGGGGCTCTGACGCATCCCGAATGCGAAGTGGGACTTTGCTTTTTTGAGAGACTCACTTCAGTGTACTGTAAATATAGTGTTGCAGATAGACTACTGTTGCTGCAGGAAGACACGCTCCATAATTGCTGTCCACTTCACATTTTGGCCGCTGTGACACCTGTTTTATGTCATTTTAACATTCTGAGGTCTTTCCTTTATCATTTTGTATGGATTTCAGAAACAGTAATTTAAAAAAATGAGTAATCAAATCGTATAATTTCATAAATATCGAATAACCGGTGAGTGTTACTGCTAAGCTGTCAATCAATGGACTCAGCACACAAATGACATTAGTAGTGTCGAATTGCATTCTAATTTCATAATATCAACTTTTGTAAGAATTGTGCGATTTGCAAATACTGTTGCTGTAGAGAAATACGCGACATCATTGCTGTTCAGTTCTCATTTTGACTGTAGGGACGCCTGAAACGTAAATAGTGTTCTATAATCATTTGGTTCAAATAAAATCATAACAACCTTTCTCCTTAAGTCTCTTATTATAAACCTATTGGGGAAAGTGTGGTTTATGAACATGCGAGATTTCTCGCACGGGTACGCTATTATAACTTATTAAGTAAATAACATCCCTAGAACAAATTACATGCGTTAATTATTATCACTAAATCCTAAATTTCCCCACTATGTAATAATATTTCATTTGCCAGTTGGCACAGGCCAAGCAAAATGTGGACATTCACTGATATCTCAGTGCTATTTATGGCTGACCATCACCAGGTGTAGTGGCTAGAATTCTTGGCTGTACCCCATTCCAGCCCTCAGACCAGAATTCATTCCTGGCAGAGACGGGAATCAAACCCGTACCTTCGGGGCGACAGCCAAGAATGCTAGCCACTGAGCAACGAGGTAGCAGCGTCAGAATGAGCCTCCAGCTGTCATGTCGTCTCCGCTCATAGAAATTGTTGTGTTAAGAAGTTGAAATACATTGATGTATGCTTTAAGTACTCAAAATAATTGGTGTTCCATGATGTGTTGACTGATTGTACCTTAAATCCAGCTTGGCGGCAATGGTAAAATACAGTAGTTCAAGCAACACTGAATGATATTTCACTTGTACGTAGTCGGTAGCATGCTGAACTGCTGTGCCCAAGATAACGGGTTCAAATCTAGCCGAAGTCGTCAGATTTTTAAGAGCGTTAAAATTCTTCAGTATGCCTTCCTTCGGAGGGGAAGTAAAGCCGGTGGTCCCATGGCATAGCTTTATGGCATGTAAAAGATCCTTCCACTAACTAAACTAGTGTGAAGCTAAATGTCTAGGTGAGATTTCCTTGAAACTCTCTATCATAGTTCCAACATTCACCACTAAGTGTCAGTGATATATGGTAGCGAAAGTTGGAACTACTTGAAATTGAACGGAACTTGTAGCTCACCTCATGGATGTCCGTTTGAAGCAGCTACAGTCTCTGACGAGCCGAACATGTCCTCGGACACTCCCGGCACTAAAAGCCATACGCTAAATAGATTAATAAGATATTTTTTCTTAAAGTATTAAAGTTAGCCAAAATACTTTTTCTAACGATGAAACAGAAATCAGGAAGTGATGTGGTAATAGATGTTTACTCCTCCGATATCCAGAACCCACCCACCATCCCTTATTTAGATCACGACTTATACAGTAAAATTCCAGCTTTGTCCGCCAATATGCGCGCGAATTATCGTCAAATACCGTATTGCCAACTCGATGCTTACGACACTCCTGTGTATACAAGCGGTACTGTAAGACCAGTGGCATTTGTCTAGACTAGGGTCATCCAGCCATTGCGCTCTGAGAGCGCAGCCGTGCTCGGGGAGCACTGGGCAGTCAGACTAGCGCCCCTTTCCCCTACCACCACTACAGTGTGGCAGCGAGGAGACCTGAGACAGACAGACGATGTTCGGAGGAAACAATCTTCTCCAAATTGGATACACTATTTCTGGACGCAGCTATTCGTAAGCAATTGCGCAAGCCTCTATCGCTCATCGTTGCACGATGTTTACTTTTGGAAAGCTCAAGAACCGAAAAGAAACGCTCACAAATGTACGTTGAGCCAAACATTGCTCACATCGGCGCGGCGGGCAGACCGCGTGCTCAACCAGCGATGCTCCTCCCACCACTACCGAGACTACAGTACCTTCCACCAAGGTGCTCCGAGCACGCGCCTGGAGCGCGGCCGGAGCACTAGCGCTGGGGGAGCGCTGTTTGGATGGCCCTGGTCTAGACCAATAATTAGTTGTTAGGTTGCAGGGCACTGCATGCCGCGTTAGCCATATGCACACCCCTGTTTTTTGTCTCGCACAGTGGGGTAGTCACTCATCAATAATCTTTAATTAGTGTGGTGTATTTTGTATCCCATATGTTGGCAACTAGTGACGTTGATGTGTGCGCCTCGGTGTGTGCGGTTTGGTGACAGTTCAACAAATCACATGCGCTGTCGAACATGGCTGCATTGATAAAATGAACAATAAATAAAGACACATATTTACGTAATTTAGCAAATACAGGGTCATTATGTGTGTGCACGCCAGTAAACACGGCAAGCTAAGCCGGCTGTGACTAGCGCAGATCGCGGCCGCGCGCACCCGGTCCAGCCGGCTGTGGCGCGCACTTTCACACTTTTACCAAACATGTTCAAAAATGTGTACTTACAGTGCTCATACGCGATGCTGAAAATGTCCTTCCTCTCTTGTAACACACACCTGACATCTTCTGATGAAAGAATGTCTGTCAACTCTCTTATTATTTACGGAGCCTGTTTCCTTAAATCGTTTAGCGAGCCTCCTAATTGTACCGGTATTAGGCACATGTCTTCCTGGAAACTTGTTTCGAAATTTTCGTCTCATTTCAGAACAAGATTTTCTGCTTTTCATATACGAATTATGTTTATACATACGTGTGTGAAATGTGAATTGGTGTCTAGGCATGACCAACAATCACAGTAATCACAATACTCACTAAATATGCAACACTAACGTCTCAGCTTTGCAAATACACGCCCATATGAATGACAAAACACGTGTGAACTAACGATATGAGTCAGCGGAGCGCGCCACCGTCGCTGAACAGGGTGCGCGCGGCCGCGATCTGCGCTAGTCACAGCCGGCTTAGCTTGTCGTGTTTACTGGCGCGCGTATGTTAAATGAACCTGTATATCTGGTTCACTCCGTGCAGAAGTGACCAAGGTTAGTAATTTCAATTGTTAATGTCCTCCCAGAAGATGAACTAAGGTAGGAAAATCATATAGGCCTATTACACTGGTCAACAGTGATTTTGGTGCCGGGGCTTTTTAAGCTGATTTTATATGAATTCAAATATGCCATTAGTTTTTGCCTAGCAGCTCTAGTTTCTGAGATATGACATGTTTGTGAAATATACATTACACTATCACATGGTAATAAAAAACTAAACACGGAATTTGCATTATTATATTAAAGAAATATTATTATATACAAACATAGAGGAAAAGTCATGAATGAAACCAACCAGTCACGGACACTTCGGAAGCTTCTTTTCCGTGGCATTCTTGAATGTATTTTGGAACAGTCCCTTTTTAAGCTCCAGCAGTAATCTGCCATCATGAGCATGTCCCATCTTTCTTGGTTGGGGTCCTCCACAGTTTTAATATCCTGGTGAAATCGTTCACCTTGTTCCTCACTGGTGTCTGCTAAATTTTCAGGAAAACGGTCTAAGGGGCTATGTAAATAGTGCACCTGAGAGATTTGAAACTGTTAAGCATCGCATTTACCAGTTCAACATAGTTTTCAGCTTCGCGTTTGCCTAGAAAATGTTTTACAACTGACACAAATGAAGTCCAGGCTTTCAGCTGAAATCCATTCATTGAATTTACGAAGTCAGGATTCTTAATGAGTTGTCCTATTTGTTGGCCATCAAATATCTCTGCTTTAAGTTTTTCCATACTCAAGTGAGGCATTTTATTTCATATAAATGCAAAGCATGATCCGTTCTTATCAAGAGCCTGCACAAACTGCTTCATAAGGCCCAACTTGATATGCATTGGAGGAAAGATGATTTTCTCTCTTTCAACACTCCCCCCCCCAACATCCATGTTTTCTCTAGGCCACTCTTTTCTAACCCAGTGGTGTGTTTTGCCTCTGCTATCCCATACGCACTAGAAGCAAGGATATCAGGCTGACGATACGACACAATATACATGACCCAATCCTTGTATATTATGATTGAGAATTGCACAAAATGGAGTTAGAACAGCACATTTCGTGTAAAACTGCACATAAAAACAACACAGATCTGAACAAATAGAGGTGATAGAGGAAAACTGATATCTAAAAAAATAGAGCTACTAGAGAAAAATTGATTTCATATTTAGATTCAGCGACCCAAGTATACCTAAAATCAGTCACAACATCCCCAGCACCATTTATTTTTTGTAGGCCTGTGTTATAGAAATGAAAGTGAAAAAGAAAGGAGTGATATCTCATTCAGAATTAATATATTTTTTGAAAGCATTCGAAGGAGTGCCATTTTTCTGATCTAGGACGAGTGACGACAGGCCGGAGAGAGTTGTTCACTCCCCAGCCCACTTGGAGCCAGCACAAACTGCAGACGTGGCCCGCTAAAGTGCCGCGGGATAACAGATCTGATGACAAGACAACGGACAAGATCAGTAGCTATTATTCACAAGGGGAGTGAGTCTCTTACACAAAATCGAGGAGAGAGAGAGAGAGTTCTCAAAGGACTGCAATGATTTATACAGTGTGTCCCAAACAGTTCAACAATTAATATTTAAACCCCGTACATCGGACTGTTGGTACAGGCTAAGCAAAATGTGGATATTCACCGATGTGTTGAGTAACGACATTCAGGGCAGCTAGTGCCCGTGGATGTTGTGAAAGGTTCTCGTAGGGTTGGTACTGCTGTACTCTCTCAGTGAGGAAAGCAATAGCAAACAACCTCACTCTTGACCTTGCTTAGAATGCCTCATTATAGTGTTCCCTTCTGCTTTTGTTGGTTTCAACCTACATAACCTATAGTGGCACTTTTGAAGATCCGATCAGCCTCCAGGCTCACTACCCAACATACATATAGAACCCTTACAATTGATTGTTGGCACTCCTTGGAGACTGCAGTAATTTTTCGTTTGCCTGTTGGCACAAGCTAAGCAAAGTATGGATTTTCACCGATGTCTTAGTCTCGTTTATGGCTGATCATCTGCAGGTGTAGTAGCTAGCATTCCCGAATATTCAGGTTCAATTCCTGGCAGTGCCAAGAAATTTATTTCTGGTCTGGGGTTGGAACGGGGCACACTAAGCCTCATGAAGCAAAGTTGAGAAGAAGTGGGCTTGATTTAACCTCAGACATGCTGGAAGTGGTTTTCTGTGGTTTCCTCACTTCTACTCTAGGCAAATGCAGAGATGGTTCCTTACTTAAGGCCATAGCCATCTTATTCCCGATCGTCACCTGAATTACAAATATACACACACTTAAACAGACGCCACGATAACGCAGGTTATCAGGCAAAATTCTACACACATCCAGTACACTGGACTAAATGGCCACGAATCCCAAGCCTCTCAAATGAAACAACAACAACAATAACAACCGTGAATGGCTGTGGGTAAGTTGCGGTACAGAGGTATGGGTGGTATTGAATGATTGCATTCGGGACACATTAAGATATTAGAAGCCATTTGTCAGTGTTGCCAAAGTATGCTTACTACGTAGGCAAGTCCATAAGTACCTGCATCAATTTATTACAGCCTGAAATACAGCTACCCGCTACAGTAAAGTGTTATGCGTGTAGCCTGCATTAGGGCTCTCCTTTCTCATGGCAGTTCAAAATACGGAGGCAAGTACTAAGAACTATTGGACAATATTCACAAGGGAAAAAAAAACCACTGATAGTCAGTCTGAAAGACTAGACTTTATATCATTTTAAATGCGACAAATGCTGCGTGAACTCAAAGTCCGTTAGCAAAAAAAAAAAAGTAATAATAATAAAAAAATGGAAACCAAGGTCAAAGGAGGTAGCTGGCTGGATGATGTCACGCTCACTGGAGCGCGCGGGGAAAGGAGGAAGCTCAAGCAGTACTATGACGTCAGTAAGGGAGAGCGAGGGGTTCTGCACCCACCCCACCACTACTCCCAATGCGAGCCGATAACTCCCGAACCCGTGGTCGGAGATTTACGAATGAGGTGTCGTTGGACTCGAGCTGACGGGGGCTTTCCTATGGACCACTCATTATATTAAAAAAAAAATGAAAATTTTTGTTTTCGAAAGTAGGTGATAGTTTGAAAACCAAACATGATAGAATGTTGTGCAAGAGCTTAAACGAACGGTCTATGTGTCCTTTATTTTTATAATAAAACGTTTTTATTTTTTACATTTTTTGAAAAAAGTTCAATTTTGAAATTTTTATATTTTGGAAACTAAAGAGTTTACAAAATATTGTGTTTGACATAAATGAATGGCCCTGATCCCCTCTACCCGCAAAATAAATTTCAAGCCTCTAGGACTAAAACTGTGCAGTAGAGGGAGGTTGTAGGTTCTGCCTCACCCCCTACTTTCATATAAACTTTGGGCGATATCTCCCGAACGCGTGGTCGGATTTTAACGAACGAGGTATTGCTGGCGTTGGGATGACGTTCTCTTGACTAAGCATGTGTGTTAGTATTTTTTTTTTTAAATTGAAAATGTTTGTTTTTTGGATTGGCACTATTTTGGAAACGGTGAATTGGAAAAAAGTTTGTTTGACGTTAATGAAAGGTGGGTAGGTGGACAGCAAGTTTCAAGGGTGTAGGAGGGGAAAAAATGATAGCCTACTTTCTCGCGAACATAGGTGATCATAGGCGAACGGATGGTCGGATTTAAAAAAATGAGGTGTCGTTGGACTCGAGCTGACGTCCTTTTTCCTATAGATCACTCGTTATATTTTTGATTTTTTTTGAAAAATTTTGTTTTTAAAAGTAGGCGATAGTTTGAAAACCAAACATGATAGAATGTTGTGCTATAGTTTAAACCAATGGACTCTATGACCTTTATTTTTTATAATAAAGCATTTTTTTATTTTGAGATTTTTGAAAACACTCAAATTTTGAATTTTTACTAGCCTATTTTGGAAACTAACACGTTGACAAAAAAAATTGTTTGACATAAATTAAAGATCCCTATCCCCTCTACTATGAAAATAAATGTCAAGTCTCTAGGACAGAAAACTATGCATTCTATTATTTTTACATAAAAGCGTGTTTGTAGACAGAGAGCCGGTAGCGCTTGACGTATGTTACAACGAGGCTATGACTGAGCATGGTGAATACAGGAAATGGCTATTTCGACGGGGGCGATGTACGGCAAAACGAGGGATTGCTTTTCGTTTTTTTTTTCCTATGACGAATGGATGAAGGCGAATATTTTGAAATGTGACAAGCATGCTAAGATTTTTACCCCTGAAAGGGGTCTTTAACGTTTTAGTTAACGGTGATGAGCGAGATCGCTCTCTGACACAACAGACGGTTGTAGGATATGACCAAGTGATTCTTAGACGTTGGCGATCTCGGAGACCGTGCCCGGAAGAAATGAATAGCTATTTTGGTGGGATGGCGGGGGCAGCTTATGATGGTTGGTTTTGTGACATTTCCTATGACGGATAGAGGCGAATATTTGAAAATGTGTTAAGTGTGCTAGGAATTTATTTACCCCTGAAGGGGATCTTTAACATGCTAGTAAACGGTGATAAGCGAGACTGCTGTCTGGCACAGTAAATGGTTTTAGAATATGGAAACCTATAACATTTGCTCGACCAAGTCATGTGCATGTACGCAAAGAGCCAAAACGGTAAGGTCATTGGCCTGAAATGTTATAAACTAAATATTGAACTGGGTAAAGTCATGTCTTTTAGGAGGAAAGTATGTGGTTAACATGATCATGTATTGAGGATGGCCGCTTGCTAGTAATTATTATTACAGTAAAATGTTTAATAATAATAATAATAATAATAATAACAATAACAATAATAAGACACACACATGTTTTGAATGCTAACACGCACACAGTCCTGCTCACTGGTGACTGAATATTGTACCTAAACAGAGGACTCGTGAGAGCTATTGCTGGTGCTGACGAGGCAGGAATGTCTACGTCAGTAGGAAGTATGATATCAGTTTACTTGTCTCGTGGTGGCTAGCAGGTGTGCTGTTTAAGCAGAGACCGCCATTTTGGTTCTGAGACACTAGGACTACCGATGTATAAGAGGTAGCCATTTTGGTTCCTTATTAAAAACATGGAACTAGTATAAGGTACACGAATTTTATTCAGATTGAGGAATGTGAAGAGGTGTGGGAACACGTGCGAGAGAGAGACAGAGAACCATTCAAGGTCAAAACGCTGAGAAAATACAACTTTTTCTGTCGCTAGGCTAACTGATAACGATTCTTTAATCATGCACTTGCCATTTTAGCACACGGACGTATACAGTAGAGCTGTGAAAGAAAGATCCTTTTTATTTTTTTGGTAAGTACCTATGAATGATTATTTTAATAATGTCATGCTAATGAACCTTAAATTTGTAGTTATTGATTAGGTAATTATTGATTTTTTAATTTATTTGTTTGCAGATAACCGGTATACCTTACATGTCTGAGATACAAGAAACCAGTTTACTTTTGAGCCCACTAGAAGGAAACAGCAAGAAGCCACTGCAAGTGAAGGTGGGATTATTTTTTTAAACTAACTTGTTTCTTTTTTTGTTTCATATTTTACTTTATGAAATGCATGTATTAACTTGAATTTAGGTATTTATAACGGTTTATTTTATTTATTTTTAGAAACTTGGAAAGAAAAGCCTTACCGCCGTAGCAGTCGCTGATAACCCGAGACGCAGTAAAGTGCAACCATTGTTTCCTGGCAGTGAACTATTTAAAACTCAGGTAAGCCCAACATAAAATGCTATTCCATTTTACCACTACTGAAAACTCGTAGACAAAAAAATTCATTACCTGTACATGACTAGGACGATGATTGCTTTCTTGATTAATGACTAAGTATTGGCAACCGGTACAATACCATATTGGTTGTTTACCTGGAAAGTACAAGGCCATATTGGATTTTGTAAAAAACAAAATAATTAATTTAACTAACATGTCGTTCTCTATAATAATAATAATAATAATAATAATAATAATAATAATAATAATAATAATAATAATAATAATAATAACATTGCTCTAAGAAACTTGCTACCGCTGTTGTAACAATGAACGACATTCTCTCTCAGCATCTGTCCCAGAAATCATATTGTTTAAACCATGTTCAGACTGCAATTTACGCTGGAGCGATAGCTGTGATACGAGTGACAGGAGGTAGATTATGGCGACCTAAATATACGTCAGGTCGACATAAGAAGATGCCAGCTTGGGAGATACGTTTACGAAAGTCTGTTGATGAACTGAGAGTAAATATAGGAAGAATGCACCAGTATGTTGCAGGCAATAGAAGTAAGAAGGTTGTTCAATGTGTTAAAATGTTGAGCCTTACGAAGAGTAAACATGCGAAGTATAATCCTCCGAACTGTAGCCCCCTTGAGATCCTAGACACATTAAAGCAACAACTTGAGGCAAAGGCACAGAGATTACGTCGATATAAAGAATCGAACGAACGAAAGCAACAGAACAAGCTATTTGTTACCAATGAGAAACGGTTCTATAGGAATCTTGACGATCCTGGAACTCAAATGGGCAGTTCACCGCAAAAAGAAGAGGTAGAGAATTTCTGGTCATCCCTATGGTCGAATGTTGGAGATTATAACTGCAGCGCTAAATGGATTACGGAGGAGGAGGAGAG
Source organism: Meconema thalassinum (assembly GCA_946902985.2). Classification (NCBI taxonomy): domain Eukaryota; kingdom Metazoa; phylum Arthropoda; class Insecta; order Orthoptera; family Tettigoniidae; genus Meconema; species Meconema thalassinum. The sequence goes on along the minus strand of OX336388.2, from coordinate 2,054,455,205 downwards.
AATGTCAGAAATTGACACGATGAGTGACTCTTCGGTATCAACTGAAGATGTGACCCGTGTGGTTAAGGAGACCCAAAATTGGAAAGCGGTAGGACCAGACAACCTCCACAACTTTTGGATCAAACGTTTCACTTGTACTCATGAGCATCTTGCCCGCTGCTACACAGATTTCATCCAAAATCCACAGCTTATACCCTCTTACTTGATGCGAGGTAAAACATACCTTCTGCCAAAAGGTGATAGAACCAATGATCCTTCCAAATATCGACCTATCACTTGTCTGTGCACCCTGTATAAGATATTTACATCTTGCATTGCACGTAAGATTTGTGAACACATAAATCTTAATAACATCCTGGCTGAAGAGCAGAAGGGGTGCATGAAGAAGTCTCAAGGTTGCAAAGAGCAACTTGTAATCGATGCAGTTACTATGGAACAAGCAGGAAAGATGATGCGTAACCTCTACATGACCTTTATTGATTACAAGAAAGCTTTTGATTCAGTGCCACATTCCTGGTTAATCCAAATCCTGAAGATATATAAAGTTGATCCTGCCATCATTATAAGTCTGCAACATATGATGTCCCATTGGGGGACCAATTTATTAATGTCTAATGGAGACACATGTATGGAATCGGGATTTATTCAAATCAAAAGAGGTATCTTTCAGGGTGACAGCTTGAGCCCTCTATGGTTCTGTTTGGCGCTCAATCCACTATCATCATTGCTGAACAATGCAAAGTGTGGTTTTCCAATTAAGCACCATGGTATAGTCAAATACAAAATTTCTCATTTGATGTATATGGATGACATTAAACTATATGCATCCTCTGAGAAACACATCGACAATCTAATTGCAATTACTGCTTCATTTTCTTCTGATATTGGAATGTCCTTCGGATTAGATTAGTGTCGCACCCTCACCATTCGGCGTGGAAAATTAGAGGCCCGAGCATTTCAACTTGATGACGGTTGTTTCATAAAGCCTATGGAAGGTAATGAGACCTACAAATATCTTGGTCTCCTGCAATCTAATCGAATTGATCATAAAGGTATTAAAGATAGAACCATAGCTATCTACAATCAACGCCTTAACAAGATTTTAAAATCAAAGTTGAATGGAAAGAACACCTTTAAGGCTATTAATACCTATGCTATCCCTGCTCTGACATATACTTTCGGTATTATCAAATGGACGCAGACTGACCTGGAGAACATCCTAATTAGGACACGTACCATCTTAACAAAACACAGATGTCTCCACCCTAAGTCAGCTGTTGAGCGATTGACAATCCCACGTCAAAGAGGTGGACGAGGGCTCACGGACATTATCCAATTGCATGCAAGGCAAGTGAGGAACCTTCAGAGATATTTTCTGGGAAGACATGACTCTCCCATACATCAAGCCGCTGTGAAGGCAGATGACAAGTGCACACCGCTGGATCTTCTTCACGTAAGGGATATACAGTTAACCACTGATGAGGAATGTTCAGCCACCAAGCTTCAGCAGTGGACGCAGAAAGCTCTGCACGGTCGTCATCCGTATGATCTCAACCAGAAACATGTCGACATTGATGCGTCGAACAGCTGGTTGACTCATGCTGACCTATTCACTGAGACTGAAGGATTCATGGTTGCAATCCAGGATCAAGTTGTGGCTACCAAAAACTACCTGAAATTTATAGTTAAGGCAAATATTCAGGATGATAAATGCAGAAGATGCCAACTAGAACCGGAAACAATTCAACATATCACAGGAGGCTGCCAAGCAATCTCCTGTACTGATTACATGAAAAGGCACAACCAAGTGGCCAAAATAATGCACCAACACCTTGCTCAAAAGCATTTATTATCTGATAATATTTTGCCATACTATCAGTATGTTCCTGACGCCGTTTTGGAAAATCCCAGTCACAAGTTGTTATGGGACCGATCAGTTATTACTGATAAAACCATACCAGCAAACCGGCCAGATATCGTTCTTGTGGACAAGGTGCAGAAGAGAACCTTCCTAATTGATATTGCAGTGCCCAATTCCCATAATCTGCAGCAAACCTGCTGTGATAAGATCACCAAATATCTGCCCTTGGCTGAGGAAATACGGCAAATGTGGAGACAGGAAAGTGTAGTGGTTCTGCCCATAGTAATTTCTTCTACCGGCATCATCCCCAAATTATTGGCTCGTAATCTACAAATATTGGGAATACATCCTGGTCTACATATCACCATGCAGAAGGCCGTCATCTTGGAGACCTGTTCCATTGTTCGCTCGTTTCTCAATGTGCCACCTTAGGAGAATTAGCCATACCGTCTTGCAAACAAGCCGACGATATGTTGATATGCCCCACTTCTGTGGTGAAATGAATGTAGAAATAATAATAATAATAATAATAATAATAATATATCGTATGGCCTCGGATGCCGGGTGCAAGCTGTGTTATTTGACACATAGAGGGTAGGTTGCGTGTCGAATTTAGTTGTTCTTTGACAATGAAAGTCAAGGAGGTTAGATGTTAGATATCTAATCTCCTTAAACTCTATAGCGCTTTCTAATAGAAAAATGAGGAACTTTGCACCCTATGAACTCCACGAATATTCACAGGTTTGAACATGATAATCTGAACAAAATGACATGACATTATTATTTTAGCCTATTTTCAATTTTGAAAAAATAGGCTTATGAGATCACCTTTTGTCCGTGTGTGTGCGTGTGTGTGTGTGTGTGTGTGAGGTGTGTGTGTGTGTGTCCCTAATAAAATCTAAACGGCTGGAGCGATTTAAATGAAACTCGGTAAGTTCATAGCACTATTCCCGGCGACCTCGACCATGCCCTTCAAATTTTGTTACGTCTCACCAATCCAACATGGCGGCTGTGCGAAATATTTCACTAGCATTCAATATCTCCGAAACTATTACCGATATCGCCCTGTAATTGGGCACGGTGATAAATGGCACTACTACAAGTTCACCTATGAGACTTTCAAAAATCTGGTGACTACAAAACCAACATGGCGGTCAAGCGAAGTTGAGCTTTTTAAATAGACTTTTCTCGCGATTTAACTATCCAAACGTAATGAAATTTGGTACAGCAAATGTTTATACACATTGTAATGCACTGTAGTCTAATTTAGTTCAATTGTTTACATAACCTCAAAATGGCGGCTGTGCGAAATATTTCACTGACATTCTATATCTCCGAACCTATTACAGATATCACCCTGCAATTTTGTACGGTGATAAAGGGTACTGATACAACTTAACCTATGTATATTTCATAAACCTGTAATGTACAAAACGAACATGGCGACCAAGCGAATTTGAAATATTTTAATAGACTTTTCTCGTGATTTAAGTCTCTGAGCGCAGTGAAGTGTGGTACAGTAAATGATTTTGCAGATTGTAATGCACTGCCATCTAATTTAATTCAATTGTTTACATAACCTCAAGATGGCGGCTGTGAGAAATTATAAATTAAGTTTTTATTTCTAGTGTCGTAATCATGCGATCGAAGTGATAGTTTGAATAATGAACCTAGGCAATAATTTTCCTTGAATGGTACATAACTCTATGGCCTATACATATAACAATCCTAAATGGCGAGCTTCCGAAATATTTAGACGGTTCTCAATATCTATGAATCTTTTACAGGAACCAAACTGAATTTTTTTTATGTTCATAGAGACTATGAACATATGTTCACCTATAGGACTTCAGTAACCTGGTGAGCACAAATCCAACATGGCGGTGACGCGATGTATAAATATTTAAATGGACGTTTCTCGCGAATTAACTATCCGAGTGCCGTGAAACCTTGCACGTTAGAAACTTATACAAATGTTGATCCACTGGCATCTAATTTATTTGAATTGTTTGCATAATCACAAGATGGCTGCTGTGCGTAGTTTTAAAATCTCCTTTTTACTTCTTGTGTTCTAATCATGCGATTGAAGTTTGAATACCACACGTACACAATAATATTAATGTAATAGTACAAAAATAAAAATCCAACCTGGCGACAATCTGAAATATTTAGACGGTTTTCAATATCTACGAATCTGTTACAGCAATTAAACTGAAATTTTGTATGTTGATAGTGGCAATTATCATGAGTAGGATATATGAAAATAGGCTGTAAAGTTCTTCACGGAACTACTTGTTTGTTTATGTACTGGTTAAAGGGGAATGTAAATGACTGAACCTTTATAAAAAGAAAATAAGTACATGGGTTACTGTCAGTGCCGACATACAGTTTATTATAATTTTTATGGTGTTTTGATATATTAATGCCAATTAACGTTAAAGTTTTATTTTCAAGTATTGATGATTGATTGGGTGATTGGTTATTTTGTTTGCTTTTAGGTGTCGTCATGCGCCATTAACGCAATGAACAGACAGTGAACAAGCATACATTGTGGTTTAAAGTACTCTGTGCAACGTTAATAACTTCCAATAAGAAAAAGTTTTATTATAACACATGGCGTTAGTTACCAAATACAACAAGTGAGCGAGTTGGTTTACCACCTGGGTTGAATTTAAAATCAGAACATGACCGTTGGTTATCATTTGAATCCTGGCCTGTAGGCTTTTTGTCGACACATGAACTTGCGAAAACCGTTTTTTTTTTTTACTTGAACCGAGAAGATGTGGTGCGCTGTGTGTTTTGTCGTATTGAACTTTCACACTGGGAAGAAGGGGATGATCCCTTTAGAGACCATTTGCGATGGTCTCCTTGTTGTCCTTACATGCTTGGAAAACAAGTGGGTAACATACCCGTGTATTCATTTTACCGAACCACATGACCATTGGCCGCTACTTACGTTGCTGAATCACAAATAAATAATAATAATAATGATATATTACCAGCCAACAACGGTAGTGTCGATATATGTGGTCCATATGCCATAGACAGTGTTGAATTGGCATGTGCTTTTGAAAAATTGGGAGTTTGCAAGACTAAAGCACTAGCACACCCAGAGTACAGCTCTCTTGAAAAACGTTTAGAAACTTATAGAAATGTTTGGCCATTAATATTAAAACACCTTACCAAACAGCTATGTGAAGCTCAATTTTTTTATACCGGTGAAGGGGATAAAACAATATGTTTTTTATTGTGGATTTGCTTTAAAGGATTGGCAAATGACTGATGACCCTTTTGTGGATCACGCTCGTTGGTTACCTAACTGTAGTTACATGGTGTTGCTTAAAGGTCAGGAATTTGTGAACACTATTCGTAAAGAAAACGTGATTGCAGCACAATTGCCTTTAGAGTTAGAACACGCGGAGCAAATACATGAGGCTGAAAAAAAGACTTGTCTCACGAACAGATACAAAAGTGTGACCAACAATTATGTAAAATTTGTTATCAAGATGAACTAAATGTTGTATTTGTTCCTTGTGGACACATGATAGCCTGTCTCAAGTCTGCATTAGAACTCAACACTTGTGCTATATGCAGAAAAGCAGTATCTGCTACTGTTAGGGCATTTCTTGCATAAATAGTAAAATTTATCAGCCATGCATAGTGTAAAGTCCCTAATTGCACAATATTATTAAAGCTGTTTTAGAGTGTAATAGATATGCTTTTCTTTTGTTTATAGACTACTACAATGAATGTTTTGAATGCTGTGGGTCAAGCATGTAGCTTAGAGACAAGGAAGCTCAGCGAATTGCCAACGCATATTCCATTCCGCATTATCAAGATTCGGAAAATGAAAACAGCATATGGTGATCGTGTACTTTGTGTATGTGAAAACTTTGAGACATTTCTGCCTACACGGTTTAATGATATGTCGGAGAGTGTTTTAGATGAAGTCAATAATGCTGTTCAACCTGTACACTTAATTTATGAAGGTTTTAAAAACAATAGGTGCATGGTTCGTTTTAATTAAATAAATAAATAAAATGTCAAATAATAATGGAAGATATAAGTCATGACAATGGACTGAAAGAAAAATATGTGTATACAATAATAATGTTTTTGTGTTTAGTATTGTCTTAAAAAATATTATCATGAAACCAAAAAAAATGTATATAAAGTTTGTAAATAAATGAAAATAATGGTACAATGTTGTTTTATTTTCTATAGAAGTCAGCATATTTTACATTGCAGAGTATACATGATTATGACCATAAAAAGCACACTTAATACAAGTCTTTGCCTTTACGATAGTGTGTTATAGTTTTAAAAACAAAGCTTGTTGTAGATCTTTTTTCTTCCACGGTGAACAATAGGTATGAAATCGTTATTGTCTTGTTTTGGATCATTATCACTATAATAATAATAAGCAGCATGATCTATATCACTATTATTATAATCACTATAAATATCCTCAACATTATCCTCAACATTACTAAAACCAGTTAAATATTCCTGTTCCTCTTCCTGTTCCTGTTCCTCTTTCTCTTCCTCTTCCTCTTCCTCTACAGTGTCCTCATGTAGAGTCTGCGTGGCTTTTGATAATGTTAAGGGTTTTTTGAACATTGAATTATTTTCAATAGTAGTATTGTTTTGTAACACTTGCTTTTTAACATTTTCATGATTTTCTGTTGACAGCAACAGTGTTTCATGCAGTAAACTACATTGATGATCACTGACACTTAAAACCTCACTATTTTTACTTTTTAGCTCACTGCGACATTGTTTTGAACGTTGTTTTGAACAACGCCAAATAACAGTTCCATTTTTATTGGTTCGTTGCACAATATATGAATATCCTTTATAGAATGCATGAGGCTTAACATACCTAGTCACAGATACTTCCATATCAACTGTCAAGCATAGACTAAGCTCTAGTAAAGACAACTTGGTAATAAGAACAATAGTTTAATGTGCGAGCATATATGGGTGCAAATGTGGGAGCAAAAAAAAGTGGGAGCAAAAAGTGTAAGCAAAAGTGGGAGCAAAAATTGGGAGCAAATGTGAGAGCAAAAAGTGGGAGCAAAAAGTGGGATCAAAAAAAGTAGGAGGAAGTATGAGAGCAAATGTGAAAGCAAAAGTGGGAGAAAGTATGGGAGCAAATGTGAAAGCAAAAGTGGGAGCAAAAAGTGAGAGAAAAAAGTGAGAGCAAAAAGTGTAAGCAAACGTGGGAGCAAATATGAGCGCAAGAAAAGTAGGAGCAAGTATGGGAACAAATGTGAAAGCAAATGTGGGAGCAAAAAGTGAGAGAAAAAGAAGTGGGAGCAAAAAGGGTAAGCAAAAGTGGGAGCAAATATGAGAGCAAAAAAGTGAGAGCAAATATGGGAGCAAAAAGTGGGAGCAAAAAGTGTAAGCAAAAGTGGGAGCAAACAAGTGTGAGCAAATATGGGAGCAGAAAGTGGGAGCAAATGTGAAAGCAAAAGTGGGAGCAAAAAGTGAGAGCAAAAGTGAGTGCACAAAGTGGGAGCAAAATGTGTGAGTAATAAGTGGGGGCAAATGTGGTGTTTTACTAAAACAATCTCCCCTAACCTAACCTAACCTAACTTCACCTAACCTAATCTTTCAACTCTCAGATCAAAAATTAAATTCTGGCCATAGTCGAGTTGGAATCCAAAACCTCTGGGATAACACCCAAGTATACTAGCCACTACACTGCGAGATGGGCAAATTATCATGCAACACAACACAAAAATAAATGTTTCCTGTAGTGTAACTCATTGGCTGACAACCATAGTTGAGAATTCAAACCCAAGACCTCAGGACTTTTGTTTTGAACATTATCAGAAATATTATTCCATTTACATTTTGCTGTTTCTTATAGTTATAAGACTTGGCATTAATATGGGAGCAAAAGTTAAAGCAAAATGTGGGTGCAAGCATGGCTGGTTGTTGAGACTTTCATATCAACTAATACACATAAATTAAATTTTAGTAAAGTGACTTGGCTAATAATAATAATAATAATAATAGTAACAGTTTAAAAAAATTCAAGGGGATTGATATTTTTCAGGGTGTTATTTCCAAAGTACTGTCAAGAATAATAATTACATGAACAGATTCCAAGAATTCTAGAATGCTTTTAGGTTAATGATTGGTTAGGAGTGAGATAGAGCTAGCTAACCTAAGTTAACCTCAGCTCATTAAACCTAACCTTGTCACATGACATGTTCTACAAGTATAGACTTGCTTTGAGACTGGCTATGGCGTCACAGATGAATGGCGGTGGGAGGCTGGCAAAAAGGAATATGTTTTTGTGTAATAAAAAGTCATGTCCAGCACACCTGCTAGCCACCACGAGGCAAGTAAACTGATATCACACTTCCTGCTGACGTAGACATTCCTGCCTCGTCAGCACCAGCAATAGCTCTCACGAGTCCTCTGGCTAGGTACAATATTCAGTCACCAGTTAGCTGGACTGTGTGCGTGTTAGCATTCAAAACATGTGTGTGTCTTCTTCTTCTTCTTCTTCTACTTCTTATTATTATTAAACATTTTACTGTAACAATAATTACTAGCAAGCGGCCATCCTCAATACATGATCATGTTAACCACATACTTTCATCCTAATAAAACACATGACTTTACCCAGTTCAATATTTAGTTTATAACATTTCAGGCCAATGACCTTACCGTTTTGGCTCTTTGCGTACATGCACATGACTTGGTCGAGCAAATGTTATAGGTTTCCATATTCTAAAACCATTTACTGTGCCAGACAGCAGTCTCGCTTATCACCGTTTACTAGCATGATAAAGATCCCCTTCAGGGGTAAAAAAATTCCTAGCACACTTAACACATTTTCAAATATTCGCCTCTATCCGTCATAGGAAATGTCACAAAACCAACGGTCATAAGCTGCCCCCGCCATCCCACCAAAATAGCTATTCATTTCTTCCGGGCACGGTCACCGAGATCGCCAACGTCTAAGAATCACTTGGTCATATCCTACAACCGTATGTTGTGTCAGAGAGCGATCTTGCTCATCACCGTTAACTAAAACGTTAAAGATCCCCTTCAGGAGTAAAAATCTTAGCATGCTTGTCACATTTCAAAATATTCGCCTTCATTCATTCGTCATAGGAAAAAATATCGAAAAGCAATCCCTCGTTTTGCCATACATCGCCCCCGTCGAAATAGCCATTTCCTGTATTCACCATGCTCAGTCATAGCTTCGTTGTAACATACGTCAAGTGCTACCGGCTCTCTGTCTACAAATACGCTTTTTTTTAATAAAAAAAAATAAAATGCATGTTTTTTTTGTCCTAGAGACTTAACATTTATTGTTATGGTAGAGGGGTTGGGATCTTTCATTTATGTCAAACAACATTTTTTGTCAACGTGTTAGTTTCCAAAATAGTAAAAATTCAAAATGTGAGTGTATTCAAAAAATCTAAAATTATAAAAAAGTTTTATTATAAAAATAAAGGTCATAGAGACCATTGGTTTGAACTATGGCACAACATTCTATCATGTTTGGTTTTCAAACTAGCGCCTACTTTTAAAAACAGAATTTTTCAAAAAAAATCAAAAATATAACGAGTGATCTATAGGAAAAAGGACGTCAGCTCGAGTCCAACGACACCTCATTTTTTTTAATCCGACCATCCGTTCGCCAATGATCACCAATGTTCGCGAGAAAGTAGGCTATCATTTTTTCCCCTCCTACACCCTTGAAACTTGCTGTCCACCTACCCACCTTTCATTAACGTCAAACAAACTTTTTTCCAATTCACCGTTTCCAAAATAGTGCCAATCCAAAAAACAAACATTTTCAATTAAAAAAAAAAAATACTAACACACATGCTTAGTCACGAGAACGTCATCCCAACGCCAACAATACCTCGTTCGTTAAAATCCGACCACGCGTTCGGGAGATATCGCCCAAAGTTTATATGAAAGTAGGGGGTGAGGCAGAACCTACAACCTCCCACTACTGCACAGTTTTAGTCCGAGAGGCTTGAAATTTATTTTGCGGGTAGAGGGGATTAGGGCCATTCATTTATGTCAAACAAAATATTTTGTAAACTCTTTAGTTTCCAAAATATAAAAATTTCAAAATTGAACTTTTTTTCAAAAAAATGTTAAAAATAAAAACGTTTTATTATAAAAAAATAAAGGATATAGAGACCGTTCGTTTAAGCTATTGCACAACATTCTATCATGTTTGGTTTTCAAACTATCGCCTACTTTAAAAACAAAATGTTTCAAAAGAAATTTCAAAAATATAACGAGTGGTCCATAGGAAAGTCCCCGTCAGCTCGAGTCCAACGACACCTCATTCGTGAATCTCCGAGTTATCGGCTCGCATTGGGAGTAGTGGGGGGGGGGGGGGGGGGCATAACCCCTCGCTCTCCTCTACTGACGTCACACACCTCAGTGCTTTCTCGGTACATTCTGTCCCGTCACCGTAACGTAACGCCAGACCCCAGCGAAGTCGACATAATCATTTAAAATTATAACAAGTATAAGGTGCCTGATAACTTTCAGCACAATACGAGGACAATGTTTTGCTTGGAGAGAGTATGGAGGAACCCGGGGAAACCCAACACTCAAGACGGCCACTGTCCGTGGCAAGCTACGTGGGTCTCGCCTTGTGGGACGTGCCAGGATTCAAACCTCCAATCTACGAACTTGCTGCAGGTAGCATGAATCAACGCACATTATCAATTCCTTTTATAAATCGGCTATGAATTTCCGCACCTGGTACGCCCTCATATCACAAAAATGGATTACGGACCGCTGTTCTTCCTTGGTGTAAACTGAGAGTGGCACGGCCATCTTTACTGATCTGGTAACAATGAAACCTACCACAGATGTGTACAACGGTGCCATCTAGCGGCTGGTGAGCACACAACGCCATGCAGCCAACCTAACGATACTTAGAGCACAATTGCAGATACTTATTGACTTGCCCTCGTATTTATTATTAGAAGCATTTCAGTCAGTCAACACGGTCAACTCATCATAACTGACTGGAAAGCTTCTAATAATAAATTTGGGACATAATCAGTGACTGGTGGATGCTGTGAAAGGTGCAATTCATAGGACGAGGACTGCTGTAGCACTGCCATCGTTATGTCCAGGCCGCAAGGTTCCTCTAGTGACGTCACGCGTAGGGTCGGTACAGCCGCCGTAGCAAGTCAGACGGCTCCTTTCACTCGCAGTCACTCCAAAGCGAGTATAAATTCACATTTATAGGAAAATTTTAATACTATTTGGAGTTCACTGGCAGTTAGATAAGTTACCACTAAATAGGCCTAATTATCGCTCCGCTAGTTTGAATCCTGCTGTTGTAGCGGGCATTTTACGAGTGAACAAAATGGTACATCGTCTGTGAACTTACTAGGACGTTGACGCACACAGACAGGGCAAAATTGCAGCATTTTGACGTCCTGTAAATGTTATATCAATAAAAAGAGACATTGAAACAGTTACTCAAGATGTACCACAACGTCGATAAATCGCATATGGCTAAACTCGGGATTGAATGAAGGAAATATTCGAATATTTCAATACACAAAACAATTTGCAGGAACAGTCTGTTAATAAAATAAATCTATGCACCCACAGAAACAATACATAGACAGGTACACTTTTCTGTGCCTACTGCCAGAAAAACCCTCGAACTGAGCTTAAGTTATAACTTTCGAGAAAACTACAGAATCTCTCTTGCAAGGATAAGATACCAAATCATGTTCATCGCTAATTCTGTATTTTATTTTCCTTTCTTTTGGATAACCAGCCCCCCACCCCTTACTGCCTTCTTGAACACTCTGCCCCCAAAAATCATTATCTGTATCAACAGAAATATTCATTTCTAGACCTTGTTTATCAGAAATAAATCAACAGAGAAGGTAACTTCCTTTCTGGATCTCACGCACAAAAACTGCCAGTATCCTTACTCACCAGTAAAACAGAATAACATTACAAAAATACTAGCTATTCACTTCTGGACTTGCATGAGAAAAAGGCTAAGTAAGAAATCTGCCATTCTTGACAGTCAGTAAAACAAAGTTATGAAAATTATTCCTCCTCTCTAAACAATACTATTGAATTTTTGTATATGTATGCACTAACCAAAGTAATTGGGGCCAAAAGCCACTGTTACTTTAATGAGGATCTTCTTCAAATAAGTATCTCTTGTACAGTATAGCCGTTTACCCCCCTTGGCCTGTCAGAAAAATGGTTAAATTTCAAAAGGTCAATGTCACTTTACTGAGGATTCCACTAAAAAACTAATGTTATCACTGTTGTCCAACTCATTTCTTCTCACAAAAATGAATGACGTTCACAAAACAGGATATTATTCGAATAAACATAATTACGTATAAAAACACTATGTCCCCCTTGGCCTCCTGTCAGAAAAATAAGGTTCAAGAACCACTTCTTCGCATAAATTTGTATGTACCAATTCACTGCGGTACTACTTGACTACCAGAAAAATGTATGATATAAGGCCCAAAAATCAAGGCTACTTAACAGAGTATCTTCTCTGAATAAAACCACTACTTCAGTAAGAAAACAAAACAAATCTCACCCTATTCCAGATAAAAGAATTGAAAAACCATAACAGAACATTTTTGTTACACACTACTAGAAAAGAAATGAAAACCTACTGTCTCCATAGCACTTTCTCGAATGAATATCTTTTGTACAAAATAACAGATATACCTTGCTGACCCTTCTTCCAATAAGCATAATCTATATATTTAAAACACTAAGGCGATTTTTGTTACATCGAGAATGAGATAACGTCTTAACCGATTGACTTCGTAATGCATTCTAACGAGAGCTATTTTCATGTAGAATTGCAGAGTGTCTTTATAATAAACAAATATGTTACAGAATATTTTTAAATCAATAAACAAAAATTCAGAAATCTTGCCTTGCACGCATGCGCACAATCGCCTTGCCGCATGACAGTCATGGCGGTTACAAGTCCACCGCGTTTTAATTTCATAGTTATGTATAAGAATTATAATGGAAGGGAACATTGTTTATGATATTTCCATAATATACACTGGAATATAATTATACCAGGCAGAAAATGTTGAAAAACGTAAACTGACATCAAATTTTGAGTGTGCATGGTGTTTAACTGCCTTAATATTGCACGCCATTCGCAGTTGATTGGTAGCTCAGGTGGCAGAGCCGTGATCTCTTAATTTATGCATCGCCCAATGTGAGGGGTTCGAATCCCCCCTCCGGCATGTTTTCTTATTTCCGTATTTTCCTTTCTTGCAATTGCTATTTTATTGCCAAAACATATTTAACTTTTGGCATTCCCGTGTTGTTGTTTGAGTCTTCAGTCTTTTGACTGGTTTGATGCAGCCCTCCATGCCTCCCTGTCCTGAGCTAATCGTTTCATCTCTACATAGCTACCACACCCTACATCTGAGGCAATCTGATTAACATATTCTAACCTTGGTCTACCCCTACAGGTCTTGTCCTCGACCCTTCCTTCCATAACTAAGCTTGCTATTCCTGGGTGTCTTAGTATGTGTCCTACCAACCTATCTCTTCTCTTCATTAGCATTCGCCAGAAACATCTCTCCTCTCCCACTCGTCTTAATACCCCTTTGTTTGTAACCCTATCTACCCATCTGATCTTCATCATACTCCTGTAACACCACATTTCAAATACTTCAATTCTCCTCTTTTCTGCTGCACCAATAGTCCAAGTTTCACTTCCATAGAGCGCCACGCTCCAGACAAAGGCTTTCAAAAATGACTTCCTAATACCTAAATCTATGTTCGATGTCAGCAGATTCCTTTTTTGTAGAAATGCTTTCTTTGCCTTAGCCAACCTACTTTTTATATCCTCTTTGCTTCGTCCATCACTGGTTATTCTGCTTCCCAAGTAACAGAAGTCTCCTACTTCCTTCAGCTTTTCACCTGTCAATTTGTTCTCCATAGAGATTTCTGATTTATTTCGGCTGCATTCCAGTATTTTTGTTTTACATTTATTAATTTTCATCATATATTCTTTCCGTAAGACGGAGTCCATACCATTCAAAAACTCATTCAAATCCTCAGGCTTGTCGGCCAAGATGACGATGTCATCAGCAAATCTCAGAGTTGAAATTATTTCTCCTTGAATCTTCACTCCCACTTTAAATTTTTCTCTAATTTCCTTCATTGCTTGTTCAATGTAAAGATTGAAAAGTATGGGTGATAAGTTGCAGCCTTGCCTTACACCTTTCTGAATACCAGCTTCTCTCTCATGTCCTTCAACTCGAATGACTGCTGTCTGGTTTCTGTATAGATTGTATATCACCCTCCTATCCCTGTACTTTATTCCAATCGATTTCAAAATGTCAAAAAATTTAGTCCAATCAACGTTATCAAAAGCCTTTTCTAAGTCTACAAAAGCCATGAACGTTCTCTTATCTTTCCTTATTCTACCTTCCAAAATCAGCCTAAGACTTAGTACAGCTTCCCTTGTTCCTACATTTCTGCTGAAACCAAACTGGTCTTCACCCAACTCCGTTTCTATCTGGCTTTCAATCCTCTTGTAAATTATTCTAGACAGGATCTTTGAAGCATGAGTAATCAAGCTGATTGTACGGTAATCTTCACATCTGTCAGCTCCCACTTTCTTTGTTATAGGGATGATTACATTCTTCTTGAAATCAGGGGGTACACCACCTGTCTCATAAATCCTACACACCAAGTGAAATAACCTGATCAGACCTTCATCTCCTATGCAGCCTAGCAACTCAATCGGTATATCATCTATGCCTGGTGCTTTGTTCCTGCTTAAGTCTTCCAAAGCTCTATCAAATTCTGATCTCAATATTAAATCTCCTTTCGCATCCTCATCAATTTCCTCCTCCCTTTCCATTACATGATTCTCAATCTCCTTTCCCTTATACAAACTCTCTATGTAAGCTTTCCATCTCTCAACCTTTTCTTCCCTATCTTTTAGAGGCTTTCCATTTGTGTCCTTAATATTACAGCACTTCGTCTTCTTTCCCCCAAAAGTATTCTTAATCCTTCGATAAGCTGTGTCTACTTTTCCTAATTTCAGACAATTTTCTATACCTGCACATTTCTCTTTCAACCATTCTTCTTTCGCTTCCTTGCACTTCTTGTTAACCTCATTTCTCAGACGTCTGTATTCTGCTTTCCCCTTTTCATCTCTTACATTCTTGTGTTTCCGCCTTTCATCCATCAATTCTAGTATATCCTGAGTGATCCACGGTTTTCTACCTATTCTTTCTTTCCTACCAATGTTTTCTTCTGCGGATTTTGTTATTTCATTCTTCAAAAGTGCCCATTCGTCTGCAATTGAAGTTTGTTTAGGGTTTTTCATTAGTCATTCCTTTATACTCTTCTTGAATCTTTCGTTTACATCCTTCTCTTTAAGTCTGTCTATTGCCCACCTTTTTGGCTTTTGACTTTTCTTCAGTTTCTTCAACTTTAATCTGCATTTCATTACAACCAGATTGAGGTCAGAGTTTATGTCAGCACCAGGATTTGTTTTACAATCCAAAATCTGGTTTCGAAACCTCTGCTTGACCATAATGAAGTCGATTTGGTAACGCCCTGTACCTCCTGGTCTCATCCATGTGTATATTCTTCTATTGTGGTTATTGAATAAGGTGTTAGCTATGACCAACTCATGCTCGGTGCAGAATTCCATCAGCCTGCTTCCTCTATCATTCCTTTCACCTAATCCGAAATCTCCTACTATCTTCCCTTCTCTCCCTTTTCCTACCACAGCATTCCAATCTCCCATTACTATAACATTTTCATCACCCTTGATATACCTCAGAATTTCGTCTATTTCTTCGTAGACCTTTTCAACGTCCTCATCATCAGCTTGACTGGTAGGCATATAGACTTGTACCACTGTGGTGCAGGTAGGTTTAGTATTGATTTTTGCTACAATAATCCATTCACTATATTGTTCATAATATTCCACCCGCTGTCCAAGTTTCCTACTCAATATGAGGCCAACCCCTGCTTGGCCATTGTTTGATTTAGTGCTAATGACCCTATAGTCTCCTGACCAAAAGTCCTGTTCTTCCTGCCAGCGCATTTCACTAATCCCAACCAAATCCATCCTCAACCTATCCATTTCCCTTTCTAAGTTTTCTAACCTTCCACTTCCTAGCAGACTTCTAACATTCCACGCTCCGATCCGTAGAATGTCAGATTTCCTCTTTGTCACTTCTATGATGTTAACCCCCTCTCGAGTAGTCCCCACCCGGAGATCCGAACGGGGGACTAGTTTACCTCCGGATTGAAATTTTACAAGGGAGGAGGCCATCATCACATGTAATTATGCATAGAGAGGTGCATATCGTCGGGAATAGCATACGGCTGTAGTTTCCCGTTGCTTTCAGCCGTGCAGCAGGACGCAGTGTAGCCATTATTTGGCTTAAATTATCAATATCTTAACCGTCTATAAGACTAGTAAAGAATTGATTTATTCTGAAAGGCTGCTACTCCCTTTCAGAATAAGTAAAAAGCAATTCTACTAACAAAAATACTAACCTTCTACCGTACTATCAATTAAATACCAAAATTCTACTAACGAAAAAAAACTTAAGTTCCACCAACTACAAATACTACCACTAAAACAGTCTGTCACCAGGCACACTCACATGCACCCTCACACATCACAGTCTACTGAAACAATGAACTATAACTAATAAACAATGCAACTGCTACCAGACACACACACACACCACAGTCTAATAGAACAATGACATATATCTAATAGACAAACTAACTACCTACTTACAACTAAAACTAACTACATACGTACTGTACTGTTATTTGAATTCTTGCAATTATCCACCTTAAAAAGCTATGATATTCCCGTTCTAGCCGTGAAATCCTGCTATTATGATTATATGCAGATATAACTCATTGCTCTTCGGGTTCCCTGTAGCTGTTCCCCCTCAGAGATCAATGGTTCGATTCTGGGCAGAATCATTGGCCTGGCCTTCTTTGATAAGACCGTTTTCGAAATCCCCATTTATGGGCCACTTTTTTATACGTGCTGGTGGACCCTTTTTCCACTGGATATCAGATTAAATAAATACTGTAAATATAAGGAGAATAGGCTTACGACCAAAAACCAAGAACTGACAATGGAACGTTAGAACTGAAGAGAAACTTCAAATAACTTTTATTTAATTAGGGGAGTTTTTAATAAATGTAATAATTCATAGACAACAAACACTTGTAGTGAATGTTTTGATCATTGTTTCAACTACAATAACACAGTTTGCTTAACTCACAATGCGACACGCGATTTCTTTCATGTCAAGTAAGGTTTCCTAATTGTAAGAAAAATGTTTCACACAAAACTAAAAACTCTTCTCTATACCGAAATTATACGTTGGACCGATGTATAGGATACCAATCAAGGTATCCTCAGTATGCATTTCCTTGAGGTCAGGCACGGGGAAAATAGCATACGCAATCGGATCCATCGCAACCTGTGAGCCTAGCGGCGCGAGTTTAGACGATTTAAACCGACCTCAGCGAATTTTTGTTACCTCCAACTATGTAGACATAAAAATTAGCTACTTTTACTTTCGTTACCTGTTTGTAAAATTAGCTACTTTTTCGTTACTTTTCGTTACCGGTACACACCCTGCAACTTTCCTTTTTTTTTCATAGAAATGTATTTATTTCGTGATGTCACTTTTCCGTAATAATTTCCCGTAAACTATGGAATTCTGCGTTCCCATCTCAATTTAAAACGCTATGGTAATTTCATTGAAACGCTTTATAGGCTAAGTTCCAACATTCGACAGATTACATTTGCGATACCGGTAGGCTATTTATCTTTATTGCTACAGAAGTTTTGGCATATTGTTGCACATGGGAAAACTGTTAAGCCGACTGTGATTCAAGGATTGTACGAATTCCAACACATTAGAATCCACCCGCTTGGGCCAAGACTACACTGTTACTTGACAGCAGGGGCATAGCCAATGATTTTATTAAGGGTGCGCGAACTCCAAAACTCTACTACACAGAAGTGTATAATGCTAAGAATTAATTCACTCCACCGTGAACAATTAGCGATATTACGTCAATAATTTGTAGCCTCCGTGTCTTAGGCGGCAGCACGACGGCCTCTCACCGCTGGGGTCCGTGGTTCAAATCCCGGTCACTCCATGTGAGATTTGTGCTGGACAAAGGAGATGCAGACAGATTTTTCTCCGGGTACTCCGGTTTTCCCTGTCAATATTTCATTCCAGCACTTCCATTTCATTCATTTATTATTCATTGCCCCAGAGGAGTGCGACAGGCTTCGGCAGCCGGCACAGTTGATATCCTCGCCGCTAGATGGGGGCTTCATTCATTCCATTCCTGATCCGGTCGGTCGACTGGAAGCAGGCTGTGGATTTTCACGACAATAATTTATATGACTGTACTGTGATCTAAAGCCAGCCCCGTAGTGTTGGGGTACCGCGCCTGCCTCTCACCCGGAGGCCACGGGTTCGATTCCCGGCTCCGTCAGGGATTTTAGAAACTGACGTGAGGGCTGGAACGGGTTGCACTCAGCCTCGGAGGACAAATGAGTAGTTGTCTGACAGTGAGACAGCGCCCTGGTCACGAAAACCAAGATTAACGGCCGAGGGGACCCGATGCGCTGACCACGCGTCACCCCAATATCTGCAGGTCAAATGGCTGGGCAGTGGTTGCTGGTAGGCCTAGGCCCTTCAAGGGCAGTAGTGCCAGGGTTTATTTTTGATGTGTAACATCTTTCCGCTCGGTTGCTGGATAGTTTTGTGGGAGTGATTTTGAAAATTGGGGACGGAAGTGAATCGGGCGGAAGTGGATCGAACGGAAGCGGATCGGACGGAAGTGAAGACGCACTGCCAGAAAAATGGGACGGACGTGAATCGGGCGGAAGTGGATCGGACGGAAGTGAAGACGCACTGCCAGCTGGATGTACAATTGAAAATGTGTGTATTGGAAACAAGGCAGTGTGTGCTCTGTAGCGCGAGAATTTTATGGCAATACAGTAGGCAGTGCATTTAGCAGGCACTGGTTTGACGAGCACAGTGGCAAATGTTTCACCGACTTTCATTTGTCATTGAGCAGTTTATGAAGCTTCACGTTCAAGGTTGAATATCACATGGGGTAGGACAAAGACGACAAATGACATTTAAGTAAGCGGCATTATTGTCAAGCTGTGGGTGAGTAGTCAAATATTAAATGCATAACAGAATGTTGTTATATGAGTGGAATAAAAGCTGGATTTTCATCATATGTGAGACTAGGTCATTTCATGATTGTAGGAAGCCATGTTTTGATTGTTAACGTCGAACTGTATGAGAGCCTTGAGAATAATGAATGTTATAGTTACTGAGGAATGTGCTCACAGTATTTGAGAGTACTGTCGACGTTGTATGTCACTTTGTTATTATGAATATTAATGTAAAAGGAAGGAAGGAAGCTTGTAGTTTTGCGTGTCCGATAATCTCACGATCATGATCCACGGACCTCCCTTTTAAGTGGAATGCGAACCACAGGACATGGCATTTCAATTCGAAAATCTCACATGTATTGACCGGGATTCAAACCCGGTCTACCTTGGTGAGAGACTAACAGCTTGACCGCTGCAACCACAAATGTGACAGTAGCATATCTCCAATTCAATCTATACATTCATCATAGTACCAGTATGAAAATGGAGCGTAAATTAACATTTTAAGAATGTCCAAGCTGTGTAGTATACGAGTAGGATAACATGTCAGAAGTTACACATCACATGCGACTACTGTAAGGCTCATTATGTATAAAAACACTATGTCCCCATGGGCCTCCTGTCAGAAAAATAAGGTTCAAGAACCACTTCTTCGCATAAAATTGTATGTACCAATTCACTGCGGTACTACTTGACCACCAGAAAAATGTTAATCGTTAATTTCAGTAGTTAAAAAAGGTTTTACTTAAAATTTTATACAAAGGAATACCTCTCCAAAAGTTTTACCGAATATCCTAATCTAAGTGTCATAATTTCATGCAGTATTGAGGAACCGTATTGTTGTGATACCAGCACTAGAGTTTAACCTCTTATTGAGTAAGCTACAGTACAGAAAAATTAATAACTAATGTAGCCTAACTATCTACTGTATTATAGGCCTACATGTCTACATAAATTCTAGGCTATTCAACAGATCACATTCTAAACTATCTACTCGTGGCTCATGCTGCACAACGTAACCTATCTTTAACTGTAATCAATGCACAGACCATTCTTGTGTTCCCTGTAATGCGCAAATCTTTTCTAGGAATTTTAAGTTTCCATTGCTTTCTTACATTTTCGTCGGCGGGAAAGAAAAAACAAGGCAGAAAACCTAATCATCTCCAACATACTAGTTGCTTTTGAAACTGGTAACACAACAACTTTTCGGCATGCCAGGGACCTGGGCAGGAATAATTGTTACAATGAACAAATAGAATATTGTATTACCACCCAAAAAGCCTGCATTAGTCGAAAATAAGCGAAAGGTTCTAACTGAACCACAACATGCACATGCCTGCAACTCAAACATTTTATAGATAGGCCTATAGGCTAATAACCTACCTACAGAATGAACATTAGCTTCAGGAAACAAACGGAATAATCCTCATTCTGGATGACGTAAGTAGTAGCGTTCTTACGTATTGCTTTTCACTCGGACACTAATTAAAATGTATAAACAGCACACAACAAACGACACACATTTAAGCAAATGGCCGTTACATCTCCGACTCTGTCGATCAGCTGATCACGTGGTAATGGCCGCTGCCTGACGGCCTGGATATTACGATGGCAGTGGCTGTAGTGACTCTGAGAGGAAAGCAACCGCAAACTACCTCACCCTGTCTAGTAAGAGTGTTGTCTTGGATTTCTTTGGGTTGTCTACTAAAATAACTAAAGATAACTTTGAAGCCGGCGGCTTCGGTGGCGTAGTTGGTAGCATGTTGAGCTTCTATGCCCAAGATAGCGGGTTCAAACCCGGCCAAAGCAGTCGGATTTTTAAGAGCGTTAAAAATCCCTCAGTAAATCCTACGGAGGGGAAGTAAAGTCGTCGGTCCCATGTCATAGATTTATGACATGTTAAAGAACCTTCCACTAATTACACCTGTGTGAAGCTAAATTGTATAGGTTAGGAATATAAACAACGCTCTTAGGTTTCTATGTTCGTTGTCAAGAGTCGACTGCGGTGGCGTCTATTAGTTAAGTTCTGAACTAGGCCTAGTAGTCGTTGACGGTGGCGTTTGGCGGCAAAAGTAGGAACTATTTGAAAAATTCAAAGTTGCAGTCCTTACTAGAATTAAAAAAGGATATACACACTAATACAGTCATCACAAATAACACCGGTTATCAGACAGATTCTACACACACCCAAAGTACACGGGGCTACATGACGGCGTTGTCGCAGCCCCTAAACTGTGGAACCAACCAACCTAACTTTGAAGCCATATCCAGTGTTGCCTTATTAACAATTAACATTGTAGTCTACAGTCGGTCAATACAAAATAATTCCAACTACTGGAATATGTGAACGAACAAGTATTTCCATGAAGAACTAAATAACCTATTTTCATATATCTTACTTATGTTAATTGCCACTATGAACATACAAAATTTAAGTTGGATTGCCGTAATTGATTCGTAGATATTGAAAACCGTCTTTTCGGATGGTCGCCATGTTGGATTATTATATATGTAGGCCTTAGAGTTATGTACTATTTCATGAAGATTATTGTGTAGGTGTATTATTCAAACTTCAATCGCATGATTAGGACACAAGAAATAGAAACGAGATTTTAAAATTGCGCACAGCCGCCATCTTGTGGTTATGAATACAATTAAATAAATTAGATGCCTGTTGATTAAAATTCGTATAAGCATTTACCGTACCATGTTTCACTACGATCGGATGGTTAAATCGCGAGAAACGTGCATTTAAATATTTCAATTTCACGTCGCCGCCATGTTGGATTTGTGCTCACCAGTTTATTGAAAATCCCATAGGTGAACTTATGTTTATAGCTTGTATCAACATACAAAATTTCAGTTTGATTGCTGTCATAGAATAATAGATATTGAGAACCGTCTAAATATTTCGGATGGTCGCCATGTTGTATTTTTATATATGTAGGCAATAGAGTTATGTACTATTAAATGGCGATCATTGCACAGGTTCATTATTCAAACGTTGGCTCGATCGCATGATTAGGAGACAAGAAATAAAAACTTAATTTTAATATTTCGCACAGTCGCCATCTTGAGGTTATATAAACTACCGAACTAAATTAGATGTTAGTGCATTACAATGTGTATGAACATTTTCTGTACTAAGTTTGGATGGTTAAATCGCGAGAAAAGTCTATTTAACAGTTTCAACTTCGCTCAGACCTCTGCCATGGTAAACTGTTTCAGTAATATGCATAGTTCCACATTATATCTTCTCTTACATTTATTAAAAAGGCTTTGAATATTCCAACTCTCCCTTCATTTTGCCGTTGTCGTGACGAACAGTAACCAGTACTTACTAGAAACCTGTTAAACCCAGAGTTAACCTTGATAGAGCTGTGATGTACCCGTAAAAGTTGAGTCATAAACCTGACGTTCCATTACCACAAGTAACGGGTAGTTCATTCAGCGCTGTGAAATGACACCTACATAACATGCCTAGGATTTTAGAATCACTCTACTATAAATATTTAACAACGTTCGTATATGAGTTAGATAACAAGTTTCACTTTCATAAAATAGTGCATAACTCGATAATATTACTGCCAAATAACAAATGTAGACTCTTAAAATATGGTGACAATAATGATGATGATATTCGTTCAGATGGACGAACCACACGGATATCAGCTTCTCATCATATGCGTTTTAAGATGAGGGTAAACGGATGACGACATATAGAGAAAATAAATCTTAATATGATATACAACGAAATATTAGCACCATCTCTGAAACGGGGTCAATATTTACGTGAAGTATCCAGGTATCACGAAATACGGAGGTTATAGTTGATAAATTACACGCATTAATTCGATAATAACCCACAGGACAAAATGTGGGAACTTCGTAATGTCATTATTGAGACACTCCATCGTCGTATTCCCTTCTTAGCAAACCAATCTCGCATATCTTACCAGGGCTATTACTTACTTATTTCCTTTAATTCCTAGGTGGAACAAAAAACCTCCGTGGCTTAGGCGGCAGCACGCCGGCCTCTCACCGCTGGGTCCGTGATTCAAATCCCGGTCAGTCCATGTGAGATCTGTGCTGGACAAAGCGGAGGCAGACAGGTTTTTCTCCGGGTACTCCGGTTTTCCCTGTCAAAAATTTCATTCCAGCAACACTCTGCACTATCATTTTATTTCATCTGTCATTCATTTAATCAGTGCCTCAGAGGAGTGTGACAGGCTTCGGCAGCTGGCACAGATGGGGGCTTCATTCATTCCATTCCCGACCTGGTCGGTCGACTTGAAGCAGGCTGTGGATTTTCAATTTCACTAGGTGGAACACAGGACCTTAGCAAAATATCTCCAGCATGCTCTGTCCCCTGCTAATGCCTTCACATCACCCGATCTCTTTCTGATTCCAGTCAGCCCCATATAGATAGTTCTCTTCTAGGTGATACCATTACCTTGAAAATTCCATTTCAGTGCTAGTCTCCAGATACTTGAGATCTCTTCAAGGGGCGGCCGATCCCCCTCCACTATCTGCTACTAGTGACCTTCCAGTGGTCTTTATTTGAAATGATCTTGGGCCACCATATTCTCATGATTTATATCAAGCAACGGTTTATAAAAAGTATGTAATCTTGTGGTACTGTCTTTGGTCTCACAACCATACAGTGATACAGATTTGAGTTGAAAATTCTGAGTTTCATTTTTATCCGAAGATAAAATATATAATTGGACGAAAGCTATGTCTCTAAAAGCACCTCCATCCTCCATAGAAAATTGCATCTACTCTCCTGAAGAAACTTTCGTAGAACAGACGGCAATGTTTAGGTCCGTAGCTTTAACCATGCCCATATGCAAGAAGTTACACTACAGCTTGCAGCTGAAATGGAATAACCATGGTGCACTTTGGGCAACATAGTAATATTGTTGGTAGAGTCTGGAAGTTGCGTTGACGATCCGCCGTGTCCGTTGTACACTATAAAACTTATTTTTATTGTAGAAATGTATCATTTCATGAATTTCATCGACTTTGCACCGATGTGTGATCTCTGTGAATATCTGCGACGCCAGAACTGTTCTCATAGGAAAGCAGACCCTTTCCAAGATATTATTGAAGACATTCTGCAGGTATATCCCTACTTTTAGACATTCGTCACGTGTGTTCTGTCGTTAAAAGTATTTCTTTTTGTGTATATGGCGTTTTCTTTATATATTTTGTACTATGGAGTTCATGAGTGCTCCTTTCAGTGTATTTAATTCTGTTGGGTTGGCTACATGACTTGACTTCCATCTGCATCTGTGACGCATGTGCAGTGAGTATTATAGAAGAGGAACCCGTGGCACTACAGCCCTTGAAGGGCCTTGGCCTACCAAGCGATCGCTGCTCAGCGATTTAGCCTGCAGATTATGAGATGACGCGTAGTCAGCGCATCAGGTCCCCTCGGCCGTTATTCATGGTCTTCGTGACCGGAGTGCTGTCTCTCTGCTACTCTATTGTCCTCACGAGGCTGAGTGCACCCCGTTCCAGCCCTCACGTCAGTTTCTAATATCCCTGACGAAGCCGGGAATCGAACCCTGGGCCTTCGGGTGCAAGGCAGGCACGCTACCCCAACACCACGAGACCGGTGCAGTGAGTATTATTCTGACTTGTAATATTTGAATAATTTCCTATTAATTTTCTTTTCGTAGGACCTGTCTTGCTCTGCGAAAGGGTCATATACTCACGGAAGCTAAGGGCTTTAAGAACATTATCGTCGGTTCTGTGAAAGTTGAGCTACTTGCTTTATATACATGCCATCTAGTGTCGAGCTAGAATTATTTCGATAGTTCATGCGCATTGCTTTCGTCTTTTTTCTATTTATAGCTAAGCCTATTCTTAGCTTCTTTTTTGAGTCATACAGTTTGATTTCCACGTCACAAAAATATTCTGTCAAAAGGCAGAGGTTATCTGCGAAATCCAGTTCTTGCTGGCGGTTATTTTGTTCCTATACACTTTCTGTTCGTTGCCAGTGTAATGATAAACAAGATTGGCGACAGTAGATACCTTGTCTTACTCCAGATTTCACAGGAAAGGGTTCCGACAGCCTCCCTCTTTGTTCTACTTGACAAGTATCGTATATCCTATATCGTATATGTGTAATGCGGACCAACCTTTGTGATATTCCAAGCTTTCCTACAGACGCCAGGGCTTTACGTATCTAAAATATGTTGATCTTGAACTGAACACATGATGTTTTCACACAGTTTGTTCCAGCTTACTTGCTGTGTTAAGTTCTTGCTGAATCAATTTTTCTGTCTCATTCTAGGTTCAAACCACCAGTCATTAGGAGTCAAAGGTTTAACCCATGATATTGAACATTTGTATCCTCTGGTCTGATTGTTGAAGGGTGCCATGGTTTAATATATGACACTGTCACATTGTATGTTCAGGCCTGATAGCTATAGGAGGCCATGAATAAACCTATGATTTTTTCACACAGTATATTCAGGTGTGATAGTTATAGGAGGTCGTGAATATAAACCTATGGTGTTGTCACATTGTATGTTATGATCTAATCTTATAGGAGGCCTTGAATAAAGCTATGGTCTTGTCACACAGTATATTCAAGCCTGATAGCTATAGGAGGTCGTGAATAGACCTATGGTGTTGCCACAATGCCACACAGTGGGTTGCAATCTGCTATTCCAAAAAGCCTACTTCAGTTCGGAAAGTAAAAAATATTGTTTATAATAGTACCTTCCAAACTTGAACTTTCCCATCTCAATAAAATCGCCACACTTAATGGCTGGATCACAAGGGAAACGTAAAATAAATATTCCCCACAACCAACTAAAAGATTTAAAAATATATTTCCAGTTCATAAGTCATTTATATCTTTCATTTAAACATTTAGTGTCCCAATAAATAACCGAATCCTGTGCCCCCTAAATCCCAATATTTTGGATAAATAAAATCTATACTGTACCCTAAAATAATATAACTTAACCCAAATTTTGTTTAAGATTATAACAACTATTTAGACGCTAATCTAGGACAGACAGTTTTGACCCCCTTGAAACCTCCACAGTCTCCCGATCGATATATTGGGATAACGTTTACTACCACATCCTCACTTAATTGCGGGATGGGACTATGTTCATCTCACTGACGAACTGCAGTCTGGTGCGAGGAAGCAGACTCAATTATTTCATTGATGGTATATGGAGATAAAAGTTGACGACCGACTCATCCAAAATCCTGGGAAAAGTACAAATAATGTGCATGAATCCACATATCGAGGCCGTAACTTGTGAGTATTTAGTGCTTAATAAATGTCGCGATAAATGCTGTATCTGATATTTATACAGTATGCATTACTTTGTGGTGACATTAGTCCCTAAATGACATGATTCCGTAAATTCTGTGGAAATAATTTCCAGGCTATTTCTCCCCGATAAAGTTAATAAAATATTATCTAATATTTATACCAGCAATCGCATCCCATTTCAGGCTAATAACGTATATGTAATTGGAATTTAAAATATGATTAAAACAGATCATATGGCGCATTAATCACTTAAAGTGGATGCTCGGTTAAACGAAACTCTAAAATAAGAGCAAAAATCATTTAAATATTATATTTTACAGCGTAGAGAAAACAACTCTCCCCTATGCCAATGACGTTGCCTAAATCTGCCATAACATTACATAACTTAAAGTGTCTTATAACATACCGTGAGCAAGATAAACCTGGCTGTTTTGAAAAAGCCTTTCTGCTTACACTATTTATAATACAGTTTCAAAAGCAAACAGGAAACCTAAGTGGAACACCCAACTCATTAACTGAGGTAAGATTTGCAAGTTTGTGTACAATCTACTTGTAATAATAATAATACTACTAATAATAATAATTATACTAATAATAATATCGTATGGCCTCGGTTGACGGGTGCAAGCTTTGTTATTTGTCACCCAGAGGGCAACTTGCATGTCGAATTTCGTCGTTCCTTGGAACGCTATGAAAGCAAAAGAGGTTAGATATCTAAGCTCCTTAACACTATAGCGCTTTCTAGTAGAGAATGAAGGAACCTTGTATTGGCGGAAAATCTCGAGATTAATTTTGCCATTATGAAAAAAGGTAGCTTGTAGTTTAACGTGACCGTTAATCTCGAGATCATGAGCCACGGGACCTCCTTTTTACGTGGAATCCGAACCACAGGACATGGCATTTCACTTCGAAAATCTCACATGCAATGACCGGGAATCGAACCCGGACCGCCTTGGTGAGAGGCATACTTGCCATTATGAACACGGCCTACTGAATTCAAATGGGTTCTTTAACAACGTATGACATCCATGTCGTGATTATTGTCGCCTTTCAAAAATCACTTACCACGGCCAGGAGCGAGCCTGCAAGCTTGGTGTTGGTAGTCCGACACGTTAACCACTCACCCACCGTGGCAAGCAATCTTCTTGTAAGACATTATTTATTTATTTATTTATTTATTTATTTATTTATTTATTTATTTATTTATTTATTTATTTAGCATTTAGTTTTTAGTTTCGAGAGTGTCGAGGACATTTTCGGCTCGCCAGGGGCTGTAGCTGCTTCAAGCGGACACCCATAGGGTGAAGTACAAGTTCCGTTCGATTTCAAGTAGTTCCATCTTTCACTACCAGCTATCACTGACACCTAGTGGTGAACGTTGGAACTTTGATAGAGCGTTAACTTACAACGAAATCTAACCTAGAAATTTAGCTTCACACAAGTTTAGTTACTGGAAGGATCTTTTTTATGCCATAAATCAATCACATGGGACCGCCGGCTTTACTTTTCCTCCAAAGGAAGGCATACTGAAGGATTTTAACCTTCCAAAATAATCCAAGTTTGAACCCGCGATCATGGGCACAGCAGTTCAGCATGCTACCAACTATGCCACATTATAGTCACCCTTGTGGTGTCAAATTCAAAGACATGCACCAGGCCAATGAGGCTACATAAGCCTCTTTCTTATCTTCATCAACTAATGAAAATAATTAAATACTGATCTATTTACATACATTATGAGTATAATGATAGATTGGAAGACTTGCACCAGTCTGATTTTCAAATTTATTTTCACAGGAAACTTGTTGACCGAAATATGATAAGGTTATATGCAAAGCAATTCTGAACAATTTGGTTTAATGTGAAAATCCTCCACAACATATCATTAACGAACAAGAAGTTCCGTGACGAACTAAAGAGCCTACTTTTCTTAAAATTTAAGATTCATGCCAATGATTAATCGATATGGATCTATCTAGAATAATGACGAAATTAAGTTGGTAATATCGAAATTTCTAATTAGTTCGAAATACTGTATACCTGGCATAATGTAGCCTAATAGAGCACTACAGTTGGCAGCCCTGGTGACTGAATATATTCTTAGTTCCATCTCTTAAGGTACAGAATACAAAATTTGGTTGGAGTACAATGAATAGCATGGACGTTACATGCAGTTAAACATTGGATCTAACAGCGCGCGTAAAATCATGTTGGCAACAGTGTCATGCATGTATTGGTCAGAAATAATCTGAAATAATATGATCTATTGTTGTGTGAATTGGAATCAAATCCATTAGTTAGTATAGAAGTTACATGCATTTTAAAATTGGACCTATCAGCAGGCTTAGAATCATGTTGGCAGCACTGACGTATATTAGTTACTCCCAAGTAATCTAGAATGCCAGGTACTATACGTGTGCAAAGTTTAGAGCTATTGGCTTGCATTCTTTCTGATATATTGATATTAGGGTAACAAAAATAGACACAGCATTTATTAACAGTTGGCAGCCCTGGTTGCTCTTAAGAATACGCATAGTCATAGCTGTTGTGGTACACATAGCACATACGAAATTTGGTTGAAATCCAAATGATAGTATGGAAGTTACATTAATTTAAAGTTGGACCTCTCAGCAGGCTTAGAATCATGTTGGTAGCACTGACGTATATAAGTTCCTCCAAATTAATATAGAATGTCATGTACTATACGTGTGCATAGTTTGAAGCTGTCGGCTTGCATACTTTGTCATATATATAGGTATTTGGATAAAAGAAATTGAGAGCATTTTTAACAGTTGGCAGCACTGGTGGTTCATAAGAATACGTTCAGTCATATCTGGTTATGTACACATACAGCATACGAAATTTGGTTGAATTCCAATTGATAGTGTAGATGTTATATGCATTTAAATATTGGACCTATCAGTAGGCTTATAATCATTTTGGCAACACTGCCAAGTATGGCCTTCTGGAAATTAAACTGCAATATTATTATCTATATGTGTGGCGATTTTGAAATAGCTCCCATTGATACCTTCCAAGATATCCAACATGGAGCTCAAATTTCAATTGCGATTTTTCAGCAGTTGGTAGCACTGACATCATTTTCAAATATGGCCGTGAGATATTCAGGTATAGATCTTTACTCCTACCAAATTTTATTTCGATTGCTCCAGCCGTTTAGGAGTTGATAGCGGGGGGGGGGACACACACACACACACAGCCAGATAGACAGACAGACAGGACAGACAGACAGACAGACAGACAGACAGACACACATTTTCCCGGATCGATCTCATAAGACTACTTTTTCCTCATTTTTGCAAAATGTGAAAAGTAGGCTAAAAATAAATACTTAAAAAAGTGACTCATGCCAATTTATTGTTTCGGGCAGTTAAGGTAGACCAGTAGGCCTATTCTGCTCTCGACTGACGATGTTAACTGCTGTCATCCGGACCGCGTACGACTCAACAGACATTCCAGAGCCGTAATTAGCTTTGTTGCCCGTTACAATGGTTCTATTGGCTATGACAGAACATTAACTACAAGGTAAAATTTGTTGTTAATTGTATTTAAAGAAATTATTTAATTGAAAGGAAGAACGGAGAGATCACGAAGGAACTTGTAGATATTTTAGTTGAATATCGTGCTGGTCATGATAATTCTAATGTTGTAAATTATTTAATAATTTTATAATTTTTAATTAATATAAATGGTAATTAGTAGCCTGTACAATAAAATCAGAACTGACCAATTAACAACAAACACACACTCACACTAATCAAGCAAATTTGGAGGTCAATCACCACTTTGAGTGTCTTAATAAAACATCACATTGGTTATAACTAACACATATTGACGAGTTGCATTATTTTAACTAATACTGCAACTAGATAACTGTACTTATTGTAACGTAAATACTTTTACCCATACTTTTAGACATAGATTTAATATCCTAAGTGTAATGGATCTGACGATGATCGCTTGACGATCGAAACTGGTCATACAAGTGTATTTATTAATCTCATGTAAATTCTTTTCAGGATTAGCGAATAACCCGTCACAATTTGGTACAATCGTGTTGACCGACTGAAAAGCATGAAAATTCGATTAGGCCTACTAAGACAACACTGAAAATGGCTTCAGGCATCATTATGTTAAAGTGTAAGAGTAACAGAGATATTTTTCCTTCGTGATTTTAGACGAAGTGTAGTGATCGGAGCTGGCGCAGTCTGAAAAGCCTTTTGTCTCTGCTCTCTCAACATCCCCCCTCTCTCACAGAATTCAGGTCAAGGTTTTCTCATCCTGGCAAACGCCTCCGTGAGGAACCCAGATTAACAACTCGCTGATTTGCTGCAAGTGAGATTACATGTCTCACCTTACTTGCGTATGGTGAATATTACAGAGGTGCCGGATGGTATGTTTTATGGGAGCGACTCCCAATCTTAAGTACAGAATAGGCTTCCAGTAAACCTTTATCAAATTATGTATGCATGGAGAGTGTTCCAAACTGATATAATACTGGATTCTACATTAGACTAAGTGCATCGCGCAAAATAATCATATTGTGACGACTCTCGACATTGACAGTCTCCAATTAATACTATTGCCAAAGATAATAACTGATACATTTTAATTCAATTATACCGCGATCTAATTAATCTGACAAAACACATAATTCATAATTATATTTGTTAGTCTGTTTTTTTCCACTGAACAAGGGCTGAGAATTCGGTACCACAATTTTGGAACACTGTATATTCGAGCTGAAACGAATAAAACTTATGAAGTGGCAGCATAATCCATATATAAGATGATTATTGACTTTATTGGGTTTAACGTTCCTTTATCGACTGTAGCTTTAAAGATTAATTCGGGAGGAGTTGTACTTAGCCCAAAAATAATTAATGAAACAAATAAAATAGTTAGAATTTGGGAAAGAAGTGGAACCTGGTTGTTATCTCTCACAGCCATATTTATGATTAACATTGAGGACATGATACGCAATACATTCGAATAGTAAGAACTGGATGGTTTAAGCATATGAGCCCGGACAATAACTTGTGCCATTTTTAGCCTATTTTCAATTTTGAAAAAATAGGCTTATGAGATCACCTTTTGTCCGTGTGTGTGTGTGTGTGTGTGTGTGTCCCTAATAACTTTTGAACATCTGGAGCGATTTCAATGACACTCGGTTAGTTCATAGCATTATTCCGGACAACCCCGACCATGCCCTTCAAATTTTGTTACGTCTCACCAATCCAACATGGCGGCTGTGCGAAATATTTCACCAGCATTCAATATCTCTGAAACTATTCCCGATATCACCCTGGAATTTTGTACGGTGATAAAGGGAACTACTAGAAGTTCACCTATGTGATTTTTGAATAACTGGTAACTACAAAACCAACATGGGGACCACGCGAATTTGCGACTTTTAAATAGACGTTTCTCGCGATTTAACCAACCATACGCAATAAAACTTGGTACAGTATATGTTTATACACATTGTAATGCACCGACATCTAACTTGGTTCAATTGTTTACATAACCACAGGATGGCGGATGTGCGAAATATATCACCGCCATTCTATATCTCTGAAACTATTAGCGATATCACCCTGAAATTTTGTACGGAAATAAAGGGCACTACTGGAACTTCATCTATAAGACTTTCAAAAACCGGTTGACTACAAAACGAACATGGCGGCCAAGCGAATTTGAAAATTTTAAATAGACCTTTCTCGCGATTTAATGTTCCAACCGCAATGAAATTTGGTACAGGAAATGTTTATACACATTGTAATACGCTCGTATCTAATTTAGTTCAATTGTTTACATAACCTCAAGATGGCGGCTTTGTGAATTTTAAAATTAAGTTTTTATTTCTTGTGTCGTAATCATGCTATCGATGTGAAAGTTGGAATAAAGAACCTACGCAATAATTTTCCTTTAATGGTACATGACGCTATGGTCTATACATTTAACAATCCAACATGGCGACCATCCGAAATATTTAGACGGTTCTGAATATCTACGAATCTATTATAGCAATCAAACTGATTTTTTTATGTTCATAGAGGCTATGAACTTAAGTTCACCTATAGGACTTTAAATAACCTGGTGACCATAAATCCAACATGGCGGCGACGCGAAATATAAATATTCACATGGACGTTTCTCGCAATTTAACCATCCGAGTGCAGTGGAACTTGGTACAGTAAATCCTGATACGAATGTTAATCCACTGACATCTAATTTATTTCAATTGTTTCCATAACCACAAGATGGCAGCTGTGCAAAATTTTAAAATCTCCTTGTTACTTCTTTTGCCCTAATCATGCGATTGAAGTTTGAATGCTACACGTACACAATAATCCTCATGTAACAGTACATAACTCTATGACCTACATATATAAAATCCAACATGGCGAAGTATTTAGTCGGTTCTCAATATCTACGAATTTATTACAGCAATCAAGCTGAAATGTTGTATGTAGATAGAGGCAATTAACATAAGTAGGATATATGAAAATAGGCTGTATATTTCTTCACGAAACTACTTGTTTTTCATAAGGCATGGTATTCCTTGCCAATGAAACCTTGAAACTTCAAATGATTGTATTAAAGGTAGAAGTACAAAATGAAAGAGTATGAAATGTAAATAGAATAGGTTTAACAACCGAATGTCAAGATAGTACTAGCGGGATTAGTTACGGAGATGACTTCAAGAGGTAAAATTGAACCGATAATGCAATTCCGATATCTGGAAGCATGTTGATTGAAAATTGTACAAGTGATGAAGAGACAAGAACTAGAATATCCATGGTGCAGGAAGTATTGAACAAACGGAAACGCTTGTTATGCAGTGGAATGCAGATAGAATCAAGGAAAACACTGGTGAATTATTTTGTATGGAATGTCCTTTTATACGGCTCTGAAGCATGAAAGTGATACACAGCTAAATTTGAAGCTTTTGAAATGTGCGTTTGGAAAGAATAGTGGGTGGATAAAATGAAAAATATACGTACAAATTCAAAGAGTGCATTTTCTCTTGAATACAGTTTCAAAGAGAAAGGGCAACTGGATAGACTATGTTACGAGAGAAAGGGCTTCTGATAATTGCTCTACAATGAGGAAGGAGAAATATGTGGATTTTAATTACGATTAATGAGGTTGAAGTTGGGATATATCCGGCGACCAAAGAACAATACTGGGTCAGCAGGATATGGAGACAACGTTGGCTTCTGAGACCTGACAATAAGCAAAACACCATGTGACGATGGCTTTAAAGGCATCGAAATGTCAGTATTTTGCCCTGAAAGGGTTATTTAACGTTATGGTTAATTTGCTGACAAGATATTGTCACCCTTAAATATCATCGGACAAAGCTATGTTCGAACTCGATATCTTGGGTTTTTCACGTCAACGCTTAGCCAAGAGCACCACATAGCATGAGATATTTATTGTTCAGAGGCGAAACTTCGAGCACTCTCTGCTAATAGGAACATGCCTATGGTTACTAGCTGTAGGTATGAGAACTCAATCGGTCGCGAAGGACTTGTCATTTATGTGGCGTATACGAAACCGAACTGGCATATTCCTCACTTGTGGCTAAATCGTCTGTCAGCCAATCAAACAGACTCTGTGCCCCATTGATAGCCAGCACACCCCCAGTAACCACGAGAGGTTTACAGTAACATATCATGTTATATAGGCACCAAATTACCTATTAATTCAGCATATATTACAAGTTTATTTGTGCGTAATGCCAGTATTTTGTCTTCACGCAAGTAAGTGGCGTTCATATTAAGAACCTCCCACGAACCAGATTAGGCCTATATTTCGCATTCGCGATAGTTGCATCTGCCTCATATAGGATCCAGACAAATTATATTCGTCGCATACAAATACTTAGGAATGCGTGGAATGTGATAACCTGTGTTAATGCGGTGTCTGTAGTTATATCTGTAAGTATGAATAATCGATTATGTTGCTCCGGGATTTGCAACACGATACTATTCCCCCATATTCCATTAGTAAGTGTGTAAGAAACGGATAATACCATACGTCTGATAGCCACTTTAAGTACTGGGAATCGAGCCCCGGACCTCTCAACAGTTCTGTAACACAGCCCTCGCATGGAACAGCGATGAGATTTCATTTCTTGGAGTTGAGGTAACTTTTTAATCTAGCCGTGAAAAAAACACTGATCCATATCTAATTCCAAGTGACTATTGAGCAATACGAAAACACTTACAATGGAAGTATCAGGTAAAACAGGTCGAAACCTATCTTGAAAATTTGTGGATACAATCTTTGTACTGTAAGAGCACAACGTGCGGAAAATCAGATATCAGATTAAACTGCAAGGCTCCGAAATCGTACCTGACATGTTCTATTACGAAAAATATGTCTTATTAGATACTAACGTAAAATTAGGTCAATTTAGGCTCCGTAAAATGTGAAGTATGTTACTCGTTGGTACCTAAAACATTAAAATAACCTGAAATGTGGAGCGTAGGAGGTCAGGAATAAAATAGGCCACAATCTAAGAAACCAGGGCTTACGCATGAATTATAATTAATTAATTAATTAATATGTATTATTATCACTTGTCAGTTCTATAGGGTAAACTGAGTCTCTAAGTGGTGGGTGGATTTCTTTTCTGGCATCTACTGTTACTAATCAGAGGGGTTAATGAGATTGAATTCATGAATAAAACTGTCCAGGAGTAGGAAGGAGGCAACCGTGGCAATTTCCATGGGTTGAAGATGTAAAATCAAGGATGGTTGATTCCCATTCTACTGAATTCGGTTATAGCCTGGATCTTTGGCTTGGCTCGTAAACACGGGCAGCTAATCTAGTTGGTGCAGGATTTGCCATATTATTTTGTTCACTCCCGTTGAGAAGTACAAAATATCAAGTACCTGTTGAATTCCTTCGTAAAGATCTGATGTAAGGGAATATAAATAGAACTTTTTTAAAAAAATTGAATTTGAATTTATTCATAGAGAACTGCCCCTGAGGCTAAAGAGCCAGTTTATGTAGCTTTTACAATGTTCTGGCTTGAAGTTTTGTAATGAGAAACTAGACCTAGGTTAACAACTAAAAGAACCAAATAAAATAAAAATATAATGTATAAAATACACATAACTAAACATGCCAATTAGCAAATATTCTATACAAGATGAATAATACAAATTAGAATATAATCATTAAATAAATAACCTACGTAATGTATTATATCTATTGGAATTTTTATGTGCATTATAATATGATCTATTATTAACACATGTACATGAGTGACATGATTACTCGAACTACTATCAGATCCACGGAAGTTGTATTTTGCGTAACGACGTAATATTTCTTGGCACATTAGCTCTTCTCTTGGTTCGTATCTGGATGCAAGCAAGACCTTTCACCTCTTACATCGATTAGTGTAGGCCACAGAATGCCCTATAGTGCAATGAAGACGGCGGTGATGTTATGTGCCCCTTTGGAGCACTGTGGGCAGAAACTCTCCTCGCTGACCTTTAGCACCGAGCTGGGAATCGTCTTACCTGGTCGAGCAGCTACAATGTTCCGGCTATTATCAAAGCCACTCGGGTCTTTACATGTGCCCACATCTTCTTCATGTAGCATTTGGGCTTCCTTTACGGTCAAATGAAGAGCCGGCCACGTCGATGCTCTTTTGGTAGGTCTGCTCTCGGGATAGCCTGACTTTGGGTCAAGGTGTCACACTGATCATTGCTAGGCTTCACTGCCAGGGCTGCTGAGCTTCTATGCCCAAGACCGGGGGTTCAAACCCGACCAATGTCGTCGGATTTTTTTAAAACGTTAAAAATCCCTCAGTATGCGTTCCTTCGGAGGGGAAGTAAAGCCAGCGGTCCCATGTCATAGATTTATGGAATGTTAAAGAACCTTCCACTAATTACACCTGTGGGAAGCTAAATTATATATAGGTTAAACATATGACTAACGTTATTAGATTCCTATGTTCGTCGTCAAGAGTCGACTTCGGTGGCAACTGGTAACTATGTTCTGAACTAGTTGGTCGTTGACGGTTGCGTTTGGCGGCAAAAGTAGGAACTACTTGGAAAAATTGAATGTCTCCAGTCCTTACTCGAATTAAAACAGATACACACACTAATACAGTCATCACAATTAACACCGGTTATCAGACAGATTCTACACACACGCAAAGTACACGGGGCTACATCACCGCGGTGTCGCAGCCCCTAAACTGACGAACCAACCAACCAGTTATGAAAGGAAGGGTTGAGGATAAGAAATGTAGACCAAGGTTAGAATATTTTAAACCGATTGCCTCGGATGTAGTGTGTGGTATCTAGCCTATGTAGAGGTGAAACGATTAGCTCAGAACAAGGCGGCATGGAGCTCTGCATCAAACCAGTCAAAAGACTGAAGACTCAAACAACAACAACAACTACAACATTTAGGGTTTTAACATCGTGCTCATCTGTCCCACGCACTAGGGTGTATTGATTTTGTGCCATCGCTTGGTTAATGAAGTATTTATGCATTTTTCTATTGGCATAGTCTAGAGCAAAAAAATTACAGTCAGTCTGAAAGACTAGACGTTATATCATTTCAAATGACGCATGCTACAAATGGTACACATGCTAGAAAGGCTCAGGAGGGCTTCTCGCTTCGCTCGAAGACCCAGGACTCTTTATACAGGCACCATTACCCATTCACTTAGGCTTCCCGCGCGGGCACCTCTTTGAGGGTCACCCTGTATTTGAGTCTGACATCTCTTACAACTCTTATTATTTGAATCTGATATCTCGCAAACCTCTTTGAGGGTCTCCCTGTATTTGAATTGAATCTAACATACTGTACACCTCGTTAAGTGTCACCCTGTAATTTGCTCTGATATCCTGCACACCTCTTTAGGAGGCTCCCTGTATTCGTATCTGGTATCTTGTATATCTCTTTAGGAGTCAACCTGTATTGTAATCTGGCATCTTGTACTGTATTTTGCTCTGACATCCTCCACACCTCTTTAGGAGGCACCCTGTATTCTTATCTGGCTTCTTGTATATCTCTTTAGGAGTCACCCTGTATTCTTATCTGGCATCTTGTATATCTCTTTAGGAGTCATCCTGTATTGTTATCTGGCATCTTGTACTGTATTTTGCTCTGACATCCTGCACACCTCTTTAGGAGGCACCCTGTATTCTTATATGGCACCTTGTATATCTCTTTAGAAGTCACCCTGTATTCTTGTGTTCGCTTCGCTCCAAGCCCCAGGTTGCTCTTTCAGCAGACTCCAATAACCATTAGCTTCTGCTTCCCGCGTGGCTGCATGACGTCACGCTCTCGCTTCCCGCGCGGCTGCATGACGTCACGCTCTCGCTTCCCGCGCGGCTGCATGACGTCACTTCCGTCTCCGTCTCGCATAACGTTGGACCCAAGCATAACGACGAAGTCGACAAGATCATTTGAAATGATAAAATGTCATGTCACGGTCTCATTTATGGCTCTGATTATATGGAAGCTACTGAGGAGTGAATGTTGCTGAATTATGGCATTTAGGACACAACCAGTGCCTGTAGATGATGTGCAAGATTCTACTCATAGTGTCTGTTCTGTTGTTCTGACTCAGTGTCGAAAGTAGTGGCAAACTACTCCACTTTCCTCCTTGCCTAGAACGCCTCATTTTATCGCTGTCTCCCCCAGGGGCTCTCATCTAGTGGGACGTGGGTTGGCCACCACGGGACCCCAACTGAGTCCAGCGTTGCTTCCACTTACTTGTCCCGGGCTCCTCTCCGTCTTATTTCCTGTCGACCTCTCTTGGTCAATTCTTGTTCTCTTCCGACTCCTACGGTATTAGGGTATCCGAGGCCTAGGGAGTCTCTTCCTTTCCCGCCTTAATTGGCCCTTGTCTCATCTTTCCTGATACCCTCCTTCTGCGAGGGGTCAGCCTTCTTTTTCTTTTCATGTTGTCTCCTGCCTTCTGCTCAAGGCCCTCAAGGAGGCAGGTTGCATGTAACGCCACCACTAACTTACGGTGCACGCTGGATATTGCTACACCCACAGGGGTCCACGGTTGGTGAGTTCGGAAGTTGGCGATCCCGAGGGATTCCTGAGCTGGGTCTTTCCCCCCCCCCCCTTTTTCCACTGACTTTGGGGCTGGCCGTCTCCTCTTTCCCTTTCCTATCTGCCTTTCATGGCTCTCCTTCCTTCCATGTACCTCAATCCTCATTCTTCGAGGGTTGAGGACATATCTTTTCTTCCTGTGCTTTAATTGCTCTATCCTTTATTTGTTTACCATTTCTTCTTCTAGTATGTAAGTCTGTAGTTAGTATTAGTTATAGTTTTCATTCTCATCTCATCTTTCACTATCACCCAACCCATTAGGTGGCGTAGTTGGTAGAATGCTGAACTGTTGTGCCCAAGATAGTGGGTTCCAACCCGGCCGAAGTCATCGGATTTTTAAGAGCGTTAAAAATCCTTCAGTATGCCTTCCTTCGGAGGACAAGTAAAGCCGGCGGTCCCATGTCATAGATGTATGGCATGTAAAACATCCTCCCACAGACTAAACTTGTGTGCAGCTAAATTGTTAGGTTAGATTTCGTCGGAACGCTCTATCAAAGTTCCAACGTTCACCACTAGGTATCATTGATATCTGGTAGCGAAAGTTGGAACTACTTGAAATTGAACGGAACTTGTAGGTCACCCTAAGGGTGTCCGCTGGAAGCAGCTACAGACTCAGACGAGCCGAACATGTCATCGGACACTCCCGGCACTAAAAGCCATACGATAGATAAATAAATAAATAAATAAATAAATAAATAACCGAAGTGTTAGGCCCCTTAAAACAACAATTGTCATCATCATCTTATATCGCTGTCTTTGATTCTTCTGGGTTTATATCCACATAAACTACGGTGGTGCTTTTCGAGAATGCAACTAGCCTTTGGGCTCACTACCTGGTAGGCATATACTGTAGCATGTGATGTGTTTAGTGTGTGTATTTGTAAAGGAGGTTAGGACTGGTCTTAGTCTTCAGTGAAAGATCATCCCTGCATTTGCCTGGACTAGAAGCAGAAAATGACAGAAAACCACTCCCAGATTGGCTGAGAAGAGAATCGAACCCACTTCTTCTCAGTTCTCTCTCACGAGGCTGAGGGTATACCTTTCCAACCGTCAGACAAGAGTTACATTTCTTGGAAGAGCAGAATATCGAACCTGGACCCATGGGGTGTCAGCCAAGGATGCTAGTCATTAGAGCACGAGGTGGTCGATATCTCTCTCGTACCGGGCAATTGCTCAGCAGACTGATCCGACCGGCAGGCAGTTGACGCTGGAAGGACATGTCGATGGTTTAATAGTAATATCTCGTAACCTCTTCACGAAGAATACCATGAAACAAGATTAATGATAGCCCATAGATCCTTATCGTGTTAGAATCCATTCTTTAGTGTTACCGTACTAAATTAAATTGAAATGCTTTTCAGTCGGTTAACTCGCTTTTGACCAATTACATGGGTTGGTTTTTTAGTTTTGGCACCTTAGTTATAACTGGATTAATAACTCACTTAGATGGTTCCAAGTTTCACAAGCCCTCGATGTAGTCCCCACCGTTGCGTACAACGTGTTCCCAGCGATGCGGAAGTCGTTGGATCCCGTTTGCACTGCCCAATCTATTGCTGGTACGAAGAGAGCGCTCGGCAGCCTGCTTAACGTCTTCAATGGTACGGAAGCACTGCCATACTGTTCCCCGAGGGCAAACCGTTAATGCGGCGTACTATTGTTCGTTTCTGAAGACCATCTGCGAGGAGCTCTGAGAAGGAAACGGCGCCACCACATGGTTACACCGCCCATCGTTCTGCATGAGAATGCTAGGGCACACACAGCAGGCGTTGTGTCGGCATTGTTGGATCGCTGGGGCTGGGAGGTCCTCTATCACCCCCCCTCCCCCCCTCCCATATTCTCCCGACATCAGTCCCTGCGACTATGATCTCATCCCGAAGATGAAGATGACAATGCGTGGGGAGCAGGCTGCAGAGCGCTCTCTTCGTATCATCAATAGATTGGGCAGTGCCAACGGGATCCAACGACTTCCGCATCGCTGGGAACACGCTGTACGCAACGGTGGGGACTACATCGAGGGCCTGTGAAACTTGGAACCATCTAAGTGAGTTATTAATCCAGTTATAACTAAGGTGCCAAAACTAAAAAAAACAACCTATGTATATTAGTTAGGCGTAACTATATAAACAAGCGGACGCATGAGAGAATTCTCGCCATTGTATAAACCACCCGTCCGACTCGATGCGACACAGGGACTATCATCTTGTTAATTTGATTAAAGGCACTTTTTAAACAAATTGTCGATATTTGAATGCTTTTTTGTTACGATCAGTTACTTGTGTGGCTCGCTGCGTGGTGCAGCGGTTACGTTCTCGTCTGCTGTGTCCAAAGTGCGCAGGATCGAATCCTGGCACGGTCAGTTGGCATTTGAAGGTGCGCAAATGTAAGCTAGCCTTGTCAGTCGAACTACTGGCACGCTAAAGATCCCGTTAGGCGATTTCGGTGGCGTAATTGGTAGCATGCTGAGCATCCCCAAGATCGCGGGTTCAAAACCGGCCAAAGTTGTCGGATTTTTTAAGACTGTTAAAATCCCTCAGTATTCCTTCCTTCGGAGGCGAAGACAAGTCGGCGGGCCCATGTCATAGATTTATTGCATGTAACAGAACCTTCCACTAACTACAATTGTGTAAAGCTAAATTTGTAGGTTAGATTTGATTAACGCTCTCAATGTTCCAACGTTCGCCACCAGCTGCCAGTTGCGGTGGCATCTAGTAGCCAAGTTCGCAGCTAGGTGGCGTTGACGGTAGCATTTGGTAGAAAAAGTAGGAACTATTTTAAATTGATCGTCTGCTGTTCTTACCTGAATTACAGATAACACACACTAATACAGCCATCACAATTAACACCGGTTATCAGACAGACTATACACACACCCAGAAAGCACACGGGACTACATGGCCGCGTTGTCGCAGCCCCTAAACTGAGGAACCAATCAAAAAAAATCCCGTTCAGAGCATAATTCCGGCACCCTTTTATAAGCCACAGTAATTAAAAGGGGCGCACACACTTGTACAGCCAACATAATGACACAGGTTATCATACTTAACTGGGGTGTAGTAAATTTGCTAAATTGAATCAACAACTTAATGTAAGGTACACTGTCCTTTACTGTGCAACGTAAGAAAACGGACCTTACAACACGTTTCACTATAGAACTGTACATCCACACTCGGCTGAGGATAGGACACCAGACATAAAGGGACGGATGGAATGGAATAATATTCTCAGACACGTGGAATTGCAGTCACAACGACGACATACTGGGTCCGTTCTGTCTTCACGGTCGTACGGAATAACAAAGGAAGGATCCCGTCTATTCTCCTGAAAGCTGCAGATAAGCTAATTTCAGGTGGAGGGGGTCTTTTGACGATGTTAATACGTTAATTAATAAAACAAAGAGCTCTTTCAAACCTGGCTTATTCGCTCAGGCGACGTTATTGGTAATGTGCCCTCCACTATGAGCGTCACCTCGCATGTTATGTAATTTCATGGTCCAGTTATCTTAAATGTTTATCCACATAAAGGGAGTTCCTAAGCCGTCTTCGTGGTCTAGGGTAGGATACTTATTAGGGCTCTGTTCCCAAAGAGCATGGGTTCGATTCCTACCTCTGTTATGTTAATTAATTCAGGTTTGAGGGTTTGATTGGGATACATTCAATCTGGTCAGAACATCTGGGGATAGATGTGATCGATTCCAGTTTCAACAAGCCTAGAACAGGTCATCATGGTTTCCCACTGCTATTCACGCAAATGCTGGGCTGCTAGCTAGGGGGAAACCATACAGTTATTGCCTACATAAGCAATTTTGCTTACTTTTCATAAGCTGGAAGGGAGGAATTGCGGTCAAAACTAATTTCATATATAAAACATTAAAACCCCGTTATTACGCTCTTCAAGGGACTGTGGTTTAAACGCGCAATAAGCGGGACAGCTCTAAAGACGGGAAATGATTTGTGGAGTGAGAAAACAATTTGGAAACAATATTTCAGCAATGTACAGTATTTGATTATTACTCTATTTTATATTACTGTGTTATTATCATTATTATTGTATTATTGTTATTATTAAAACATCTCATATGGAGTGCTATTTTGTTACTATTTATACGGAATATTTCCTCCTTTTTTCGGCATGAAAAATTTGCTTCAAACGAGATTTAGAAGCGTTTTAATATGGGAAAATCAAGCACTATTATATACGAACAGTCCATGGTACTTACAAATACTGCGTAATAAACGGGATAGCGTAATAAGCGGGCACATAACATCGGGGTTTTACTGTATATTTTTGGGATGTTTATTTATTGTTTAAAGCACATGCAAATAGACAAATCAGAGAAAAGAAATTAACAATATAATCTTCTTCTTAAGTATTCAATCCATGGATTGGTCTGTGGCAGTTCTCCAGTCGGCTCTATTTATAGCTTTCCTCTTCATCTCTTCATAGTTTCTTCATCCTACATCAGACATGATTTGCTGTACATATTGTAGGCGTGGTCTTCCTCGCCATCTTTTGCCTTCAACCATTCCCTCCAATACCGTTTTCAGCAGGCTATCGTGTCTCAAAATATGTCCTATCTGTCTAGTCCTCCTCCTCTTTATGCTTTTCCATAAGGTATAATTTTCCTCCACCTTTTTAAATACTTCAGCATTCGTTATTTTCTCTGTCCAGCTAATTTTTGGCATTCTTCTATAACACCATTGTTCAAAATAATATATCCTCCTTTTTTCTTCTTTTCCAATTGTCCACGTTTCGCAACCATAAAGGGCAATACTCCAAACATACGCTTTTAATAATCGTTTTCTGGTTTTAAGATTAATGGAATTCGTAGTGAATAAACGTTTCTTTTTGTGAAATGCTGATTTGGCTTGTAAAATTCTACATTTGATTTCTTTCTTGATTCTTCCATCTTTGGTAATTTTGCTTCCGAGATATTTAAATTCTTGAACATTTTCTAGTGTTTTGTTGCCCACCACTAATTTCATACTTGAGTCTGCCTTTTTATCGCAGACCATAATTTTCGTCTTTGACTTATTTATTTTCATCTTGTATTCATATAATATGCAACCTAAAAGAATACATTACATAAATGCACAGTTATTGGTCACAACAGATAGTTATTGGCCTCAGTTGGTTCAGTTATTGGGCACTTTCATATTTTCATCAATTCGACTATAAACCATTCCTCTAACTACTCATAATGCCATGGTGTGCATGTATGTCACTTCTGATTCGTAACAAGGCCATAGGCTATAGTTTAGCTGTATCTCCATCTTCTTCTTCGCCACTGTCGAACTCCTCCCATTTGTCATCACTGCTGTAGTCGATAGTCTTTACTTTGTAACATACGTGGCTTAGAAATTCATCTTCGGTGCATTCTCTTATTATTAAGTGGTTTGTTGAAAGTGGCCAATAACTGTATGGTTTCCCCAACCTACACGTCATTTAGAGCCCTGCGCATCCGACCCGTAACCGCACGAATGAAATCCATATCCACTTCACATCCGCACGTTTGTTATCCGAATCTGCTGACATGACAATGAAAAATGAAAATCCACAGCCTGCTTCCAGTCATCCGACCGGGTCAGGCAATGGATTGAATGAAGCCCCCATCTAGCGGCGAGGATATGAACTGTGCCGGCTGCCGAAGCCTGTCGCACTCCCCTGGGGCAATGATTAAATGAATGAAAGATGAAATGAAATGATAGAGGAGAGTGATGCTGGAATGAAATTGTGACAGGGAAAATCGGAGTACCCGGAGAAAAACCTGTCTGCCTCCGCTTTGTCCAGCACAAATCTCACATGGAGTGACCGGGATTTGAACCACGGACCCAGCGGTGAGAGGCTGGCGTGCTGTCAACTAAGCCACGGAGGCTGGACATAAAGCAACACCTTTAGACATTTGAGGATACATTCCTTTCTTTAGGCTGTAAATTGCAAGACAATGTTGACTGATTTATGTCCCTCTGAGTAACGGCAAGTTAAACAGCGGGTGGTTAATTGTAGCACTTAGTCGTAGGATATACCCACGCAGGCAAGCGCAGGTATAAAGGACTTTTTTTTTGGCATAAGTCAACACTAATTG
Source organism: Meconema thalassinum (assembly GCA_946902985.2). Taxonomy (NCBI): domain Eukaryota; kingdom Metazoa; phylum Arthropoda; class Insecta; order Orthoptera; family Tettigoniidae; genus Meconema; species Meconema thalassinum. The sequence goes on along the minus strand of OX336388.2, from coordinate 2,054,410,597 downwards.
AGAGTATTTCCAAGTCTGGCTTCTCTCACTACTCTATTATTCTCATACAATCCAAGCGAAAGTAAAGTGGGAAATAGCAAGAAACGTGCAAGACGTAGAGCTTAGTAAAATCTCAAATTATTTAAAAAATATCCAGTTCAACATTTTATTCAAGCACTATCCGCAAATTTACTCTAAACATTATCCCCATCTTATCCGCTATCCGCACAGACATGCAAACTGTATTTGCCTGCCGAAGAATTTTGAGGATATCCGCATCCGCGCAGGGCTTTAGCCAATACTACCTCTCCGCCAATTACAAGTACCTGTGTTATTGTGATGTCTGCAGTAATGTGCGTACTTGTAGTTTGTAATTCCATATTTGGAAAGAGGCGGGCATGGTCATAAGCTAGGAAACAACGCGTACATTTACCTGAAGTAGAATTAGCAAACCATGGAAAACCATTTTTAGTGTGGCTGAGATAAGAATCACACCTACCTCTTCTAAATTATGCATCACGAGACAGAGTGTACCCGGTTCCAACCGTCAGAGCATAATTAATTTTCTTGGCAGAGCCAGGAATCGCACCAGGATATTTGGGGTGACAGCCAATAATACTATCCACTGGTCCATGAGATAGTCTCTAAATAATATGGACACAGTCTCAAGGAAATATATTATCATGAAAATCAATAAAATACTACAAAACAAAATAAGAAGATCTAAATAACATATCGTCGATGAACATGCAATACCGCGTATCTGACAATGCCCTTCTTTTCCATTATCTTCCTTAGGAATGGTCCCGCCTCCCAGCCACATGTGGATGTTCCGTCCAACTCAACAATTCACGCTAGGTTCATTTTCCTGCGTATGCAACTAAAGGAAAATGAACCTTATAATGTTCAGTAGGATTGCGTTACTACACGGAAATATACTTTTCTAGAGTGCAATGCATGTAAAGTTCATTTCTAGGTGACGTAGGTGAACATATCATAGTATCATCTATCACCATGCACATTTTAGATTAATAGCATTAATAGATTCGGAGATATTGAATTCCGGTGAAATACTTAGCATGGCTACCATGTTGGATTCCTGAAATAAATTTAAATTCAAAAAGCACGGTCGAGGTTGGACGAGATAAATACCGAGTTCTCCATGCAAGATCATAGCTTTTATGCGTCGCTTTGTAGGTAGGAGAATTGTGCTTCTAACTGGAAGGGAGTGAATTCAATTCCAATCCGGATAATAGATTTTAGAAACTAATAATAATAATAATAATAATAATAATAATAATTTTAGGCAAAAAGTGCTAAAATGGAAGGATTCCAAGGCAGAAAGGGAAAGAAACCCGGCTTGAAATGGTCCGAGGAAAAGAAGAAGAAACATAGTGAGATGATGAAGGTATACTGGAGGAATAAGAAGGAACAGCAAAGGACAAAGCATTGCAATACGCTGCTGAAGTGACGCGCATGGGCGCAGCCACATTGGCACCAAACAACTGGTTGCTAGGTTTTTAGCCTACTTTCGATTTTTGCAAAAAATGAAAGTAGACTTATGAGATCACTACAGGGCGAAAAAAAGTGTATCTGTCTGTGTGTGTGTGAGTCTGTGTGTGTGTGTGTGTGTGAGTGGGTGTACTCTGAATGCTTGTCCACCCCTATCAATTCGAACACGGTGAGCGCAAATTGAACGAAATTTGGTACAAAGGTAGCACTAGCAAAGGACACCTCAGTGTCATGTTTTATATCGCCGCCATCTTGACGGAAACGTAATGGCGGCCACACAAATGTTCAAAGCTTAAATCAAATTACGACTAACCTAAGCATCCGATCTCTACCAAATTTTGCAACAACATACCTTTATGGGGGCAGCATCCTTTGACCAAACTAATAGGTCATCAGCCTAATAGTTTGCGGATGGCGGCCATCTTTGTGTGAAAATCGATTGCCCCTATTAATTCGAACACGGTGAAACCGAATGGAACGAAATTTGGTACAGAGGTAGTACTAGCAAAGGGCACCCCAGTGTCATGATTTATATCGCCGCCATCTTGACGGAAACGTAATGGCGGCCGCACAAATGTTCAAAGCTTAAATCAAATCAAATTACGACTAACCTAATCATCCGATCTCTACCAAATTTTGCAACAACATACCTTCATGGAGGGAGCATCCTTTGACAAATCTAATAAGTCATTAGCCTAATAGTTTGCGGATGGCGGCCATCTTTGTGTCAACATCGATTACCCCTATTAATTCGAACACGGTGAAACCGAATCGAATGAAATTTGGTACAGAGGTAGCACTAGAAAAGGCCACCTCAGTGTCATGTTTTATATCACCGCCATCTTGACGAAAACGTAATCGCGGCCACCCAAATGTTAAAGGCTAAAATATAATTACGACCAACTTAATAATCTAGTCTCTACCAAATTTTGCAACAACAACTCTTTATGTGGGAAGCATATTCTGACCAAACTGCTAGATCATCAGCCCAATAGTTTGCAGATGGTGGCCAAGTATGTGTGCAAATCGATTCCCCCTATCAATTCAAACACGGTGAAACCGAATTGAACGAAATTTGGTACAGAGGTAGCACTAGCAAAAGGCACCTCATTGTCATGTTTTATATCTCCGCCATCTTGACGGAAACGGAATGACGGCCACCCAAATGTTAAAAGCTTAAATCAAATTTCGACCATCCTAATAATTTGATCTCTACCGGACTTTGCAACAACATGCCTTTTTGTGGAAAGCATCTTATGACTGACTACAAGGTCATCAGCCCAATAGTTTGCAAATAGCGGCCATGTATGTGTGCAAATCCATTCCCCAGATCAATTCAAATGCGGTGAAACCGAATTGAATGATTTTTTTTACAGAGGTAGCACTAGCAAAGGGCACCTCATATTCATGTTTAATATCCCTATAGCACGTTGTATTTCAACAAGCTACTACAACCAACATTCAATTCTACTCCTTGAAAAGGACAAAGAGTTATAACAATACCCATGCATTTCGGAGAAAGTAGGCTATATGTTCTTTACTGAACATCTTGTTTATACATAGGAAGATGCATTAGCGCTGCGCAGTGAGTAGTGGAGTAGTGGCGCTTCTAACCAACAAGGTGCTCAAAAAGTTAGTACACACTTTTTGCTTATTCATATCTCGCGAACCCATGGTCCGATTTTGATAAATGAGGTGTCGTTGGACTCGGGCTGACGCCCTCTTTCCAATGAATTTCAACCCCTAAATAAAACCTACCCCTACTAGGGGGTGAAATTGTATTTTTTTTAGTGAAAGTCTCTTTTCAAATGTGACATGTATAAGGTGTGCTGCTAGAATGAACTTAAACGTTGTTGCTCATATCGCGCATGCGTTTTCTTGGCTGCCGCTATAGATGAACATTTTTGTTTTTGTTTTTTACGCATGCGCACTTGGGATTTTTGTAAGAAGGCGAGCTCTTTGAAAAAAAATGATTGATAAGAACAGGTTTTGGTGGTGAGGAGAGAGCCATATAGTCGCCTACTTTCCTACGAAGTTTGCCGATATCTCTCGAACGCAAGGTCGGATTTGGACGTGACGTGTCAAATCGCTAGTCTCGAAACCCTATATATGCTATTAATAGGTTAAAGTTTTGAGAATGAGGGAAACAGGCTTTTTGGGGGTAAAACCATGATTTTAGACTTTTTCCAATATTTCATGAATGCATGGTCGGATTTGGTCCTATGACGTGTCAAATGGCCTGTCTCGAAACCCTCTTTATTTTGGTAATAGGTTAAAGTTTTTGAGAATGAGGGAAACAGAATGTTTTGGGGTAAAACCGTGATTTTAGACTTTTTGCTATATTTCGCGAACCAATCATGATAGAGGCGTGTACGACAGGTCCAAGGACTCGGGGTGACGTCCTCTTTCCTATGGACCACTCGTTATATTAAAAAAATGGAAACTCGATTTTGGGGTAAACCAGTGTTTTCTGTGATTTTTGCTGATAACTCACGAACCAATAAGCCTAGAGACAAGCGCGAGGTGTCATTTTTTTTTCACCGTGTTGCCCTCTTGCCTAGGATGTTCGTGATGAGCAGGAATGAAAAACCACGTAGAGGTAAATCCATGATTTTAGACTTTTTGCTTTATCTCGCAAACCCATAACGCTAGAGACGTGTACGAGGTGTCCGAGGACTCGGGATCAAGCCCCCTTTTAGAAACTATGTTTGACATTTTGACAAAGGGCCTAACGTCATACATGTTGAAAAAATTCTTTACCGATATCTGTTTATAATGTTCATGAAGCGTGGTGGTTGAGAGAGACGATACTGCTGGATGTGTGTGTTTCAACGAACCTGTCGCTGACCACGGTGGCTGTGCTCAATAGATCAATCGCTATTTCGACAGGTCGGTTTATGACAGAGCGAGGGTGCGTTTTTTCTGATACTTTACCCCGAAGATGATCTTTAACGTGTAAACGGTGATGAGAACTTGGTTCTATGTTGGTCGAAGCGAGTACAGAAAACAAACTTGCAGAGGAGCAGGAGGTGAATATCATTTGAGCTTATTGGAATGCGCTGATCTGACTTGACAACAGGTGCAATGGAAAATGACAAAGACGCTGAGGACACTTGAAGGTGAAATAATCTGACCATCGCAGTGGCAGGAGGAGCGAAATGCATGCATACACGTGTGAGATGACATGTACGCTAAACAAGTTACATCCTGTTTGCTTCGTACGTGACAAAATGCAAGTTCATGTGAAATTTGATCTGCCACAGGTGCTCACCTTGGACGTTATCTGTCCGCGTGCATGATAACAGAATGTTCAAAGCGTGGGAAAAAATGATTATACATGCAACGTAACATATATAAAGACATGTCGTTATCATTTCCCCTCTCACTTAGCCTTTGAACACATCGCGTTGCGTGAAACCCCTGGTCTTGTTTAACAGTTTTGGTGTTGGTGGAAAATACTTAACCTTGTTGTGGGGTAGGTATTTATTTATATATTTATTCATTTTTACATTTCTTGATTTATATATATTTACAAGCAATTATTTATTGATTAGGTAATTAATGATTTTATTTATTTATTTGTTTGCAGATAACCGGTATACCTTACATGTCTGAGAGAGAAGAAACCATTGCACTTTTGAGCTCACTAGAAGGAAACAGGAACAAGCCACTGCAAGTAAAGGTGAGATGATTTTTTAAACTAACTTGTTTCATTTTTTTTGTTTTATGTTTTATTTTATGAAATGCATGTATTAACCTGAATTTAGGTATTTATCGCGGTTTATTTTATTTATTTTTAGAAACTTGGAAAGAAAAGCCTTACCGCCGTAGCAGTTGCTGAAAAAAAAACCGAAACGGGCTAAAGCAAAACCACTGCCAAAGAGTGAACTGTTTAAAACTCAGGTAAGTCTAACTTAAAAATGCTATTCCATTTTACCACTACTGAAACACGTAGACAAAAAAAAATTCATTACCTGTACATGACTGGGACAATGATTGCTTTCTTGATTAATGGCTATGTTGTTGTTGTTGTTGACTGGGAAAAGAACAAGGCCATGTTGGATTTTCTAAAAATTAAAACAATAAATTTAATTTATGGGTGGTTCCCTATGGACTCAACAAATATCCACAGGTTTGAACATGATAATGTGAACAAAGTGACATGACATTCATTTTTGTTTATATATTGGTTAAAGGGGGGGGGGGGGTGTAAATGACTGTAGCTTTATAAAAAGAAAATAAGTACATGGGTTACTGTTAGTGCCAACATACGGTTTATTTTTAATGATGTTTTGATATATTAATGCCAATTAACGTTAACGTTTTATTTACAAGTATTGATTGATTGATTGAGTGAGTGATGGGTTATTTTGTTTGCTTTTAGGTGTCGTCATGTGCCATTAACGTAATGAACAGACAGTGAACAAGCTTGCATTATGCTTTAAAGTACTCTGTGCTCTTGTGCAACGTTAATAACTTACAATAAGAAAAAGTTTTATTATAACACATGGCGTTAGTACCAAATACAACAAGTGAGCAAGTTGGTTTACCACGTGGGTTAAATTTAAAATCAGAACATAACCGTTGGTTATCATTTGAATCCTGGCCTGTAGGCTTTTTGTCGACACATGAACTTGCAAAAGCCGTTTTTTTAACTTGAACCGAGAAGATGTGGTGCGCTGTGTGTTTTGTTGTGTTGAACTTTCACACAGGAAAAAGACCTTTAGAGACCATTTGCGATGGTCTCCTTGTTGTCCTTACATGCTTGGAAAACAAGTGGGTAACATACCTGTGTATTCATTTTACCGAACCACAAGACCATTGGCCGCTACTTACGTTGCTGAATCACAAATAAATAATAATAATGTATTACCAGCCAACAACGGTAGTGTCGATATAAGTGGTCCATATGCCATAGACAGTGTTGAATTGGCATGTGCTTTTGAAAAATTGGGAGTTTGCAAGACTAAAGCACTAGAACACCCAGAGTACAGCTCTGTTGAAAATCTTTAGAATGTTATAAAAATGTTTGGCCATTAATATTAAAACACCTTACCAAACAGCTAAGTGAAGCTGGATTTTTTTATACTGGTGAAGGGGATAAAACAATATGGTTTTTATTGTGGATTTGCTTTAAAGGATTGGCAAATGACTGATGACCCTTTTGTGCAACACGCTCGTTGGTTACCAAACTGTAAATACATGGTGTTGCTTAAAGGTCAGGAATTTGTGAACACTATTCGTAAAGAAAACATGATTGCAGCACAAGACTTAAAAGTGCCTTTAGAGTTAGAACACGCGGAGCAAATACACGAGGCTGAAAAAAAAGACTTGTCTCGCGAACAGATACAAAAGTGTGACCAACAATTATGTAAAATTTGTTATTAAGATGAACTAGGTGTTGTATTTTTGCCTTGTGGACACATGATAGCCTGTGTCAAGTGTGCATTAGAACTTAACACTTGTGCTATATGCAGAAAAGTAGTATCTGCTACAGTTAGGGCATTTCTTGCATAACTTGTATAATTTATTCGCCATGCATAGTGCAAAATCCCTAATTGCACAATATTATTAAAGCTGTTTTAGAGTGTAATAGGTATGCTTTTGTTTTGTTTATTGACTACTACAATGAATGTTTTGAATGCTGTGGGACAATCATGTGGCTTAGAGACAAAGAAGCTCAGCGAATTGCCAACGCATATTCCATTCCACATTATCAAGATTCGGAAATTGAAAACAGCATATGGTGATCGTGTACTTTGTGTATGTGAAAACTTTGAGACATTTCTGCCCATACGGTTTAATGATATGTCGGAAAGTGTTTTTGATGAAGTCAATAATGCTGTGCAACCTGTACACTTAATTTATGATGGTTTTAAAAACAATAGGTGCATAATTCATTTTAATTAAATAAAAAAGTCAAATAATAATGGAAGATATAAGTGATGACAATGGACTGAAAGAAAAATATGTGTATAGAATAATAATGTCTTAGTGTTTAGTATTGTCTTAAAAATATTATCATGAAACCAAAATAAAATGTATATAAAGTTTGTAAATAAATGAAAATAATGGTACAATGTTGTTTTATTTTCTATAGAAGTCAGAATATTTAACATTGTATACATGATTATGACAATAAAAAGCACACTTAATACAAGTCTTTGCCTTTACGATAGTGTGTTATAGTTTTAAAAACAAAGCTTGTTGTAGATCTTTTTCTTTCACGGTAAACAATAGGCATGAAAACGTTATTGTCCTGTTTTGGATCATTATCACTATCATAATCATAAGCAGCATGATCTATGTCACTATTATTATAATCACTATAATTATCCTCAGCATTATCCTCATCATTACTAAAACCAGTTAAATATTCCTGGTCCTATTCCTGTTCCTCTTCCTCTTCCTATACAGTGTCCTCAAGTAGAGTCTGCGTGGCTTTTGATAATGTTAAGGGTTTTTTGAACATTGAATTATTTTCAATAGTAGTATTGTTTTGTAGCACTTGCTTTTTAACATTTTCATGATTTTCTGTTGACAGCAACAGTTTTTCATGCAGTACACTACATTGATGATCACTGACACTTAAAACCACACTATTTTTGCTTTTTAGCTCACTGGGACATAGTTTTGAATGTTGTTTTGTACAACGCCAAATAACAGTTCCATTTTTATTGGTTCGTTTCACAATATATGAATATCCTTTATAGAATGCATGAGGCTTACCATACCTAGTCACAGATACTTTCATATCAACTGTCAAGCTTAGACTAAGCTCAAGTAAAGACAACTTGGTAATAAGAACAATAGTTTAATGTGCGAGCATATATGGGTGCAAATGTGGGAGCAAAAAAAGTGGGAGCAAAAAGTGGGAGCAAAAATTGGGAGCAAAAAGTGGGAGCAAAAAGTGGGAGCAAAAAGTGGGAGCAAAAATTGGGAGCAAAAAGTGGGAGCAAAAAGTGGGTGCAAAAATTGGGAGCAAAAAGTGGGAGCAAAAATTGGGAGCAAAAATTGGCAGCAAAAAGTGGGAGCAAAAAGTGGGAGCAACAATTGAGAGCAAAAAGTGGGAGCAAAAAAAAGTAGGATCAAGTATGGGAGCAAATGTGAAAGCAAAAGTGGGAGCAAGTATGGGAGCATATGTGAAAGCAAAAGTGGGAGCAAAAAAGTGATAGAAAAAAGTGGGAGCAAAAAGTGTAAGCAAAAGTGGGAGCAAATATGAGAGCAAAAAGTAGGAGCAAGTATGGGAGAAAATGTGAAAGCAAAAGTAGGAGCAAAAAGTGAGAGAAAAAAGTGGGAGCAAAAAGTGTAAGCAAAAGTGGGAGCAAATATGAGAGCAAAAAAGTGTGAATAAATATGGAAAACAAAAAGTGGGAGCAAAAAGTGGGAGCAAAAGTGGGAGCAAAAATTGAGAGCAAAAAGTGGGAGCAAAAAATAGGAGCAAGTATGGGAGCAAATGTGAAAACAAAAGTGGGAGCAAGTATGGGAGCATATGTGAAAGCAAAAGTGGGAGCAAAAAGTGAGAGAAAAAAAGGTGGGAGCAAAAACTGTAAGCAAAAGTGGGAGCAAATATGAGTGCAAAAAAAAAGTGTGAGCAAATGTGGGAGCAAAAACTGGGAGCAAAATGTGAGAACTAAAAGTGTAAGCAAAAGCGGGAGCAAAAAATTGGGAGCAAAACTTGGGAGCAAAAATTGGGAGCAAAAAGTGGGATCAAAAGAAAGTAGGAGCAAGTATGAGAGTAAATGTGAAAGCAAAAGTGGGATCAAGAATGGGAGCAAATGTGAAAGCAAAAAGAGAGAGAAAAAAAAGTGGGAGCAAAAAGTGTAAGCAAAAGTGGGAGCAAATATGAGAGCAAAAAAAAGTTGGAGCAAGTATGGGAGCAAATGTGAAAGCAAAAGTGGGAGCAAAAAGTGAAAGAAAAAAAGTGGGACCAAAAAGTGTAAGCAAAAGTGGGAGCAAATATGAGAGCAAAAAAAGTGGGAGCAAAAATGTAGGAGCAAAAAGTGGGAGCAAAACGTATAAGCAGAAGTGGGAGCAAACAAGTGTGAGCAAATATGGGAGCAGAAAGTGGGAGCAAATGTGAAAGCAAAAGTGTGAGCAAAAAGAGCGAGCAAAAGTGAGTGCACAAAGGCGGGGGCAAAATGTGTGAGTAAAAAGTGGGGGCAAATGTGGTGTTTTACTAAAACAATCTCCCCTAACCTTACCTAACCTAACTTCACCCAACCTAATTTCACCTAACCTAACCTTCCAACTCTCAGATCAAAAATTAAATTGTGGCCATAGTCGAGTTGGAACCCAAAACCTCTGGGATAACACCCAAGTATACTAGCCACTACACCGCGAAATGGGCAAATTATCACGCAACACAACACAAAAATAAAAAGTTTTCTGTAGTGTAACTCATTGGCTGACAATCATAGTTGAGAATTCAAACCCAAGACCTCAGGACTTTTGTTTTGAACATTATCAGAAATATTATTCCATTTACATTTTGCTGTTGCTTATAGTTATAAGAGTTGGCATTAATATGGGAGCAAAAGTGAAAGCAAAAACTGGGTGCAAGCATGGCTGGTTGTAGAGACTTTCATATCAACTAATACACATAAATTAAATTTTAGTAAAGTGACTTGGCTAATAATAATAATAATATTAACAGTTTAAAAAAATTCAAGGGGATTGATATTTTTCAGGGTGTAATTTCCAAAGTACTGTCAAGAATAATAATTACATGAACAGATTCCAAGAACTCTAGAGTGCTTTTAAGGTTAATGATTGGCTAGGAGTGAGATAGAGCTAGCTAACCTAACTTAACCTCAGCTCAGCAAACCTAACCTTGTCACATGGCATGTTCTTCAAGTATAGACTTGCTTTGAGACTGGCTATGACGTCTCAGATGAATGGCGGTGGGAGGCTGGACATGACTTTTTATCCTGGCCTACAGGCCAGGATTCAAATGTTAACCAACGTTCATTCTCTGATTTTAAATTTAACCCACGTGGTAAACCAACTTGCTCACTTGTTGTATTTGGTACTAACGCCATGTGTTATAATAAAACTTTTTCTTATTGTAAGTTATTAACGTTGCACAGGAGCACAGAGTACTTTAAAGCATAATGCATGCTTGTTCACTGTCTGTTCATTACGTTAATGGCACATGACGACACCTAAAAGCAAACAAAATAACCCATCACTCAATCAATCAATCAATCAATCAATCAATCAATCAATACTTGTAAATAAAACGTTAACGTTAATTGGCATTAATATATCAAAACATCATTAAAAATAAACCGTATGTTGGCACTAACAGTAACCCATGTACTTATTTTCTTTTTATAAAGCTACAGTCATTTACACCCCCCCCCCCCTTTAACCAATATATAAACAAAAATGAATGTCATGTCACTTTGTTCACATTATCATGTTCAAACCTGTGGATATCCGTTGAGTCCATAGGGAACCACCCATAAATTAAATTTATTTTTTTAATTTTTAGAAAATCCAACATGGCCTTGTACTTTTCCCAGTCAACAACAACAACAACATAGCCATTAATCAAGAAAGCAATCATTGTCCCGGTCATGTACAGGTAATGCATTTTTTTGTCTACGAGTTTCAGTTGTGGTAAAATGGAATAGCATTTTTAAGTTAGACTTACCTGAGTTTTAAACAGTTCACTCTTTGGCAGTGGTTTTGCTTTAGCCCGTTTCGGTTTTTTTTTTTCAGCAACTGCTACGGCGGTAAGGCTTTTCTTTCCAAGTTTCTAAAAATAAATAAAATAAACCGCGATAAATACCTAAATTCAGGTTAATACATGCATTTCATAAAATAAAACATAAAACAAAAAAAATGAAACAAGTTAGTTTAAAAAATCATCTCACCTTTACTTGCAGTGGCTTGTTCCTGTTTCCTTCTAGTGAGCTCAAAAGTGCAATGGTTTCTTCTCTCTCAGACATGTAAGGTATACCGGTTATCTGCAAACAAATAAATAAATAAAATCATTAATTACCTAATTAATAAATAATTGCTTGTAAATATATATAAATCAAGAAATGTATAAATGAATAAATATATAAATAAATACCTACCCCACAACAAGGTTAAGTATTTTCCACCAACACCAAAACTGTTAAACAAGACCAGGGGTTTCACGCAACGCAATGTGTTCAAAGGCTAAGTGAGAGGGGATATGATAACGACATGTCTTTGTATATGTTACCTTGCATGTATAATCATTTTTCCCACGCTTTGAACATTCTGTTATCATGCACGCGGACGGATAACATCCAAGGCGAACACCTGTGGCAGATCAAATTTCACATGAACTTGCATTTTGTCACGTACGAAGCAAACAGGATGTAATTTGTTTAGCGTACATGTCATCTCACACGTGTATGCATGCATTTCGCTCTTCCCTGCCACTACGATGGTCAGATTATTTCACCTTCAAATGTCCTCAGCGTCTTTGTCATTTTCCATTGCACCTGTTGTCAAGTCAGATCAGCGCATTCCAATAAGCTCAAATGATATTCACCTCCTGCTCCTCTGCAAGTTTGTTTTCTGTACTCGCTTCGACCAACATAGAACCAAGTTCTCATCACCGTTTACACGTTAAAGATCATCTTCGGGGTAAAGTATCAGAAAAATCGCACCCTCGCTCTGTCATAAACCGACCTGTCGAAATAGCGATTGATCTATTGAGCACAGCCACCGTGGTTAGCGACAGGTTCGTTGAAACACACACATCCAGCAGTATCGTCTCTCTCAACCACCACGCTTCATGAATATTATAAACAGGTATCGGTAAAGAATTTTTTTTCAACATGTATGGCGTTAGGCCCTTTGTCAAAATGCCAAACATAGTTTCTAAAAGGGGGCGTGATCCCGAGTCCTAGGACACCTCGTACACGTCTCTAGCGTTATGGGTTTGCGAGATAAAGCAAACAGTCTAAAATCATGGATTTACCTCAACATGGTTTTTCATTCCTGCTCATCACGAACATCCTAGGCAAGAGGGCAACGCGGTGAAAAAAAATGACACCTCGCTCTTGTCTCTAGGCTTATTGGTTCGTGAGTTATGAGCAAAAATCCCAAAAAACACTTGTTTACCCCAAAATCGAGTTTCCATTTTCTTTAATATAACGAGTGGTCCATAGGAAAGAGGACGTCACCCCGAGTCCTTGGACCCGTCGTACACGCCTCTAGCATGATTGGTTCGCAAAATATAGCAAAAAGTCTAAAATCACGGTTTTACCCCAAAACATTCTGTTTCCCTCATTCTCAAACACTTTAACCTATTACCAAAATAAAGAGGGTTTCGAGACAAGCCATTTGACACGTCATAGGACCAAATCCGACCATGCATTCGTGAAATATCGGAAAAAGTCTAAAATCATGGTTTTACCCCCAACAAGGCTGTTTCCCCTCATTCTCAAAACTTTAACCTATTAATAACATATATAGGGTTTCGAGACAAGCGATTTGACACGTCACACGTCCAAATCCGACCTTGCGTTCGAGTGATATCGGCAAACTTCGTAGGAAAGTAGGCGATTATCTGGCTCTCTCCTCACCACCAAAACCCCTTCTTATCAATCATTTCTTTCAAAGAGCTTGCCCTTTTACAAAAATCCCAAGTGCGCATGCGTAAGAAACAAAAACAAAAATGTTCATCCATAGCGGCAGCCAGAAAAACGTATGCGCGATATGAGCAACAACGTTTAAGTTCATTCTAGCAGCACACCTTATACATGTCACATTTGAAAGGAGACTTTCACTAAATAAATTACAATTTCACCCCCTAGTAGGGGTATGTTTTATTTAGGGGTTGAAATGAGTGGTCCATTGGAAAGAGGGCGTCAGCCCGAGTCCAACGACACCTCATTTGTCAAAATCGGACCATGGGTTCGCAAGATATGAATAAGCAAAAAGTGTGTACTAACTTTTTGAGCACCTTGTGGGTTAGAAGCGCCACTACTCCACTACTGCAGTGTTTTGAATTTTGTGCACGAAAAGGTGTAATTTGCGTGAAATAAGGCAAATGCCTTCCGTGGAGATCATCTACAGTGTTGGAGCTACAAAATAGAAGTGAAATTTTATGGATAAAGTACGAGAATTTTGCGAGATAGTATGAATAAAGTTGACCTCACTCCTGAGACAAGAATTGTATGGTGGGTACTACAAATTATAAATACTTATTTATCACATCATTTAGTGGATAGAGTATATCTAATATAGAGAGATATTTAGGACATATATGTCACATAAAGGGGTTTTTGGTTCATGTAGGGAGTGTAGTTGTAATTAAATATGGTTTGTAGTATTATAAACGACAACCTACATAACCTTACAGCTGATTCACTAACAGCAATACATTTTCTCCTACAATTTTTCTGAGTGGTGATTTTTCACTTAATTTATTTAAGCAGTGAATGTGTTTTCAAATAACAATTAGGCCTAACCCAGACTGAAAATTTCTGCCTAAATATTTTATTTTTTGCACTTTCAGAAAACAATTAGGCCTATCATGTACCAGTAACCTAGGCCAACACCCTGAAACGAAGATACTGTACCGTGCCGTACAGTGACATTATTCAAGCCAATGAATACTGCTTATTTCTGAAGTGATGGAGTGGCAAGTCTTGTTGTGATTGTCAGGGAAGTTTTGGTGAAAAAGTCAGCGGTGTAAAGAAATGAGGTGATGAGGATAGGGGCGAACCAGGCTATTATGGCATTATGTCAAGATTGTTAGAAAATGTTTTAATCGTTTCAGCATGAAGTATTAGTGAAAAAGTCAGTGGTGCCATAAAGTTATCAATAAATGTGGAAATATAATAACCTATGTGTGTACTTAGTCCGTTTTTTGTGCAGTACTTATCTGGACATTTGTTCAAACATTGGACAGTAAAACTAGGCTAGTTCAATGAAGTTATGGAATGCTACAGTATTGTACATTTATTAAGAGTTATATTAAAACTATATTGCTATTCAAAATATCAAGGCTTAATACTTAACTGCCATGTTTATACCAAACATCTTTAATGAATACCAGGAAGTACTGGTATATTATTGGGGAGTAGGCTACTCCCCTGCGATTCAACTTACAAGCTCCTTCAGAAGTGTGGATGTGTTTTTCGCCCCTCACAATAGGCCTTTTTTGTCATTGAGCAAATGAGTTTAATTGGAGTTGTAACAGGTCATTTTATCACAGGTTGTAGTGAATTATGTAATACGGTACCAAATGGCAGGAAGGTGGTGTTGGGTGTTGGTGGTTATTGAGGCCATTAGCCCCTAACAGGAATGTAGGCTGATTATATTTAGTTCTGTTGGTCAAGTAATGAATTTTAATCATGAAGGGGTGGGTAGTATAAATATTTTCTAGATAATGTTTTTGTTAGTATAGACCTACCTCATTAAATTCATTGCTCAACTCAAACCATATGTATAATCTGGTTACCTCTGCGTTAGTAAGGCTGTCAGAGAGATCATCCCTATTGTATGGTATCTGTGAGGGATGCCAATACAAATACTAAATCTATGGGATGAAATTAATCTAAATTGGGGTTGTAGCTTGGCGAATTTGTAAGAGGTAGGGATTGTTTTATGAAAGGAGATCGATGGAGTGATCAGCCAGGAGAACTCCCCAAGGTGCTGTTTAACGGGGTAGTTCTAGGTAAAGGGGTAGTAGGTAAGAGCTATTAAGCTGTAAGCCAAAGCGCGAGGCGCCACGCGGTCTGCAGAGAGCTATAAGCACGCGAGCAAGTAGCGAGTTAGCTGTGGTCGGCACGTATCAAGGACACTTGCTGATCAAGAGTAGCGATTAAGCAAATAAACACTAAAGCTATTTCTAAGTCCTACCTAAGTGGAATCTATTAGGGTAGGAACCTACTGACTAAATAAATAAATGAGTAAGACCAGTGGCTTCTGTTAATTAGAGTTTTAATGGGTATCTCTATTGAGAGATGCACTAAAAGAGCTAGCAGTTCAGACTAGTGGATAATAATAAATAAAATACAGTCCAAGCACAGGGGGAAGGGAGTGTGTAGTGTATTTGTGTATTTTCCTTAAGGGATGGTATAGCTTACCCTAGGGGTACAACACTATCATACTGCACCGGTACCTTTACAGTGAGTTAGCTAGCTAGTGGTAAGTAATTCATATTTTACACCAAGAATGGAGTAAATTTCTATATCATTGCCCAATATTTTTAGCCTACTTTTTACATTTTGCAAAAATGAGGAAAAAGTAGACTTATGAGATCGATCCGGGAAAATGTGTGTCTGTCTGTCTGTCTGTCCTTCTGTCTGTCTGTCTGGCTGTGTGTGTGTCCCCCCCTATCAACTCCTAAACGGCTGCAGCAATCAAAACCAAATTTAGTATGAGTAAAGATGTGCACCGGAATAGCTCACGTCCATATTTGAAAATGATGTCAGTGCTACCAACTGCTGAAAAAACGCACTGGAAATTTGAGCTCCATGTTGGATATCTTGCAAGGTATGCATGGGAGCTATTCCAAAATTGGCACACATGTAGATAAGACTATTTCAGTTTAATTTCCAGGAGGCCAACCATGACAGTGTTGCCAAAATAATTTTAAGCCTTCTGATAAGTCCAATGTTTAAATGCATATAACTTCTACACTATCAATCGGATTTCAACCAAATTTTGTATGTAATATCTGTACATAATCAGATATGACTGAGCGTATTCTTAAGAGCCACCAGGGCTGCCAACTGTTAATAATTGCTCTCTCTATTTTTTTTATCCAAATACCAATATATCAGAAAGTATGCAAGCGAACAGCTTTAAACTATGCACACGTATATTCTGACATTTTAGATTAATTTGGAGTAACTTATATTCGTCAGGTCTACCAACATGATTATAAGCCTGCTGATAGTACCAATTTTTAAATACATGTAACTTCTATACTATCAGTTGGATTTCAACCAAATTTCGTATGTGCTATGTGTACCGTAACAGATATGACTATAAGTATTGTTAAGAGCAATCAGGGCTGCCAACTGTTAATAAATGCTGTCTATATTCTTTTTACCCTAATATCAATATATCAGAAAGTATGCAAGCCAACAGCTCTATACTTTGCACACGTATAGCCCCTGACATTCTAGATTAATTTGGAGTAATTAATACAAGGCAGTGCTGCCAACATGATTCTATGCCTGCTGATATGTAAAATTTTAAAATACAGATAACTTCTATACTAACAGATGTATTTCATCCAAAATTGGCACAACAAGATATCATAATAATTCAGATTATTTCTGACCAGCACACGCATGGTATTGTTGGCAACATGCTTTTACGCGTGCTGATAGATCCAGTGTCCAACTGCATGTAACGTCCATTGGACTTCAACCAAATTTTGTATTCTGTACATTAAGAGGTGGACCTAAGAATATATTCAGTCACCAGGGCTGCCAACTGTAGTGCTCTATTAGGCTACATTATACCCACCGTCGGCTGTCCTTGAAATGGTTTTCCGTGGTTTCCCATTTTCAATACCAGGCAAATGCAGGGACAGTACCTTCTGACAGGCCACGGCCGCTTCCTTCCACATCCTTGCCCAGTTTCATTCATCTTCATCCATTCCATCTCTCATCCCGACGCGCAGGTCGCCCACGGGCGTCGATTAGAAAGACCTGCACTCAGCCTCTCAGGAGGCTACACGAAAAAAAAAATACCAGGTATATTTTGAACTAATTAGATATTTCGATATTACCAACTTAATTTCGTCATTATTCTAGATAGGTTCATATACTGTAGAATAATTATTGGCATGAAAAGTAGGCTGTATAGTTCTTCACGGAACTTCTTGTTTATTTCCTTATTCCATGGGTTGATAACCTAATTATCTTTTACCCACTCTTCAGTACCATAAGAACCATCACCCTCATTCCCATTGTTTGGATTGGAACATAGTTATACAGACCAATTTCCAGCCTGGGAGATTATTCTTTGTGGAATAGTGGAATAATATTCCCCCTCCTCCCCTCCAAATGGCAAATCACTGATCAAACTGTACTAACTTGAGTGTACCATACATGAAATGAAAATCCACAGCCTGCTTCCAGTCTCCGACCGGGTCAGGAATGGAATGAATGAAGCCCCCATCTAGCGGCGAGGATATGGACTGTGCCGGCTGCCGAGGCCTGACGCACTCCTCTGGGGCAATGATTAAATGAATGACAGATGAAATGAAATGATAATGGAGAGTGTTGCTGGAATGAAATTTTGACAGGGAAAACCGGAGTACCCGGAGAAAAACCTGTCTGCCTCCGTTTTGTCCAGCACAAATCTCACATGGAGCGACCGGGATTTGAACCACGGACTCGGCGGTGAGAGGCCGGCGTGCTGCCGCCTAAGCCACGGAGGCTTGTACCATACATGTATGCATCAATTTCTTTATGTGATGCATTTTACTAATGTATAATGAGGTGTTGAAGAGAGTAAAATCTAACGCCAGAATACAGCCGCTTAGTGTTGAAAGAGGCAGTTTTATGCTGCTTTGGATATTTTCATGTCAGTTTTAGTGGCTGAATATTTACGCTAGGATAGGAAAAATGACCCATTATTTAGAATGAGGTAGGACGATAGGCCTTAATTGTAGACATCTCTAACCTGTTTGTGAGCACACAGGTTAGGCTTTGTTAATTTGATTTGTTTTCAAACAAACAAGGCGTTGTGGTAAACACACAAAATGTATTCAAACGCAGTCTTTGTTTCTTCTAAAGCAGTTGATGAGATTAGGCCTAAACTCTCATGCAAAACATTTTAAACTGTTCCCTTTTGCATTGATAGACTTTAAGTTCATTTTATACGTCACTTACTGGTAGGGCCTAGGGTACTTTATTTTCCGTAATATTGATCATTCATACGGGACGTGATTCACAATATTCAGAGATGTTATATTTTCATGTTTTCACTTAATTTAAGTTAAATATCTTAGGCCACATCTCTAAGACGTAATGTGCCTCTCGAACTCGATATTTTATAACTTTATTGGACAACTATGTTAAATTACTGTGGAAAATATACTTTTCTATGCTTTCTTGCCTCTGGACATCCATGCATGTACAGTTTGATACGTTACAAATAGGACATAATGACGGCTCAACGTCGAGACAAGCTACAAGGGAGCCATGTTGTATTGCTCCAGTTGCTTGGCAACGGAGCGGAAGTGACGTCGACTTGGGCAGCGTATTGGCTCGTGGTCCCTAGACGACCGAATCGAAAATAATAATACTAATAATAATATACTGATAATAATAACAATAATAATAATAATGATGAACATTGTTATTGTTTGGCCCCAGCTACCGTTGCGTAATCATTTTATGAGTTGGAGCCAATAGGCGATCTACTCTGCATATTCGACGTTATGTTTATCGCCACCGTCTGGCAGTGAAAACCAGAAGTGGTTGGCTGGAACGCTCAGCGGTAACGTTCTCGCCTGCTGTACCCAAGGTTCCAGGACCGAATCCTGGCGCAGTCAGCTGGCATTTGAGAGTGCACATATGCGAGGGAGCCGTGTCATTAGATTTACTGGTACGTTAAAGATCCCCTTCAGTGCGAAATTCCGGCACCCCTGCCTCTGTTAAAGCCGCAGTAGTTAAAAGGGACGTAAAACCAGTAACATTATTTGTATTATTATTATTATTATTATTATTAAAACCAGAACTATACTAGGAAACCTGTGGTTGAGATTTGTTTAACTTGGCCTTGTAATCGCCAACTGTGATACGAGCGATATTTTACGAGCCAATTCCGTACGACTCGGAGGGCCAGCCCTTCAATAATCCGACTTCTTCGGCTGAGAATCGAAAATTTGTTCTTGGAATCTACCACTGTCCCATCAAATTAGCTTTAACAAACAAAACTACCACTTCCAGAAAAGCAAGTGACCCTGGGTTTTACCAGTCTGTAACAGAAATAAGTAGCAGGTTAATTCCAGGAAACAAAGATGGCCGGGCATGGATGGGACAACTCCATTACATCTACTGTAGTGCCCAAGTCTAAAAGATTCTTGTGTTGCGTGAGCCCTCATGGATTTGCTTAGTCATTTGCGACGATATTAGGACTCGTTTAATTTGGGTCCACGGTCAAAGCATTCCCCTGTGAATTACCGTCGGTCCCCGAATGATCGGGGTCTAGTTGAGCCCCTGGTCAGTAGGGTAGGTTCCTTAATTTGTTAATGTTTGACAGGTCGATTATATTTGAATATCTTTGATATCAATTAATATCATTATTACGTACATATCAATATCAATGAGAAATATTCCATCCCCATTTAATGACTACTATAATAAAGTCTTAATTTCCGCCCCTTATGCCAGCAAATACTAACTAACGTCTTAATTTGGTATTTATGATGAAACATTAAATAAGGTTAATTAACCTAATCCAACCTCACCTAACCTAACCTCACTTTAGCATACCTCAACTCACATAACCTAACCTCACCTTAGCATACCGCACCTCACCTAATCAAACCTCACCTTAGCATACCTCAACTCACATAACCTAACCTCACCTTAGCGTACCGCACCTCACCTAACCTAACCTAACCTCACCTTAGCATACCTCACCTCACCTAACCTAACCTCACCTTAGCATAGCCTACCTCAACTCACATAACCTAACCTCACCTTAGCATACCTCACCTCACCTAAACTTACCTAACCTCACCTTAGCATACCTCACCTCACCTAACCTAACCTCACCTTAGCATACGTCACCTAACCTAAGCTAACCTCACCTTAGCATACCTCACCTCACCTAACCTAACCTCACCTAACCTAATAAACTAGCCTAGCATAACCTAACTTAACCTAACCTCACATCACCTAATCTAACCTAACCTAACCTAACCTGACTTAACCTCACCTTATCTAACCTAACCCTAACTCACCTAACCTAACCTAGCCTATCCTAGCCTAACCTAACATAACCTAACCTCATCCTACCTTACCTTACCTAACCTAACCTCACCTCACCTCACCTCACCTAACCTAACCTAATATAACCCAACCTAAACTAGCCTAACTTAAACTCACCGCATCTAACCTAACCGACGGAAATCCGCAGAGAAAATTTTTGACCATGGGCACAACTCAAACGTGTCTGTATCTACTGGGGTCAGTTCCATGGGTTAACTCGAATCTCCCTCCAAGCAGACTATGGAACCACTAGCATCACTGACTGTGGGCCCAACTACACCACCCTGAATTGAGAGTGAGTGTATTTACATCGGGGGAGGATTTATACCAACTCGACATAATGGTGACAAAGTCACTGCGATGCAGATATAATGCACTACAGTCTACAGATTCCGGATTCTCTAATGTTGCATGAGCCAACACACATGGCCAAGAGAGGAGATTAGTAATGACAAAATCCTCAGCATACACTAAATTGGATGCGAATATAAGTGCGACATTTATCAGAATAATACTAATAACATTTTCTCAATTCTGGCCAGAAGCCCAACTCCACAGCAATCAATAACGCCGCGAATTGCATTCACGGTGGAGATGAGTAGTCAAAGCCACATACGCGAATTGGATGGTATTTAAGTGATTGTTCGTAAAGTATTGGTTAATGACTTACCATATTCACAGCCGTCGTGATATAGTATTATTAATGTTCACTCGGGAGTTCGGGGTTGGATTCCCGACTCTGCCATAGAGGATGTTAATCTTAGTTCAGTGGAGATTGTTTGAAAGTTTATTCCTTTTCACGGTTTTCTTCTGCGTGCCATGCAGGTGGTGTCGTTACCTCGTGGAGTAGCGGTGCGCGTTAATTCGTGCATACATAGCAGCTATCCTGTGTATTGTATCTGCAATGTTAAGGGTGTTGTTGGTTTGACTAACCCGCGCCTCCCACCATTTGTATTGTATCTGAGAGGGATGCCAATACAAATACTAAATCTAGGGGATGAAATTAATCTAAATTGGGGTTGTAGCTTGGCGAATTTGTAAGAGGTTGGGATTGTTTTAGGAAGAACTGCGGACACGTTTAGAGAGCAATTTACATACAGGGGAATTGGCGGGAGGGATGAATACTCACCTAGCTCACCTCTAGGCCGCACGCTGGCGGTGCAGCGCCTCCTGCATGTCAGCGTTCAATGTAGATCTTAAAACTAGGTACTAATCTAAAGGGAAGGGCTTCTTAACCTAAACGAAATAAAAAGGTAGTCAATAGACTGTTCAGAAAGGGGGTTTATTAAGAAATAGTGGCAATTGCAATAGGGGAGGATGGAAATAATAATCTAGGGGGAAAAAGGAATTAAGCAGGCACGATGTCACTCACCCCACCGTTAATACCGGTCTTCCATGATGATGGTGGCGTTGGGACTCGATATGGGGCCATCCCCCATATCGGTCCGACGTAGCACAACTCCTATAGAGTGTAGGACTGTCACTGCAGGTTCAGAAGAGTCCACGTTCCTAAGAGACCGCGGCGCGTGTTCGTACCTCTATTTATAAGTAAAAGGTGCGATGTCAGTCCAGTCAGCGGTATGTTGGGAGTGTAATGTCCGCTGTGTCCTGTCCAAGTGCTTGCTGTTGGAGCCTAGGTCTATGACCTACGGCTTACTCCGTAGTCGTGTTGCCATGTCGTCTTTTACGAAGTTACCTCTTATTATATTTTATGTATTTATAGGCACAGTCCTTTCCTAAAGGGCTGGGGCCAGGACAAGTCTTCTTCCTGTTTTAATAATCGTCCTCGATTATTGGACTAGACGTGGGGGCGGAAACTTTTATTTTCTTCTTTCTTCTTTTTCTTCTTTTCTTCTTCTTCTTTTCGTCGATGTGAATTTGTTTTCGATTCGTCGGATCGTCCTTCGTCGCTTCTGGTCTTCTTCGTAGGTGGGGGGATGAGCGAAATTGCACCGTGCTAAGGGTTGGAAGGCGTGGCAAGAGTGTTGGGGTGGTTTGTTTTACAGTCATATCATAGCAGATAGTTCTCTGTATCTGTCTATATCCCATATTGTATGTTTTACATAATCTGTATTGCCCATTTGGCAGAGTTAAAATTTGCATAAAGGTATTGACATTGTTTTGTAAAAATTGAAGAAAAAACTAATAAATGGAATTTCAGCGGAAATATAAATTGAAAGAAATTAAGCTGAAAGATATATCTTTAATGAAATCGCATAGGAAATTTACATTATTAGCACCGTACTCGGATTAGTGCGTGACTTGCGTACGATGCCGTCAAGTCGAGCCCTGCCTCGAGGATGCATACATACTGTAATTTTCCTACGATGGGAAATGATGCTGTAAGGAGCTTAAATAATGGCGATCCCTTATGAACTAGCACGCACCCTTTGTAGCGTGTGTAAAAAAGGGAAAGAAAAAATGTAGTGTATTGTACTCTAGGCCAAGTGTAGCTATGAGGGTGCGCTACTATAAATAACCTCCTTACAACGTGGGGGATGATGAAATAAAATTGTAAAAATATCCTAGAAAACGTGAAATTCCGTCAAAGTTACTTGATGAAGTGCGTAAAAAAACATGTAGTTAAGTTATTAAGAGAAAAAATTAGCATTGAAGTATTGTTAATAAATAGCTGAAGGCTCCTGCCTAAATCGGCTGACATTCTAGTATGGTTTGTAGGTTTTGACTGCTGTTGCTGCCATGCGTGTTGTAACTTTGGTCTTGCGTCACGTTCATCCGGGGGGCATCCTGCATGAATGTCCTACTGGGGGATTACAGGATTGTACACCGTATAATTAGTCTGAAATCAGAAATCTCTCTTAACGTTTTGTACAGAGGGATTGGTTTACCCTGGTACCGTTATTTGTTTTCACTGAAGTTCGTTACGTCGTACGCGGTAATTTCGTTACTTAATGTCTGCATTATGACATAATATACTAATATCCTTATAAACTAACGTGCAATATGTATTCATTGACATATTGGCCATTGTGGTTATACACTATACCACGTCTTATATGCGTCGTTGTAAAACTGCAACATGCTTCCTTGAGCATTTAGCTGCGTATATCCTCTTATATTTCGTAGAACTTGAATCCTTTATATTTGTAAAAAAAAAACTTATATATCGACGTATATCTTTGCTATAGCTGAGAATTAATCCTTAAGTATTACATTTACACTTTCTCAGCGTGAATTAAGCGACGTATTCGCTTCTTAACCTATAGATATGCAGACATTATGTAAGGATACTCGCACTACGTGTACACTCGATCGTTAAGTTTAAATAGAGTATTGTTAAAATGGCGACTGTTTCGTCGGGAAGTTATTGAAATTAGAAATTATTTGTTGCCTCTCCGGGCTAACTTGGAAATTCTGTGCACTGTATAGAACTTCAGGAAATATAAATTAACAAGATAATACTATCTGAAAAAATATTATCTGAAAAAAATGACATTTATTATTGACATGTGATAATTGCCTGTAAAAAATAACACTGTTAACGACATGGTATGTAAGACCCTTTTGTAAAACTTGCCACGTTATATAGGGGGGGGGGGGGGGGTGATTTACTATCTAACTTAATTCTTAATGCTAAACCTAATAATACTATCTTTTCTTAGCTAACTATGCTATATACATGGGGTAAAGTGGAATAACGTGCCTGGACAGGGGTGAAAAAATCTCTTGAAGGGGGGGGGGGGGGGCGATATATATTAAAGGTATTTCTTAAATATTTAAGCTCTCTCTATATTGTATCCGCAGCCATGAAAATTTTCTAAAGTGTGCCTTCAATGAGGTGGCTACCTTGCTCCTTAATAAAATAATAGGGCTGTGTCTTCACTGAAATGCATATCTTTGCTCCGTAAGAAAAATAATGGGGCTGTAACTTCACTGAAATAGCTACTTTTGCTCTTTAATAAAGTTAATGGGGGCTGTATCTTCAATTAAATGCCTATCTTTGCTCCGTAAGAAAAATAATGGGGTTGTAACTTCACTGAAATAGTTACTTTTGCTCTTTAATAAAATTAATGGGGGTTGTATCTTCAATTAAATGCCTACCTTTGCTCCGTAAGAATATAATGCGGTTGCTCTATATGGAATGACTAATATTATGCCTGAGTTGCACAGTTTTATTTCTTTTACATATCCTGTTGCCTTTTTTTTTTGTTGCTCCGTAATCTTAATATATTGAAAGATTATGAATTTATCACAAATAATCATAGTGCATTGAGAAAAAATTATTAATTCAATTTTATTTATTAATTTCAGCGTATGTGTAGTCTCCTTTTCAATATTGGTTACTCTTTATATAGAAAATCAGCAGATGTGTCCAGCGGTGTAGGTTTCAGTACCTACTATGCTACAATATCATAAAACGTGTCACTATATTCTCATGTTAAACATAATACCAAAGAGATATCGTCTGTTGGTAGACTGTCCGTACTTCGATACAGGACGCATTCCATCGGACGTTAAATCCATGCTGTATTGGGTTTATTTTAATATAAATATCTCCTAACATCTTATCAGAATACTATAAAGTTATCGGCTGTTGGCAGGCTGTCCGTACTTCGATACAGAACGCATCCCAGTGGCCGTTAAGTTCATTATGTATTAAGTTTATTTTAATATAAATATCTCCTAATATTTTATCAGAATACTATAAAGTTATCGGCTGTTGGCAGGCTGTCCGTACTTCGATACAGAACGCGTCCCAGCGGCCGTTAAATTTATTATGTATTAAGTTTGAATTGACCGCCACAAGATGTATAACGTGGAGGGTTTAATTCCCTGAAAGTATTAAAACGAACGTCATCTAGGCGAAAGGGTTGGCTATGTCCTTTCAAAGTTCAGTAGCGTTCTAATATCTGGACTACTTCTAACGTGTTCAGCGGGTTGGCTAGGTCCCTGAATCTGAAATGATAGTCTTCGGTCGCCGGTTGTCATTATTATATTGACCAATGTACCTGTAACTAATTACTTCCCCCTGGGTGTGACGTTTCTACTCTTAAGCATTTGGCTTGCGTAAATTGTGGACTTTGGGGCCACGGTGTGGACAGTAATCTTATTTATTAATGGCATTTGTTATCAACGTAGGTGTGTTAATATCTCCTTAATCTCCTCCATACTACCCTTATCTCAAAGCGATGTCCTCCCTGGGACCTGCTGCATGATATCAATAACGTCGTGTTCTTGAGGCTGTGCGAACTATTGTGCCAGCTCAAGATATCTATAATATATTTCTTCAACTTCACTTAATACTTCCCTTATCTCAAAGCGAGGTGCACCCATGGACCTGCTGCAAGATATCAATAACGTCGTGTTCTTGAGGCTGTGCTAACCATTGTGCCAGCTCAAGATATCTATAATATATTTCTTCAACTTCACTTAATACTTCCCTTATCTCAAAGCGAGGTGCACCCATGGACCTGCTGCAAGATATCAATAACGTCGTGTTCTTGAGGCTGTGCTAACCATTGTGCCAGCTCAAGATATCTATAATATATTTCTTCAACTTCACTTAATACTTCCCTTATCTCAAAGCAATGCTCACCTTTGGACCTGCTGCAAGATATCAATATTCCTTCAACTTCACTTCAACTTCACTTAAATTACTTAATACTTATTACTAATATACTAACGATGATACTCTTGATAACAATTGTCGTACGTTGCGATGTTGCCCTGCTGTGCCCAAGTCCGTGCTTACGCATTTATGTTATACTGATATCGCCGTGCCTTTGTCGGCGTTTTTCATAAATTCCTACTGGATTGCTTTCTCACCTATGTTACTTCGTGAGGGAACGGTGTTTTCTTTGCTAACTGAATGTTCTGTTTGAAATGTACTGCTGGAAAAAGAATTCTACCTTAAGAGTGTACTCTACGCTTACTTCTTTAAAATCATTAGTGCGCTTTTCTACTATCGCACGCTTCGCATTGAAAACAAAAATAATGCAGGCAAACTTATGCAAGGTCGTCTGGCGTGTGAGTGAATGGTGCCAGGAATTGAACTCAAGGTGTCTGGCTTCCGCTCGAGTGCGTCTGCACGCTGAGCTAGCGAGATAGTGTCAGGTTTAATGTCCTTGCGGCGGACGGTGTGCTGAGCACGTGTTAGTCATATGGCATATTGGATTGTGTTACAATGGACAAATAAGCATTTCCTCTGTGGTCGGCTTTCAGAACAAAAGAGAAACTGTAGTACGTCTTGACTGAATGCGTTTACAAACTAATTATTGCGGCACCTTGCAGAAATGTGATTGCAAGGTCTCCTAACTCTATGTAAGCATCTAGCCAATACTACCTTCCGCTAAGTTATACTAAAATGGATTCAGAAGAAAATATTTTAACCTACAATCATATACAATGTATAGTTGCACTGCTGTAAAAAATACAAAGTTATTTATTCATTCCATTTATCCTATGGGATATCACAATCTTATTCCTAATAGAGCTTCATTGTGGGGGGTTTAATCTGAAATAAGGAGCAATTTTCTCTGAATATAGTAGGGTAGTTATCAATACCTCTTCCTACTAGGCTTCCATTAATATTCCTAGTGACTTATTAGATAGGGGTTGTTACTATTCAAATCGCTTGGCGTAAGAGGTGTTTATCGCGAAATCTTAAAAGGGGGGGTGGGGGGATTATAATTATTGTGTAAAAAAAAATATCCTCTAACTTAATCTACTAAAAAAATTCTGTTCGGGGGGGGGGGATTTAAATTGTCTCACTCGCTTGGCTAATGTAATGAGTATAGGGGGCGTTTACATATGTATTAGTTACTGGGGCGGGTGTGGGTGGGTACCAAAAATAATATTTGACCCATACTTCAACAAATTTTCCTTAATTTTGGGTAAATTTTGCTTGGCTGCATAAGAGGGTTTTTAGGGACCTGTATCGTAGAAATT
Source organism: Meconema thalassinum (assembly GCA_946902985.2). Classification (NCBI taxonomy): domain Eukaryota; kingdom Metazoa; phylum Arthropoda; class Insecta; order Orthoptera; family Tettigoniidae; genus Meconema; species Meconema thalassinum. The sequence continues at coordinate 2,054,383,238 of OX336388.2, read as the reverse complement.
CGTTGTCTGAACTCCTGTAGGCGTTGTCTGACGACAACGTCACGATACCCCGGGCCTCCTCCATTTGTATTGTATCTGTTATGTTAAGGGTGTTGTTGGTTTGACTAACCCGGCGCCTCCACCATTTGTATTGTATCTGCAATGTTAAGGGTGTTGTTGGTTTGACTAACCCGCGCCTCCCACCATTTGTATTGTATCTGAGAGGGATGCCAATACAAATACTAAATCTAGGGGATGAAATTAATCTAAATTGGGGTTGTAGCTTGGCGAATTTGTAAGAGGTTGGGATTGTTTTAGGAAGAACTGCGGACACGTTTAGAGAGCAATTTACATACAGGGGAATTGGCGGGAGGGATGAATACTCACCTAGCTCACCTCTAGGCCGCACGCTGGCGGTGCAGCGCCTCCTGCATGTCAGCGTTCAATGTAGATCTTAAAACTAGGTACTAATCTAAAGGGAAGGGCTTCTTAACCTAAACGAAATAAAAAGGTAGTCAATAGACTGTTCAGAAAGGGGGTTTATTAAGAAATAGTGGCAATTGCAATAGGGGAGGATGGAAATAATAATCTAGGGGGAAAAAGGAATTAAGCAGGCACGATGTCACTCACCCCACCGTTAATACCGGTCTTCCATGATGATGGTGGCGTTGGGACTCGATATGGGGCCATCCCCCATATCGGTCCGACGTAGCACAACTCCTATAGAGTGTAGGACTGTCACTGCAGGTTCAGAAGAGTCCACGTTCCTAAGAGACCGCGGCGCGTGTTCGTACCTCTATTTATAAGTAAAAGGTGCGATGTCAGTCCAGTCAGCGGTATGTTGGGAGTGTAATGTCCGCTGTGTCCTGTCCAAGTGCTTGCTGTTGGAGCCTAGGTCTATGACCTACGGCTTACTCCGTAGTCGTGTTGCCATGTCGTCTTTTACGAAGTTACCTCTTATTATATTTTATGTATTTATAGGCACAGTCCTTTCCTAAAGGGCTGGGGCCAGGACACCTGAGTGTGGTTTCTTCCCAGGTTTCGCCGCATTCCCTCCAGGCAAATGCCGGGATAGTAAAAAACTTGTTCCTTTTGGAAATTCTGATTTTTAGCCTATTTTCAATTTTGAAAAATAAATAAATAAATAAATAAAATAGGCTTATTAGATCACCTTTTGTCCGTGTGTCTGTGTGTGTGTGTGTGTGTGTGTGTGAGGTGTGTGTGTGTGTGTCCCTAATAACTTCTATACGGCTAGAGCAATTTCAATGAAACTCGGTAAGTTCATAGCACTACTCCGGGCGACTCCGACCGTGCCCTTCAAATTTTGTTACGTCTCACCAATCCAACATGGCGGCTGTGCGAAATATTTCACCAGCATTCAATATCTCCGAAACTATTCCCGATATCACCCTGGGATTTTTTACGGTGATAAAGGGAACTACTGGAAATTCACCTATGTGACTATTGAAAACCTGGTAACTACAAAACCAACATGGCGGCCACGCGAATGGGCGACTTTTAAATAGACGTTTCTCGCGATTTAACCAACCAAATGCAATACAACTTGGTACAGTATATGTTTATACACATTGCAATGCACCGACATCTAACTTCGTTCAATTGTTTACATAACCACAACATGGCGGATGTGCGAAATATTTCACCGGCATTCTATATCTCTAAAACTATTAGCTGTATCACCCTGAAATTTTGTACGGAGATAAAGGGCACTACTGGAAGTTCATCTATAAGATTTTTCAAAAAACCGGTTTACTACAAAACGAACATGGCGGCCAAGCGAATTAAAAATGTTAATAGACCTTTCTCGCGATTTAATGTTCCAAACGCACTGAAATCTGGTACAGGAAATGTTTATACACATTGTAATGCACTGGTATCCAATTTCGTTCAATTGTTTACATAACCTCAAAATGGCGGCTGTGCGAATTTTAAAATTAAGTTTTTATTTCGTGTGTCGTAATCATGCGATCGAAGTGAATGTTTGAATAATGAACCTACGCAATAATTTACCTTTAATAGTACATGACTCTATGGCCTATACATTTAACAATCCTACATGGCGACCTTCCGAAATATTTAGACGGCTCTGAATATCTAAGAATCTATTATTGCAATCTAACTGAATTTCCTTATGTTCATAGGGGCTATGAACATAAGTTCACCTATAGGACTTTAGATATCCTGGTGATCACAAATCCAACATGGCGGAGACGCGAAATATAAATATTCACATGGACGTTTCTCACAATTTAACCATCCTATTGCAGTGAAACTTGGTACAGTAAATCCTTATACGAATGTTAATCCACTGGCATTTAATTTATTTCAATTGTTTTTATAACCACAAGATGGCAGCTCTGCGAAATTTTAAAATCTCCTTGTTACTTCTTGTGTCCTAATCATGCGATTGAAATTTGAATGGTACACGTACACAATAATCTTCATGTAACAGTACATAACTCTAGGACCTACATATATAAAATCCAACATGGCGACCATCCGAAATATTTAGTCGGTTCTCAATATCTACGAATCCATTACAGCAATCAAACTGAAATTTTGTATGTTGATAGTGTCAGTTAACATAAGTAGGATATATGAAAATAGGCTGTATAGTTCTTCACGGAACTGCTTGTTTGTATTCCATATTGTTTTTTATGATTATGATTAGATTTATTTAATGTTTTATTGTGTTAATATTAAACGATTTTCATAATTGAGCATCCACCTTCAACTTTAAAATAAATCTAAATTGAAATGTAATGTTCGTCAGTCGGTCATCACGATTGTACCCAATTGTAATACTTGTTTCCCCACTTTTTTCAGGGTTCAGGATTTCAGGATTATGGAAACACTCATCATGTTGACCGCTGAAAAACATTACATTTCGATTACTAAGGCAACACTGAAACGTGGCTTCCGAAACGATAATATTAATTTAAATTTATTGAAGTGCTTTTGGGCAGCTTCGGTGGCGCAGTTGGTAGCATGCTAAGCTTCTATGCCCAAGATCGCGGGTTCAAACCTGGCCGAAGTCGTCGGATTTTTAAGAGCGTTAAAATCCCTCAGTATGCCATCCTTCGGAGGGGAAGTAAAGTCGGCGGGCCCATGTTATAGATTTACGGCATGTAAAAGAACCTTACTCTAATTACAATTGTGTGAAGCTAAATTTGTAGGTTATATTATTTGATTAACGCTCTTAAAGCTCCAATATTCGGCGGAAGGTGCTGGTTGAGGTGGCATCTAGTGGCCGGGTTCAGATCTAGATGTCGTTGACGTTAGCAGTTGGTAGCAAAAGTAGGGACTACTTGAAATTGATCGTCTGCAGTCCTTATCTGAATTACAGATAACCCACACTAATACAGCCATCACAATTAACACCGGTTACCACACATATTCTACACACACCCAAAGTACACGGGGCTACATGACCGTGTTGTCTCAGCCCCTAAACTGAGGAACCCCCCAACCATCTCCCAATCGTCTTAATACCTCTTCATTTGTAACCTTATCTACGCAGCGTATCTTCTTCATTCTTCTGTAACACCACATTTCAAACGCTTCAATTCTTCTCTTTTTTGTTGCTCCAACAGTCCAAGTTTCACTTAGAGTACCACGCTCCAGATAAAGGCTTTTAAAAATGACTTCCTAATACCTAAATCTATATTTGATGTCAACAGATTCATTTTCTGTAGAAATGCTTTCCTTGCCCGTGCTAACCTACTTTTTATATCCTCTTTGCTTCGCCCATCACTGGTTATTTTGCTAGGTAAATTACTATATGCTATTTACTATAAATTAGTGAGAAATACCAGGTTTAACAAGCGTAAATAAAATGGTAACTGTAATTGTGAACAAGGTGATAATATTGAACGATTTTATACGTCCTTGGAGGGAATCCTTTTTGTCTGCATCATGGCCGTGATTGGATGATATCGAACACCTTCTAAAATGTTATAGGTTGATTTTTATGACATGACGTAGGTACTGTTGAGGGGAATAACCGGTGCTACATATCAAGTCTGAATTGTTGAATATCAACTCTACACAAACTGTGACTGTCTGCCAGAGTCTCCCCAAGACCGCTCAATAATGTAACTCGTCATTAATTAAACGTCTGATTCCAGAGATCGATACCTCGAAATGGCAACATTCCTCCCACCCCATGATAACTTTTGATAACTTTCGTTGGTCACGCCTCGGTATTCGAGATTTATTGATCTCTCAAACAAACATGGCGATATCGAAGTTTTGACAACGAGCGTGGATGTTCCTAATTTGAGACGCTGTAAATTGCACAGGTGTTTTATTAAGAATCACAATTAAAATAAAATATTCCAGTAACTGATTATCAAATGAATTCACTTTCTGGGAATGGGATGCCTCAGTCAACAGCCCCGTGTACTTGGGCATGTGTTGAACTTGTCTTATAACCTCTATTTATATAATGAAACACAGTTGTATTAGGGACAGGGTTAAGGTAGATACCATGGGAATTAAAATACGGTACTATCACGACATTGGTCTTGGAGTATATAAAAAAAAGAACGGGGAAAATCATACTCAGGAGAGCCGTTCTGAGCGCTGGGATTCGATCCTCCGATCTCCGGACTTACTGCATATCCTCATCGCAATCTTGGGGTAGATTTTTGCGTTGTGGGTATTTATGTGATCTAGTTTATAATTTTAACGTTCCGTTTTCACTGCCTTGGGGCAGCGAAATAGGACATCTTGATAAGGCTGAGATTTAATACATTGCATCTAATCGCGATCTTCAGATAAAGATAGGGACAGTCTACCACAGACGCATTGAGAAAATATAATAATAATAATAATTATTATTATTATTCTCGTATCGTGAGCCTCCGTGGCTTAGGCGGCAGCACGCCGGCCTCTCACCGCTGGATCCGTGGTTCAAATCCCGGTCACTCCATGTGAGATCTGTGCTGGACAAAACGGAGGCAGACAGGTTTTTCTCCGGGTACTCCGGTTTACCCTGTCAAAATTTCATTCCAGCAACATTCTCCACTATCATTTCATTTCATCTGTCATTCATTTAATCATTGCCCCAGAGGAGTGAGTCAGGCCTCGGCAGCCGGCACAGTTCATATCCTCGCCGCTCAATGGGGGCTTCATTCATTCCATTCCTGACCCGGTCGGAGACTGGAAGCAGGCTGTGGATTTTCATTTTTCATTATTCTCGTATCAGAAACATACATTTTAAACATATAACAAAGTCATTATATTACAGGGTGGCGCACGAAATGTCGTACACTGGAAATTGTTTATAGACTATTTAATATACAACATATTTAACAAAAATTGGCATTACAACATTCACTGAAATGTGCATGATTAGTCAGTATGCAGGACATGTTCAATATGCCCACCTTCTCGGCGTACAACAGCTTCAAGACGAACTTGCATGTCTGTGACCACTCTACGACACATGTCCTCACACAACCCTCGGAAGAAAGTCACAATGGCCGCTTGCAATTGCAGTACATTTTCTGGTTTCTGGCGGTAGATTGTCTCCTTCAAATATCCCCACAGGACTAAATCGCAGAGATTCAGATCGGGCTATGTGGTGGCCAGATTGAGCAGCTCCGAAAACGTTCGGGATATCGATGGGACATCACATGGGGCCCGTAATACTAATTCAGAAAGTTCAGAACAACATTTGCTGGTGCGGACGAGCTCCATCTTGCATGAACAATTGTGTCTCTAATGGTAGTCGTGATGCAAAGAGTTGTGGAAGGAAACTGTTTTGCAACATGTCCGTGTAACGCGCACTGTTGACTGTGCCATTGAAAAAGATTGGCCCAAGAATTCCAAGACTGGAAATTGCAGCCCACAGACACAATTCCACGCCATGAATTTTAACCACGTGCACAATAGCAGGCCGTTTCTTTCGCCCTAAACTGGACATTCTGTTTGTTCACAGCACCGTTGAGTATGCCTCATCACTGAACCATGTATTGTGCAGTACGGGATCACCTTCTGCAATAGCCCACGCAGCAAACTGTACTCGCCGTTGCATGTCAAGCGCCTTCAGTTTATGACCTGTTGTTATTTTGTACGGGATTGGTCAAGCTCAGACTGCAGTCTTCTCTCAATTGATCGACGAGAGATGCCCAGCTGAACATAGGCAGTTTTGGTGGATGTGGAGGGGCTCCAAGCCACAGCCGCTCTCACAGCAGCAATATTATCCGGTGAGCGGACTAGCTTGAGACGGGTTCGTTTACTCTCCTTGTGTTTCAAATTGGCTGGCCAGTCTAAACACCGTCTGCCGGCAGGGACCCCACCGGGTACGGAAATGAACACGAAACCTTTCCTAAGACCGAGTTACAGTCTTTGTTTCCGCATAAAACAACACTGTTTTCACCTTTTGTTCGCGCGTCAACCTCCTTTGTCCGCCATGCTGTATAACTGGAAGCCGGTACGCATGCGCGACATGTGCTGCTGTATGTCGAATCACGCATGAAATAATGTTTCTGTTCACGAAAGAACAGGGTTGTGAACCCAGATTTACACATTTTATAAACCATTTTCGATGTATGACATTTCGTGCGCCACCCTGTATCTTTGCCCAAAACGTGCCCACTCCCAGTGCACTCTGTGCTCCCCGACGAAGATCTTCTTCCGTGCAGGATGCTGGGCACAGTCGACACTCATTCATATGCTGAACAGTCTGCTCTTATCCATAATCGAATTGAATATCATCCTGGTCAATATAACCCCATCCTGCCATATTAACCCTTGATCTGCCTACTCTAGAGCGCAGTGAATTTAGGGACTTCCATGTCGTCCATTCCTCGTCATAGCCAGGAGGTAGAGTTTCAGAAACATTTTCCCAACCAGGGGGAAGGTTGGTCGTAGCCCTCCACATTTTGCAACCTAGCTTTTTCAGCAGTGGTTCTATGTTCCTTTGGTGTTCTAAGGAAACTCTTCCTCGACTTCAGTCGTTGCGGCTGCGGTTCGTGTCCATATAGAGGATGAGTTCTTTCATGCTCCACTGTATTTCCTTCCTTGTTCGCAGCTATTTCTCTTCGAACAGGGGGTGGTGCTATTCCAGCGAGGAGATAAAGCCATTCGACTGGAGTTGATTTCAAGCAACCTGTTATAATTCTGCAGGTACCGTTGAGAGCTACATCCACCCGTTTGGCATGTGTTGAATTATACCAAACAAGAGAAGCATACTCTGCTGCAGAATAGCATAGTGCCATTGCAGAAGTTCGGATCGTTTCATGTTGACCACCCCACTGTGATCCAGCCAGTTTGCGTAGGAGATTGTTCCTGGATGAAACTTTCGACTTGGAGTTCATACAGTGCTTCTTGAAAGTAAGAGATCTGTCAAGTGTCACTCCTAGTTATTTTGGAGTCTCACAGTGTTCCAGTTCGACCCCTGACCATACGATCTTTAACTTGCGAGTAGCTTCCCTATTTCTCAAATGAAAATCACACACTTGCGTCTTTGAGGGGTTTGACTTAAGCTGGTTTGTGTTGTAGAATCTGGAAAGATCTTTAAGGGCATTCGTAAGGGTGTTCTCCACTGATTCAAAATCTGCGCTCTGAGTGGCTAGAGCAAGGTCATCGGCATACAGGAAACTTCTGCTGTTCGGGGCTATAGGTTGGTCGTTTGTGTATATATTGAACAGGATTGGAGCCAGTACACTTCCTTGCGGGAGGCCGATTTTCTGTAGTCTCCATCGACTACGCTGTCCTTGAAAGTCGACGAAGAACCTGCGATTTTGCAAAAGAGTGGCGATGAGCCTGGTTAGGCTAAAATCCTTGGTGAGGTTGTAGACTTTGACTAGTAGTAGCTGATGGTTGACAGTATCATACGCTGCTGATAAGTCGACAAATACCACTCCTGTCACCTTACGAGCTTCAAACCCATCTTCTATAAACTGTATGAGATTTAGCAGTTGTCCAGTACAGCTTTTACCAGGGCGAAATCCAGATTGCTGAGGTATAAGTAAGGGGTCAATTACAGGTGATAGGCGATTTAAAACCAATCTTTCCAGCAGTTTGTAGAGGTGACATAGTAGTGCAACTGGTCTAAAATTCTTTGGATTATTTCCTTCTTTGCCAGGTTTCAGCAAAGCGATTACTCGGCTCTTCCTCCATATCTTTGGAATTTGGCTTCTGCTCACACAGTCGTTGAAAATTGGAGAATCCATTTCTTTGTTGTTAAGCCAAAGTGTTTAATTTGCTCGGTCCGTATATCATCCAAGCCAGCTGATTTTCCATGTTTGCTCTGTTTGATAACCTTCTCTAATTCTTCCATGCTGAATGATGATGTGAGATCATTACTCTCCTCTTGCTCTTCTCTTTGCAATTTCGTTTTTTTAAAATTTGTGGGCTGCCTTCCCGTTCTGCAGTAACTGATGTGCTATTTGATTGGCAGTGATATTATGATGTGCAGTGGTCTTAGTTGGGCCAATGCTTAGACGTCTCAGAAGTCTCCATGCTTTTTGACTGTCTTTTTCCAGATCCAAGTTTTCAATAGTTTTTATCCACTGATCCCTTTTTGTCTCCCTTATAGAAGAAATGAGGTTGTTTCCTGCTTCCACAGTTGCTTTACTGAAAGGATTTTCTTCAAATAATTTGCTATATTCTACTAGTAGGGTGGCTTGATCTGATGTAAGCCCGGGAATATAAGATGTTCGACAGCCACGGGGGATAGACATCTTTGAACATCTCTTTACAGCCATGGTAAAGGTGTCATAACATAACGTTCGGGTACTGGTTCTATGGAAGATACTTCGGTGTCCAGCAATGCTGTAAACCTTGACCAGTCAGCCTTCTTAAAGTTGAATCTCCTCCGAAAAGATACCTTCTGTGGTCTTATAGCAGCGAATAATTGGCACATTATTTGTCTGTGCTGTGAGTTTGGTATTGGAGAACAGACAGATTTTACACACTGTTGACAGATACTGCTGCTGCCAAATATGAGGTCAGGATTGTAAGCTCGCCTCCACCTGCCGCTGTTAAAGGATCCAGGCAGTTTTGCATCATGGATTAAAGTCAGATGATTTATTTCTGCCCATTCTTGTACTGCTGTCCCATTCTCATCTTCGTGATCATAACCCCAAACAGTCCTATGGCTGTCGAAATTACCTATCACAATCTGCACATGTCTATTTTCAAAATTGGATGGTTTGTTAATAATGAATTCAGCACCAGGTGGTTTATAAAAGGATGAGATGGTACAATTAGTTGTTTCTGGGGTGAGGATTTCAATGTTGTTTTCTTCTGTAAATGCTGTAGAAACAATTTAGATATCAGGATGAACAAAGATAGCACTTCCATATTTATCACTAGCTGAAGTACCCGTGCTTCGCTACGCGTCATAAATAAATTAAAATGTGAAAGTGACAGTTAAAACAGGGGATAGGCGAGGTGCTGCGCAGAGGAAGATTAAGGATGGAACATTTTGTCCAACTACACCGTTCGGCGTTGACCGTGTTTTATAGCACAAATTTAGGTTTTACTCGCTAACCGTTGGAGATACCTTTCGGATAGAACATGTAATTTTAAACCTCGTATATGCCATCAAAAGTTTGCTATTTCTTAGCGTTCACTTTTTATTTGAAATGGAAATATGAAAGTTTGAAACCAAAGGGTGTAGTGACGTCACTAAAATGGTCGCCATAGTGCAAAGTATTGAAATCAAAAGTAGCCTATATGTTAACCAGTCAAATCAGCTACTTTCATGTAAAATTCATGTAAGTCGGACCAGTGGTTCTTGCGTGATTGAGTAATACACAGACACACACCATCTCATTTTTAGCCTCGCTTCGCTCGCGTCATAGTCTTGTCATATTGTTATTCAATGACACGCAGTTTTAATTCCGTTAACACCCCTTTAGAACCTGAATATCCAAAAATCCCTCCTTAGTAGACATTTTCGACACACAACAAACATATCCCCTTCTTCTAACTTCAATAGTTTTGATAGGTCGATGAGAGTGAACATCCAAAAATCCTTCCTTAGTGGACGTTTATATTTCAGAATTTCACCCCTCCCCATAAGCCCCTTAAATTGGATTTATGAAAAAAAAAACGGTCGAACATCTACTTATTTTAATTATTTATTCATTTATTAATTTTTAAGGTGATTGGAACTCGGAGAAAATCAAACTCCTCGTCTATGTCGTTTAAGGGATACACGCTCCGTTCGGAATCTTTCAACCCCCACTTTTCATCCCTTTCACCTCATAATATACACCACATCGAAAAACCATTAGACATGTGTCAGCTTATTTTAAATGATTAGTATATATGCCAAGTACCACATCCCCAAATGAAACCACTCATGAGATATTGTTATTCAATGAAATGCACGTTTACCCCCTTAACACCTCATTAGAACCTGAATATCCAAAACTCTTTCCTTAGTGGACGTTTTCGACATACCACGAACTTATCCCCTAAATTTCATGTTTCTAACTTCAATAATTTTTGCTGGGCGATGATGAGTGAGTGAGTCAGTCAGGACATTTTCTTTCATTAATATTTGAGAATTTCACCCCTCCCCAAGAACCCCTTAAATTGGATTTATGAAAAAAAACGGTCGAACACCTATTTACTTATTTAAAGCTGTTTTCCCCCTGAGTTTGATAAGTGAGTAAGTAAGTCAATCAGTTAGGACACCTTCTTTCCTGCCCCCCCCCCCCGAATTTCACTCCTCCCCATGGGCCCCTTAAATTGGATTTATGAAGAAATGGTCGAACACCTATTTACTTATTTTTAAGCTGCTTTTTCCGCTGAATTTCAAACTTATCGCCTATGTTGAATAAGAGATACAGTACACGCTCCGTTAAAAATCCTTCAACCCCCAATTTTCTCCCCTTTCACCTCATAATATACACCATATCGATAAACCCTTAGACATATGTATGCTTATTTTAAATGGTTAGTTTGTATGCCGAATATCACATCCCCATATGAAACAACTCGTGAGATATTGTTATTCAATGAAATGCAAGTTTAACCCCCTTAACACCCCTTCAGAACATGAATATCCAAAAATCCATCCTTAGTGGACTTTTTCGACAAACAACGAACATATCCCCAAAATTTCAAGTTTCTAACTGCAATAGGTTTGCTGGGGGATGATGAGTGAATATCCAAAAATCCTTCCTTAGTGGACTTCTTTCCCCAGAATTTCATCCCTCTCCATGAGCCCCTAAAATTGGATTATGAAAAAACGATCGAACACCTATCTACTACTTTTTCAATCTGATTTTTCTCCCTGAGATTCTTACTTTTTGCCTCTGTCTTTTAAGAGATACTTGCTCCGTTAAGAATCCTTCAACACTCACTTTTCACACATACACCTCATAATATACACCACATCGAAAAACCCTCAGACATGTGTCTTCTTATTCTTAATGATGAGTTTATATGCCTAGTATCCCATCCCAAACGAAATCATTCGGGAGATATTGTTATTCAATTAAATGGAAGTCTACCCCCTTAACACCCCTTTAGAACCTGAATATCCAAAATTCCTTCCTTAGTGGACGTTTTCAACATACAACGAACATAGCCCCTTAATGTCATGTTTCTAACTTCAATAATTTTGGCTGGTGGATGATGAGTGAGTAAGTCAGGACATTTTCTTTCAATTATTTTTCAGAATTTCACCCCTCTCATGAACCCCTTAAATTGGATTTATGAAAAAAAACGGTCGAACACCTCTTTACTTATTTTTGAGCTGTTCTTCCCCCCTGAGTTTGATGAGTGAGTGAGTTAGGACACTTTCTTTCCTGTTTTCCCCCCAGAATTTCACCTCTCTCCAAGGGCCCCTTAAATTGGATTTATGAAAAAACGGTCGAACACCTATTTACTTATATTTTAAGCTGTTTTTTCCCGCCGAATTTCAAACTTCTCGCCTATGTCGTTTAAGAGATACACGCTCCGTTAAGAATCCCTCAACCCCCAATTTTCACCCCTTTCACCTCGTAATATACACCTCATCGATAAACCCTTAGACATATGTCCGATTCTTTTAATGATTAGCTTATATACCGAATATCACATCCCCAAAGAAACAACTCATAGGATATCGTTATTCAATGAAATGCACGTTTACCCCCTTAACACCTCTTTAAAACCCGAATAACAAAAATCATTCATTAGTTGACGTTTTCGATATACAGCGAACATATTCCCAAAATTTCATGTTTCTAACTTTAATAGTTTTCGCTGGGCGTGACGAGTGAGTGAGTCAGACAGGACATTTTCTTTCAATTATTTTTACCAGAATATCACCCCTCCCCATGGGCCCCTTAAATTGGATTGATGAAAAAACGCTTGAACACCTATTAACTTATTTTTTAAGCTGTCTTTTTCCCCTGAGTTTGATGATTGAGTGAGTTAGTCAGTCAGTTAGGACACTTTCTCTCCTTTTTCCCCCCAGAATTTCACCCCACCCCATTGGCTCCTTAAATTAATTTATGAAAAAACGGTGGAACACCGACTTACTTATTTTTTTAGCTGATTTTTTTTCGCCGAGTTTCAAATTTCTCGCCTATGTCGTTTAGGAGATAGGCCTACACGCTTCGTTAGGAATCCTTCAACCCCCAATTTTCACCCCTTTCACCTCATAATAATACACCACATCGAAAAACCCTTAGACACATGTCTGCTTATTTTTAATGATTAGTTTATATGCCGAGTATCACATCCACAAATGAAACCACTCGTGAGATATTGTTATTCAATAAAATGCAGGTTTAACCCCCTTAAGACCCCTTTAGAGCCTGAATATTCAAAAATCCTCCCTTAGTGTATGGTTTTGACATACAACGAACATATCCCGAAAATGACATGTTTCCAATTTCAATATTTTTGGCTGGGCGATGATGAGTGGGTGAGTGAGTCAGGACATTTTCTTTCAATTTTTTTCTTCAGAATTTCACCCCTCCCGATGAACCCCTTAATTTGGTTTATCAAAAAAACTGTCGAACACATATAAGTTATACTTATTTTTAAGCAGTTTTTCCCCCTGAGTTTGAAGAGCGAGTGAGTCAATCGGTTAGGACACTTTCTTTCCTGTTTTCTTTTACACAGAATTTCACCCCTCGCCATAGGCCCCTTAAATTGGATTTATGAAAAAAAAAACCGGTCAAACACCTATTTACTTATTTTTTATGCTGATTTTTCCCGCTGAGTTTCAAACTCCTCGCCTATGTCGTTTATGAGATACAGGCTCCGTTAGGAATCTTTCAACCCCCACTTTTCACCCCTTTCACCTCATAATATACACCACATCGAAAAATCCTCAGACACATGTCTTCTTATTTTTAATGATGAGTTTATATGCCGAGTATCACATCCCCCAGTGAAACCAATCGGGAGATATTGCTATTCGATGAAATGCAGGTCTACCCCCTTAACACCCCTTTAGAACCTGAATATCCAAAAATCCTTTCTTAGTGGGCGTTTGCGGCCCTTGAGTAAGCTGCATACCAAATTTCATTCCAATCCGTTGGGTGGGTTCTGAGATTTCGTGATGAATGTGTGAGTGAGTGAGTGAGTGAGTGAGTGGTATTTGACAAATATCTAGTAGATAGTGTCAAGTCTTTGTTATGCTATACTCGGTTGACAGTGCTGTGTGAGCAGTTGAGTAACTAACGGGATTTCAAGTAAAGATCCTCATTTTCTATACCGGTAGTGCAGAGCGCAATTGGCATCCAGACGGCCGTGTCTCGACTTGAGCTATGTTGCCATGGAAACTATCTGCCTTGCCATTCCTTCATGAGTATATTTTATGATTTGATTAGCCTGTTTTTGAGTGAAAAAGGGCCGAAATCAGAAGAATGAGAAAGACTATCGAAAATTCATGTAGCCAGCGGTTCCTTCTGGGTCCTAAACTATATGTATGCAAAATATGGTTGAGATTGGTGGAACGGTGTAGATTTGTATACGGAACCAACATATATACATACATACATACATACATACATACATACATACAGACTTTCACTTTTATATATTAGATGTGGTCTTTCAATGGCGAGACCCATTCCGTGTATTTTTGGTCTGCTCATGTCACACCGTCTATGTGTCTCCTGTATGCACAGTATATGGCACTGGTGATGAGTGCATAGTTCTTGTAGCAGTTCTTCTTTGGCAGGTGTTATGCCTTGTATGTTGATAGAGATAATCGTTAACTGTGGCCCTGAAAAGGGCTCGAAAATGGATGTTTCTGGTGTGAAAGGATCAGCCGACAGTGATTCAGTAGTTGATTGACGTTGCCCAGGATACGCCCGATTGTATATCATTTTCTTTGAATCACAATATAAACACAATCTTCGGGGAGGCTCCTTTCGTGTATCCCATAATAATAATAATAATAATAATAATAATAATAATAATAATAATAATAATAATAATAATAATAATAATAATAATAATATCGACTGGCTTCCTGTAAATGATTAGTAAATGAATAGAACAAAATCCACATTGATTATAAGCCTATACATATGATCTTATTATTCATTTTATAACAACAGATAAGAAGCAATCCATTCCACACGAAAACTTCAATAGCAGCCAGAAGAGGACTCCAAATTTCGTGCGACAAAACTAAATATACAGAAGGAACTAAATAAGGATTCAACAACCAACCTTTGATCTCCAAATTTAGTAACATCTCCAAAGTAGATATATTCAAGTATACTATTTAGGCGAAGTTATCCTCGTAGCAGGGTTGATTCAGAAAGGAAATAATTATTGTAAAATTACAAATAGCATATAGCATAAAATTACCTGGAAATGATATTATAACAAAATTATCATAAAATGCAACATTACCACACTACAATACAATCGTCGAACCAGAAGCACTTTATGCAACTGAAACTTTGATGATTGGAGGCTGAACACAAATTTAATACAAGTAGTTTCGTGAAGAAATACATGGGCTACTTATACATATTCCAATGGTTTTTTCCATTAAAACTCTCCTGCCTATTAAAGCGATTTTCCATGCGATTGGCCTATACTAAATAACTCTTGGTTTACAACCTATGTCTTCACCAACACCATTACAATGAGAAGTTATGTGCTTATGTTATATGATTAAGACTCCCCCCTCTAGATGGCATCTTTCTGTGACGAACCAATGGTATTCATTTTTAGAAAAAGCACATGCACGGCTTTTATGAGTAACGAAATGTAAGCTACAGAATTTAGTGCCTTTTATTGGCGAGAAACCCTCGAGGAAGAATACAGAATGGACAGAAGAACGCAAAAGAGATCACAGTGAACGGATGAAGAGATATTGGGAAGAATAGAGAAAACATTGTGTTAAATAAGTTCTAACGTTCTCCTTAGTTGGGCGTAACGAATAAATAATATAATAGTAATAATAATAATAATGATAATAATAATAATAAAATAATGATAATGTTGGTCTACAGTAGATGAGCTAATCGACTGTTTGGATGAGGGCGAGACCTACAAATAATTGGGCTTTCTTCAGCTTCGAGGGATCCGACACACACAAATTAAAGCTCATTTACAGAAGTTCTTTAATTGAGTGGATGTGGTTTTGAAATCATACTTGGATGCAGGCAAGAAGGTCAAAGCCCTTAACACCTGGGCAGTACCTGTACTTACGTACTCGTTCGGAATTGTTAAGTGGTCTAGGACAGATTTAGAGCAGATAGAACGGAGAGTACGAGTGTCAATGACAAAATATCGGCTTTATCATCCTAAGGCAGCGATCGAGCGTATCACACTACCACGGAGCGAAGGCGGTCGAGGGGTCATTGATCTCACAATCGCCCAAAGTAGGCAACTGGAACGTCTGCGACAGTACTTCTTTGGCGCAAGAAGTACTCCTGTGTATGAAGTCATTGTTGGAAGTGATAAGAGATTCACACCACTACGACTTGCAGACATGCAATATGACACAAAAGAGCACGTTACTCCGTTTGAACAGCGCCAGATGGCATGGTTACGAAAAGATCTGCATGGTGTACACCCTCACATGCTCAGCCAACATCATGTCGACCGATCAGTGTCGAACTTATGGTTGAAGCATGGTTCGCTCTTCAGTGAAACCGAGGGCTTTGTAATTGCGATACAGGATCGTGTCATTGCAACAAAAAATTATAGAAAGCAGATCATTAAAGAGAAGAGCCTCCGTGGCTTAGGCGGCAGCACGCCGGCCTCTCACCGCTGGGTCCGTGGTTCAAATCCCGGTCACTCCATGTGAGATTTGTACTGGACAAAGCGGAGGCAGGCAGGTTTTTCTCCGGGTACTCCGGTTTTCCCTGTCACAATTTCATTCCAGCAACACTCTTCCCTATCATTACATTTCATCTGTCATTCATTTAATCATTGCCCTAGGAGAGTGCGACAGGCTTCGGCAGCCGGCACAGTTCATATCCTCGCCGCTAGATGGGGGCTTCATTCATTCCATTCCCTGACCCGGTCGGTTGACTGGAAGCAGGCTGTGGATTTTCATTTCACATCATTAAAGAGAATGTAGCAGATGATCGATGTCGTAGATGCACCTCGGCGCTGAAACCATCGATCATATCATCGGTGGCTGCTCTACGCTGGCTGGTATAGAGTATAACAAGAGGTACAATGATGATCTTACATCAAGAGCTAGCTATATAATCTGGACTTCTGGATACGAGCATTGTGCACTACAATTACCAGCCTGCCAACGTGCTTGAAAAGGAGCATTATTTTAACCGACCAGAAAATCTTTGCAAATCGACCTGATATTGTCTATCTCAATAAAGGAAAGCAAAAGGCCTACTTGATAGACGTTGCTGTCCCACTTAGCCAAAATATGCAAACTACCCAAGCTAAAAAGACAAAAAGGTACGCACCGTTGGCGGAAGAAATGCGAAAACTATGGGGACTAAAATGCGTGAGAATTTTGCCAGTGGTGATCTCTTCCACGGCAGTTGTTCCAAAGACGTTGTCACTGGCTTTGGAAGATCTGAAAATGAAACACCTGATTGCCAGAATACAGAAGGCAGTGCTGCTGGATACGTACCATATTGTTAGGTTATTTTTATCTCAGTAATAGGTTTACAGGGGACTTGATTATCAAATCCGTACCTTATAAATTGAGTTGTACCATAATTATGAGAAATTAAAGTTAATAATAATAATAATAATAATAATAATAATAATAATAATAATATTAAACCTGAGGTGCTTTATTCCAGTTAGACATTGACGCTATACACTAAGGGCGACTTGGGATAAACCTCACACAGGAAAGAAAATAATAAGGAAGATCATTGGAGCAAAGCACACAGATGAAGAATACAGGCTTCGCTCCCGAGACGCCACAGAGAAATTGTCCAACCTCGCAGCAGACATCAGAAAGAGACGACTAAACTTTTACGGCCACATCAGCTGACTCCCTCAAACCAGACTCACCAAAGGAATTCTTAGATAGATACATACATCGGCTCAAGACTACTAGTCTACACCCTGGATGATGCATGTCAAAAGTGATCTGGTAAAAGCACAGGTCGCCCCAGAAGACGTCACAGACAAAAGAGTATTTCCATACAAGGTATACAAGTGGGAAGTGTTGTCAGAGAAAGCAGCACCTACAGCCCAAAGACCAAAGTGGACCGAAGAAAGGAAGAGGGCCTTTAGTGCACGAATGAAAGAGTACTGGAAAAACAGGAAGAACAAATAGTCATGATTGCTTCGCACGGTCTAATAGGCCTGTAACGTGTGAAATAAATAAATAATAATAATGATGAAAACAATTATTAAATCTCATTTTGCTAGGATATTCTAATGCACTACTCTTTCCTCTCGTAAACTGTCTCTGCAAGAGATTTTTACCATGTTCTGGCTGGATGGTGCTAAGTCCACATCCTCGGTGAAATGTCGAACCAAGCCTTTGACAGATATTCTAGGAGGCTTGACATTAAGATTGTATACAGTACCCAGCACAAGCTTAGTTGAGCTAAGGATCGCCTTAACTCTTCCGTCAGCCACTGCGGAGTGAAGAAGTCCACCCTGTTTGTGAACAAATATAGTAAGTCGGGCAGACGTCAGACTAAATAACATTATTACACAATTACGAGGAATGAGAATGATATTCAATAACGCATAATTTCTCTCAAATGTATGGCTATAATTACAGGGCGCCAGGAAATGTTCTCCGCAGCGACTACATGCTGCTGCAAACGGTTTCGTCATCAGTTTAGTTGGCAGCACGGTGTCCTTGATAGGGTTTCGGCCACATGTGTGGGATGTGGGCAGTCGAAATCTTCAGTGCGTATAGTTAGATTATTGGAAGAGTGCAACAGTATGTTATGAATGGCATTTGTTGTAGTTTGAGTCTTCAGTCTTTTGACTGGTTTGATGCAGCTCTCTATGCCTCCGTGTCCTGAGCTAATCGTTTCATCTCTACATAGCTACCACACCCTACATCCGAGGCAATCTGTTTAACATATTCTAACCTTGGTCCACCCCTACAATTCTTGTCCTCGACCCTTCCTTCAATAACTAAGCTTGCTATTCCTGGGTGTCTTAGTATGTGTCCTACCAACCTATCTCTTCTCTTCATTAGCAGTCGCCAGAAACATCTCTCCTCTCCAACTCGTCTTAATACCTCTTCGTTTGTAACCCTATCTACCCATCTGATTTTCGTAATTCTCCTGTAACACCACATTTCAAATGCTTCAATTCTCCTCTTTTCTGCTGCACCAATAGTCCAAGTTTCACTTCCATAGAGCGCCACGCTCCAGACAAAGGCTTTCAAAAATGACTTCCTAATACCTAATTCTATAGGCTATTTGATGTCAACAGATTCCTTTTTTTTTTTGTAGAAATGCTTTCCTTGCCAGAGCCAACCTACTTTTAGGTAGATTTCATTAGAAAGCTAACTATTGCAATGGGTACCATGTTTCGACTTCTGGAAAATTTCGACATATCTTCGCGTTTCACATCCCCCAGACCCCAAAACCACCGTCAGTTCAAAAGTTTATATATAATTTATGTATATATGTATCTATCTATATATACAGGGTGTATTTGATATGATGGAAGTCCGTTACACTGGTGATAGAAGAGACTATTCTAAGCTTCCTAGGTAAAAAATTTGTCACCTATCTTGAAATTGATAATTAATCATTAAAAAGTCAATGTTTTTAGTTATTTCAGAAACTAATCAGGCAGAAAGTGGTGCGGCAGGCTGGGGAAACGAGGCGGAGCCCGATGTGACGACGCGCGAAGGGGAAGTTGTTACGTAATCGGAGCATTGACCTTACCGGTTGACTTGAGGGGTGGTAGGCTATCAGCTGTTTGAGCTCTACCGTCTCGTAAGAAAATGTGCATTGCCGTTGTTCTTGTTGTTGTTGTTGACAACGCACGCAATGGCTTGGGACGTCAGGACCGGTAGTATTGTGTAGCCTACTTTGTAAGTGTGGAATTCATTGATTGATGTTCATGTATAAAATAATTTCGATACTCAGCCCTGATGTATCATTGGCGTCCGTGTCGGACCTTCTGTTGACTAGTTTCTGAAAATACTAAAAACATTCTCTTAATGAAATGCAGTGTGACAAAATTCCGACATCCCGCAGTCTGTTCAGAACTAGGCATTTAGGACGGAAGTAAAAAACTTGATGTTTTGTTTGAGAGGCTTGGCGATTTTGGTCATTTAGCCCCATGTAGCTGGGTGTGGGTAGAATTTGTGTGATAACCTGTGTTTTGTGGTTTCTGTAGTAATGTGGGTATTTGTAATTCAGGTGAGGATTCGGAAGAAGGCGCCGGCCCTGTGGTGTTGGGGCAGTGCAACTGCCTCTCACCTGGAGGCCCTGGGTTCGATTCCTGGCTCCATCAGGGATATTAGAAACTGACGTGAGGGCTGTAACGCAGTGCACTAAGCCTCGTGAGGGCAATTAAGTAGCTGTCTAACAGTGAGGCAGTGCCCGAGTCAGGAAAATCAAGATTAATGGCCGAGGGGACCCGATGCACTGACCACGCGTCACCCTAATATCTGCAGGCCAAATGGCTGGACAGCGGTCGCTTGGTAGGCCTAGGCCCTTCATGGGCTGCACTGCCAGCGGTTATGATTATTGAGAAGAAGGCGGCCGTGGCTGGAAGTTAGGAACAATCCCGACATTTGCCTGGGGTAGAAGTGGGAACCCATGGAAACCTACTTCCAAGATTTAATACTAGTATGGTACCACATGTTCATATTGTGAATTGTCCCATCCCATCTCCAGCCCTCGGGTGGCCATTAACTGGAGAGGGGGGGGGGGGGGGGGGGGAGAGGATTGATTTATTGGTCCATCAACAATGTAAATACATATGAAAATACACGAAAATGAAAATAAAATACAAATACATTGTTATAATACAGTGTTATAATAATAATAATAATAATAGTCTAATAATAATAATAATAAGAGTCAGCATGTGTAGTTCTGGTGGTAGAGTGCTAACCTTCCCGAGGGTGCGATCTACGTTCAGTCATGTAGTAAATGAATGGGATCTAATAAGATCATCTCCATGGATTTCATGGCACATACAAGAAATCCTACGTACATTAAAGTCTGGCAACTCGACATACCAAAAAGAAACATAAAAGAAGTTAGTGTGTCTAAAAGCCTACTATTACTATTATTAGTATTATTAATAAGTTTATTACAGTTGTTGCACTATCTTCACACAAAGATAGACCAACAGTTCCTTAAATTAATTTACTAAATCTTTAGGATTTCTATTTTCTATGCATAGTTCATGAAGCTGGAAAAATCCAAGACAGATCCACCATCACTAGTCATGTAGCCACTCCCCATGAAGGTGTGAATCAGCTGTTCATAGGCTCGGTTTGTGTATTTCAATGTCATTGGCAGACAAGGCGAGGAGGTCACTCAACTGCAGACTCTGGTCAACATTCCTCAGCGTAGGAGGGGAGGGAGACGGGGAGAAGTCAGCTCTGCTGCTGAGGGGAATGAAGTGAAAGCCCGTTTCCAAGATATTGACCGACGATTTTTGTGATTTAATTCCACCTACACTAATTAAGATCCGACTTAATTTCATGAAGATATTTGCTTAGAATACCATCTTCTATCACCAGTGTAAAGGACTTCCATCATATCAAATACACCCTGTATATATATACAGTGTGGTCCACCCGCCCCTTATTATTTAGTTTTATGAAACCCAACTAACATCGCATTTCTCCCGATGGTCGATATTGCTCTGCGCTGTGACTGTGTGACAGCAATGTAATTGGGCCATGGGTCTAGCAAAGAAAAACCGACCTTAAACTTTTCTCCGCCAAATACTATGGCCCATTCTACTAACATATGACTTACTGCTCCTTGAAATAACACACATACACGTAATACGATCGAATTAATGGCTTACGCCACGTGATCTGTAATAGTAGAAAGTTAAATCAACACCACAAACCGTGATTGAAGACTTTGAGATGGACTGAAACGTTTGAGGTGGGACGGCTACAGTAACTAAAGAACGTTTAGCGTGCGGTATCTACCATGAGTTCGTGGCTGCGAGGGTTAAGGCCTGACCGTATGTGCTGGGCGCGAGCAGGTAGAATGCTGCCTCGTATCCAGTAGCAGGCATACTTTTTTGAACGAAAGCCCACATTCCATTTTAGTCGGGATGTAACTACATTGCCACATTTATTGCCTTACGACGTATTATTGTGAAGAGTACGTTGCATTTTGATGATTTATAAAGAGAATACGATCTAATTGGTACGTTATGCCACGTGACCTGCAATGGCATAAAACTAAGAAACTGGCATGAATATTAACATAACATATCGAAGTGTTGCTCCGGAGGTCCGGGTTCGATTCCCAGCTCTGCCAAGAAATGTAATACTTGTCTGAGGGCTGAAATTGGGTACACGTTGCCTCGTGAAGCAAATATGAGAAGTAGTGGGTTCGATTCCCACCTCAGCCACCCCGGAAATGGTTTTCCGTGGTTTCCCACTTCTAATCCGGCCAAATTCCGGGACGGATTCTATCTTAAGGCCACGGCCACCTCCTTCCCAATCCTTAATTGCAAATAAACACATCATTACAATCCCGCAATAACTCGGGTTATCAGACAAATTCTTGCATCGAACCATGGTATTAAGAGCATACTTTCGATTTTTGCAAAAAATGAAAGCAGACTTATGAGATCTACACAGGGCCAAAAATTGTGTGTCTGTCTGTGTGTGTGTGACTGCGTGTCAGTGTGTGGAGTGTGTGTACTCTGAATGTCTGCCCCTCCCCCCGTATCAATTCGAACACGGTGAAACCGAATTGAACGATATTTGGTACAGAGGTAGAACTAGCAAAGGGCACCTCAGTGTCATGTTTTATATTGCCGCCATCTTGACCGAAACGTAATGGCGGCCACCCAAATGTTGAAAGCTTAAATCTAATTACGAATAACCTAATCATCCGATCTCTACCAAATTTTTCAAAAACATATATTTATATGGCAAGCGTCTTTTGGCTAAACTACAAGGTAATCAGCCCAAGAGTTTGCAGATGGCGGCCATGTATGTGTGCAAATCGATTCCCCCTATCATTTCAAACACGGTGAAACCGAATTGAACGATATTTGGTACAGAGGTAGCACTAGCAAAGGACACCTCAGAGTCATGTTTTATATCGCTGCCATCTTGATGAAAACGTAATGGCGGCCTCCCAAATGTTAAAAGCTTAAATAAATTACGACCAACCTATAATCTGATCTCTACCAAATTTTGCAACAACATACCTTGATTTGGGAAGCATATTTTGACCAAACTACAAGATCATCAGCCCAGCAGTTTGCATATCGTGGCCATGTATGTGTGCAAATCAATTCCCCCCCATCTATTCTAACACGGTGAAACCGAATTGAACGAAATTTGGTACAGAGGTAGCACTAGCGTAGAACACGCCAGTGTCATGTTTTATATCGCCACCATTTTGACGGAAACGTAATGGTGGCCACCCAAATGTTCCAAGCTTAAATCAAATTAAGACTAACTTAATCATTTGATCTCTACCAAATTTTGTAACAACATATACTTGTATGCCGAGCGTCGTTTATCTGAACTACAAGGTCATCAACCCATTAGTTTGCAGATGGCGGCCATGTATGTGTGCAAATTGATACCCCCTATCAATTCAAACATGGTGAAACCGAATTGAACGATATTTGGTACAGAGGTAGCACTAGCAAAGGACACCTCAGATTCATGTTTAATATCGCCGCCATCTTGATGAAAACCTAATAGCGGCCTCCCAAATGTTAAAAGCTTAAATAAATTACGTCCAACCTATAATCTGATCTCTACCAAATTTTGCAACAACATACCTTTATTTGGGAAGCATATTTTGACCAAACTACAAGATCATCAGCCCAGCAGTTTGCATATCGTGGCCATGTATGTGTGCAAATCGATTCCCCCTATCAATTCAAACACGGTGAAACCGAATTGAACGAAATTTGGTACAGAGGTAGCACTAGCAAAGGGCACTCCAGTGTCATGTTTTATATCGCAGCCATCTTGACGGAAACGGAATGGCGGCCACCCAAATGTTAAAAGCTTAAATCAAATTACGACCAACCTAATAATTTGATCTCTACCAAATTTTGCAACAACATACCTTTATTTGGGAAGCATCTTTTGACTGAACCACAAGGTCATCAGCCCAATAGTTTACAGATAACGGCCATGTATGTGTGCAAATCGATTCCCCATATCAATTCATACACGGTGAAAATGAATTGAATGTAATTTTTGCAGAGATAGCACTAGCTAAGGGCGCATCATATTCATGTATAATATCCGTATAGCACGTTGTATGTAAGAAGCTACTACAACCAACAATCAATTATAATCCTTGAAAAGGACAAAGAGTTATAACAATACCCATGCATTTAGGAGAAAGTAGGCTATACGTTCTTTACCGAACATCTTGTTTTGTTATTAAATTTTAACAAGAAAGTCTTAGCATATCTTTAGGCCCGTATCACACGACACTCGCCGGCAAGGAAGCTGCTGTGATCGCTGGTACAAAATCCTGTATGATTCTGTTTTGTACGTCAGTACACCTGCTTGTATGACCGAAGTGTATCACACGCTGGCATTTTGTACGCTAAGTTGTATGAAATAAAACCGAAGGGCTGTCATTTGAGGGCATTATTTGCTGTTCTTTCGCATTATTATCGCAAAGCGGTCGCGAAACTTGTTTTAAGTAAATTAGAAAACATGCCAGGTACTGAATGAATGCATTCCATTCAATATTTAGGATCTAACTGTAATAATTGAATATTTTACCATACGTGTTAATAAGAAGCGCAACAAAAACCTCGAGATTGTGTTTGAAATGTGTGCAAGTGTTATTGCGCCCGCTCGCTCTTTCGAAGATCCCGGGTTCAAGAATATCCAACGGCAGAATTCTTAAATTCTTTTTAACTATTTTATTATACCCTCCCTACCTTGTACAACAAGATTTCAACTTGGTTTTGTTCACATTATCTACGAAGACGACAGGGAAAGCTATTTTCTTGTCTCATTTAAATGGTTATTTTCCCTAAATACTGTTCAAAACCATGGATGGATACTATTCGTTATATTTTTTTATTTAGTCAATTTACCATCTAAGTTGGTGGTTCCCACGGACTCAGCGAGGGAACTCACCACTACCGCCTCTATGGGCAGTGTCCTGGAGCTTGGAACATCTGGTCTGGAGGGATACAACTGGGGAAGTGTGATCAGCACTTCGCCCAGGCGGCCTCACCTGCAAAGCGAACAGGGGCCTCATGAGGGAGGGGAAGGGATGGAAGATTGGGATGGATAGGCTAGGAAGAGGGAAGGTACCATCCCGGCATTTTCCCGAAGACGAAGTGGGAAACCACGGAAAAACACTTCGAGGATGGCTGAGGTGGGAATCGAACCCCCTCTGCTCATTTGGGCCACCCGAGGCTGAGTAGACCCCGTTTCGGTCCTCATGCCACTTTTCGAATTTCGTGGCAGAGCCGGGAATCGAACCCAGGACCTCCGGGGCGGCAGCTAATCATGCTGACCGCTACGCTACGGAGGCGACACTATTCGTTATAATTATTACTTTTTAGTCGATTTTACCCACCAGGTTAGGTTTTCCCACGGACTCAGCGGGGGATCCCATCATTACCGCCTCTATGGGCAGTGTCCTGGAGCTTGAAACATCTTGTCTGCGGGATACAACTGGGGAGGTGGATTCAGCATCTCGCCCAGGGGGCCTGACCTGCAAAGTGAACAGGGTCCTCTTGAGAGATGGAAAGGGAGGGGACGATTGGGAGGGATAGGCAAGGAAGAGGGAAGGAGGCGGCCGTGGCCGTACGTTATATAATATCCTGGTATTTGCCCGAAGGCGAAGTGGGAAACCACGGAAAACCACTTTGAGGATGGCTGAGGTGGGAATCGAACCACCTCTACTCATTTGGACCTCCCGAGGCTGAGTAGACCCCGTCCCAGTCCTCATACCTCGTTTCAAATTTCGTGGCAGAGTCGGGAATCGAACCCAGGTTGTCCTGGGTGGCAGCTAATCACGCTGACTACTACGCAACGGAGGCGACTCTATTCGTGATTTTTTTTTTTTGGTCAATTTACACTCTAGGTTGGTGGCTCCCACGGACTCAGCGAGGGAACTCACCACTACCGCCTCTATGGGCAGTGTCCTGGAGCTTGGAACATCTGGTCGGGTTGGATACAACTGGGGAGGTGTGATCAGCACTTCACCCAGGCGGCCTCACCTGCAAAGCGAACAGGGGCCTCATGAGGGATGGGATGGAAGATTGGGATGGATAGACTAGGAAGAGGGAAGGAGGCGGCCGTGGCCTGACAGTAGGTACCATCCCGGCATTTGCCCGAAGACGAAGTGGAAAACCACTTCAAGGATGGCTGAGGGGGAATCGAACCCCCTCTTCTCATTTGGGCCACCCGAGGCTGAGTAGACCCCGTCCCAGTCCTCATACCTCGTTTCAAATTTCGTGGCAGAGTCGGGAATCGAACCCAGGTCGTCCTGGGTGGCAGCTAATCACGCTGACTACTACGCAACGGAGGCGACTCTATTCGTGATAATTTGAATGTTAATAGTTCAATATTTATCCCAGAATCATAATATGACACGTTCTGTAATTACTGCGTTGATACGAGGCTCAGCGGTAACGTTCTCGCTTGCTGTGCCGAAAGTTGCAGGTTCCTATCCTGGCGCAGTCAGCTGGCATTTGAGGGTACGCAAAAGCGAGGGAGCCGTGTCAGTAGATATACTGGCACGTTGAAGATCCCCTTCGGAGCAAAATCCGGCACCCCGGCGTATCTAAATGCCAGAGCAGTTAAAAGGGACGTAAAACCAATAATGTTATAATTATCTGTATTTACTGTATGTTTGGGGGCAGATGACCTCTTAGTTCCGCCCCTTAAAACCTCACTAAATAACTATTACTGTAAGTGTATAGCAAGCGCTTTTCGCACAGACGCCGTTGAAAGAAATTGTAGTTTCGGTCTGATGTATTTATTCGTGAGCCTACCCATATAACAAATCTATTTGTTATGTGGGTCGTCTGAGTGAGTCGGAGTTTTCCTCTAAACAAAGGTGGTCAAAATGTTGAACACTTGCTACCTTGAATATACAGGGTAGGCTACCTTGCTTTCGTTCTACGTATCATTATGTCGTCGTCCAATCTGGCTGCGTACCATCGGATAAGTACGGTCATTTTCAGGATCTAATAAAAAATCACTCGTTGGAACTGATAGATATGCGTCCATAATACATCCACAATAAACGACATTAAGAAAAAATTCACTAGTTCAAGGTTCGAACCTACTACCATGCTACTTCGTTGATGCTACTCCAGTACTTCTTGATTTAGCCACCTTAGCTACCGAAAACCATGGTTTTTTGCTGGCACGTGTTGAGTCTATTCGTAGACGCTTCATGTCCAAATGTAAGAAGGTGTCATTCGGAGCTCTGATCGTTTCAACCATGCATTATATTTGAGGTCATTGAAAGAACACTGCCACTATTGATTTCTACTATATTCGCGAGGATGTACTCAACGATTTTTTATTTATTTATTTATCGTATGGCTTTTAGTGCCGGGAGTGTCCGAGGACATGTTCGGCTCGCCTGAGTCTGTAGCTGCTTCCAGCGGACACCGTAAAGGGTGAGCTACAAGTTCCGTTCAATTTCAAGTAGTTCCGACTTTCGCCACCAGATATCAATGATACCTAGTGGCGAACGTTGGAACATTGATAGAGCGTTCCGACGAAATCTAACCTAACAAATTTTGCTTTACACAAGTTTAGTCTGTGAAAGGATCTTTTACATGCCATAAATCTATGACATGGGACCGCCGGCTTTACTTCCCCTCCAAAGGAAGGCATACTGAAGGATTTTTAACGCTCTTAAAAAAATCCGACGACTTCGGCCGGGTTTGAACCCGCTATTTTAGGCGCAGCAGTTCAGCAAGCTACCGACTACGCCACCGAAGCCGCTAAAGTTGTACAATGGACGTAAAGGAGCAGGTACGAATGCTTTTAGGATGACTGTCATATACGCGTTAGTTGGGTTGCCTTCCTCAAAAAAAAATAAGGGGCTGGTGGGCCACACTGTATATATATATATATACTGTATATATCAGTTTCTTGTGGACACGATAACTGCCGTAATGTTGCACCAATCACTTTGATTTTTTTACATAATATGTATCCCTATAAAATCTCGGTCGAATTCGTTAATGGGCAAAATCGGTCGAAGGGGGTGAAAATGGGGGGCTTTTTTCGAAAAAGTGAAATTTCGCTATAACTCTCTTAATACGTGAAATATCGAATCCATTCAAAGTTCATAATATGTGTCGTATAAGTGCCAAAAATGTATGTCAAATAAGTTTTTTGATAGCACCAACCATTGACCAAAGGGGTGGAAAAAAGTGTTTTTTTCGGGAAACATTAATCATATCTCTCTTAATAGGCACAATATCAAGACCGTACAAAATGGAAAATGTTCTCCTAATAATTATCTAAAACTTTTGTCTGAAAGAATTTTTGATATGACCCACCATTACGCCAAGGGATGAGAAAAATTATTTCGGAATTTTAAAAAATGGCAAGTGCCATCAGAGGTTACCATAACAACGCTTTTAAATTGATAAGGGATGATCTATCAGAGGTTGCCAAGACAACGCCATTGACGAGATCACATTCATTTTTAGCCCACTTTTCACACTTTTCAAAAATGAGGAAAAAGTAGACTTATAAAATATATCCGGGAAAATGTGTCTGTCCTTCTGTCTGTCTGTCTGTCTGTCTGTCCTTCTGTCTGTCTGGCTGTGTGTGTGTGTGTGTGTGTCCCCCCTATCAACTCCTAAACGGCTGCAGCAATCGAAACCAAATTTAGTATGAGTAAAGATGTATACCGGAATATCTCAGGCCATATTTGAAAAAGATGCCAGTGCTACCAACTGCTGAAAAAACGCACTAGAAATTTGAGCTCCATGTTGGATATCTTGGAAGGTATACATGGGAGCTATTCTAAAATTGGCACACATGTAGATAATACTATTTCAGTTTAATTTCCAGGTGGCCATACATGACAGCGTTGCCAAAATAATTTTAAGCCTTCTGATAAGTCCAATTTTTAAATGCATATAACTTCTACACTATCAATTGGATTTCAACCAAATTTTGTATGTAATATGTGTACATAAACAGATATGACTGAGTGTATTCTTAAGAGCCACCAGGGCTGCCAACTGTTAATAATTGCTCTCTATTTTGTATCCAAATATATCAGAAAGTATGCATGCGGACAGCTTTAAACTATGCACACGTAAATTACGCGACATTTTACATTAATTTGGAGTAACTTATATACGTCAGTTCTACCAACATGATTCTAAGCCAGCTGATGGGACCAATTTTTAAATACATACCAACTTCTATACCAACAAATGGATTTCATCCAAAATTGGCACAAAAATATATAATATTTCAGATTATTTCTGACCAGCACTCGCATGACATTGTTGCCAACATGCTTTTACGTGTACTAATAGATCCAATGTCTAAATCCATGTAACGTCCTTTGGACTTCAACCACATTTTGTATTCTGTACCTTAGGAGATGGAAGTAAGAATATATTCAGTCACCAGAGCTGCCAACTGTATTACTCTATTACGCTACATTATGCCTAGTATACCTTATTTCGAACTAATTAAGACATTTCGATATTTCCCAATAATTTCGTCATTATTCTAGATAGGTTCATATACTGTAGATTAATCTATGGCATGAATCTTAATTTTAAGAAAAGTATGCTCTTTAGTTCGTCACGGAACTTCTTGTTCCATCTGACTATGACGGAAGCGGCTAACTGGTAGCATGCTGAACTTATATGCCCAAGGTGCTGGTTCAAAGCCGAACAAAGTCGCCGGATTTTCTAAGAGCGCTAAAAATCCGTCAGCATGCTTTCCTTCAGAGGGGAAGTTACAACGTTCGTTGCAAGTTGCTGGTTGCGGTGGCATCTAGCAGCGAAGTTCACAGCTAGGTGTCGTTGACGTTAGTATTTGGTACAAAATTAGGTACTACTACTTAAAATTGACCGTCTGCAGACCTTACCTGAATTACAGACTAATACAGTCATCACAAATAACACCGTTTATCAGACAGATTCTACACACACCCAATGTACACGGGGTTACATGACCACCTTGTCGCAGCCCCTAAACTGAGGAACCAACCAACATCTCTGCGGGAGAAAAAATTTTGCGTGAAGAAGTAACAGACTGTTAGATAGTTACACATTAGTTCCAAACCTTGCATAAGGACAGTGTGATCACAAGTATAAAAATTAACCCCAAATGACAAGAAGGTTACCATCCCCATAAGACAGTAAAATGTTAAAAGTATGCATAGAAAGACGAAAAAATGTTAACTAACCTCCAATTGTAAAATACTTTCTCGCAATAAATGACGTCTGATCCTCCTACGAAAAATGCATATTTTGCCTATTATAGCCTATCCCCTAGTTTGCCCGGTGAAATCTACCTCCACCTTCCGGCGTGCCGAGAGGATTTTTTTATATCCTTTTTCTTCGTCCATCACTGGTTATTCTGCGTCCTAAGTAACAGAAGTCTCCAACTTCCTTCAGCTTTTCACCTGCCAATTTGATCTCCATGAGTTTTCTGATTTATTTCGGCTGCATTCCAGTATTTTTGTTTAACATTTATTAATTTTTATCATGAATTCTTTCCGTGAGTACAAAGTCTACTGTTTGTTTGTTTGTTTGTTTTGATACAAGCGACAGCCGTGCTGCCAACGTAACCGGTAACGCAATCTCTCGCAGCACTGCGGAGAACATTCCATGGCATCCTGTAATAACGTGTCCTTAACATGCAGTAACCTATAATGGAATTACGATGGTCAGCTACGTACATCATAATACAGACAGTGCACAGAGTATAGAAATACTATAGGAATTTGATATATTTTTTTCTCGTGTAGCCTCCTGAGAGGCCGAGTGCAGGTCTTTCTAGTCGACGCCCGTGGCCGACCTGCGCGTCGGGATGAAAGATGGAATGGATGAAGATGAATGAAACTCGGCAAGGATGTGGAAGGAAGTGGCCGTGGCCTGTCAGAAGGTACCGTCCCAGCATTTGCCTGGTGTTGAAATTGGGAAACCACGGAAAACCATTTCAAGGAACCGTAGTCAGCAGAGAGCTAGGCCCCATGACCTAACGCTGCGCTTTAGCGAGCGTAGCCACTGCTGGCGGTATATCTATGATGATGACAACGCTATTGGGTGGCAGGAAAATTAACAGTTTGAATATTACAGAAAGAGTTGGCACGGTTTGTTAGTCTGTTTTGTACATTCAATAACACAGATTGTCAAACGAAGTTCACAAACCGGTGATAATTGTGATGGCTGTATTAGTGTGTGTTATCTGTAATTATTCAGGAAGAAGGACTGCAGACGATGAATTTTTCAAGTAGTTCCTATTTTCGCTACCAAATACTACCATCCACGACACCTAGCTGCGGAGTTGACTACTAAATGCCATCGCAGCCAGCACCTGGCGACGAACGTTGGAACTAATAAAGCGTCATCAAACTAACCTACAAATTTTAACTTCCACAAGTGTAGTTAGTGGAAGGTTCTTTTCCTGCCATAAATCTATGACATGGGACCGCCGGTTTTACTTCCCCTCCGAAGGAAGGCATACTGAGTTTTTTTAACGCTCTTAAAAATCCGACGACTTCGGCTGGGTTTGAACCCGCGATCTTGGGCACAGCAGTTCAGCATGCTACCAACTACGCCACCGAAGTCGCCTCGATCAAAAGTACCAGCCCTAGTTACCAGAAACAATATTTGGTAGTCGATTAGCCAAGAGAGCGTTATTCATTTAGTTAAGTGAGAGTGGGAAAATATTTTCTGTGTTGTCACACCAAATATTTGTAGTCTCGTGGCAGCGATATTATCTAAACAGCTTAGTGAGGCGCTACTTAGGAACATGTTGACTTAAATTACCACTATGTGTTGTGTACAGGCGGTATCGCTACCACCCACCTGCCAGTCATTTGTTTAACCTCCTCCTTGGTAACTCAGGCGCCACTCACTTGTTTTGTTCTTTCGAGTGGATTGGCGCAGCGATACAGCTGAAAGTCTCTTACCAAGGCTGACCGGCTTCGTTTCCATCTGTCTGATAACCGGTGTTAATTGGGATGGCTGTATTAGTGTGTGTTATCTGTAATTCAGGTAAGGACTGCAGACGATAAATTTCAAGTGGTCCCTACTTTTCCTACCGAATACTACAGTCAACGACACCTAGCTGTGAACTTGGTTACTAGATGTCAGCACAAATGGTGGTAAATTTTGGAACTTAGCATTAATCAAATCTAAACTTCAAATTTAGCCTCACACAATTGTCGTTACTGTAACCATTATGCATATGATATAGCATAAATGTTCCAAGTTTAGTTTATCAAATAAACTCATATTTGAGAAGGAGGCAAGCGCGCCAGGAGATGAGCAAGGGAATTCAAGGGAGCGTCCGAAGCGTGACATTCCACAACTTTCTAAAAACGCGAACAATGAAACGAAGCTCACAGCCGCAACACATGGATAGCAGACGTGGTTGAGCCAAGGATCGAGGTCGCTCAACCATAAGTGGGGGTGGTAACTGATCACTCTCCAAACCTAAAAAAAAATAAGCACCTCTCTTTTTAGAGAAATTAGAGAAATAATTAACATACAAAATTATGAGTTGCAGCATTGGAAAGAGGACGATTTTAGCCTCAAAAATCTCATTTCAAAAATCACGAAAACAGCATAATTGGAATTAATTCGGCATAAAGGACTGGAGGAAGGAAAATTTGAACGAACCAATCAGAACTGTGGGCGGATGGACGCTTCAAAATTCCGCGAAGATCTTGGACAATGAAAATTACTACGGAGCTAATTAGCGGCCGAACGTACGATCCGATTTCGGAATAAAACCAAGTGTGGGACATTGGAAAAGAGAGCAATTGAATGAACCTAGTTTCATCGTCGTACGAGTGTTGCTCCAGATTTAAATTTTGAGAACCCCCTACTCCTGGTGATTTAAGAGCCAGACCTTTAAATAGCCTGCCCAGTGTCAGGAAAGTCAGTCGATTTTTCCATCGCCAAGCGGCGAGAGCCTTTGCCGGTCTGCGACCCGAGATATCAAAAATTTTTATAAGTATAAAGTCAGTTAATTTTGATCGCTTGATAGGCAATAGTTCGCGTTGGTCAGTACCGCGAATTCAGCGCGAGAAAGTGAATGATTGATAAGTAATGACAGTGACATGTTATGATTACAGTAGCGACATGCAAATTTTAGGACAAACCAGTGCGAGTGGAGTCCGTACTTTAGTAGATAGCCCCGTGCTATGGGCAAATTCAGTTGCGTAGGAGCGAGGTTGACTATTGGCCGAATTGAGTAGGTCATGCCTGGCTATAGATGGTAGGAGGCGCTCCGCTAAAACAAAACAGTGCATAATTACGTAAAAATTTCATGGTAGACCCTATACTTTTCATGAAAACTGAACAGTGTTAAGATTGCCCTCCCACGTCAAGAACCATGGACCTCAAGAGCCAACGGGAAGAACTTCAGCATACAAGGATTAGCAGAATCATCATGAGTAGCTAAGTACCACTGTTTTGGGGGCGTGCATGGCAATGATGTTGCTTACAACAGGTGTTGGATAGGTCACCCAAATTATAAGGCATTATAATTAGTATGGGGTTACCGGAGCAACGGGTCAGAATGATGTGCAGTTTGTATTTATTTTATTTGTTAGAGCTTAGTTCTGTTTTTTTTTTCATCATATTGTTAGCGTGGTCATCATCATTTGTGTTTTGTATGATTCAGGGATATTTTTTTTGGTGTGTATTGAATGCACGATCACGGGATTCATGGGTGTTCAAGTTCATTGGCACGACCATAAACTTAGTATGTCGAGATTGGAGGGAACCATTCAGGATGTAACAAGCCATTTCTATTAACGCCATTTGAGCCTGAGCTTAAAAAGAGAGGGAATGATGGCCGTCGTCAAGATGAGAGATAACGCGAGGTTGGTGAGAGGGACTGCAGACGCACTTGGTGAGTGGGATAAGGTTGAGAGTTAAATTTTGGGCCGAGCTGAGAATGCAAATTTAAGGTAAGCGGAGGTACATGCCCGCAGTTTCGAGATGGTAAGTGACAAGCGGAAAGAGCGTTTCCGCAGTGCTTCGATGAGATACTTGGTAAGCGGAAGTGCATGCCAGCAAACTATGAGATGGTAAGTGATAAGCGGATGGTTAAATGCCCGCGATTCGTAGACGAAATAATTATGGTAAGAAATGCCGCTTCTTGTGATTATGAGAGGAGTGTCTTGAATGGCTTCTTTACAAACGGAGAGACTCCCGTATCCAGCTCGGTTCCCAAATGTGTTGTCGAGGGTAGGAGCCCAGGTGAGCTTTGCCCGACTGTGCGGAATGCCCGTCTATTGTTCGAATGAGGTCATCAACCACTGCAGGTCCTCAGGATTTGTTTATGTTGAGAAACAGAATGGCTTGTTGTATCGCAGTAATCAGCCACAGATGCTGGGCCATTTTAATTTGTTATGTCGGGATTTTCTTCAACTTTCATTGGGGATTGTTTTAATTCGCTTCAGGAAGCGAAAGTTCAGTGCATTTATGTAAATATTTATGATGAGATTTATGTCATTATGGGGCAGAGGCCACCATTGTTAGAGTAGGTGATGATCCACGATTATATCCTTATGTTTGATGTTAATGATTTGTCATTTAAGCTTGAAAGGGCTTGGACCCTAGCCTTAGTCATTTATTTAATTTGTGACACTACTGTAGTTTTTTTTAATGCACATTCGGCCTGTAACCGGGAACCGCCATACGCCAATCATCACCGGCCTCATGTGAGAATGGGAATGATTGAAAAGGGACTTATCCAACCCACCTTATAACGTGTTTTTCGAGGTTTTTTTTTTATGCCACTGGCATAAGTCAGTAGGAAGCCATTCTATATTTATTTACGCGGCAAATTGTTCAGCCAAGAGAATTTTTCATGTTAATTTATTATTATTATTAATTTATTATAATTATTATTAAGATATTTTCGGAGCATTTTATAAAAATTATAAGCATACAGATAGGTTTTCTATGTCTTAGAAAACGCTATCAAGCAAATTATTACGAACGACAATATCATAGAAAATTATGTGATTACGGAATTTTACGGAGTTTCGTCAGTTAAGATATTATGAGAGACATGACTCACTGGAAATTCAGATACATGCTGACTCTTGTCAAGAAGTATTACGCAAGCGTTGGTTGCAGCGTCAAGAAAAGGCGGATGGTTGGAACGGAAATCGTCTTCATCATTCGCGCGCCGTGTGTAATGAGCCTGAGAAGGGGAAGTAGTGGGGAGCAGCCAATCAGTGGAGACCACGTAAGCTAGAAGTCGGCTGAAGAGTGGGGGAGCCGACAGGTGCATATATCGTTCGACGCGCCGTGGAACGAGGACAATCAGTGTAGAACTTGCCGAGTATGGTCGTACGCGGGAGTCACTCCGATGTTCCGTGGAACGAGGACAATCAGTGTAGAACTTGCCGAGTATGGTCGTACGCGGGAGTCGCTCCGATGTTCCGTGGAACGAGGACTATCTGTGTAGAACTTAACGAGTACGGTTGCACGCGGGAGTCGCTACGATGTTCCGTGGAGTGGAGGACTAACTTATGTAAAACCTAACCAGTGTGGTTGTACGAGTGTTTGGGTCCGATGTACGGACCATAGAATTATCTAATCTACCAGAATATCATCAAATATCGACAAAGATGACGACGTCCAGGAGACTGTGGGAAGCTCACAGCATCATCCAGTACGAGGGAAAGGCTTCGGCCATTTCCAGTGGTAAGCGCGAATGACGCAGAAATACGCAATCTCTCGTTTCTCTTTGTTTTATATTTCATATTTCAATAACTTCATAGCTTGGGAATAAGAGTAAAATCAATAATTTATCAGACTCCGTTTTCACGTAATTTTCTATCGGTAATATTCAAATCATAACGCTCCAATTCAAATTTAATACTTATTATTATTATTAATTTTGCTATACTTGTTTTATATAATAAATTCATTTCTTTTACAATGCAATCTTTGCTTTCAGTAGGTAGCATTAGATATAGACCAATTCCTTCTCCTGATACAATTGTTTGCTGGGTTAATGATCAAATCATACCACGATCTGAGTGAATAGATTCTTGAAGGTGTTCTACCAGAGCTAGACGTTGTTAAATACAAATTTAGATTTCAGCATTGCATTGAGGTCTTGGCGCCCATTAAAACAACATAGCTTTGGCAAAGGTACACAGTTACATTTATCACCCAACAGTTTGGGGCAGCCAAACCGTTACATTAGTCGCTACCAACATGGGGCATTAATTAACATTACACTTGTACGCTCAACGTGGAGCAAAGTGAAAACGTTACAATTGTCATCCCAACGTGGAGAAAACTGTTACAATTGTCGCTCAACGTGTGGGCTAGCAAAACGTTACAATTGTCGCTCAAAGTGTGGACTAGCGAAACTGCTACAACCTGTAAGCCATAATTACAAATGAGAGTGCGCTATATATAAATTAATCATTTATGACATCACTTGGAAGTCATTTGTGTTGAAATCATTGCGTTTTTGTTGTTCCTTTGTAACGGTCATGGACATGATCATGTGGCATTTGTGTCGGCCATTTGAGGGGGCCAGTGTTTACTTTTTTTTGTGTTTAGTTTTTTTATTTATTTTTATCTTTCAGTAATGTAAGGGGATTTGATTGTTCTGTTAAGGGGGGATTTAACTTAATTAGGATGTTTCTTGAATAAATTGTGTTGTTTTAAGATACCTCTGGCATATTACTTTAGTGTAAGTTTCCCGTGCTCCTTGATATAAAATCCCAGGATGTTGAGTGTAGATTAAAGCCACGAGAACAGAGCACCCCCTGAGAAAAGAGTCCGCATCCTGGAGGACCTTGACGGGTACATTACATGCCATCAATATATGACATGGGCCCGGCAGATTGAGTTACCCTTCGAAGGAAAGCCTACTGAGTGATTTTTAACGCTGTTAAGAAATCCGACGACTTCGACCGGATTGGAACCTGCGAACTTGGGCATAGGAGCTCAGCATGCTAACAAGTACGCCACCGAAGCCACCCACGATTGGAAGAGGAGCGATATTTCTGGCGACTACAAATGAAGAGAAGACGTAGGTTGGTACGACACTTATTACAGTAATGCCCGTTGCTCACGGTAAAATTTTCCTTCAAATTGATTGTACAATAAATTAATTTTATAAAATTTATGTTGCTCACGGTCAAATTCAAGTTTTACAAAACCTTTGATAAAACTTTCCATAAAATAGGACATGTTCTATTCCGTAAAATTAATTTTACGAAACGAACCAATCAGGGAAGCTGACATGAAGATGATGCTGGCGCCACGTGGTGAGAAGATTTTGAAGCTGGCTTGTAAACAAACACTTCAAAAATGGCAAGCTCCGGCTGGACTAAGGAAGCTGTTAGTGTTTTACTGGACGAGTACCAGAAATATCAGTGTTTGTATGAGGTTAAAACGCCCATATACCACAATAGAAATGCAAGAAGGGAGGCAGAAATCTCAATCACCGAATATGTTTCACAAATTCGACCGAACACAAGCCAGGCTGATGTGAAGGCGAAGATAAACGGGCTTCGAACTCACTTGCTGTTTTATTTCAGGAGAAATGGCTTGCCTCATGTTAATGTCCTGTCGAATAATTTTGGGACCAACAAGATCTAGGAGTTTTTTAAAACTGCTTCCCTCCATTCTTAGAAAATTCCTATATGAATTCTGATCTTCTTACCTCAACTCATTTTCGACCAAGGACAGCATTCCTCTACTCTTCTCTTCTTTTTATCCATTCCCGAGTCCAGGACTTCCTAGCATTTCTTCTCTTCCTTTTTACTACTGTACGACAAATAATTGTAGCTAAAGCAGCAATTTTTGCAATATTTTGCTTTGTTTGTTGGAGCCATACTCTCAAACCAATGTGTGTTGAACAGCTGATTCTTGGTTCAGAAGTTTATCGGTAGATGGCGATCCTGATACATCCACAGATTTTATAAAATAATTTTACCGTGAACAACACAGCTTGCTTTCGTCAAATTTTTATAAAATTAGTTGTAAAATA
The DNA here is from genome assembly GCA_946902985.2 of Meconema thalassinum. Lineage (NCBI taxonomy): Eukaryota > Metazoa > Arthropoda > Insecta > Orthoptera > Tettigoniidae > Meconema > Meconema thalassinum. Next base: position 2,054,345,476 of record OX336388.2, on the reverse strand, counting down.
AATTTTAAGAAACATTTTACCGTGAGCAACGGGCATAAGACACCCAGGAATAGCAAACTTAGTTATGGAAGGAAAGGCCAAGGATAAGAACTGTAGGGGTAGACCAAGGGTTGAATATATTTAACAGAATGCCTCAGAAGTAGGGTCTGGTAGCTATTTAGAGATGAAGTGAGATTTGGGAATGAAATTATGAAGACCTGTGGTTCAGTTTCCGCATAAAAAGAAGGTCACATGGTTTGTGATTGCGAGAAAAACATTCACGCTGGAATGTTCCTAACTTAAGGCCATGGCCAACCCCTTCCTAATCCTCGTATGAATTACAAATACACACACTAATACAGACATCACATTAACACATGTTATTAGACAAATTTTCACACACACCCAAGTGCACGGGCTAAATGACTAATATTGCTAAGCCCCTTATATAAAACAATAACTCTAGTGTTTACCCACTGAGATGCAATCCTAAGAGCAGCTCACGCTCCACTCGACCTGCCAACGAACGTCAAAATGAAGTCAGTGGGGATTTTGTTCAATGGGCCGAGAACAGGGCTGATCGCGAATGCAACTAGTGTGCTTTTCCTGTGTCCGACGGTGAACTTGTGACCGCTACTTTGCTAGGACAGCAGGAATGTTGTCAAACTGACCAAGTGTGGCCCCGATCGAGTAACATCGTGATATTTTTTTTCTGTTCCAGGTCGCAAACTCTAAACCGTAAGGACAGCGGAAAAGCTACCGTGCACTTATCCCGACCCATAATCGACCGCTTGCATATACCTCTCGCAGTACATTTATTCTTGTAAGGAGTAAGCGAGGACTTCTCCGTAATAACCTATATATATATATATATGCAGTCGTTTCATTCCGCCGCAGGGCTATGGCCCCTGCGGCGGCGGGCCCCCTTAGACGGTTTCGCCGTCTCTTCGGGCCAGGGGATTAAGGTATTTAGGAGAGGTGAAAATTTTTGGTGGTGGGTGGGTTTGGTTTTAGGATTTGGAAGAAAGTGTGTGAGAATTGTGGTTGGGGTATTGCTGGGGAAATTTGGAGAATGGTGCTGGGGGCGAAGTTTTGTTTAGAGAAAGGAGAGTTAGATGCAGGAAGGGGGATGTGGAGGAGAAGGGTGACTGCTTCATGGCGCGTATGTATAATTTTAAATGTCGAAAATTGTATGAAACAAAGAAAACGCGGAAACCACGGAAAACAACTGATGCAACTGCCATAGCAGACAAAGGAACTTCTATTGCTCGCTCTGAGATTAATATGAATTTTAAGTTTATTGGGGAAAATTAGAAGGGGGCTGTGATTAAGTCCAGATCATAAAGTGATTTTATGATTATTATTATTATTTTATATAAATATATATATATATATATATATATATATATATATATATATATATATATTTTTTACGGTGATGAGAAGGAAGTATTGATATATAGATGCGGTGAGATGAGAAGGGGAGTGTTATGGTAGTGAAGAGATAGGAAGAAAGAATTAAATAGCTGGTAGTTTGAGGAAATTAAATGATGTCGATGAGAAGAGAGTAATGAATGAAGTTTGTTGAGATGCGAGAGTGGTATTGGTGGAGCGAGAGAGAAAGAAGAAAGAAAGAAAGAAAGAAAGAAAGAAAGAAAGAAAGAAAGAAGAAACACGCAGAGCTGGTGATGTGAGGATGGTGGCGATTTATCAATTTGAGATTGGGGGAGGGGGGTTGAAATCGGATGAATTGAATGGGTAAATGAGGAGTGATGATGTCAACGATGTGAAATTTGACGGTGAATATGTGTGAAGGTGAAGATGATGAAGATATTTTTTTTTTTATTAATTGATTGTGTTGAGAAATATGGTTGTTGCGCTATTTCGAATCCGGTGAAGATGCCATTAGTGTCCAGTGAAGTAGCGTTCATATGCAAAGAAACCGAGACTGGGTTGTTAGTCGGGTGCTGGAAGAAGTGCCCTGAGGCTGTAGATGCCGAGCCTAGTGCGTACCGGGGCACGGAGCGGCTTGTTTAGAAGAGGGCACACAATGGGGTTGTTGGTTGCCTGCGCCCGTTTGAGGTAACGGCGTTGAAGTAACTCGACGTATGTTGTTAGTGGAGGCAGTGGCATTCTGTCGACGAGGTCTGCTGTGCGGTAAGTGAATGGGAGTCTCATCGCCACTCGGACTAGGCGGCGTTCCATTGAGAGAAATGGTCGAAGGGGGCAGTCCGGGAATCCAGCCCACGCAGGATGGCCGTACACCAAAAATGTGCGTATGAGTACTTTATAGGTATGGAGTAGTAGTTTCTCATTCAGTCCCCAGGTTGTTCCAGCCAGACGCCGGAGAAGATACGCCCGCTTACGTGCCACAGGGAGTTTGGTTTTAAAGAAGGGGCGGAAGGTGAAAAATTGGTCGAAAAGGAGGCCGAGGTATCGTACGGTAGGGGTGGGGGCTAAGCGGCGGTGATGTAGGTGAAGAGTGAGATTTGCGGGATTTCTGGTTGGGGCGAGAGATCGCCTGCGTGGGCGGAATAGGATGGTCTGTGTTTTTCCTGGATTCAGGCGCAGATGCCATTTGCCACACCAGGAGGTGAAGAGATCGAGGTAGGGCTGGACGTGGGTGTTTATATGTTGAACAGTGGCAAACGGTGCGACGATAGCAGTGTCGTCGGCAAACTGTAGAAGTTGCATGGGAGGGGAGGGTTGGGGGATGTCAGCGACGAATAAGATGTAGAGAAGGGGGGAAAGGACGGAGCCCTGCGGGACGCCCTGTTCGAATGGGATTGGGCGGGAGTAGTGGCCATTGATGGTGATGCTTGCGGTGCGGTTCCGGAGGAAGGTGTTTAAAAAGCGGATGTAGGTATGGGGGAGGTCGAAATAATGTAGTTTGACGACTAGGGCGTCGTGCCAGACCGTGTCGAATGCTTTCTCGAAGTCGAAGGCGATAAATAATGTTGGAGCTGGACGGTTGTAGTTTTCCGCTACCAGGGCAGAGAGGCGGAGAAGTTGATCCTGCGCGGAGAAATGGGGTCTGAAGCCACATTGTGAGAGGGGAAGGAGCTGATGGTGACGGAGATGGGTGTGGATTCGTTTGGTGAGGATTTTCTCGAAGGTTTTCGAGAGGACAGCGGTGAGGCAGATGGGACGGTAAGAATCGGGGGAGGAGAGGGGCTTGTCAGGTTTAGGAAATAGAAGCATCGTGGCATGGCGCCAGGGTGTGGGGTAGATCCCGGTGCGAAGAAGATGATTGTAAAGATGAGTCAAGGCTGTGAGAAACGATGGAGGTGCCTCCTTGAGATGCCGGTAGCGAATGGAATCAGGACCAGGGGCGGTATTGGTCGTACGTGAGAGAGCTACGGAAATGTCCAGTTCGGTGATAGGGACATCGAGAGGGTGCGGCGAGAAGGCATGTGTGGTTGAAGGCTGAAGGTGTGGGCGTTGAGGCACGGTGGCGATGAAGTCGTCGTCGTCGTATGTAAATGTGGGGTGAGGTGCATCGCGGAAGACGCGAGCGAGTCTATTTGCAAATATGGACAACTTGGCAGGATCGTAGGGTGGTGCGGTGTCGTTGTATATGATGGGGTACGATATAGGAGTAGATTTACCCATGAGGCAGTTGAGATGTCGCCAGAACTTGGTGAGTGAGGGAGACACGCCGTTCTGCCTGGAGCAGGTCTTATGCCAAGTGAGCCTCTTATGGGCCTCGTAATAACCTAAGTGTTCACAGAGATTACCGAGTATCTCACGCATTCTGTACGAAGATATCCATCGGATAAATAATTAAATAGGCAATCTATTTTATTAAATGTACTCTCCTTACAAAATTCGTAAATCCGTTTCAGCATCCTAATAACATTAACCCGATGAGTGCTACATCCTTCTCTAGATGGTACACCAGAACTTCTTCAATTCCCCGTTCGTTCTCGAGTGTCGAGTCGATCTCTGGCATCTTCTGCCATCTGTTCGGCATTATGTCGTACCACTCGAATATGGGTTGTTGCTTCCCGAAGTAACTAACAGAGTAATTTATAGATGTCTGTCCTCTACAGCTGGAGTTCATCTATGAAGTTAACAAGCATAGCGGACCACAAGATACTTCTTCTCGCCCGTTGAGATTTCAGATTAACCACTAGTAACCAGCAACATGTCGCCCCCCGTTGCGTAGTGGTCAGCGTGCATAGCTGCTACCCCGGAGGTCCAAGGTTCGATTTCCGGCTCTACCACGAAATTTGATAAGTGGTATGAGGACTGGAATGGGGTCATTTCAGCCTCGGGTGGTCCAAATGAGTGGAGGGGTTCGATTCCCACCTCAGCCATCCTCGAAGTGGTTTTCCAGGGTTTCCCACTTCTTCATGCAAATTCCGGGATGATACCTATGGACAGGCCATGGCCGCCTCTTTCCCTCTTCCTTGTCTAACCCTTCCATTCTTCCCAACCCGTACCATCCCTCATGATGTTCCCTGTTCGCTTCGCAGGTAAGGCCACCTGGGCGAGGCGCTAGTCCCCCCCCCCCAGTTGTATCAAGCTCCAGAACACTGCCCGTAGAGGCAGTAAAGGTGGGATCCCTCGCTGAGTCCGTGGGAAAAGCCTACCAGGAGGCTACGAACGAAAATTGAAACTGGCAACAGGTATTAATTATATTTTGGGACATTTACCTCTCGTCAAGATGATGCAAATTTGAGCACGAAAATGTTAAGAATTTTCGGAAAATATAAAAATATAATTTGCATTTTGATAAAAATAAAACACCAAAACTCGTACAGAAATTGTAAGTTAAAGATTACGGCTTCTACAATTATTACATTTTATAAGTGAATGATGGCCTGATTGGTTGGTTGGTTCTTCAGGTTAGGGGCTGCGACAACGCGGTCATGTAGCCCCGTGTACTTTGGGTGTGTGTAGAATCTGTCTGATAACCGGTGTTAATTGTGTTGACTGTATTAGTGTGTGTTATCTGTTTTTTTTTAAATTTAAGTACTGCAACTTAGAATGTTTGAAATAGTTCCTAATTTTGCCACCAAGCTCCACCGTCAACGACTGCTAGGCCTAGTTTAGAACTTAGCTACTAGACGCCACCGCAGTCGGCTCTTGGCAACGAACGTTGAAACCTAAGAGCGTTGTTTACATTCTTAACCTATCCAATTTAGTTTCACACAGGTGTAATTAGTGGAAAGTTCTTTAACATGCCATAAATCTATGACATGGGACCGCCGGCTTTACTTCCCCTCCGAAGGAAGACATACTGAGGGATTTTTAACGCTCTTAAAAAATCTGACGGCTTCGTCTGGCTTTGAACCCACTATCTCTTAAGAGGTTAAAATGACCATTGTGCGTAACATTAGCCAAAGTTGGAAGTATTTGAAACTGAACGTGCTGGGATCCTACGGGCGTTCAATCAAAATACGCCGCTATGGCCATTGGCTGCAATTCAAATATAATTAAGATGAAAAACGTCGTTTGCTAGAGATGGGTCGAACAGGTAGTAGCCATGATTTTTTAGAAACAGGACCAAAGCAGCTGAATTAAATTGCATGTGCCCACGACCCTACAGCATGACAGTGTAATGAAAGTCTTCGTGAGACATGCAGGATATCAGTGTTGCCCTACAGAACCGTGCGTGCAAAATCAAAAGCTCAGCCGTGAATAAACTTGCGTACATGACAGAGCGTGTTCCCTCATATCAAGTGGGATGGTATTTATTTTAAATTAAACGAATGGATAAAGGCGTTCACTGATAAAAGAATCGCGTGGCCTGTTGTTACGAGTCCTCGTTAGCAGACATTGGAGCCGGGCACTCGACCTTCCCGTCTCATTAGCCCTCCAGCGACAGACACTGATACAATTAAACTCTCCATTTTCCCGCCCGGCTCTGATTCACCGCTCATGTTTGGGCTGGGAAACTGTGTGTGATCTTCATACAGCTGCTTCATTTACAAGTTGAAAATAAAATGCATTGAATGAACAATGGTCGCCTCCATTGCGTAGTAGTCAGCATGCTTACCTGCCACCCCAGAGGTCCGCGATTCGATTCCTGGCTCTGCCACGAAATATGAAAAGAGTTTAAACACCCCAGTTGGATCGAAGTCATAATAGCTCACTGATTGATCATTTCCATTGCTGCATAAAAATAAGTAATTGGAGAGTAGATAATATTATTGATGATATCAGTGATCATAATACATTGCTTTTCTCTTTAGACTCCTCAAAAACAGCAACCAATAATCCAAATGTACCAAAAACTTACAAATACTCACATATTGATTATACACTTGCTCTAAACTATTATGAAAGCCATACTTTTGATTTAGTAGAGGATGATGTTAATGCATCATACACAGGCTTAACTACACTTATCCAAGATGGTCTAGTCTGTGCAAGTACAGTTAGAACTGCTCAGCGTAGGGATATTAACTATCCTCTGAATCCCTGGTGCACACCAGAACTTGTTGCATTGTGTAAGCAAAAATCACATAGTTACAACAAATTAAAAATGTTCCCCCATAATACAATAATAAAAGAAGAGTACAGGGTTTACTGTAATAGAATAACAGCATTGAGAAGATCACTAAAAAAGACATATTATGATAATACATTTCAAAGTAACATACACAATTCAAAACGTACTTGGCAAATTATCAATGAAGTTTTAAATAAACCCTCAAATACAACATCTGATATTAAAAGTATAAATGTAAATAATAGGTGCATAGAAGACAAAATTGAGATCTGCAATGTTCTGAATGAATACTTTGTGTCAGTTCCTGCCACATTATCTTCTAACATTATTCCATTACCGGAGCGAACAGCAACAATCATTGAAGGTTCTAATTCATTCTTCATAGAACCTTGCTCCCCACAAGAAGTATCTGATATCATTAACAATCTTAAGATAACCAACACCTCCTGTGATGGCATAACTAGTAAACTACTTAAGACTTGCAACCGTGCACTCTCAGGACCCATCTCAAAATTTGTCAACTGCTCACTAGTCAATGGTATCGTCCCAGATCCTCTTAAAATTGCTCGTGTTGTACCCATATAAACAGAATGACAGGTCAGATCCTGGTAATTATAGGCCCATTTCAATACCATCTGAATTATCAAAAATCCTAGAAATAATTATGAAAACAAGGCTTTTGAGGTATCTAGAGAAATGCCATTATTTTTATGAATTTCAGTATGGATTTCGCGAGAAGGCTGGGGTTAATTCTGCTATTGTTGATATCATAATCGAATTACAAAACAATATAGATAAAGGGAATATATCTGCTGGATTCTTTATTGATTTAAAAAAGGCCTTTGATACTGTGAATCATCCACTGCTTGTATATAAACTGGAGAAGGCGGGTGTGAGAGGTGTGGCATTGTTGTGGTTTAAACATTACTTGGCAAACAGGCAACAATTTGTAAAAATAGGAACTAATAGAAGTAACTTACAAAGGGTATCGTATGGTGTGCCCCAGGGATCTATTCTAGGGCCGATTTTATTCCTCATATACATAAATGACATAACCTTATGCCCTTTTAAGGGTAGATTATCTCTCTTAGCTGACGATACTTCGTTGTTTTACTTCTCTAAATCTGACAAGGAGATTATATCTGATATCCAGCATGACTGTTATGTCTTGGAGGAATGGCTAAGAATGAATCTGTTAACACCTAATTACTCAAAAACTGTCTGCATGATGTTCCATAAATGTGAATATGATTTAAATGCAACAACAAATATCTATTTTGGTACTACCAGACTTAAGTGGGTGAAGGAGGTTAAATACCTTGGCTTGACAATAGACAATATTCTTTCTTGGGCATCACATATAACGAATCTAAAAAATAAAATCTCGGCTTTAGTTGGAATCTTTGCTAAAATCAAGTTTTATGTAACAACACAGACACTACGTGTAATATACTTCGCAATGATTCAGTCTCGGCTCTCATACCTATGTTTCATCCGGGGAAGAGCCTCACAAACTAATTTGAATAATCTGGAGGTTCTACAAAACAGGTCTCTAAGATCAATGTATGGATTCCATCGTTTATACCCTCGCTGTAGAATGTACACAGAAACTAATATATTGCCGTTGTATCTTTCAACTCTACTTTAATTATTTATAAAAAAAAAAGCATAGTCTCATGACCACAAACACTACATTATCTTTCGTTAATGAAATTCACATGCACTGCACAAGACAAAAAAAATAAGTTACATGTAGTCAGCAATAGAACGACTAAATTTGGAGACAATGCACTGCAGCACTCGCTCATCTCAGTGTATAACCTGGTACCACTTGATCTAGCAAGAATCTCTCAAATTGGGCCATTTCGTGTAAAGTTGAAAAAGTACTATTTGCTGACTCTGAATGTATAATAATGTATGTATAATAATTTACTCTAAATGTATAATAACTTACTCTTGTGATACCGCATTCTTCCAAATAATCTTTATCTTTTATGTTTATCAACACTAATTGACTCATAACTTCAAAGCATGCTCATTAGCTTATAGTCTCATTTCTCCAATTATATTATAACGCTTTATCCTTGGTCATGTATTGTGTCAAAAGCGTCGCTTTGAATACACTTCAATTGCTTATTTGTATACTGTACTCTAAATGTATTATAATTTAGCATATGTATAGTTAGTCCGTCATCTATGTAATGAACTATGTACTGTTCCCCATGACAGAGCTCTGCTCTCGGGAATCTTTTTCTAGACAAATAAAAAAAAAGGTGACGTGTTATCGAAGAATGCTACGAATATCGTGGGTACAAAGAATAACAAATGAATCTATTCTGAAGGAGCTAAGGATTACTCCTAAAGCACGCTTACTCCAAAACATCTATAGGTAAATATTGAAATTTTTCGGCCATGTCAACCGGCGAGACCGCATTGAGAAGCGTATCATCCAGGGTAAAGTTGACGTAAAACGGTTGAGGGGACGTGTACAGTACAGCTGGAATGGTTTTGTTCCAAAAACCGTGCTATGGTTGGTTTTTTGTAAATCGTTGGAAAAGCACAAAAAAAAGCTTAACTCTAAATTTCGAAATAATTAATAGTATCATGTTGTCGGAAAACTCAAAAAAAAATATAAAAAAATAAAAGCATTTTCTCTGAATCTAATCTACGTATTTTAAAGAAAAAAATTTTAAACAAAAAATGTAGAGGACATGTGTGTTTGAGTCTTCAGTCTTTTGACTGGTTTGATGCAGCTCTCCATGCCTCCCTGTCCTGAGCTAATCGTTTCATCTCTACATTGCCACCTACAATTTGTCTTATTGAGGTCATGTCATAGGTTTCTAAATGCAGAAGCTAGGTGGCACCAAAGCTTCCAAAAAAGTGTTTTTTCACTTTTTGTCCTAGAAAAAATGTTTTTTTTTTTCACAAAAGAGTGAATCAGAAATTTGTTCCTCTAAAAATTGTCTGCAACGTTTATTAAAACGTTTGTTTCCTCCGACTTACCGTTCCCAAGTTATAGCGCAGCAAATGCAACGCTGCGTAGTCGAGGCTACTCTTGTTACTGCGGAGAGAGCGGTGGGCATAGTTTAGACTGAGACTGGTGTCGGAAAATTTTCACACTTCGGCATACGATAACGATAAGGTAGCACTAGCGAAGGGCACCTCAGGGTCATGTTTTATATTGCCGGCATCTTGACGGAAACGGAATGGCGGCCACCCAAATGTTAAAAGCTTAAATCAAATTACGACCAACCTAATTATTTGATCTCTACCAAATTTTGCAACAACATACCTTTTTGTGGGAAGCATCTTTTGACTGAAATACAAGGTCATTAGCCCAATAGTTTTCAGGTAGCGGCCATGTATGTGTGCAAATCGATTCACCTTATCAATTTAAACACGGTGAAACCGAAGTGAATAAAATTTTGTACAGATGTAGCAATAGCAAAGGGCACCTCATATGCATTTTTAATATCCGTATCACACGTTGTATTTCTACAAGCTACTACAACCAATATTCAATTATACTCCTTGAAAAGGACAAAGAGTTACAACAATACCCATGGATTTAGGAGAAAGTAGGCTATATGTTCTTTACTGAACATCTTTTTATTATGGCCATCTGAATTCATGTCTAGTGAATTAAATCCTGAAAATTTATAAAAGGATATTCTAAGCTAACTTCAACGTAACCAAACTTGATTATTATTATTGTTATAACATGTCTAATGTAAAGATTTAACTGCTGTGCCCGAAAATAGTCACTATGATGTGTATTTACCTGCGTTAAGAATTGTGTCGTTTCCTAAGAAAATCTTGAATCAGAATGTGAAACTTCGAGTGTGAAATTAATCCATGCTAGTGTCAGGATTGTAAATAAGTGAATTGTAAATAAGTGAATAGGATGATAGAACAACACAACTTTATAGGGTATAGTGAAATATAATTTTATGTCGTCTCTAAAGTGTATAGATTAACAAATGAAAGTGTAATTCATGAACTTAATCTAGCCCATCGGACAATATTAAATAAGACTATAGTTTATTTTTATTTGAGAGACATAAAGTCCAAATAGGGAATGCGTGTGCTATTTTTTTTGCTTCTGCCAGTCGGCAGATATTTACTGAATAAATTTTCTTTGGTGAATTGGTTTATTTGGAAATATGTTTTTGATTCTCTTGTTATATGTCATGACTCTTTCCTTTTCCTTTACGGGGAGCACGAATACAGTGTCTAGTAATTACAGCCCCAGCCCAGAACGCCTCGAGAGAGATCTCATGCTAACACTGTATTTACTGCTACCTCGCATGTGGTTGACTGTCACTCCAGGTGTACAGACGGGCACAGTACCTTCTAATGGGCCATCTCCTTGCAATTCATTTCATCTCTCATTAACGCCTATCATGAATTTGGCATCAGGAAGGGCATCAGACTGTAAAAATCACCTCTCACTTAGCGTATCATTTCATCCCCCACCAGTTGGCCTCTCACCAGGGTTGACCGAGTTCAATTCCCGGTCAGTGCATGTGAGATTTTCGAAGTGAATTGCCATGTCCTGTGGTTTGGATTCACGTAAAAAGGACACGTGGTTCATAATCACAAGATTCACGGTCACGTAAATCTACAAGCTTCCTTCCTTTATACCGTCGCAAGAAAGATATTTGGGAGCTGAACACACATTGTCAGCAGATACAACTGGGGATGATGACAGGCCAATCGCCGAGGCGACAATTAACTGGGGTCTAAGTAAGGAAGGGTCAGGGAAGGGATTTCGAAATGAAGTCGGCCGTGGACCTGTTGCATGACAACATTTTAGTTCATTCTTTTTAGGCTACTTTCGATTTTTGCAAAAAATGAAAGTAGAGTTATGAGATCAACACAGGGCGAAAAAAGTGTGTCTGTCTGTGTGTGTGTATGTGTGTGTGTGAGTCTGTCTGTGTGTGTGTGTGTGTGTGTATGTGTGTGTGTGAGTCTGTGTGTGTGTGTCTGTGTGTGAGTGTGTGTACTCTGAATGTCTGTCCCCCCCCTATCAATTCGAACACGGTGAATGCGAATTGAACGAAATTTGGTAGCAAGGTAGCACTAGCAAAGGACACCTCAGTGTCATGTTTTATATCGCCGCCTTCTTGACGGAAACGCAATGGCGGCCCCACAAATGTTCAAAGCTTAAATCAAATTACGACTAACTTATTCATCCGATCTCTACCAAATTTTGCAACAACATACCTTTAGGGGGGGAGCACCCTTTGACCAAACCAATAGGTCATCAGCGTAATAGTATGCAGATGGCGGCCATCTTTGTGTGAAAATCGATTCCCCCTATTAATTCAAACACGGTGCAACCGAATGGAACGAAATTTGGTACAGAGGTAGTACTAACAAAAGGCACCTCAGTGTCATGTTTTATATCGCCGTCATCTTGACGGAAACGTATTGACGGCCACACAAATGTTCAAAGCTTAAATCACATTACGACTAACCTAATCATTTGATCTCTACCAAATTTTGCAACAACATACCTTTACGGGGGGAGGATCCTTTGACCAAACTAATAGATCATCAGCCTAATAGTTTGCGGATGGCGGCCATCTTTGTGTGAAAATCGATTCCCCCTATTAATTCGAACACGGTGCAACCGAATGGAACGAAATTTGGTACAGAGGTAGCACTAGCAAAGGCCACCTCATATTCATGTTTATTATCCCTATAGCACGTTGTATTTCAAAGAGCTACTACAACCAACATTCAATCATACTCCTTGAAAAGGACAAAGAGTTATAACAATACCCATGGATTTAGGAGAAAGTAGGCTATATGTTCTTTACTGAACATCTTGTTATTATGGCCATCTGAATTCATGTCTAGTGAATTAAATCCTGAAAATTTATAAAAGTATATTCTAAGCTAACTTCAACGTAACCAAACTTGATTATTATTATTGTTATAACATGTCTAATGTAAAGATTTAACTGCTGTGCCCGAGAATAGTCACTATGATGTGTATTTACCTGCGTTAAGAATTGTGTCGTTTCCTAAGAAAATCTTGAATCAGAATGTGAAACTTCGAGTGTGAAATTAATCCATGCTAGTGTCAGGATTGTAAATAAGTGAATTGTAAATAAGTGAATAGGATGATAGAACAACACAACTTTATAGGGTATAGTGAAATATAATATTTATGTCGTCTCTAAAGTGTATAGATTAACAAATGAAAGTGTAATTCATGAACTTAGTCTAGCCCATCGGACAATATTAAATAAGACTATAGTTTATTTTTATTTGAGAGACATAAAGTCCAAATAGGGAATGCGTGTGCTATTTTTTTGCTTCTGCCAGTCGGCAGATATTTACTGAATAAATTTTCTTTGGTGAATTGGTTTATTTGGAAATATGTTTTTGATTCTCTTGTTATATGTCATGACACTTTACTTTTCCTTTACGGGGAGCACGAATACAGTGTCTAGTAATTACAGCCCCAGCCCAGAACGCCTCGAGAGAGATCTCATGCTAACACTGTATTTACTGCTACCTCGCATGTGGTTGACTGTCACTCCAGGTGTACAGACGGGCACAGTACCTTCTAATGGGCCATCTCCTTGCAATTCCTTTCATCTCTCATTAACGCCTATCATGAATTTGGCATCAGGAAGGGCATCAGACTGTAAAAATCTCCTCTCACTTAGCGTATCATTTCATCCCCCACCAGTTGGCCTCTCACCAGGGTTGACCGAGTTCAATTCACGGTCAGTGCATGTGAGATTTTCGAAGTGAATTGCCATGTCCTGTGGTTTGGATTCACGTAAAAAGGACACGTGGTTCATAATCACAAGATTCACGGTCACGTAAATCTACAAGCTTCCTTCCTTTATACCGTCGCAAGAAAGATATTTGGGAGCTGAACACACATTGTCAGCAGATACAACTGGGGATGATGACAGGCCAATCGCCGAGGCGACCATTAACTGGGGTCTAAGTAAGGAAGGGTCAGGGAAGGGATTTCGAAATGAAGTCGGCCGTGGACCTGTTGCATGACAACATTTTAGTTCATTCTTTTTAGGCTACTTTCGATTTTTGCAAAAAATGAAAGTAGAGTTATGAGATCAACACAGGGCGAAAAAATTGTGTCTGTCTGTGTGTGTGTATGTGTGTGTGTGAGTCTGTCTGTGTGTGTGTGTGAGTCTGTGTGTGTGTGTCTGTGTGTGAGTGTGTGTACTCTGAATGTCAGTCCCCCCCCCCTATCAATTCGAACACGGTGAATGCGAATTGAACGAAATTTGGTAGAAAGGTAGCACTAGCAAAGGACACCTCAGTGTCATGTTTTATATCGCCGCCTTCTTGACGGAAACGCAATGGCGGCCCCACAAATGTTCAAAGCTTAAATCAAATTACGACTAACTTATTCATCCGTTCTCTACCAAATTTTGCAACAACATACCTTTAGGGGGGGAGCACCCTTTGACCAAACCAATAGGTCATCAGCGTAATAGTATGCAGATGGCGGCCATCTTTGTGTGAAAATCGATTCCACCTATTAATTCGAACACGGTGCAACCGAATGGAACGAAATTTGGTACAGAGGTAGTACTAACAAAAGGCACCTCAGTGTCATGTTTTATATCGCCGCCTTCTTGACGGAAACGTATTGACGGCCACACAAATGTTCAAAGCTTAAATCACATTACGACTAACCTAATCATTTGATCTCTACCAAATTTTGCAACAACATACCTTTACGGGGGGAGGATCCTTTGACCAAACTAATAGATCATCAGCCTAATAGTTTGCGGATGGCGGCCTTCTTTGTGTGAAAATCGATTCCCCCTATTAATTCGAACACGGTGCAACCGAATGGAACGAATTTGGTACAGAGGTAGCACTAGCAAAGGCCACCTCATATTCATGTTTATTATCCCTATAGCACGTTGTATTTCAAAGAGCTACTACAACCAACATTCAATCATACTCCTTGAAAAGGACAAAGAGTTATAACAATACCCATGGATTTAGGAGAAAGTAGGCTATATGTTCTTTACTGAACATCTTGTTATTATGGCCATCTGAATTCATGTCTAGTGAATTAAATCCTGAAAATTTATAAAAGGATATTCTAAGCTAACTTCAACGTAACCAAACTTGATTATTATTATTGTTATAACATGTCTAATGTAAAGATTTAACTGCTGTGCCCGAGAATAGTCACAATGATGTGTATTTACCTGCGTTAAGAATTGTGTCGTTTCCTAAGAAAATCTTGAATCAGAATGTGAAACTTCGAGTGTGAAATTAATCCATGCTAGTGTCAGGATTGTAAATAAGTGAATTGTAAATAAGTGAATAGGATGATAGAACAACACAACTTTATAGTGTATAGTGAAATATAATATTTATGTCGTCTCTAAAGTGTATAGATTAACAAATGAAAGTGTAATTCATGAACTTAGTCTAGCCCATCGGACAATATTAAATAAGACTATAGTTTATTTTTATTTGAGAGACATAAAGTCCAAATAGGGAATGCGTGTGCTATTTTTTTGCTTCTGCCAGTCGGCAGATATTTACTGAATAAATTTTCTTTGGTGAATTGGTTTATTTGGAAATATGTTTTTGATTCTCTTGTTATATGTCATGACACTTTACTTTTCCTTTACGGGGAGCACGAATACAGTGTCTAGTAATTACAGCCCCAGCCCAGAACGCCTCGAGAGAGATCTCATGCTAACACTGTATTTACTGCTACCTCGCATGTGGTTGACTGTCACTCCAGGTGTACAGACGGGCACAGTACCTTCTAATGGGCCATCTCCTTGCAATTCATTTCATCTCTCATTAACGCCTATCATGAATTTGGCATCAGGAAGGGCATCAGACTGTAAAAATCACCTCTCACTTAGCGTATCATTTCATCCCCCACCAGTTGGCCTCTCACCAGGGTTGACCGAGTTCAATTCACGGTCAGTGCATGTGAGATTTTCGAAGTGAATTGCCATGTCCTGTGGTTTGGATTCACGTAAAAAGGACACGTGGTTCATAATCACAAGATTCACGGTCACGTAAATCTACAAGCTTCCTTCCTTTATACCGTCGCAAGAAAGATATTTGGGAGCTGAACACACATTGTCAGCAGATACAACTGGGGATGATGACAGGCCAATCGCCGAGGCGACCATTAACTGGGGTCTAAGTAAGGAAGGGTCAGGGAAGGGATTTCGAAATGAAGTCGGCCGTGGACCTGTTGCATGACAACATTTTAGTTCATTCTTTTTAGGCTACTTTCGATTTTTGCAAAAAATGAAAGTAGAGTTATGAGATCAACACAGGGCGAAAAAAGTGTGTCTGTCTGTGTGTGTGTATGTGTGTGTGTGAGTCTGTCTGTGTGTGTGTGTGTGTATGTGTGTGTGTGAGTCTGTGTGTGTGTGTCTGTGTGTGAGTGTGTGTACTCTGAATGTCTGTCCCCCCCCTATCAATTCGAACACGGTGAATGCGAATTGAACGAAATTTGGTACAAAGGTAGCACTAGCAAAGGACACCTCAGTGTCATGTTTTATATCGCCGCCTTCTTGACGGAAACGCAATGGCGGCCCCACAAATGTTCAAAGCTTAAATCAAATTACGACTAACTTATTCATCCGATCTCTACCAAATTTTGCAACAACATACCTTTAGGGGGGGAGCACCCTTTGACCAAACCAATAGGTCATCAGCGTAATAGTATGCAGATGGCGGCCATCTTTGTGTGAAAATCGATTCCCCCTATTAATTCGAACACGGTGCAACCGAATGGAACGAAATTTGGTACAGAGGTAGTACTAACAAAAGGCACCTCAGTGTCATGTTTTATATCGCCGCCATCTTGACGGAAACGTATTGACGGCCACACAAATGTTCAAAGCTTAAATCACATTACGACTAACCTAATCATTTGATCTCTACCAAATTTTGCAAAAACATACCTTTACGGGGGGAGGATCCTTTGACCAAACTAATAGATCATCAGCCTAATAGTTTGCGGATGGCGGACATCTTTGTGTGAAAATCGATTCCCCCTATTAATTCGAACACGGTGCAACCGAATGGAACGAAATTTGGTACAGAGGTAGCACTAGCAAAGGCCACCTCATATTCATGTTTATTATCCCTATAGCACGTTGTATTTCAAAGAGCTACTACAACCAACATTCAATCATACTCCTTGAAAAGGACAAAGAGTTATAACAATACCCATGGATTTAGGAGAAAGTAGGCTATATGTTCTTTACTGAACATCTTGTTATTATGGCCATCTGAATTCATGTCTAGTGAATTAAATCCTGAAAATTTGTAAAAGGATATTCTAAGCTAACTTCAACGTAACCAAACTTGATTATTATTATTGTTATAACATGTCTAATGTAAAGATTTAACTGCTGTGCCCGAGAATAGTCACTATGATGTGTATTTACCTGCGTTAAGAATTGTGTCGTTTCCTAAGAAAATCTTGAATCAGAATGTGAAACTTCGAGTGTGAAATTAATCCATGCTAGTGTCAGGATTGTAAATAAGTGAATTGTAAATAAGTGAATAGGATGATAGAACAACACAACTTTATAGGGTATAGTGAAATATAATTTTATGTCGTCTCTTAAGTGTATAGATTAACAAATGAAAGTGTAATTCATGAACTTAATCTAGCCCATCGGACAATATTAAATAAGACTATAGTTTATTTTTATTTGAGAGACATAAAGTCCAAATAGGGAATGCGTGTGCTATTTTTTTTGCTTCTGCCAGTCGGCAGATATTTACTGAATAAATTTTCTTTGGTGAATTGGTTTATTTGGAAATATGTTTTTGATTCTCTTGTTATATGTCATGACTCTTTCCTTTTCCTTTACGGGGAGCACGAATACAGTGTCTAGTAATTACAGCCCCAGCCCAGAACGCCTCGAGAGAGATCTCATGCTAACACTGTATTTACTGCTACCTCGCATGTGGTTGACTGTCACTCCAGGTGTACAGACGGGCACAGTACCTTCTAATGGGCCATCTCCTTGCAATTCATTTCATCTCTCATTAACGCCTATCATGAATTTGGCATCAGGAAGGGCATCAGACTGTAAAAATCACCTCTCACTTACCATATCATTTCATCCCCCACCAGTTGGCCTCTCACCAGGGTTGACCGAGTTCAATTCCCGGTCAGTGCATGTGAGATTTTCGAAGTGAATTGCCATGTTCTGTGGTTTGGATTCACGTAAAAAGGACACGTGGTTCATAATCACAAGATTCACGGTCACGTGTATCTACAAGCTTCCTTCCTTTATACCGTCGCAAGAAAGATATTTGGGAGCTGAACACACATTGTCAGCAGATACAACTGAGGATGATGACAGGCCAATCGCCGAGGCGACCATTAACTGGGGTCTAATTAAGGAAGGGTCAGGGAAGGGATTTCGAAAGGAAGTCGGCCGTGGACCTGTTGAATGACAACATTTTAGTTCATTCTTTTTAGCCTACATTCGATTTTTGCAAAAAAATAAAGTAGAGTTATGAGATCAACACAGGGCGAAAAAAGTGTGTCTGTCTGTGTGTGTGTATGAGTGTGTGTGAGTATGTCTGTGTGTGTGTGTGTATGTGTGTGTGTGAGTCTGTGTGTGTGTGTGTGTCTGTGTGTGAATGTGTGTACTCTGAATGTCTGTTCCCCCCTATTAATTCGAACACGGTGAATGCGAATTGAACGAACTTTGGTAGAAAGGTAGCACTAGCAAAGGACACCTCAGTGTCATGTTTTATATCGCCGCCATCTTGACGGAAACGCAATGGCGGCCCCACAAATGTTCAAAGCTTAAATCAAATTACGACTAACTTAATCATCCGATCTCTACCAAATTTTGCAACAAAATACCTTTAGGGGGAGAGCATCCTATGACCAAACCAATAGGTCATCAGCGTAATAGTTTGCAGATGGCGGCCATCTTTGTGTGAAAATCGATTCCCCCTATTAATTCAAACACGGTGCAACCGAATGGAACGAAATTTGGTACAGAGGTAGTACTAACAAAAGGCACCTCAGTGTCATGTTTTATATCGCCGCCATCTTGACGGAAACGTATTGGCGACCACACAAATGTTCAAAGCTTAAATCACATTACGACTAACCTAATCATTTGATCTCTACCAAATTTTGCAACAACATACCTTTACGGGGGGAGGATCCTTTGACCAAACTAATAGATCATCAGCCTAATAGTTTGCGGATGGCGGCCATCTTTGTGTGAAAATCGATTCCCCCTATTAATTCGAACACGGTGCAACCGAATGGAACGAAATTTGGTACAGAGGTAGCACTAGCAATGGGCACCTCATATTCATGTTTAATATCCCTATAGCACGTTGTATTTCAAAAAGCTACTACAACCAACATTCAATCATACTCCTTGAAAAGGACAAAGAGTTATAACAATACCCATGGATTTAGGAGAAAGTAGGCTATATGTTCTTTACTGAACATCTTGTTATTATGGCCATCTGAATTCATGTCTAGTGAATTAAATCCTGAAAATTTATAAAAGGATATTCTAAGCTAACTTCAACGTAACCAAACTTGATTATTATTATTGTTATAACATGTCTAATGTAAAGATTTAACTGCTGTTCCCGAGAATAGTCACTATGATGTGTATTTACCTGCGTTAAGAATTGTGTCGTTTCCTAAGAAAATCTTGACTCAGAATGTGAAACTTCGAGTGTGAAATTAATCCATGCTAGTGTCAGGATTGTAAATAAGTGAATTGTAAATAAGTGAATAGGATGATAGAACAACACAACTTTATAGGGTATAGTGAAATATAATTTTATGTCGTCTCTTAAGTGTATAGATTAACAAATGAAAGTGTAATTCATGAACTTAGTCTAGCCCATCGGACAATATTAAATAAGACTATAGTTTATTTTTATTTGAGAGACATAAAGTCCAAATAGGGAATGCGTGTGCTATTTTTTTGCTTCTGCCAGTCGGCAGATATTTACTGAATAAATTTTCTTTGGTGAATTGGTTTATTTGGAAATATGTTTTTGATTCTCTTGTTATATGTCATGACTCTTTCCTTTTCCTTTACGGGGAGCACGAATACAGTGTCTAGTAATTACAGCCCCAGCCCTGAACGCCTCGAGAGAGATCTCATGCTAACACTGTATTTACTGCTACCTCGCATGTGGTTGACTGTCACTCCAGGTGTACAGACGGGCACAGTACCTTCTAATGGGCCATCTCCTTGCAATTCATTTCATCTCTCATTAACGCCTATCATGAATTTGGCATCAGGAAGGGCATCAGACTGTAAAAATCACCTCTCACTTAGCGTATCATTTCATCCCCCACCAGTTGGCCTCTCACCAGGGTTGACCGAGTTCAATTCCCGGTCAGTGCATGTGAGATTTTCGAAGTGAATTGCCATGTCCTGTGGTTTGGATTCACGTAAAAAGGACACGTGGTTCATAATCACAAGATTCACGGTCACGTAAATCTACAAGCTTCCTTCCTTTATACCGTCGCAAGAAAGATATTTGGGAGCTGAACACACATTGTCAGCAGATACAACTGGGGATGATGACAGGCCAATCGCCGAGGCGACCATTAACTGGGGTCTAAATAAGGAAGGGTCAGGGAAGGGATTTCGAAAGGAAGTCGGCCGTGGACCTGTTGCATGACAACATTTTAGTTCATTCTTTTTAGGCTACTTTCGATTTTTGCAAAAAATGAAAGTAGAGTTATGAGATCAACACAGGGCGAAAAAAGTGTGTCTGTCTGTGTGTGTGTATGTGTGTGTGTGAGTCTGTCTGTGTGTGTGTGTGTGTGTGTGTGTGTGTGTATGTGTGTGTGTGAGTCTGTGTGTGTGAGTCTGTGTGTGTGTGTCTGTGTGTGAGTGTGTGTACTCTGAATGTCTGTCCCCCCCTATCAATTCGAACACGGTGAATGCCAATTGAACGAAATTTGGTAGAAAGGTAGCACTAGCAAAGGACACCTCAGTGTCATGTTTTATATCGCCGCCATCTTGACGGAAACGCAATGGCGGCCCCACAAATGTTCAAAGCTTCAATCAAATTACGACTAACTTAATTATCCGATCTCTACCAAATTTTGCAACAACATACCTTTAGGGGGGGAGCATCCTTTGACCAAACCAATAGGTCATCAGCGTAATAGTTTGCAGATGGCGGCCATCTTTGTGTGAAAATCGATTCCCCCTATTAATTCGAACACGGTGCAACCGAATGGAACGAAATTTGGTACAGAGGTAGTACTAACAAAAGGCACCTCAGTGTCATGTTTTATATCGCCGCCATCTTGACGGAAACGTATTGGCGGCCACACAAATGTTCAAAGCTTAAATCACATTACGACTAACCTAATCATTTGATCTCTACCAAATTTTGCAACAACATACCTTTACGGGGGGAGGATCCTTTGACCAAACTAATAGATCATCAGCCTAATAGTTTGCGGATGGCGGCCATCTTTGTGTGAAAATAGATTCCCCCTATTAATTCGAACACGGTGCAACCGAATGGAACGAAATTTGGTACAGAGGTAGCACTAGCAAAGGGCACCCCATATTCATGTTTAATATCCCTATAGCACGTTGTATTTCAAAAAGCTACTACAACCAACATTCAATCATACTCCTTGAAAAGGACAAAGAGTTATAACAACACCCATGGATTTAGGAGAAAGTAGGCTATATGTTCTTTACTGAACATCTTGTTATTATGGCCATCTGAATTCATGTCTAGTGAATTAAATCCTGAAAATTTATAAAAGGATATTCTAAGCTAACTTCAACGTAACCAAACTTGATTATTATTATTGTTATAACATGTCTAATGTAAAGATTTAACTGCTGTTCCCGAGAATAGTCACTATGATGTGTATTTACCTGCGTTAAGAATTGTGTCGTTTCCTAAGAAAATCTTGAATCAGAATGTGAAACTTCGAGTGTGAAATTAATCCATGCTAGTGTCAGGACTGTAAATAAGTGAATTGTAAATAAGTGAATAGGATGATAGAACAACACAACTTTATAGGGTATAGTGAAATATAATTTTATGTCGTCTCTTAAGTGTATAGATTAACAAATGAAAGTGTAATTCATGAACTTAGTCTAGCCCATCGGACAATATTAAATAAGACTATAGTTTATTTTTATTTGAGAGACATAAAGTCCAAATAGGGAATGCGTGTGCTATTTTTTTGCTTCTGCCAGTCGGCAGATATTTACTGAATAAATTTTCTTTGGTGAATTGGTTTATTTGGAAATATGTTTTTGATTCTCTTGTTATATGTCATGACTCTTTCCTTTTCCTTTACGGGGAGCACGAATACAGTGTCTAGTAATTACAGCCCCAGCCCAGACCGCCTCGAGAGAGATCTCATGCTAACACTGTATTTACTGCTACCTCGCATGTGGTTGACTGTCACTCCAGGTGTACAGACGGGCACAGTACCTTCTAATGGGCCATCTCCTTGCAATTCATTTCATCTCTCATTAACGCCTATCATGAATTTGACATCAGGAAGGGCATCAGACTGTAAAAATCACCTCTCACTTAGCGTATCATTTCATCCCCCACCAGTTGGCCTCTCACCAGGGTTGACCGAGTTCAATTCCCGGTCAGTGCATGTGAGATTTTCGAAGTGAATTGCCATGTCCTGTGGTTTGGATTCACGTAAAAAGGACACGTGGTTCATAATCACAAGATTCACGGTCACGTAAATCTACAAGCTTCCTTCCTTTATACCGTCGCAAGAAAGATATTTGGGAGCTGAACACACATTGTCAGCAGATACAACTGGGGATGATGACAGGCCAATCGCCGAGGCGACCATTAACTGGGGTCTAAGTAAGGAAGGGTCAGGGAAGGGATTTCGAAAGGAAGTCGGACGTGGACCTGTTGCATGACAACATTTTAGTTCATTCTTTTTAGGCTACTTTCGATTTTTGCAAAAAATGAAAGTAGAGTTATGAGATCAACACAGGGCGAAAAAAGTGTGTCTGTCTGTGTGTGTGTATGTGTGTGTGTGAGTCTGTGTGTGTGTGTCTGTGTGTGAGTGTGTGTACTCTGAATGTCTGTCCCCCCCTATCAATTCGAACACGGTGAATGCGAATTGAACGAAATTTGGTAGAAAGGTAGCACTAGCAAAGGACACCTCAGTGTCATGTTTTATATCGCCGCCATCTTGACGGAAACGCAATGGCGGTCCCACAAATGTTCAAAGCTTAAATCAAATTACGACTAACCTAATCATTTGATCTCTACCAAATTTTGCATCAACATACCTTTAGTGGGGGAGCATCATTTGACCAAACCAATAGGTCATCAGCCTAACAGTTTGCAGATGGCGGCCATCTTTGTGTGAAAATCGATTCCCCCTATTAATTCGAACACGGTGCAACCGAATGGAACGAAATTTGGTACCGAGGTAGTACTAACAAATGGCACCTCAGTGTCATGTTTTATATCGCCGCCATCTTGACGGAACCGTAATGGCGGCCACACAAATGTTCAAAGCTTAAATCAAATTACGATTAACCTAATCATCCGATCTCTACCAAATTTTGCAACAACATACCCTTATAGAGGAAGCATCCTTTGACCAAACTAATAGGTCATTAGCCTAATAGTTTGCGGATGGCAGCCATCTTTGTGTGAAAGTCGATTCCCCCTATTAATTCAAACACGGTGCAACCGAATGGAACGAAATTTGGTACCGAGGTAGTACTAACAAAAGGCACCTCAGTGTCATGTTTTATATCGCCGCCATCTTGACGGAAACGTAATGGCGGCCACACAAATGTTCAAAGCTTACATCAAATTACGATTAACCTAATCATCCGATCTCTACCATATTTTGCAACAACATACCCTTATAGAGGAAGCATCCTTTGACCAAACGAATAGGTCATTAGACTAATAGTTTGCGGATGGCAGCCATCTTTGTGTGAAAATCAAACACGGTGAAACCGAATGGAACGAAATTTGGTACAGAGGTAGCACTAGCAAAGGGTATCTCAGTGTCATGTTTTGTATCGCCGCCATCTTGACTGAAACGTAATGGCGGCCACACAAATGTTCAAAGCTTAAATCAAATTACGACTAACCTAATCATTTGATCTCTACCAAATTTTGCAACAACATACCTTTACGTGGGGAGGATCGTTTGACCAGACTAATAGATCATCAGCCTAATAGTTTGCGGATGGCGGCCATCTTTGTGTGAAAATCGATTCCCCCTATTAATTCGAACACGGTGCAACCGAATGGAACGAAATTTGGTACAGAGGTAGTACTAACAAAAGGCACCTCAGTGTCATGTTTTATATAACCGCCATCTTGATGGAAACGTAATGGCGGCCGCACAAATGTTCAAAGCTTAAATCAAATTACGATTAACCTAATCATCCGATCTCTACCAAATTTTGCAACAACATACCCTTATAGAGGAAGCATCCTTAGACCAAACGAATAAATCATTAGCCTAATAGTTTGCGGATGGCGGCCATCTTTGTGTGAAAATCAAACACGGTGAAACCGAATGGAACGAAATTTGGTACAGAGGTAGCACTAGCAAAGGGTATCTCAGTGTCATGTTTTATATCGCCGCCATAGTGACAGAAACATAATGGCAGCCACACAAATGTTCAAAGCTTAAGTTAAATTACGACTAACATAACCATCCGATCTCTACCAAACTTTGCAACAACATACCTATATGGAGGAAGCATCCTTTGACCAATCTAATAGGTTATTAGCCTAATAGTTTGCGGATGGCGGCCATCTTTATGTCAAAATTGATTCCCCCTATTAATTCGAACACGGTGGAACCGAAAGGAACGAAATTTGGTTCAGAGGTAGCACTAGCAAAGGGCACCTCAGTGTCATGTTTTGTATCGCCGCCGTATTGACAGAAACGTAAAGGTGGCCACACAAATGTTCAAGGCTTAAGTTAAATTACGACTAACATAACCATCCGATCTCTACCAAATTCTGCAACTGCATACCTTTATGGAGGGAGCATCCTTTGACCAATCTAATAGGTCATTCGCCTAACAGTTTGAGGATGGCGGCCATCTTCATGTCAAAATTGATTCCGCCTATTAATTCGAACACGGTGGAACCGAATGGAACGAAATTTGGTACAGAGGTAGCACTAGCAAAGGGCACCTCATATTCATGTTTAATATCCCTATAGCACGTTGTATTTCAAAAAGCTACTACAACCAACATTCAATCATACTCTTTGAAAAGGACAAAGAGTTATAACAATACCCATGGATTTAGGAGAAAGTAGGCTATATGTTCTTTACTGAACATCTTGTTATTATGGCCATCTGAATTCATGTCTAGTGAATTAAATCCTGAAAATTTATAAAAGGATATTCTAAGCTAACTTCAACGTAACCAAACTTTATTATTATTATTGTTATAACATGTCTAATGTAAAGATTTAACTGCTGTGCCCGAGAATAGTCACTATGATGTGTATTTACCTGCGTTAAGAATTGTGTCGTTTCCTAAGAAAATCTTGAATCAGAATGTGAAACTTCGAGTGTGAAATTAATCCATGCTAGTGTCAGGATTGTAAACAAGTGAATTGTAAATAAGTGAATAGGATGATAGAACAACACAACTTTATAGGGTATAGTGAAATATAATTTTATGTCGTCTCTAAAGTGTATAGATTAACAAATGAAAGTGTAATTCATGAACTTAGTCTAGCCCATCGGACAATATTAAATAAGACTATAGTTTATTTTTATTTGAGAGACATAAAGTCCAAATAGGGAACGCGTGTGCCATTTTTTTGCTTCTGCCAGTCGGCAGATATTTACTGAATAAATTTTCTTTGGTGAATTGGTTTATTTGGAAATATGTTTTTGATTCTCTTGTTATATGTCATGACTCTTTCCTTTTCCTTTACGGGGAGCACGAATACAGTGTCTAGTAATTACAGCCCCAGCCCAGAACGCCTCGAGAGAGATCTCATGCTAACACTGTATTTACTGCTACCTCGCATGTGGTTGACTGTCACTCCAGGTGTACAGACGGGCACAGTACCTTCTAATGGGCCATCTCCTTGCAATTCATTTCATCTCTCATTAACGCCTATCATGAATTTGGCATCAGGAAGGGCATCAGACTGTAAAAATCACCTCTCACTTACCGTATCATTTCATCCCCCACCAGTTGGCCTCTCACCAGGGTTGACCGAGTTCAATTCCCGGTCAGTGCATGTGAGATTTTCGAAGTGAATTGCCATGTCCTGTGGTTTGGATTCACGTAAAAAGGACACGTGGTTCATAATCACAAGATTCACGGTCACGTAAATCTACAAGCTTCCTTCCTTTATACCGTCGCAAGAAAGATATTTGGGAGCTGAACACACATTATCAGCAGATACAACTGGGGATGATGACAGGCCAATCGCCGAGGCGACCATTAACTGGGGTCTAATTAAGGAAGGGTCAGGGAAGGGATTTCGAAAGGAAGTCGGCCGTGGACCTGTTGAATGACAACATTTTAGTTCATTCATTTCAGCCTACTTTCGATTTTTGCAAAAAATGAAAGTAGAGTTATGAGATCAACACAGGGCGAAAAAAGTGTGTCTGTCTGTGTGTGTGTGTATGTGTGTGTGAGTCTGTGTGTGTGTGTGTGTGTATGTGTGTGTGTGAGTCTGTGTGTGTGAGTGTGTCTGTGTGTGGGTGTGTGTACTCTGAATGTCTGTCCCCCCCTATCAATTCGAACACGGTGAATGCGAATTGAACGAAATTTGGTAGAAAGGTAGCACTAGCAAAGGACACCTCAGTGTCATGTTTTATATCGCAGCCATCTTGACGGAAACGCAATGGCGGTCCCACAAATGTTCAAAGCTTAAATCAAATTACGACTAACCTAATCATCCGATCTCTACCGAATTTTGCAACAACATACCTGTAAGGGCGGAGCGTCCTTTGACCAAACCAATAGGTCATCAGCGTAATAGTTAGCAGATGGCGGCCATCTTTGTGTGAAAATCGATTCCCCCTATTAATTCGAACACGGTGCAACCGAATGGAACGAAATTTGGTACAGAGGTAGTACTAACAAAAGGCACCTCAGTGTCATGTTTTATATCGCCGCCATCTTGACGGAAACGTAATGGCGGCCACACAAATGTTCAAAGCTTAAATCAAATTACGACTAACCTAATCATTTGATCTCTACCAAATTTTGCAACAACATACCTTTACGGGGGGAGGATCCTTTGACCAAACTAATAGATCATCAGCCTAATAGTTTGCGGATGGCGGCCATCTTTGTGTGAAAATCGATTCCCCCTATTAATTCGAACACGGTGCAACCGAATGGAACGAAATTTGGTACAGAGTTAGCACTAGCAAAGGGCACCTCATATTCATGTTTAATATCCCTATAGCACGTTGTATTTCAACAAGCTACTACAACCAACATTCAATCATACTCCTTGAAAAGGACAAAGAGTTATAACAATACCCATGGATTTAGGAGAAAGTAGGCTATATGTTCTTTACTGAACATCTTGTTATTATGGCCATCTGAATTCATGTCTAGTGAATTATATCCTGAAAATTTATAAAAGGATATTCTAAGCTAACTTCAACGTAACCAAACTTGATTATTATTATTGTTATAACATGTCTAATGTAAAGATTTAACTGCTGTGCCCGAGAATAGTCACTATGATGTGTATTTACCTGCGTTAAGAATTGTGTCGTTTCCTAAGAAAATCTTGAATCAGAATGTGAAACTTCGAGTGTGAAATTAATCCATGCTAGTGTCAGGATTGTAAATAAGTGAATTGTAAATAAGTGAATAGGATGATAGAACAACACAACTTTATAGGGTATAGTGAAATATAATTTTATGTCGTCTCTAAAGTGTATAGATTAACAAATGAAAGTGTAATTCATGAACTTAGTCTAGCCCATCGGACAATATTAAATAAGACTATAGTTTATTTTTATTTGAGAGACATAAAGTCCAAATAGGGAATGCGTGTGCTATTTTTTTGCTTCTGCCAGTCGGCAGATATTTACTGAATAAATTTTCTTTGGTGAATTGGTTTATTTGGAAATATGTTTTTGATTCTCTTGTTATATGTCATGACTCTTTCCTTTTCTATTACGGGGAGCACGAATACAGTGCCTAGTAATTACAGCCCCAGCCCAGAACGCCTCGGGAGAGATCTCATGCTAACACTGTATTTACTGCTACCTCGCATGTGGTTGACTGTCACTCCAGGTGTACAGACGGGCACAGTACCTTCTAATGGGCCATCTCCTTGCAATTCATTTCATCTCTCATTAACGCCTATCATGAATTTGGCATCAGGAAGGGCATCAGACTGTAAAAATCACCTCTCACTTACCGTATCATTTCATCCCCCACCAGTTGGCCACTCACCAGGGTTGACCGAGTTCAATTCCCGGTCAGTGCATGTGAGATTTTCGAAGTGAATTGCCATGTCCTGTGGTTTGGATTCACGTAAAAAGGACACGTGGTTCATAATCACAAGATTCACGGTCACGTAAATCTACAAGCTTCCTTCCTTTATACCGTCGCAAGAAAGATATTTGGGAGCTGAACACACATTGTAGCAGATACAACTGGGGATGATGACAGACCAATCGCCGAGGCGACCATTAACTGGGGTCTATTTGAGGAAGGGTCAGGGAAGGGATTTCGAAAGGAAGTCGGCCGTGGACCTGTTGAATGACAACATTTTTGTTCATTCTTTTTAGCCTACTTTCGGTTTTTTGCAAAAAATGAAAGTAGAGTTATGAGATCAACACAGGGCGAAAAAAGTGTGTCTGTCTGTGTGTGTGTGTGTGTGTGTGAGTCTGTCTGTGTGTGTGTGTGTGTGTGTATGTGTGTGTGTGAGTCTGTGTGTGTGTGTGTGTCTGTGTGTGAGTGTGTGTACTCTGAATGTCTGTCCCCCCCTATCAATTCGAACACGGTGAATGCGAATTGAACGAAATTTGGTAGAAAGGTAGCACTAGCAAAGGACACCTCAGTGTCATGTTTTATATCGCCGCCATCTTGACGGAAACGCAATGGCGGCCCCACAAACGTTCAAAGCTTCAATCAAATTACGACTAACTTAATCATCCGATCTCTACCAAATTTTGCAACAACATACCTTTAGGGGGGAGCATCCTTTGACCAAACCAATAGGTCATCAGCGTAATAGTTTGCAGATGGCGGCCATCTTTGTGTGAAAATCGATTCCCCCTATTAATTCGAACACGGTGCAACCGAATGGAACGAAATTTGGTACAGAGGTAGTACTAACAAAAGGCACCTCAGTGTCATGTTTTATATCGCCGCCATCTTGACGCAAACGTATTGGCGGCCACACAAATGTTCAAAGCTTAAATCACATTACGACTAACCTAATCATTTGATCTCTACCTAATTTTGCAACAACATACCTTTACGGGGGGAGGATCCTTTGACCAAACTAATAGATCATCAGCCTAATAGTTTGCGGATGGCGGCCACCTTTGTGTGAAAATCGATTCCCCCATTAATTCGAACACGGTGCAACCGAATGGAACGAAATTTGGTACAGAGGTAGCACTAGCAAAGGGCACCTCATATTCATGTTTAATATCCCTATAGCACGTTGTATTTCAAAAAGCTACTACAACCAACATTCAATCATACTCCTTGAAAAGGACAAAGAGTTATAACAATACCCATGGATTTAGGAGAAAGTAGGCTATATGTTCTTTACTGAACATCTTGTTATTATGGCCATCTGAATTCATGTCTAGTGAATTAAATCCTGAAAATTTATAAAAGGATATTCTAAGCTAACTTCAACGTAACCAAACTTGATTATTATTATTGTTATAACATATCTAATGTAAAGATTTAACTGCTGTGCCCGAGAATAGTCACTATGATGTGTATTTACCTGCGTTAAGAATTGTGTCGTTTCCTAAGAAAATCTTGAATCAGAATGTGAAATTTCGAGTGTGAAATTAATCCATGCTAGTGTCAGGATTGTAAATAAGTGAATTGTAAATAAGTGAATAGGATGATAGAACAACACAACTTTATAGGGTATAGTGAAATATAATTTTATGTCGTCTCTTAAGTGTATAGATCAACAAATGAAAGTGTAATTCATGAACTTAGTCTAGCCCATCGGACAATATTAAATAAGACTATAGTTTATTTTTATTTGAGAGACATAAAGTCCAAATAGGGAATGCGTGTGCTATTTTTTTGCTTCTGCCAGTCGGCAGATATTTACTGAATAAATTTTCTTTGGTGAATTGGTTTATTTGGAAATATGTTTTTGATTCTCTTGTTATATGTCATGACTCTTTCCTTTTCCTTTACGGGGAGCACGAATACAGTGTCTAGTAATTACAGCCCCAGCCCAGAACGCCTCGAGAGAGATCTCATGCTAACACTGTATTTACTGCTACCTCGCATGTGGTTGACTGTCACTCCAGGTGTACAGACGGGCACAGTACCTTCTAATGGGCCATCTCCTTGCAATTCATTTCATCTCTCATTAACGCCTATCATGAATTTGGCATCAGGAAGGGCATCAGACTGTAAAAATCACCTCTCACTTAGCGTATCATTTCATCCCCCACCAGTTGGCCTCTCACCAGGGTTGACCGAGTTCAATTCGCGGTCAGTGCATGTGAGATTTTCGAAGTGAATTGCCATGTCCTGTGGTTTGGATTCACGTAAAACGGACACGTGGTTCATAATCACAAGATTCACGGTCACGTAAATCTACAAGCTTCCTTCCTTTATACCGTCGCAAGAAAGATATTTGGGAGCTGAACACACATTATCAGCAGATACAACTGGGGATGATGACAGGCCAATCGCCGAGGCGACCATTAACTGGGGTCTAATTAAGGAAGGGTCAGGGAAGGGATTTCGAAAGGAAGTCGGCCGTGGACCTGTTGAATGACAACATTTTAGTTCATTCATTTCAGCCTACTTTCGATTTTTGCAAAAAATGAAAGTAGAGTTATGAGATCAACACAGGGCGAAAAAAGTGTGTCTGTCTGTGTGTGTGTGTATGTGTGTGTGAGTCTGTGTGTGTGTGTGTGTGTGTGTATGTGTGTGTGTGAGTCTGTGTGTGTGTGTGTGTCTGTGTGTGGGTGTGTGTACTCTGAATGTCTGTCCCCCCCTATCAATTCGAACACGGTGAATGCGAATTGAACGAAATTTGGTAGAAAGGTAGCACTAGCAAAGGACACCTCAGTGTCATGTTTTATATCGCAGCCATCTTGACGGAAACGCAATGGCGGTCCCACAAATGTTCAAAGCTTAAATCAAATTACGACTAACCTAATCATCCGATCTCTACCGAATTTTGCAACAACATACCTGTAAGGGGGGAGCGTCCTTTGACCAAACCAATAGGTCATCAGCGTAATAGTTTGCAGATGGCGGCCATCTTTGTGTGAAAATCGATTCCCCCTATTAATTCGAACACGGTGCAACCGAATGGAACGAAATTTGGTACAGAGGTAGTACTAACAAAAGGCACCTCAGTGTCATGTTTTATATCGCCGCCATCTTGACGGAAACGTAATGGCGGCCACACAGATGTTCAAAGCTTAAATCAAATTACGACTAACCTAATCATTTGATCTCTACCAAATTTTGCAACAACATACCTTTACGGGGGGAGGATCCTTTGACCAAACTAATAGATCATCAGCCTAATAGTTTGCGGATGGCGGCCATCTTTGTGTGAAAATCGATTCCCCCTATTAATTCGAACACGGTGCAACCGAATGGAACGAAATTTGGTACAGAGTTAGCACTAGCAAAGGGCACCTCATATTCATGTTTAATATCCCTATAGCACGTTGTATTTCAACAAGCTACTACAACCAACATTCAATCATACTCCTTGAAAAGGACAAAGAGTTATAACAATACCCATGGATTTAGGAGAAAGTAGGCTATATGTTCTTTACTGAACATCTTGTTATTATGGCCATCTGAATTCATGTCTAGTGAATTATATCCTGAAAATTTATAAAAGGATATTCTAAGCTAACTTCAACGTAACCAAACTTGATTATTATTATTGTTATAACATGTCTAATGTAAAGATTTAACTGCTGTGCCCGATAATAGTCACTATGATGTGTATTTACCTGCGTTAAGAATTGTGTCGTTTCCTAAGAAAATCTTGAATCAGAATGTGAAACTTCGAGTGTGAAATTAATCCATGCTAGTGTCAGGATTGTAAATAAGTGAATTGTAAATAAGTGAATAGGATGATAGAACAACACAACTTTATAGGGTATAGTGAAATATAATTTTATGTCGTCTCTTAAGTGTATAGATTAACAAATGAAAGTGTAATTCATGAACTTGGTCTAGCCCATCGGACAATATTAAATAAGACTATAGTTTATTTTTATTTGAGAGACATAAAGTCCAAATAGGGAATGCGTGTGCTATTTTTTTGCTTCTGCCAGTCGGCAGATATTTACTGAATAAATTTTCTTTGGTGAATTGGTTTATTTGGAAATATGTTTTTGATTCTCTTGTTATATGTCATGACTCTTTCCTTTTCCTTTACGGGGAGCACGAATACAGTGTCAAGTAATTACAGCCCCAGCCCAGAACGCCTCGAGAGAGATCTTATGCTAACACTGTATTTACTGCTACCTCGCATGTGGTTGACTGTCACTCCAGGTGTACAGACGGGCACAGTACCTTCTAATGGGCCATCTCCTTGCAATTCATTTCATCTCTCATTAACGCCTATCATGAATTTGGCATCAGGAAGGGCATCAGACTGTAAAAATCACCTCTCACTTACCATATCATTTCATCCCCCACCAGTTTCCCTCTCACCAGGGTTGACCGAGTTCAATTCCCGGTCAGTGCATGTGAGATTTTCGAAGTGAATTGCCATGTTCTGTGGTTTGGATTCACGTAAAAAGGACACGTGGTTCATAATCACAAGATTCACGGTCACGTAAATCTACAAGCTTCCTTCCTTTATACCGTCGCAAGAAAGATATTTGGGAGCTGAACACACATTGTCAGCAGATACAACTGGGGTGATGACAGGCCAATCGCCGAGGCGACCATTAACTGGGGTCTAATTAAGGAAGGGTCAGGGAAGGGATTTCGAAAGGAAGTCGGCCGTGGACCTGTTGAATGACAACATTTTAGTTCATTCTTTTTAGCCTACATTCGATTTTTGCAAAAAAATAAAGTAGAGTTATGAGATCAACACAGGGCGAAAAAAGTGTGTCTGTCTGTGTGTGTGTATGAGTGTGTGTGAGTCTGTCTGTGTGTGTGTGTGTATGTGTGTGTGTGAGTCTGTGTGTGTGTGTGTGTCTGTGTGTGAATGTGTGTACTCTGAATGTCTGTCCCCCCCTATTAATTCGAACACGGTGAATGCGAATTGAACGAAATTTGGTAGAAAGGTAGCACTAGCAAAGGACACCTCAGTGTCATGTTTTATATCGCCGCCATCTTGACGGAAACGCAATGGCGGCCCCACAAATGTTCAAAGCTTAAATCAAATTACGACTAACTTAATCATCCGATCTCTACCAAATTTTTGCAACAACATACCTTTAGGGGGAGAGCATCCTTTGACCAAACCAATAGGTCATCAGCGTAATAGTTTGCAGATGGCGGCCATCTTTGTGTGAAAATCGATTCCCCCTATTAATTCAAACACGGTGCAACCGAATGGAACGAAATTTGGTACAGAGGTAGTACTAACAAAAGGCACCTCAGTGTCATGTTTTATATCGCCGCCATCTTGACGGAAACGTATTGGCGACCACACAAATGTTCAAAGCTTAAATCACATTACGACTAACCTAATCATTTGATCTCTACCAAATTTTGCAACAACATACCTTTACGGGGGGAGGATACTTTGACCAAACTAATAGATCATCAGCCTAATAGTTTGCGGATGGCGGCCATCTTTGTGTGAAAATCGATTCCCCCTATTAATTCGAACACGGTGCAACCGAATGGAACGAAATTTGGTACAGAGGTAGCACTAGCAAAGGGCACCTCATATTCATGTTTAATATCCCTATAGCACGTTGTATTTCAAAAAGCTACTACAACCAACATTCAATCATACTCCTTGAAAAGGACAAAGAGTTATAACAATACCCATGGATTTAGGAGAAAGTAGGCTATATGTTCTTTACTGAACATCTTGTTATTATGGCCATCTGAATTCATGTCTAGTGAATTAAATCCTGAAAATTTATAAAAGGATATTCTAAGCTAACTTCAACGTAACCAAACTTGATTATTATTATTGTTATAACATGTCTAATGTAAAGATTTAACTGCTGTTCCCGAGAATAGTCACTATGATGTGTATTTACCTGCGTTAAGAATTGTGTCGTTTCCTAAGAAAATCTTGACTCAGAATGTGAAACTTCGAGTGTGAAATTAATCCATGCTAGTGTCAGGATTGTAAATAAGTGAATTGTAAATAAGTGAATAGGATGATAGAACAACACAACTTTATAGGGTATAGTGAAATATAATTTTATGTCGTCTCTTAAGTGTATAGATTAACAAATGAAAGTGTAATTCATGAACTTAGTCTAGCCCATCGGACAATATTAAATAAGACTATAGTTTATTTTTATTTGAGAGACATAAAGTCCAAATAGGGAATGCGTGTGCTATTTTTTTGCTTCTGCCAGTCGGCAGATATTTACTGAATAAATTTTCTTTGGTGAATTGGTTTATTTGGAAATATGTTTTTGATTCTCTTGTTATATGTCATGACTCTTTCCTTTTCCTTTACGGGGAGCACGAATACAGTGTCTAGTAATTACAGCCCCAGCCCAGAACGCCTCGAGAGAGATCTCATGCTAACACTGTATTTACTGCTACCTCGCATGTGGTTGACTGTCACTCCAGGTGTACAGACGGGCACAGTACCTTCTAATGGGCCATCTCCTTGCAATTCATTTCGTCTCTCATTAACGCCTATCATGAATTTGGCATCAGGAAGGGCATCAGACTGTAAAAAACACCTCTCACTTAGCGTATCATTTCATCCCCCACCAGTTGGCCTCTCACCAGGGTTGACCGAGTTCAATTCCCGGTCAGTGCATGTGAGATTTTCGAAGTGAATTGCCATGTCCTGTGGTTTGGATTCACGTAAAAAGGACACGTGGTTCATAATCACAAGATTCACGGTCACGTAAATCTACAAGCTTCCTTCCTTTATACCGTCGCAAGAAAGATATTTGGGAGCTGAACACACGTTGTCAGCAGATACAACTGGGGATGATGACAGGCCAATCGCCGAGGCGACCATTAACTGGGGTCTAAATAAGGAAGGGTCAGGGAAGGGATTTCGAAAGGAAGTCGGCCGTGGACCTGTTGCATGACAACATTTTAGTTCATTCTTTTTAGGCTACTTTCGATTTTTGCAAAAAATGAAAGTAGAGTTATGAGATCAACACAGGGCGAAAAAAGTGTGTCTGTCTGTGTGTGTGTATGTGTGTGTGTGAGTCTGTCTGTCTGTGTGTGTGTGTGTGTGTGTGTGTGTGTGTGTGTGTGTGTGTGTGAGTCTGTGTGTGTGAGTCTGTGTGTGTGTGTCTGTGTGTGAGTGTGTGTACTCTGAATGTCGGTCCCCCCCTATCAATTCGAACACGGTGAATGCGAATTGAACGAAATTTGGTAGAAAGGTAGCACTAGCAAAGGACACCTCAGTGTCATGTTTATATCGCCGCCATCTTGACGGAAACGCAATGGCGGCCCCACAAATGTTCAAAGCTTCAATCAAATTACGACTAACTTAATCATCCGATCTCTACCAAATTTTGCAACAACATACCTTTAGGGGGGGAGCATCCTTTGACCAAACCAATAGGTCATCAGCGTAATAGTTTGCAGATGGCGGCCATCTTTGTGTGAAAATCGATTCCCCCTATTAATTCGAACACGGTGCAACCGAATGGAACGAAATTTGGTACAGAGGTAGTACTAACAAAAGGCACCTCAGTGTCATGTTTTATATCGCCGCCATCTTGACGGAAACGTATTGGCGGCCACACAAATGTTCAAAGCTTAAATCACATTACGACTAACCTAATCATTTGATCTCTACCAAATTTTGCAACAACATACCTTTACGGGGGGAGGATCCTTTGACCAAACTAATAGATCATCAGCCTAATAGTTTGCGGATGGCGGCCATCTTTGTGTGAAAATCGATTCCCCCTATTAATTCGAACACGGTGCAACCGAATGGAACGAAATTTGGTACAGAGGTAGCACTAGCAAAGGGCACCCCATATTCATGTTTAATATCCCTATAGCACGTTGTATTTCAAAAAGCTACTACAACCAACATTCAATCATACTCCTTGAAAAGGACAAAGAGTTATAACAACACCCATGGATTTAGGAGAAAGTAGGCTATATGTTCTTTACTGAACATCTTGTTATTATGGCCATCTGAATTCATGTCTAGTGAATTAAATCCTGAAAATTTATAAAAGGATATTCTAAGCTAACTTCAACGTAACCAAACTTGATTATTATTATTGTTATAACATGTCTAATGTAAAGATTTAACTGCTGTTCCCGAGAATAGTCACTATGATGTGTATTTACCTGCGTTAAGAATTGTGTCGTTTCCTAAGAAAATCTTGAATCAGAATGTGAAACTTCGAGTGTGAAATTAATCCATGCTAGTGTCAGGATTGTAAATAAGTGAATTGTAAATAAGTGAATAGGATGATAGAACAACACAACTTTATAGGGTATAGTGAAATATAATTTTATGTCGTCTCTTAAGTGTATAGATTAACAAATGAAAGTGTAATTCATGAACTTAGTCTAGCCCATCGGACAATATTAAATAAGACTATAGTTTATTTTTATTTGAGAGACATAAAGTCCAAATAGGGAATGCGTGTGCTATTTTTTTGCTTCTGCCAGTCGGCAGATATTTACTGAATAAATTTTCTTTGGTGAATTGGTTTATTTGGAAATATGTTTTTGATTCTCTTGTTATATGTCATGACTCTTTCCTTTTCCTTTACGGGGAGCACGAATACAGTGTCTAGTAATTACAGCCCCAGCCCAGAACGCCTCGAGAGAGATCTCATGCTAACACTGTATTTACTGCTACCTCGCATGTGGTTGACTGTCACTCCAGGTGTACAGACGGGCACAGTACCTTCTAATGGGCCATCTCCTTGCAATTCATTTCATCTCTCATTAACGCCTATCATGAATTTGGCATCAGGAAGGGCATCAGACTGTAAAAATCACCTCTCACTTACCGTATCATTTCATCCCCCACCAGTTGGCCTCTCACCAGGGTTGACCGAGTTCAATTCCCGGTCAGTGCATGTGAGATTTTCGAAGTGAATTGCCATGTTCTGTGGTTTGGATTCACGTAAAAAGGACACGTGGTTCATAATCACAAGATTCACGGTCACGTAAATCTACAAGCTTCCTTCCTTTATACCGTCGCAAGAAAGATATTTGGGAGCTGAACACACATTGTCAGCAGATACAACTGGGGATGATGACAGGCCAATCGCCGAGGCGACCATTAACTGGGGTCTAAGTAAGGAAGGGTCAGGGAAGGGATTTCGAAAGGAAGTCGGACGTGGACCTGTTGCATGACAACATTTTAGTTCATTCTTTTTAGGCTACTTTCGATTTTTGCAAAAAATGAAAGTAGAGTTATGAGATCAACACAGGGCGAAAAAAGTGTGTCTGTCTGTGTGTGTGTATGTGTGTGTGTGAGTCTGTCTGTGTGTGTGTGTGTATGTGTGTGTGTGAGTCTGTGTGTGTGTGTCTGTGTGTGAGTGTGTGTACTCTGAATGTCTGTCCCCCCCTATCAATTCGAACACGGTGAATGCGAATTGAACGAAATTTGGTAGAAAGGTAGCACTAGCAAAGGACACCTCAGTGTCATGTTTTATATCGCCGCCATCTTGACGGAAACGCAATGGCGGTCCCACAAATGTTCAAAGCTTAAATCAAATTACGACTAACCTAATCATTTGATCTCTACCAAATTTTGCATCAACATACCTTTAGTGGGGGAGCATCATTTGACCAAACCAATAGGTCATCAGCCTAACAGTTTGCAGATGGCGGCCATCTTTGTGTGAAAATCGATTCCCCCTATTAATTCGAACACGGTGCAACCGAATGGAACGAAATTTGGTACCGAGGTAGTACTAACAAAAGGCACCTCAGTGTCATGTTTTATATCGCGGCCATCTTGACGGAAACGTAATGGCGGCCACACAAATGTTCAAAGCTTAAATCAAATTACGATTAACCTAATCATCCGATCTCTACCAAATTTTGCAACAACATACCCTTATAGAGGAAGCATCCTTTGACCAAACGAATAGGTCATTAGCCTAATAGTTTGCGGATGGCAACCATCTTTGTGTGAAAATCGATTCCCCCTATTAATTCAAACACGGTGCAACCGAATGGAACGAAATTTGGTACCGAGGTAGTACTAACAAAAGGCACCTCAGTGTCATGTTTTATATCACCGCCATCTTGACGGAAACGTAATGGCGGCCACACAAATGTTCAAAGCTTACATCAAATTACGATTAACCTAATCATCCGATCTCTACCAAATTTTGCAACAACATACCCTTATAGAGGAAGCATCCTTTGACCAAACGAATAGGTCATTAGACTAATAGTTTGCGGATGGCAGCCATCTTTGTGTGAAAATCAAACACGGTGAAACCGAATGGAACGAAATTTGGTACAGAGGTAGCACTAGCAAAGGGTATCTCAGTGTCATGTTTTGTATCGCCGCCATCTTGACTGAAACGTAATGGCGGCCACACAAATGTTCAAAGCTTAAATCAAATTACGACTAACCTAATCATTTGATCTCTACCAAATTTTGCAACAACATACCTTTACGTGGGGAGGATCGTTTGACCAGACTAATAGATCATCAGCCTAATAGTTTGCGGATGGCGGCCATATTTGTGTGAAAATCGATTCCCCCTATTAATTCGAACACGGTGCAACCGAATGGAACGAAATTTGGTACAGAGGTAGTACTAACAAAAGGCACCTCAGTGTCATGTTTTATATCACCGCCATCTTGACGGAAACGTAATGGCGGCCGCACAAATGTTCAAAGCTTAAATCAAATTACGATTAACCTAATCATCCGATCTCTACCAAATTTTGCAACAACATACCCTTATAGAGGAAGCATCCTTAGACCAAACGAATAGGTCATTAGCCTAATAGTTTGCGGATGGCGGCCATCTTTTTGTGAAAATCAAACACGGTGAAACCGAATGGAACGAAATTTGGTACAGAGGTAGCACTAGCAAAGGGTATCTCAGTGTCATGTTTTATATCGCCGCCATAGTGACAGAAACATAATGGCAGCCACACAAATGTTCAAAGCTTAAGTTAAATTACGACTAACATAACCATCCGATCTCTACCAAACTTTGCAACAACATACCTTTATGGAGGAAGCATCCTTTGACCAATCTAATAGGTTATTAGCCTAATAGTTTGCGGATGGCGGCCATCTTTATGTCAAAATTGATTCCCCCTATTAATTCGAACACGGTGGAACCGAAAGGAACGAAATTTGGTTCAGAGGTAGCACTAGCAAAGGGCACCTCAGTGTCATGTTTTGTATCGCCGCCGTATTGACAGAAACGTAAAGGTGGCCACACAAATGTTCAAGGCTTAAGTTAAATTACGACTAACATAACCATCCGATCTCTACCAAATTCTGCAACTACATACCTTTATGGAGGGAGCATCCTTTGACCAATCTAATAGGTCATTCGCCTAACAGTTTGAGGATGGCGGCCATCTTCATGTCAAAATTGATTCCGCCTATTAATTCGAACACGGTGGAACCGAATGAAACGAAATTTGGTACAGAGGTAGCACTAGCAAAGGGCACCTCATATTCATGTTTAATATCCCTATAGCACGTTGTATTTCAAAAAGCTACTACAACCAACATTCAATCATACTCTTTGAAAAGGACAAAGAGTTATAACAATACCCATGGATTTAGGAGAAAGTAGGCTATATGTTCTTTACTGAACATCTTGTTATTATGGCCATCTGAATTCATGTCTAGTGAATTAAATCCTGAAAATTTATAAAAGGATATTCTAAGCTAACTTCAACGTAACCAAACTTTATTATTATTATTGTTATAACATGTCTAATGTAAAGATTTAACTGCTGTGCCCGAGAATAGTCACTATGATGTGTATTTACCTGCGTTAAGAATTGTGTCGTTTCCTAAGAAAATCTTGAATCAGAATGTGAAACTTCGAGTGTGAAATTAATCCATGCTAGTGTCAGGATTGTAAACAAGTGAATTGTAAATAAGTGAATAGGATGATAGAACAACACAACTTTATAGGGTATAGTGAAATATAATTTTATGTCGTCTCTAAAGTGTATAGATTAACAAATGAAAGTGTAATTCATGAACTTAGTCTAGCCCATCGGACAATATTAAATAAGACTATAGTTTATTTTTATTTGAGAGACATAAAGTCCAAATAGGGAACGCGTGTGCCATTTTTTTGCTTCTGCCAGTCGGCAGATATTTACTGAATAAATTTTCTTTGGTGAATTGGTTTATTTGGAAATATGTTTTTGATTCTCTTGTTATATGTCATGACTCTTTCCTTTTCCTTTACGGGGAGCACGAATACAGTGTCTAGTAATTACAGCCCCAGCCCAGAACGCCTCGAGAGAGATCTCATGCTAACACTGTATTTACTGCTACCTCGCATGTGGTTGACTGTCACTCCAGGTGTACAGACGGGCACAGTACCTTCTAATGGGCCATCTCCTTGCAATTCATTTCATCTCTCATTAACGCCTATCATGAATTTGGCATCAGGAAGGGCATCAGACTGTAAAAATCACCTCTCACTTACCGTATCATTTCATCCCCCACCAGTTGGCCTCTCACCAGGGTTGACCGAGTTCAATTCCCGGTCAGTGCATGTGAGATTTTCGAAGTGAATTGCCATGTCCTGTGGTTTGGATTCACGTAAAAAGGACACGTGGTTCATAATCACAAGATTCACGGTCACGTAAATCTACAAGCTTCCTTCCTTTATACCGTCGCAAGAAAGATATTTGGGAGCTGAACACACATTGTCAGCAGATACAACTGGGGATGACGACAGGCCAATCGCCGAGACGACCATTAACTGGGGTCTAAGTAAGGAAGGGTCAGGGAAGGGATTTCGAAAGGAAGTCGGCCGTGGACCTGTTGCATGACAACATTTTAGTTCATTCTTTTTAGGCTACTTTCGATTTTTGCAAAAAATGAAAGTAGAGTTATGAGATCAACACAGGGCGAAAAAAGTGTGTCTGTCTGTGTGTGTGTATGTGTGTGTGTGAGTCTGTCTGTGTGTGTGTGTGTATATGTGTGTGTGTGAGTCTGTGTGTGTGTGTCTGTGTGTGAGTGTGTGTACTCTGAATGTCTGTCCCCCCATATCAATTCGAACACGGTGAATGCGAATTGAACGAAATTTGGTAGAAAGGTAGCACTAGCATAGGACACCTCAGTGTCATGTTTTATATCGCAGCCATCTTGACGGAAACGCAATGGCGGTCCCACAAATGTTCAAAGCTTAAATCAAATTACGACTAACCTAATCATCCGATCTCTACCGAATTTTGCAACAACATACCTGTAAGGGGGGAGCGTCCTTTGACCAAACCAATAGGTCATCAGCGTAATAGTTTGCAGATGGCGGCCATCTTTGTGTGAAAATCGATTCCCCCTATTAATTCGAACACGGTGCAACCGAATGGAACGAAATTTGGTACAGAGGTAGTACTAACAAAAGGCACCTCAGTGTCATGTTTTATATCGCCGCCATCTTGACGGAAACGTAATGGCGGCCACACAAATGTTCAAAGCTTAAATCAAATTACGACTAACCTAATCATTTGATCTCTACCAAATTTTGCAACAACATACCTTTACGGGGGGAGGATCCTTTGACCAAACTAATAGATCATCAGCCTAATAGTTTGCGGATGGCGGCCATCTTTGTGTGAAAATCGATTCCCCCTATTAATTCGAAGACGGTGCAACCGAATGGAACGAAATTTGGTACAGAGTTAGCACTAGCAAAGGGCACCTCATATTCATGTTTAATATCCCTATAGCACGTTGTATTTCAACAAGCTACTACAACCAACATTCAATCATACTCCTTGAAAAGGACAAAGAGTTATAACAATACCCATGGATTTAGGAGAAAGTAGGCTATATGTTCTTTACTGAACATCTTGTTATTATGGCCATCTGAATTCATGTCTAGTGAATTATATCCTGAAAATTTATAAAAGGATATTCTAAGCTAACTTCAACGTAACCAAACTTGATTATTATTATTGTTATAACATGTCTAATGTAAAGATTTAACTGCTGTGCCCGATAATAGTCACTATGATGTGTATTTACCTGCGTTAAGAATTGTGTCGTTTCCTAAGAAAATCTTGAATCAGAATGTGAAACTTCGAGTGTGAAATTAATCCATGCTAGTGTCAGGATTGTAAATAAGTGAATTGTAAATAAGTGAATAGGATGATAGAACAACACAACTTTATAGGGTATAGTGAAATATAATTTTATGTCGTCTCTTAAGTGTATAGATTAACAAATGAAAGTGTAATTCATGAACTTGGTCTAGCCCATCGGACAATATTAAATAAGACTATAGTTTATTTTTATTTGAGAGACATAAAGTCCAAATAGGGAATGCGTGTGCTATTTTTTTGCTTCTGCCAGTCGGCAGATATTTACTGAATAAATTTTCTTTGGTGAATTGGTTTATTTGGAAATATGTTTTTGATTCTCTTGTTATATGTCATGACTCTTTCCTTTTCCTTTACGGGGAGCACGAATACAGTGTCAAGTAATTACAGCCCCAGCCCAGAACGCCTCGAGAGAGATCTCATGCTAACACTGTATTTACTGCTACCTCGCATGTGGTTGACTGTCACTCCTGGTGTACAGACGGGCACAGTACCTTCTAATGGTCCATCTCTTTGCAATTCATTTCATCTCTCATTAACGCCTATCATGAATTTGGCATCAGGAAGGGCATCAGACTGTAAAAATCACCTCTCACTTACCGTATCATTTCATCCCCCACCAGTTGGCCTCTCACCAGGGTTGACCGAGTTCAATTCCCGGTCAGTGCATGTGAGATTTTCGAAGTGAATTGCCATGTCCTGTGGTTTGGATTCACGTAAAAAGGACACGTGGTTCATAATCACAAGATTCACGGTCACGTAAATCTACAAGCTTCCTTCCTTTATACCGTCGCAAGAAAGATATTTGGGAGCTGAACACACATTGTCAGCAGATACAACTGGGGATGATGACGGGCCAATCGCCGAGGCGACCATTAACTGGGGTCTAATTAAGGAAGGGTCAGGGAAGGGATTTCGAAA
Source organism: Meconema thalassinum (assembly GCA_946902985.2). Taxonomy (NCBI): domain Eukaryota; kingdom Metazoa; phylum Arthropoda; class Insecta; order Orthoptera; family Tettigoniidae; genus Meconema; species Meconema thalassinum. Next base: position 2,054,302,497 of record OX336388.2, on the reverse strand, counting down.
GGAAGTAGGCCGTGGACCTGTTGAATGACAACATTTTAGTTCATTCTTTTTAGCCTACTTTCGATTTTTGCAAAAAATGAAAGTAGAGTTATGAGATCAACACAGGGCGAAAAAAGTGTGTCTGTCTGTGTGTGTGTGTGTGTGTGAGTCTGTGTGTGTGTGTGTATGTGTGTGTGTGTGTATGTGTGTGTGTGAGTCTGTGTGTGTGTGTGTCTGTGTGTGAGTGTGTGTACTATGAATGTCTGTCCCCCCCTTTCAATTCGAACACGGTGAATGCGAATTGAACGAAATTTGGTAGAAAGGTAGCACTAGCAAAGGACACCTCAGTGTCATGTTTTATATCGCCGCCATCTTGACGGAAACGCAATGGCGGTCCCACACATGTTCAATGCTTAAATCAAATTACGACTAACTTAATCATCCGATCTCTACAAAATTTTGCAACAACATACCTTTAAGGGGGGAGCATCCTTTGACCAAACCAATAGGTCATCAGCGTAATAGTTTGCAGATGGCGGCCATCTTTGTGTGTAAATCGATTCCCCCTATTAATTCGAACACGGTGCAACCGAATGGAACGAAATTTGGTACAGAGGTAGTACTAACAAAAGGCACCTCAGTGCCATGTTTTATATCGCCGCCATCTTGACGGAAACGTAATGGCGGCCACACAAATGTTCAAAGCTTAAATCAAATTACGACTAACCTAATCATTTGATCTCTACCAAATTTTGCAACAACATACCGTTACGGGGGGAGGATCCTTTCACCAAACTAATAGATCATCAGCCTAATAGTTTGCGGATGGCGGCTATCTTTGTGTGAAAATCGATTCCCCCTATTAATTCGAACACGGTGCAACCGAATGGAACGAAATTTGGTACAGAGGTAGCACTAGCAAAGGGCACCTCATATTCATGTTTAATATCCCTATAGCACGTTGTATTTCAAAAAGCTACTACAACCAACATTCAATCATACTCCTTGAAAAGGACAAAGGGTTATAACAATACCCATGGATTTAGGAGAAAGTAGGCTATATGTTCTTTACTGAACATCTTGTTATTATGGCCATCTGAATTCATGTCTAGTGAATTAAATCCTGAAAATTTATAAAAGGATATTCTAAGCTAACTTCAACGTAACCAAACTTGATTATTATTATTGTTATAACATGTCTAATGTAAAGATTTAACTGCTGTGCCCGAGAATAGTCACTATGATGTGTATTTACCTGCGTTAAGAATTGTGTCGTTTCCTAAGAAAATCTTGAATCAGAATGTGATACTTCGAGTGTGAAATTAATCCATGCTAGTGTCAGGATTGTAAATAAGTGAATTGTAAATAAGTGAATAGGATGATAGAACAACACAACTTTATAGGGTATAGTGAAATATAATTTTATGTCGTCTCTTAAGTGTATAGATTAACAAATGAAAGTGTAATTCATGAACTTAATCTAGCCCATCGGACAATATTAAATAAGACTACAGTTTATTTTTATTTGAGAGACATAAAGTCCAAATAGGGAATGCGTGTGCTATTTTTTTTGCTTCTGCCAGTCGGCAGATATTTACTGAATAAATTTTCTTTGGTGAATTGGTTTATTTGGAAATATGTTTTTGATTCTCTTGTTATATGTCATGACTCTTTCCTTTTCCTTTACGGGGAGCACGAATACAGTGTCTAGTAATTACAGCCCCAGCCCAGAACGCCTCGAGAGAGATCTTATGCTAACACTGTATTTACTGCTACCTCGCATGTGGTTGACTGTCACTCCAGGTGTACAGACGGGCACAGTACCTTCTAATGGGCCATCTCCTTGCAATTCATTTCATCTCTCATTAACGCCTATCATGAATTTGGCATCAGGAAGGGCATCAGACTGTAAAAATCACCTCTCACTTACCATATCATTTCATCCCCCACCAGTTGGCCTCTCACCAGGGTTGACCGAGTTCAATTCCCGGTCAGTGCATGTGAGATTTTCGAAGTGAATTGCCATGTTCTGTGGTTTGGATTCACGTAAAAAGGACACGTGGTTCATAATCACAAGATTCACGGTCACGTAAATCTACAAGCTTCCTTCCTTTATACCGTCGCAAGAAAGATATTTGGGAGCTGAACACACATTGTCAGCAGATACAACTGGGGATGATGACAGGCCAATCGCCGAGGCGACCATTAACTGGGGTCTAATTAAGGAAGGGTCAGGGAAGGGATTTCGAAAGGAAGTCGGCCGTGGACCTGTTGAATGACAACATTTTAGTTCATTCTTTTTAGCCTACATTCGATTTTTGCAAAAAAATAAAGTAGAGTTATGAGATCAACACAGGGCGAAAAAAGTGTGTCTGTCTGTGTGTGTGTATGAGTGTGTGTGAGTCTGTCTGTGTGTGTGTGTATGTGTGTGTGTGAGTCTGTGTGTGTGTGTGTGTCTGTGTGTGAATGTGTGTACTCTGAATGTCTGTCCCCCCCTATTAATTCGAACACGGTGAATGCGAATTGAACGAAATTTGGTAGAAAGGTAGCACTAGCAAAGGACACCTCAGTGTCATGTTTTATATCGCCGCCATCTTGACGGAAACGCAATGGCGGCCCCACAAATGTTCAAAGCTTAAATCAAATTACGACTAACTTAATCATCCGATCTCTACCAAATTTTTGCAAAAACATACCTTTAGGGGGAGAGCATCCTTTGACCAAACCAATAGGTCATCAGCGTAATAGTTTGCAGATGGCGGCCATCTTTGTGTGAAAATCGATTCCCCCTATTAATTCAAACACGGTGCAACCGAATGGAACGAAATTTGGTACAGAGGTAGTACTAACAAAAGGCACCTCAGTGTCATGTTTTATATCGCCGCCATCTTGACGGAAACGTATTGGCGACCACACAAATGTTCAAAGCTTAAATCACATTACGACTAACCTAATCATTTGATCTCTACCAAATTTTGCAACAACATACCTTTACGGGGGGAGGATACTTTGACCAAACTAATAGATCATCAGCCTAATAGTTTGCGGATGGCGGCCATCTTTGTGTGAAAATCGATTCCCCCTATTAATTCGAACACGGTGCAACCGAATGGAACGAAATTTGGTACAGAGGAAGCACTAGCAAAGGGCACCTCATATTCATGTTTAATATCCCTATAGCACGTTGTATTTCAAAAAGCTACTACAACCAACATTCAATCATACTCCTTGAAAAGGACAAAGAGTTATAACAATACCCATGGATTTAGGAGAAAGTAGGCTATATGTTCTTTACTGAACATCTTGTTATTATGGCCATCTGAATTCATGTCTAGTGAATTATATCCTGAAAATTTATAAAAGGATATTCTAAGCTAACTTCAACGTAACCAAACTTGATTATTATTATTGTTATAACATGTCTAATGTAAAGATTTAACTGCTGTTCCCGAGAATAGTCACTATGATGTGTATTTACCTGCGTTAAGAATTGTGTCGTTTCCTAAGAAAATCTTGACTCAGAATGTGAAACTTCGAGTGTGAAATTAATCCATGCTAGTGTCAGGATTGTAAATAAGTGAATTGTAAATAAGTGAATAGGATGATAGAACAACACAACTTTATAGGGTATAGTGAAATATAATTTTATGTCGTCTCTTAAGTGTATAGATTAACAAATGAAAGTGTAATTCATGAACTTAGTCTAGCCCATCGGACAATATTAAATAAGACTATAGTTTATTTTTATTTGAGAGACATAAAGTCCAAATAGGGAATGCGTGTGCTATTTTTTTGCTTCTGCCAGTCGGCAGATATTTACTGAATAAATTTTCTTTGGTGAATTGGTTTATTTGGAAATATGTTTTTGATTCTCTTGTTATATGTCATGACTCTTTCCTTTTCCTTTACGGGGAGCACGAATACAGTGTCTAGTAATTACAGCCCCAGCCCAGAACGCCTCGAGAGAGATCTCATGCTAACACTGTATTTACTGCTACCTCGCATGTGGTTGACTGTCACTCCAGGTGTACAGACGGGCACAGTACCTTTTAATGGGCCATCTCCTTGCAATTCATTTCGTCTCTCATTAACGCCTATCATGAATTTGGCATCAGGAAGGGCATCAGACTGTAAAAAACACCTCTCACTTAGCGTATCATTTCATCCCCCACCAGTTGGCCTCTCACCAGGGTTGACCGAGTTCAATTCCCGGTCAGTGCATGTGAGATTTTCGAAGTGAATTGCCATGTCCTGTGGTTTGGATTCACGTAAAAAGGACACGTGGTTCATAATCACAAGATTCACGGTCACGTAAATCTACAAGCTTCCTTCCTTTATACCGTCGCAAGAAAGATATTTGGGAGCTGAACACACGTTGTCAGCAGATACAACTGGGGATGATGACAGGCCAATCGCCGAGGCGACCATTAACTGGGGTCTAAATAAGGAAGGGTCAGGGAAGGGATTTCGAAAGGAAGTCGGCCGTGGACCTGTTGCATGACAACATTTTAGTTCATTCTTTTTAGGCTACTTTCGATTTTTGCAAAAAATGAAAGTAGAGTTATGAGATCAACACAGGGCGAAAAAAGTGTGTCTGTCTGTGTGTGTGTATGTGTGTGTGTGAGTCTGTCTGTCTGTGTGTGTGTGTGTGTGTGTGTGTGTGTGTGTGTGAGTCTGTGTGTGTGAGTCTGTGTGTGTGTGTCTGTGTGTGAGTGTGTGTACTCTGAATGTCGGTCCCCCCCTATCAATTCGAACACGGTGAATGCGAATTGAACGAAATTTGGTAGAAAGGTAGCACTAGCAAAGGACACCTCAGTGTCATGTTTTATATCGCCGCCATCTTGACGGAAACGCAATGGCGGCCCCACAAATGTTCAAAGCTTCAATCAAATTACGACTAACTTAATCATCCGATCTCTACCAAATTTTGCAACAACATACCTTTAGGGGGGGAGCATCCTTTGACCAAACCAATAGGTCATCAGCGTAATAGTTTGCAGATGGCGGCCATCTTTGTGTGAAAATCGATTCCCCCTATTAATTCGAACACGGTGCAACCGAATGGAACGAAATTTGGTACAGAGGTAGTACTAACAAAAGGCACCTCAGTGTCATGTTTTATATCGCCGCCATCTTGACGGAAACGTATTGGCGGCCACACAAATGTTCAAAGCTTAAATCACATTACGACTAACCTAATCATTTGATCTCTACCAAATTTTGCAACAACATACCTTTACGGGGGGAGGATCCTTTGACCAAACTAATAGATCATCAGCCTAATAGTTTGCGGATGGCGGCCATCTTTGTGTGAAAATCGATTCCCCCTATTAATTCGAACACGGTGCAACCGAATGGAACGAAATTTGGTACAGAGGTAGCACTAGCAAAGGGCACCCCATATTCATGTTTAATATCCCTATAGCACGTTGTATTTCAAAAAGCTACTACAACCAACATTCAATCATACTCCTTGAAAAGGACAAAGAGTTATAACAACACCCATGGATTTAGGAGAAAGTAGGCTATATGTTCTTTACTGAACATCTTGTTATTATGGCCATCTGAATTCATGTCTAGTGAATTAAATCCTGAAAATTTATAAAAGGATATTCTAAGCTAACTTCAACGTAACCAAACTTGATTATTATTATTGTTATAACATGTCTAATGTAAAGATTTAACTGCTGTTCCCGAGAATAGTCACTATGATGTGTATTTACCTGCGTTAAGAATTGTGTCGTTTCCTAAGAAAATCTTGAATCAGAATGTGAAACTTCGAGTGTGAAATTAATCCATGCTAGTGTCAGGATTGTAAATAAGTGAATTGTAAATAAGTGAATAGGATGATAGAACAACACAACTTTATAGGGTATAGTGAAATATAATTTTATGTCGTCTCTTAAGTGTATAGATTAACAAATGAAAGTGTAATTCATGAACTTAGTCTAGCCCATCGGACAATATTAAATAAGACTATAGTTTATTTTTATTTGAGAGACATAAAGTCCAAATAGGGAATGCGTGTGCTATTTTTTTGCTTCTGCCAGTCGGCAGATATTTACTGAATAAATTTTCTTTGGTGAATTGGTTTATTTGGAAATATGTTTTTGATTCTCTTGTTATATGTCATGACTCTTTCCTTTTCCTTTACGGGGAGCACGAATACAGTGTCTAGTAATTACAGCCCCAGCCCAGAACGCCTCGAGAGAGATCTCATGCTAACACTGTATTTACTGCTACCTCGCATGTGGTTGACTGTCACTCCAGGTGTACAGACGGGCACAGTACCTTCTAATGGGCCATCTCCTTGCAATTCATTTCATCTCTCATTAACGCCTATCATGAATTTGGCATCAGGAAGGGCATCAGACTGTAAAAATCACCTCTCACTTACCGTATCATTTCATCCCCCACCAGTTGGCCTCTCACCAGGGTTGACCGAGTTCAATTCCCGGTCAGTGCATGTGAGATTTTCGAAGTGAATTGCCATGTTCTGTGGTTTGGATTCACGTAAAAAGGACACGTGGTTCATAATCACAAGATTCACGGTCACGTAAATCTACAAGCTTCCTTCCTTTATACCGTCGCAAGAAAGATATTTGGGAGCTGAACACACATTGTCAGCAGATACAACTGGGAATGATGACAGACCAATCGCCGAGGCGACCATTAACTGGGGTCTATTTGAGGAAGGGTCAGGGAAGGGATTTCGAAAGGAAGTCGGCCGTGGACCTGTTGAATGACAACATTTTTGTTCATTCTTTTTAGCCTACTTTCGGTTTTTTGCAAGAAATGAAAGTAGAGTTATGAGATCAACACAGGGCGAAAAAAGTGTGTCTGTCTGTGTGTGTGTGTGTGTGTGTGAGTCTGTCTGTGTGTGTGTGTGTGTATGTGTGTGTGTGAGTCTGTGTGTGTGTGTGTCTGTGTGTGTGTGAATGTGTGTGTGTGTATGTGTGTGTGTGAGTCTGTGTGTGTGTGTCTGTGTGTGAGTGTGTGTACTCTGAATGTCTGTCCCCCCCTATCAATTCGAACACGGTGAATGCGAATTGAACGAAATTTGGTAGAAAGGTAGCACTAGCAAAGGACACCTCATTGTCATGTTTTATATCGCCGCCATCTTGACGGAAACGCAATGGCGGCCCCACAAACGTTCAAAGCTTCAATCAAATTACGACTAACTTAATCATCCGATCTCTACCAAATTTTGCAACAACATACCTTTAGGGGGGAGCATCCTTTGACCAAACCAATAGGTCATCAGCGTAATAGTTTGCAGATGGCGGCCATCTTTGTGTGAAAATCGATTCCCCCTATTAATTCGAACACGGTGCAACCGAATGGAACGAAATTTGGTACAGAGTTAGCACTAGCAAAGGGCACCTCATATTCATGTTTAATATCCCTATAGCACCTTGTATTTCAAAAAGCTACTACAACCAACATTCAATCATACTCCTTGAAAAGGACAAAGAGTTATAACATTACCCATGCATTTAGGAGAAAGTAGGCTATATGTTCTTTACTGAACATCTTTTTTACATTGAAATGAAAGACAATACCTTTCTCAATATATCTGTTAAGTTTCTTAACTAAATTCAGCGTTTTGGCAGAGATTTAGCGTATTACTTGAGACTATGCGCATATCTGTCAATGAAGTGTATAATATTAAAAGCTGTTTTCCTTAAAGTCTTTTTCTTTGGTAGGAAAATCACAACGATTGGGAAAGCCCACTTACATGGGTAGGAGCGATCATCCTTTCAAAGTTAAGGGCCGACCACAGCGAACAAATTATGGTAAATATTCTTTTGTAAACCGTGCCATTGATAACTGGAACTCTCTACCTGCCGCAGTCTTAGAGCCTTTTCCCAAACATATAGGTGTGTTTAAGAAAAGACTGACTATTTGTGTAAATACTCCAGTTTAATTGTTGTTTAATTGTTATTGAATTGTTATGTATAATTATGTATTGTTATGTATAATTATGTATTTGTTATGTATATCCAATTTGCCACCGGGGGACACACCCCCCATTGCAAATAAATGAATGAATGAATGAATGAATCTCGTGAACTATGTGATGAAGCTGGATGTAACTCGGCAGATACATTCCAACCTATGATCCTTAGAGGATGAACGTCCTTCATGAAATTATCTTAAAAATAATTGAGATATAGCCTACTTTGAAAATTAAACAAGAAACTGTTCATTTTTTGAAAGACAAATTTAATATATTTTTTTAAATATACTATTTACAATATAACATTCATGGTTCATCCTCGGTATTTATACGTTTACTTTACATGAAATAATATGCATTCCATTCAGACTGGTATTTCTTGTTAAATCGTGTTATTTGTGATTCATGGAGTTTTAAAAATCACGGATATGATCCTTTCAATAAATAACGAAATACTTTATATACTGTTCCTCTCTCTGAATTAGATGAAATCTCTATTTATTTGCTATATATATACGTCGGTTTTCATAACTCCATGTTACATATTAGTGAAGCTTTGATATGATTCGTAACTGTATCTGAAAATTCCCACTGACGGTGAATGAGCCTCCTGAAAGGAACCGTCTCGGCTCTTTCCTGGTAGTTAAAGTAGGAAACCACGAACACCATTTTCAGGACTGCCGAGGTGGGATTCAAACTGTCGCTATCCAGATACCAGTGAGACAAGAGCTAGCGCCTCAACGCTCTCGGCCACCGTGGCCGATCATAAATACATACATACAGTAACCTAAATCTATTTATTGACTCAGTTGTGCAGTAAGTTAAACTCGGCTTCATTTCCAACCATTAGCAGTATTATTAGCGGAAGATATTGATTGATTCCCTATCACGAGCGTGCATTCGAAATGAACATTATAAACGAATTGAAGGTTTTAGAAACGGGAAGCCGATCACAATTGCAGTGATCTAAATAAAGGAAAAAGGGTCGTTCAATTTTCCACCGCAAATTCAATGACTTCCGCTGTAAATTATGCAAGCACTGTGCTTTAACACAACATAATCCCGCACTACATTTAACATGAGATATAATGCGCTGGAAGTGCACTCGTTCAGTTTTAATATATGTGGAGAACAAAACAGGTACACCCACGCCATAGTTCGGGAGTAGGGACAGCGAGAGAAGTACAGTACTGTCCACAATCCCCAGGGATCTCCAAAACAACAGCCTGCGGCACACCTCGAGTTTGCAGAGGTGTCATATATGACCCCACGATCGATCTGAGAACATACAGAAACGTATTAGTTAAAGTGCGATAGTTTTAACGGTGGTTATCGTTGAGTGGTGGTAGTTGTTTTGAGGAGAGTAACACCAAGAACATATGCGTTTAGGAATAAGAGTATATTGTTGTTGTTAAGAAAAAATGATTAGAGTGAGACTTTAAATCAATAAATAATCTAATTATTATAGAACCGGTTTCGGCCAAATTATGACCTATATCAGCATTTAAGAAAATTGAAACAAGAAGTTCTGTGTCGAACTAAAGAGCCTACTTTTCTTGAAATTTAAGATTCATACCAATTATTAATCCATACGGACGAAATTAAGATGCTAATATCGAAATTTCTAATTAGTTGGAAATACACCTGACATAATGTAGCCTAAAAGAGCACTACAGTTGGCAGCCCTGGTGACTGAATATATTCTTAGTTCCATCTCTGAATGTACACAATACAAGAATTGGTTGAAGTCCAATGAATAGCATGGACGTTACATGCAGTTAAACATTGGATATATCAGCGCACGTAAACTCATGTTGGCAACATTTCCCCCTAGTTCAGTGAAGAACTAAAGCCTATTATCATATATCTTACTTATATCAATTGCCTCTATCAACATACAAAATTTCAGTTTGATTGTAATAGATTCTTACATATTGAGAACCGTCTAATATTTCGGATTGTCGCCATGTTAGATTTTTATGTATGTAGGTTTTAGAGTTATGTTCTATTACATGAAGATTATTGTGTAGGTGTAGTATTCAAACTTCAATCGCATGATTAGTACACAAGAAGTATAAACGAGATTTTTAAATTTCGCACCGCTGCCATCTTCTGGTTGTGAAAACAATGGAAATAAATTATATGCCAGTGGATTAACATTTGTATAGCCAAAGCATTTACCGCATGAGTTTCACTCCACTCGGATGGTTAAATCGCGAGAAACGTCAATTTAAATATTTATAATTCGCGTCGCCGCCATGTTGGATTAGTGCTCACCAGGTTATTGAAAGTTCTATAGGTGAACTTATGTTCATAGCCTCTATGAACATAAATAATTTCAGTTTGATTGCTGTAAAAGATTCATAGATATTGAGAACCGTCTAAATATTTCGGATGGTCGCCATGTTGGATTGTTATATGTATAGGCCATAGAGTTATGTACCATTAAATGAAAGTTATTGCGTAAGTTCATTATTCAAACTTTCACTTGCATCGCATGATTACGACACAAGAAATAAAAACTTAATTTTAAAATTTCGCACAGCCGCCATCTTAAGGTTATGTAAACAATTGAACTAAATTAGATGCCAGTACATTACAGTATGTATAAACATTTAATGTACCATATTTCACACCGCTCAGATGGTTAAATCGCGAGAAAAGTCTATTAAAATGTTTCAACTTTGCTTGGCCGCCATGTTCGTTTTGTACTCTACATGTTTCTGAAACTTACAAGTGTATACTTTGAATAATGCCCTGTAACACCGTACAAAATTTCAGGGTGATATCACAAATAGTTTCGGAGATATTTAATGCCGGTAAAATATTTCGCACAGCTGCCATCTTGAGGTTATGTAAACAATTGAACTAAATTAGATGTCAGTGCATTACAATGTGTATAGTCTTTTGCTGTACCAAGTTGCATTGTGTTTGGATGGTTAAATAGCGAGAAAAGTCTATTTAAAAGTCTCAAATTCGCCTGGACGCCATGTTGGGTTTGTAGTTATCAAGTTTTTGAAAGTCTTATACGTGGACTTGTAGTAGTGCCCTGTATCATCGTACGAAATTTCAAGGTGATATCCCTAATAGTTTCGGAGATATTGAATGCTGGTGAAATATTTCGCACAGCCACCATGTTGTATTTGTGAGACGTAATAAAATTTGAAGGCCACGGTCGGGGTCGGACAGAATGGTGCTATGACCATACCGAGTTTCATTGAAATCGCCCAGCCGTTTTAAGGTTATTAGGGGGCCACATACACGCAGACACACACACATACGCACACACACACACACACACATGGACAAAAGGTGATCTCATAAGCCTATTTTATCATAAAATGAAAATAGGCTAATAAGGAATTTGCAGACATATGTTACATTAAATGTCGAGCTTAACCAAAAAAAAAATCCCTTGTCAGGAAGATCAACACAGCTACCGCTAAGATAGCTTGCCTCGTTGCTGAATGGAATTACACAAATGCTTGAGTTCTCGTTAACAATGGGCGGATTCGGCTATCGATTGAACCTTAAAGGGAGGTCAGACCTCTCAGCAAGGCCAGATGTAGCCAACTTTTAAGTGCCAATATTGCTGGAAATTGTCTTTCAACATTGACGAATTCAATTAATACAGGACTACCAATAAGGAGTGTTTCGATGTTCCAATGGCTAGGAAGTGATCCTATTAGCAAGGTATTGTAGGCAGCGGGTAATCGCGTGAACCTGCAGAGCAGCCCATAAAGGGCGCAGTAATTGGCTCAATCACACGGGTTGAGGAGACTGCCTTATAACCCTCATCGACCAAGCTACGGGGGCGTTTCACAATAAATATCAAGCTCTGTGAGACGACTTTCTGTTGAATACTCTTCACCGAAATGGGTATTTCATTGTACATAGGAGTAATAATTATTGAAATGTCAGAAACCATTTTTAGTATAATAATCATTGCAATGAAACAATTTGTCAGTTGTTACTCGTCAGTCGTAAAAAGCAATAACATTAACCCTTATAGTGCCGGAACTACTGCTAAAAGTGCCACGGACAGAAGCATCCGTTCCATTTTTATATTTTTTAAAATTATTTTTTCTAGCCATGCAGTGCTATCAATGTTGTAGCCAAGACAACGCGAGAATCAATTCGTCTTGATATTGATCGATATTTTAAGTTCAGAGAATAATTGGATTCATAATAATCATTCTTTGCGCGGCTTCTGTGGCGTATTTGTTAGCATGCTGAGCTTTTATGCCCAAGATCGCGGGTTCAAACCTGGCCAAAGTCGTCGGAATTATTTAAGAGCGTTAAACATACCTCAGTATGCCTTCCTTTGGAGCGGAAGTAAAGCCAGCGGGCCCACATTATAGATTTATGGCATGAAAAACAACCTTCCACTAGTAAAGCTAAATTTGAGGTTAGATTTAATAAACGCTCTCTAAGTTCCAACGTTCGCCGAAAGGTGCCAGTTGTGGTGGCATCTAGCAGCCAAGTTCACAGCTAGGTGTCGTTGACGGTAGTATTTGGTAGAAAAAGTAGGAACTAGTTGAAATTGATCGTCTGCAGTCCTTACCTGAATTATAGATAACACACACTAATACAGCCATCACAATTAACACCGGGTATCAGACAGATTCTACACACACCCAAAGTACACGGGGCTACATGGCCACGTTGTCGCAGGCCCTAAACTGAAGAACCAACCAACCAACCAACCAAAGAACATTTTTGCTATGACTAAACCTCAGAAATAACTATTAATATAATTTAATATCCTTGCAAAGAATGAATTAACAAGTAGGAGTCCACGCCGCACGACCTGCTTTGGATGAGACGGTGGCGCAACATAGCGGCGAGCAAGAGGTGTAATAATCTCAAACAACAACTAAACCTAAAGTTTAGGCCCCTTAAAACAACAATTATCATCATTATCATCATAAACCTAAAGTCGTTTATATTCAATCCACCAATCTTAAAACCATAAAGTGACTCATCCAATCCAGATTTCCTCATGATGTACTCTGCATACAGATTGTATAAGTGAGGCGAAAGTATACAGCCTTGTCGCACGCCTTTACTGATAGGGAACCACTCTGTTTTACCAAGCTCAGTTTTAACATTGGCTTCTTGTCCCAAATATAGGTTACGCATCAGGACAATAAGATGTTCAGGTATGCCCATCCGTCTAAGTACATTCCACATCTTCGCATGATTGACACTATCAAAGGCCTTCATGTAATCTATAAAGCACATGTACATCTCCTTCTGGTATTCCTTTGCTGTTTCCATCATCCAACGTACTTCACTAATAATGTCCCTGGTTCCTCTACCTTTCCTAATACCAGCTTGCTGGCATGTGGTATAAGAGCAATTGAGCGATAGTTGGAGCAGTCCAACTGGTCTCCCTTTTTGAGTATAGTAATAAAGATGGATCGTTTCCAATCTGTGGGCCAAGTGAATGTTTTCCAAATCTGTTGACATATTACAGTCAAAAAGTTAACAGAAGTTCTTTTCTGTTGCTTGCCATATTTAAGCTGGAATTCCATCAGTTTCTGAGGCCTTGTTTTGTGCCAATGACTTTAAAGCTAGTCTGACTTCATCTTCTAACACAGGAGGTTCGAGATCAAAATTTTCCTCTTGTAATGAGTCGTCACTTCTTATATCTAGACTATACAAGTCTTCTGTATAATCTTTCCATCTCTGTTTAACCCCTTCACTATCATTAATCGTATTCTTTAATTGTCCGTATCAATATATATATATATACAAGCTGACCCGGCAGACGTTGTCCTGCCAATCAAAGAAAGTGTTATAACTTTGTTTCTTGAAGTGCTTTAGGATACACAATATGTTTTTCAATTTCTGTTAACGGCCTCTAAACTATCGTGAATTGAATTAACTAATTTAGAAACATTCGTTGGAGCGCGCACAACAACTCTCCAAAGTTTCATCGCAAACGGATAAATGGCATTTAACGCATACGGGATTTGGTTTAAATGATTCGTGCGCTGTCACTCATTTGTTGAATCTACTCGTGCTCTACCAACTGTGAAATGGATTTACTAAGTTAGAAAGCTTCACGTAAGTGTACACAACAACTCATCAATGTTTCATCGCAATCGATGAATAGTATATGAACGCATACAGAATTTTGTTGGAACGCTTCGCGCGTCGTCACTCATTTGTTACATCTACTCGTGCGCTACCAATATTGTAAAATGGATTTACCAAGTTGAACACCTTCCCTGGCGTGAACACAACAACTCATCAAAGTTTCATCGGAATCGGATGAATGGCATATGAACGCATAAGTGATTTTCTTTAAACGATTCGCGTGCCAACACTCATTTGTTGAATCTTCTTATGCGCTACCTATTGTAAAATAGATTAACTAAGCCTGAAACCTTCTCTGGCGTGTACTCAATGATTCACCAAGGTTTGATCGCAATCGGATGAATGATATATGACCGCATACGGGACATTGTGGAAACGATTCGCGCGCCGTTGCTCATTTGTTAAATCTACTCGTGTGCTTCTTATTAAAAACTGGATTTACTAAGACAGAAACATTTCCTGTGGTGTACACAACAATTCACCAAAGTTTCATCGCAATCGGATAAATGATATATGGACGCATACGGTACTTTGTTGAAATGATTCGCGAGCCGTCACACATTTGTTGAATCTACTCGTGCGCTACCTATTGTAAAATGGATTTATTAAGCCAGAAACCTTCCGTAGGGTGTACACAACATCTCACCCAAGTTTCATCGTAATCGGACGAATGGTATTTGAACGCATACGGGACCTTATTGAAACGCTTCGCGCGTCGTCGCTCATTTGTTGAATCTACTCGTGCGAAACCTCCTGTGAAATGGATTTACTAAGTTAGAAACCCTCACGTTAGTGTACACAACATCTCACCCAAGTTTCATTGCAATCGGATGAATGGTATATGAACGCATACGGGACTTTGATTAAAAGTTCGCGCGTCGTTGCTCATTTGTTGAATCTACTCGTGATCTACCTATTGTAAAATGGATTTACTAAGTTAGAAATCCTCACGTAAGTGTACACAACATCTCACCCAAGTTTCATCGCTATCGGACGAATGGTATTTGAACGCATACGGGACTTTGTTGAAACGCTTCGCACGTCGCCGCTCATTTGTTGAATCTACTCGTGCGCAACCTCCTGTAAAATGGATTACTAAGTTAGAAGCCTTCACTTAAGTGTACACAACAACTAATCAAAGTTTCATCTCAATCTATGAATGGAATATAAACTTATATGGGATTTTGTTGAAACGCTTCGCGCGTCATCACTAATTTGTTGAATCTAGTCGTGCGCTACCTAATGTGAAATTGATTTACTAAGCCAGAAGCCTTCCCTGGAGTGTACACAACATCTCACCCAAGTTTCATCGCTATCGGACGAATGGTATTTGAACGCATACGGGACCTTTTTGAAACGCTTCGCGCGTCGTCGCTCATTTGTTGAATCTATTCGTGCGCTATCTATTGTAAAATGGATTTACTAAGCCAAACACCTTCCCTGGAGCTCACTCAACATATCACCCAAGTTTCATGGCAATCGGATGAATGGTATATGAACGCATACGGGACTTTGAAACGCCCTAACGTGCGGAGACAAACAGTAGAAATTGACATCACTGCCACCTTTGGTATAAAACGCAACTTTTCGCCACGGGCGGAGTGTATGTTATGGCGGTAGTTGCACAGGTTGAGACCAGGTGGCTCTAACGTGCAGAGACAAACCGTCCAAAGACATCAGCTTTCATGAAGGCCATGGCTAGTGGTTTCCATGACGACTGTTTTTGACTGTATATTGTGGTTCTAAAATTGTGTGTAAATTGTGGTTTTAAAATTGTGTTCATTCCACCTACCGGGTCAGATTGTGAATCTAAACCATACATGGACCCACCCTAATATACATACCAAATTCCATCAAAATCGGTTCAGTCGTTTAGGAGGATTTCAGTCACATACACACGTGTCGAAGAATTATCTATATAAAGAAGATATATATATGCAAATCTTAATCATATGTAATTTATTTCAGGTTCTTTTTTTAAATATTCCAGTGATAGGAATGATTTTTATGTTGACCGACTGAAAGCTATAACATTATTTGTTAATATGGCAACACTGAAAAATGGCTTCAAGGCTATGTTAGGTCAGTTCTGTCAATATCCAGGATATGTATGCACACGACCAAAAATCAACTTGGCTCACAATAACTATTTGAGTCATTCATAACCTCAATATCCAAAAGATTTTTTGACCTGCACTAATCACGACTATCAAAGTCAACTTGGCTCACATTAACTATTTGAGTCATTCGTGGTTTCAATCCCCAAAAATGTTTTTGACCAGCACTAAGCACACTACACAAAATCAAATTGGCTCACAATAACTATTTGAGTCATTAATGGTTTCAATCCCCAAAACATTTTTTGACCAGCACTAATCGCACTACCAACAAGTAGTTCCGTGAAGAACTATACAGCCCATTTTCATATATCCTACTTATGTTAACTGCCACTATCAACATACAAAATTTCAGTTTGATTGATGTAATAGATTCGTAGATATTGAGAACCGATTAAATATTTCGGATGGTCGCCATGTTGGATTTTAAATATGTACGTAGGTCCAAGAGTTATGTACTGTTACATGAAGTGTAGCGTTCAATCGCATGATTAGGACGCAAAAAGTAGCAAGGAGAATTTAAAATTTCGCATAGCTGCCATCTTGTGGTTATGGAAACAATTGAAATAAATTAGATGCCAGTGGTTTAACATTCGTAGAAGGATTTACTGTACCAAGTTTCACTGCACTCGGATGGTTAAATTGCGAGAAATGTCCATATGAATATTTATACTTCGCGTCGCACCCATGTTGGATTTGTGATCACCAGGTTATTTAAAGTCCTATAGGTGAACTTAAGTTCATAGCCCTAATGGACAAAAAAAGTTCAGAGTGATTGCTATAATAGATTCGTAGATATTCAGAGCCGTCTAAATATTTCGGATGGTCGCCATGTTGGATTGTTAAATGTATAGACCATAGAGTCATGTACCAATAAAGGAAAATTATTGCGTAGGTTCAATATTCAAACTTTCACTTCGATCGCATGATTACGACACAAGAAATAAAAACTTAATTTTAAAATTCGCACAGCCGCCATCTCGAGGTTATGTAATGTGCCCATTTCAACAATGAAATATGCAAATCACAGTTTGCCAGCAATGCTCAATCGGGAGTATCGGGTTTCATGGTTTGTTCTCTGTGACTTACACACTTTGGATTAAGCATAGGATACACTTCCAAAAATAAACAAAATCAAATCCTACTATCAAAACATTTAATTATCCAAAATATAAGCTACAAACATTAAACAAATGAATATACTGACACTACACTTCACACTTGTCCAAAATTGAACAAGGAATTCATATTAAACAATTACAAAATAATGATTACTGGTTTTCCAAAAACCAACAAAACTTCAACTAAGTTTCACTCCCATATGGTGTCAATTCAAATTCTTTAAAATAACGAGCTCCAAATGGCTCGATAAAGTTTACATACACTGTGTTAGCCTTAAATACACGTCTATTAATATTTACATGAGTATATCTGGTTTTAATCATAATATCAAAGTATAGCTAACCATTAATTAATTTTGGGCTCTCACAATGTTCATCTGTTACCATCACTCTCTCTCAAGCTATAAACTCACTACCGTGATTGGAAAAAATTGCGTATTCCCGAGCTATAGGAAACTACTGAGCAAATAAACTTAATATTACTCCCGGAATCTTAATGTTCTCATAAAACCTTGAGAATCACTGAATCATTAAATAATAAAGTTAGGGATTTATCATCTTGTCTTCAAAGACAATTATATCTTAAGAAAGCAACGATCTGAACTCTGCAAGCTATAATAATGAATGTAAAGGGACCTCGGTTCAAATACCGGGTCGTTAGAATAATCTTAAACACTTCCGTGTACAGTGACTCAGACAGCCCGTTCCTAGCCTACCACACTAAAAGAGGGTAAGGGTCTGTCTTAACTACTTGGCTTGATTTATTGCATGGAGGGAGGGAGAAACTACCGTCTCGCCTACACAAGGGACTGGTTATCCAGCTTTAAACACAGCTGTTTCAAAATGCATTTCTCTGAATGGCAAGGCTTACAATACAAAATAACCACAAGACAACTATTAGGTTTCTACAGACCTTATTCTTTTAGCTTCGGTAAAGTATAATTATGAAGTGTCCTCATTAGCGGGTAAGAAATTCAATAAAACAACCAATATTAAGGGGCTTCAACACGGACGACTCTGAGTTCGATCCTTTAAAATGCCTCGGGAGCAGTATCCCAACTTTGAGGACTTATAACATTTGCGACATAAGGAAGGTTTAGCCCATAACCAGCGCTCATTATACAACATAAATTGCACCCTTTTCAACATACAACATACAATGCCTCGTGGTCAATATCACAACTTTGAGGACTCATTACCGCGACTAACTGTCCCTCACAATTACTTTTACCGAGCATTTCAACGCATTCCTAGCGTGACAAATTAATTCAATGCGCGACATGGCGCTCATATATAAAACAGCCAAGTTGCCTTCAAAGAACCAAATAAATTCAAATCGAAGTTTGATCTACGTCTCAAAATATATATTACTTAGCCTCCATTAACAATAATCATTTATGCCATAAAGAACATGTATTAACATTATTCATTAATTCATCTAAAGGAGCTCTTAAAGCTACCACTTCTATATATAAAACTCAGCACATAATTCATTTATCTAATTATTATTATTATTACTACGCTAGCTTTACCATATTTATATCATTTACCATTAAACTGATATTCCACTGACTATTTTCCACAAGGGATTCATTAATACTTCACATATTTATCATATTTCCATCAAATTAATCGTTCAGATCGCGCAATCTTTATTTCACCTGTTATCAAACATACCTACTTTCACTCATGAGGATTATACGCAAATCTTCCCAAAACACATAATAATGAAATTGTTACTCACATGACTGTACGGTCAAAGACCGAATTCTCCAACGATGCAACATTTTCACCCACCAATTTCTTCTTAAGCTATACTCATGGTTATATTCACACTCAATAACACCTTCCTAACAGCACATACAATATATACCCTAATCACTTTGAATATAAGGAATACCATTTTGTATTCGTTTTCACTTAAACACAATACAATTTCACTAAAAATATAATACACTCAAAAATTTCACTATATTTAAATAACAAAAATTTTATCACTCTGGCGTTAATTAGTCGCCTTAACACATGTGATTTCTTTATTTTTCCCGTTTCCAAGGGTTGCACTATATGCACGTCGGCTTCCTACTCTGATGAGATGATTGAAAGTCTCGATCGAACTAACCTCACTGGAACGGCTGATCTTCTAATTCTGGGTTTGACTATCGGCTTCTTTAACTTAACTGCACGATGTCGTATCTTGCTAGACGCTAATTTGTTCGTCAAATAAAAGTCTGTTCCTGATGTATTACTATTATGATCGCTCGAACTTGTATATCGGTGACCTAGTAATTTACTTGTTTTACTTTCTGTTACTTTGATTCGTGGCTTATTGGAATACTCCCCAATGTTTGACTGTTCATTTGTCCACCTAGACAAAGCCTGGAACCTCGATTCCTAAATTTTATCGTACTTCGCTCTAGCCCCCTCAATTCAGGAACACTAGGTGTTACTATTTCGTTCTACCCTGATCTGGTTACTTAACGTAGATCGAACTGTATATTTCACTGTCCTTGGGTACTTCGAAACCTTATGATGCGTCGGTTCTTTAACTGAACTATTATATTCGAGTACCTATCGCCGGTTATTTCTTAAGTCCACAGCCTAAACTTTGACTGCACTGGTGAACTTTATAACGTCTGAAGCTTGATGATATTATTCCTATAACAGGATTCTGATGTAACTCCACACGGCGATACTAATGACGATACTGGGGTGCTCGTCTGCGATACAGCGTAACACGACCTCTCACGGTCTGGTAAAGACTGCATGCTCTTCCTGGCACATCCAGGGTTTATATCCAAATCTGCGGCAAAAAGATCAAATCCACTTCTTCTCCAGCACTAACTTCTGAAATAATTGTCGTATAATTTTGAAAAATATATCTCTTGAAAGCTCTTGTTCTAAACGTAAAATGGTTTCTTTGATCATGAAAATCGATCACACAATTTCAAGATATTAAATAATTTGGCTCCTCAGATATGTGGGTGGTGAGGTTTATTTTCCCCTCTCTCCCATCTCTGGGCTCGGGAAATATCTATCGACGTAATGCCGCGTATGCAGTTCTTTCCTGTGCAAATATTATAAACTTTTTCCCCACACAAAAATCTCTTTTCCAGAATGATCAACAATGATGTGTTCATTTCATTAAATAAATGCTTGCAAATGGCTTAATTTTAATTATTTCTCTTCTTGCGTCATTGCAAGGTTGCCGTTTTATAGCTGAGTAAGGTCTATTTCCGAAACTCCTTCTCCCTCATGAACCCATGGGCCATAGGGACCATGAAGGTCGAACCCATGTCCTTAAGGAAGAAATGAAAGAAACGTATAGTTTCCTAAAGGAACGGAGAGAGATTTTAAGCCAGGATTATAGCTTAACATTGTGCAAGCGACTAGGGACAGATGTTCCTTAGATGAGATCACCCCACTCGACATTCAAGAGAGGGCTGGTCACGAGTATTAATAACTGAATGGAAATTTCCACCGTGTTAGACAAGGAAGCCTGAATCGGAATTCGAGCTAACGTTGCTGGAAATTGACAACGTCGCTTATGCACCAGAAGAGGAATAATTAAAATTAACACGTTTACGAGCATAATAATGAGTAAACAAGTACAGTACAGTGAATCATTTTGAATGAGAGATTTTTCAGTAAAGAGAAACCATTTATTAATTGTGCAGAAAAAAACTGCCGACGTAAGACGACGTCATTGGGGAATTACCTAAGCCTCTGTGGAGGGGAGAGAGCAAAAGGAATGCAACACCCACACAATTGAGGACGAGAAATTAATTAATATCTCCGAATTGCACGATCGATTCTTAGGTGCAATAAGATCATGTGACATTGAGAAGACGAGCTTTCGGAAGGTATAAGTTTTATATTTGTGGCACCATTATTTTAGAAGTTGACCACAGAAAAGGCTTGAGTCTTATTTTTTTGTAGTAAAATAGTATAAAGCTTCGGGCATTACCAAGCCAACCATGCAGTTGTACAACGAGCACTCCGTGAGCGGAGGTGCTGCATCAAAGTCTTCAAACGTATGAACCTCAGGGGAGGTCATACTGTGCAACAAGTATAAGCACCGAATGCAGTTTCAGACAGCCCGAGGGGGGCGTCACTGTGTCACGATCACCATTGAATGCAGTTTCAAACGGCCTGAGGGCACGTCACTGTGCTACATCACAACGAATGCAGTCTCGAACAGCCCGTGAGGGGTATAATCACGCATCACGCAGTACGAATCCGTCCAGGAGGACGTGAAGTTATATCAGCACATGCAGTCCTACGAGCACTCCGTGAGGGGAAGTGCTGCACCACGACGTAGAAGTAGTCATTCCGACAGTCCGTGAGGGACGTAACTATGCGTTACACCGAAAAACAGCTACCAGTACTCCTTGTGGGGAGAAAAGCTGTGTTACACCGCAGAAGTAAGATCCGATAGCCACAGGCGTCGCAGTATAAACGACTTGCTTGCCTCCCTAAGGAGTGGTCAAGACGAAATTTTAAAGTATCGCCGTAGTGAAATATTAGGAAAATCCTAATTATAGGATTTAGGCCCGACTATATACAAGTTAAAGTGAAAATTCGTAAGATATAGTCAGAGCAGGCCGCGAACATCGGACTTAAAGGCGATAGGTCGTTAAATGTACGAACGAATAGATCATAACGTACGGAAGTATCGTACCAGACAGATAAACTGTTATTTAAATTAAAGAAACCTAAAAGGGAAGAACAGAATAATAAAACAGTTCAAATAAAGACGATAGGAGACTATAAACATTATCTCCAGAAAGCAGGCGAACAATTCTAATAGGACTAGAATCGAGAAGTGCTAGCTGCTATAAACTGAATCTATAGGTCTTAGAGGAGACCTCGATCCGTATAGACTTTCGTTAGGATCGATAGACAGATCTACAAAGAAGCCGTTCAAGATAGATAAATAGCCAGTTATCCAGGATAGAAGTAGCAGAATTGGACTCCAGGGAACAGTAGATGTTTCGGGACTTTCGCATTCTGCAGGATAGGAAGCCGACATCGAATAAATTTCACCCTTGGAAACGGGAATTTAAGAAGATCACGTGTGATAGGCTCAGAAATACGGCCTAGTGATCGAGAATTGTGAAGTGTAAAATAATCAAGATTGTGTGTTAAATTAATATTTTTAGTGTTTATTAGGTGTTCAAAAGGGACACATCAGTATATAAAAATGTCGTCAATATTAAGTGTTTTAAATGTATATCAAAAAGTGTTTTAAGTAAGATGAATTCCTTTAATATGGAGTAAAAAGGTCAAAGTGGGCCCAAAAATGAAACGTCGCACCAGATTAAAGATCATGGGATGATCTGGAAACATGTGAGTACTAAATTCATTCTATTTTGGTGTCAGAAATTGATTGTGTACAAACCCACCGGAGTTTTTGAGTAAAAGGGATGTGTTTTAATAATAAATACTGAATAATCAAGAACACGGTCTGAACAATAATAAAATAAATTGAGAAATTATAAATAATTATGTAAAGAATAAATCCCGTAGAGGAAATATGTGAATAAAGGGTTAATGTATTTAACAAATGTCATAAGAGCAAGCGAAATATCATTAATTATCATGAAAGATATTGAAATAAAGTAAAGTTGAGATATGAAAGAAATAGTTGTTGAGCTTGTATAAAGAATAAAGATAATAACAATAATTAAATATGGAAATGTTAAATAAAAATCAAATAAATTGATATGAACATAAGAACGTTAAGCCTTAACGTATGTGTAAGAGATGAGGTTCAATGGAATATTTAAAACAGGGAGCGATTTATCGACAACGGAAAGATTAATATGTGAATTAAAATAATATGAATTGTTACTAAAGAGATTTATCAGTTCTTGGGAAGACATTTGCGGCTTAAAATAATGCATAGCGCATAATGAGCGCAAATATAATATTAAAGTGTCACGCTAGGAACGCGTAGTGGTTAAAATACTTGGTACATTACTTATGGAGGGTAGTTGATTGCAGTGAATTGATAATTGTATAAGTCCTCTATTTGTGACATAGTATCACGAGGCATTGTGTATGTATTTAAAAAGGGAGCTAATATATGGTATTATTGAGCGTATGTCATATGGGCCACGGCCGACTCTAAATCGCATTTTGTATAAGTCCTCTGTAAGGGATTGGTTCCCGAGGCACACGAAGAGATTCGAATGCAGGATCTTCTTATGATAAAAGCCCCTTAAATTCTCCGTCGTCGTATGTGTATTAATCTTCCCAATCAATGAGGACCCTCTCATAATTAATAAATGCCAAGGATACGAAAATGGTCTTTGAACCAAAGAATAGTTGTTTGAATGTTACGGTACAATAAAGCCCGGTCTCCCCAGAACTGGATATAATGGGAAGGTTTGTTTTGAAAGCCTTGGAAATAGCTACTAACGTTGGGTCAGACAGGGAGTCGCCGTCACCCTAACGTGTCATAAATCGCACCCCAAGTAGTAGAGTCTAGCTTTCTTAAAGCGAGAAGGAACAGAGACAGTCTCGTAAGCTGTTGTAAAAGAGAAATGAATACACCAGGAGTGTTTAAAGTTGTTAACGACCCGGGCGTTGAACCGAGGTCCTTAAAGATGGATATTTCGTTTGCCGGTTCAGATCGTAGTTTCTTATATGATAATGGTCTATTAAGACATAAGAGATAAATAACAATCCCTATTGTAATAATGTAAGGACGTGGGATTCCACGAGTTGATTGAAGGCAACTGAGTTCGGGAGTAACTATAGTTTTTTGACTGTGTCAAGTACCCTCACGCTCTGGAGTACACAATTGATTTTCTGATTACCTTAATATATTTGTGAAATAAAGAGAGATGATAACAACTGAATGTGTGGACATGCCCAAAATATTGAGTTAGATAATTAACATAGATTTTAAATATAATTATATATTTGGTTTGTTTTTTTGAGATATAAGAAAATATAAAGGATAGTGGGAGGTGTACAAGAATGACACCTTAATAATGTAAATGCATGGAGCCAAAGAGCTCGGAGTTATGTAAATTTAATGTTAGTGCTTTATGGAAGTGAGACTAAGTAAGAATTGTTGGTTTATGTGGAAACCACAGGTTTTGAATACAATATTTGTTTATATTTGTGATCCCTTGTTCATTTGGAACAAGCAGTTGATATTTGGGTCAGTAATTAAATTGTTAAAATGTTTGTAGCGCCATTAATTTTATTAATTAAATGTGTTTAAATAGGAGTTGATTTTGTTGTTATTTTTGCAAGTGTATCCTCTAATTAATCCAAAATATGTGAGTCACAGAGTGGGGGAACTTACCACTGCCCCGAAATCCCGAATTGAGCTACGCTGGTATACTGTGATTGGCATATTTCTTGCTAAATGGGCACATGGGGATATATAAATAATGTGCTGGATTAATAACTAGAGGAACACTTAAGTCGGTCATATCATGTAAAATTAAAGTAATGATAGGAGTAGCTACAACGTAAAATATTAACTGACCGCATGGGTCCCTGGAAACTCATACCGAGCAGCCCTGAATATTATTATATTATCAACCCCCTAGCAAACATAAAATGGCGCCCAGTACGCGGGGATGAGTTTTCCTAGGGAAAACCCGAGTTTTTCTCGAAAAATCAAAATTTTCATTTTTTTTTTGAAAAAAAAATGGTTTTTCGAAATTTTGAATTTTAAACACTTCCATAAAGGTTTATGAAATTGAATAAAGGATCAAAAGGGTACGTTGTAAGTGAATACCCGTACCAAAGTAAAGTTTTTAAGAAATTGGGACACACTAATTCAGAGTATCATCTCTCAAACATGTACTAGTGTGGTGGCATTAGTGGCCCACTGTATTTTAATATGATGTTGTTAAGTGAAGAGAGGCGGAGGCTCTCTGAGAATGTAAGGGCCGAGAGCCCAGAGAAAGGTAAAACTACAGGTGAGAAAGAGTACCCAACTAAAGAAATTATAAATGTTTCTGTAGAAAGCATGCGTGCACCTGGAGACATAGTTACACGAAGAGAAGGTAACATGTCTGCAGACAAAAGGGTAATAAATGTTGAGCCTTTAGAGCTCGGAAAGGAAAAGGAAATTTGTAAACCAATTCCAAGGGAAAATGTAATTGATATTGATAAGAATAAGGATAATACAAAGTCTCACGTAGTAATACCGGTTCAGGAAGGCTCAGAAAGTACAGGGGAAAAGAGCGATAGTACTGACGTTCAGGATCAGGGAAAGGTAGAAATGGCGGAATGGGATGAAGTAAAAAAATTCTTGGATATAATTGTAGAAATACGAGACGAGCATTATCAGATGAGGAGTGAACTTTGGAAATTTAGAGATGTAGACTCAAAGGAGAAAGAGAAAATTAAGGAACAAAGGGAAGGTATCTCCGAGGAAATAAAGAAGATATCTGAGCTCCGTGAAAGGGCCTGTAAAAATTGGTATAAGATATCTAAACAGGAATTAGAGGAATTGTCCAAAGAAATTCCTAATGTTAAAAGGTCATTGATAGAAACAAAGAAGAAATTTGCGAAACGTATGGAGAAAGAAGGAAAAATAGAATTAGCTCCGTGGAAACAGATAAAAATGTTTATTAATGAAATAAGTGAGATAATGGAGCAGGTATGGGATATGAGAAGAGAATGGGATAAGATTTGGTGGAAGACCGATTATAAAGAGCACAACCGGGAGAAA
Organism: Meconema thalassinum; assembly: GCA_946902985.2. NCBI lineage: Eukaryota > Metazoa > Arthropoda > Insecta > Orthoptera > Tettigoniidae > Meconema > Meconema thalassinum. The sequence continues at coordinate 2,054,276,511 of OX336388.2, read as the reverse complement.
TATATTCAGGAACAAAGGGATTATTTACAGGAAGAACATGATCAGATGCATTGCTTCAGAATGAGCATGTATGATGAAGATGGAATAATAACTGTTCAGGAGTTAGCTGAATTGAGGAAGGTTAAGATTTCGGAATACGAAGAAATATTAGAAACCGTCCAAAAGAAATATGATGAATACATATTAGCAGAGGACCTCAAAGCAAAAGAAATGGCTATCCCAGTCGTAAATGAAACAGCTGTCCAGACGGAAGTTGAAAAACAAGCTGAAATTGAAGAAGGAAAAGAAGTCACGGTGCCAGAGGAGCCCAAAGTGGAGATTAAAGAAGAAAAACAAGAAATAGAAATCATCATGACTCCAGTGGAAATTGAAGAAAACTTGGAGATCCTTCTAGAGAAACAAATGGAAATTCAGGAAGAGATCGTAACTCCAGAACAGGAGGATAGCCAAAATGAAAATGAGCTCCAAACTGAAGAGACTCATTTTGATGAAAAAGTTGAGCTGGAAGAGCAAGAAGTAATCTCGGAACTGGAGATGCTAAAGGAATTGATAGTTGAAGAAACGGAAATGATAATTCCAGAAGAAATAGAGAAATTAAATGAAATAAATATAGAAAATATCAACGAAGCACCGATGGAAACAGAGGTTCAAGAATTCACAGGAATTGAAAAAGAAAACTCCGAAGAAAAGAAGGAAATAGAAAAAGAAAACCTAGAAGACATTCAGGAGGATCAAGAAGATAAAACGGCAGTAGAAGGACCAAAATTGAAAGCTCAGATCCTTGAATTGTTGATTAAATACCAGAACTGGCAACAAAAGAACAGAGAAAGGGATGCAAATAAGAGCCAAGAAACCCTAAAGGAAAAGGATGAGATTGTTGGAAACAATGAAAAAATGAGAGGAGACGTCTCTGAAGAAGAGCCAGAAGGAGGAAAACCGCCGTTGATAGTTGGTGTACCAGGAAATGGATACCCCATGGAAACAAGGAAAGGAGGTGAAATAACCAACGATGTCTTGGAGAAAGAGGATGCCCAGGCATATGTCAGCTGGAAGCATCGTAAGAATAAAGGGAAGGATAAAAAGAAGAGAAAGAAAAGAGATTTGGAAAATCTAAAGAATTGGAAGAGTAGGAAAAAGAAATACTCTTGGAAAATGCCATCTCAATACGAGGTGAAGGAAAAGGATTATCCCATTGGAACAAACGGGTAAAGATATTTGCAACCGTCAAAGAATATGAGAAATAAGTATAATATTTGCTGAAATACCATCTCAAAGAGAGATAAGGAAGAGGGAAGAGAACCAGAAAGAGTCAGGTGAAGTCAGACTGAGCTCTTAAAAATTTTAAATGAAGTGTAACAGACTTGAAGTCTGAGAACTGTAATGAATTAAGTTACGGGTAAAGCTAATTGCACCCGCAAGATAATTAACATAAAGTCATTTAAGTTGAAAATATGTGACGAATAAAGAACAGACCGACTTGAAGTCAGTCTTGAGAAAAGAAGAAAGGAAACCAACTGTTGACTCGAGTTTGGAGAAGCATGCGCCAGACGAGGGTAGAGAGTTGTAAACATCGAACGTGACAAGAGATTTATGGCCTGAGTGGAGTCGACCACTAGGGAATAAATGAATGAATGGGAACTCTTGAAGACCCAACCTAAACACAGACCAGAAAGGAGAGGAACTTTAAAGAAGTAATTGATTTTATTGAAAAGGAAAATTTTAATGTAATAAAGGAGAAAGAAAGGGTAAAGATAGAGCATACCCAACCTACATAATTAGTGGAAGGAACTTTAAGGAAATAAAACAACAGTAAATACGGATGACATTATGATGGATTCGACGAATGAAGAAATACAAATTAAATTGAAATAAATTTCCTCAAGAATTTTCGAAAATTTATTTACCTAAGGAGGGGAGAGATGAACCCATGGGCCATAGGGTCCATGAAGTTCGAACCCATGTCCTTAAGGAAGAAATGAAAGAAACGTATAGTTTCCTAAAGGAACGGAGAGAGATTTTAAGCCAGGATTATAGCTTAACATTGTGCAAGCGACTAGGGACAGATGTTCCTTAGATGAGATCACCCCACTCGACATTCAAGAGAGGGCTGGTCACGAGTATTAATAACTGAATGGAAATTTCCACCGTGTTAGACAAGGAAGCCTGAATCGGAATTCGAGCTAACGTTGCTGGAAATTGACAACGTCGCTTATGCACCAGAAGAGGAATAATTAAAATTAACACGTTTACGAGCATAATAATGAGTAAACAAGTACAGTACAGTGAATCATTTTGAATGAGAGATTTTTCAGTAAAGAGAAACCATTTATTAATTGTGCAGAAAAAAACTGCCGACGTAAGACGACGTCATTGGGGAATTACCTAAGCCTCTGTGGAGGGGAGAGAGCAAAAGGAATGCAACACCCACACAATTGAGGACGAGAAATTAATTAATATCTCCGAATTGCACGATCGATTCTTAGGTGCAATAAGATCATGTGACATTGAGAAGACGAGCTTTCGGAAGGTATAAGTTTTATATTTGTGGCACCATTATTTTAGAAGTTGACCACAGAAAAGGCTTGAGTCTTATTTTTTTGTAGTAAAATAGTATAAAGCTTCGGGCATTACCAAGCCAACCATGCAGTTGTACAACGAGCACTCCGTGAGCGGAGGTGCTGCATCAAAGTCTTCAAACGTATGAACCTCAGGGGAGGTCATACTGTGCAACAAGTATAAGCACCGAATGCAGTTTCAGACAGCCCGAGGGGGGCGTCACTGTGTCACGATCACCATTGAATGCAGTTTCAAACGGCCTGAGGGCACGTCACTGTGCTACATCACAACGAATGCAGTCTCGAACAGCCCGTGAGGGGTATAATCACGCATCACGCAGTACGAATCCGTCCAGGAGGACGTGAAGTTATATCAGCACATGCAGTCCTACGAGCACTCCGTGAGGGGAAGTGCTGCACCACGACGTAGAAGTAGTCATTCCGACAGTCCGTGAGGGACGTAACTATGCGTTACATCGAAAAACAGCTACCAGTACTCCTTGTGGGGAGAAAAGCTGTGTTACACCGCAGAAGTAAGATCCGATAGCCACAGGCGTCGCAGTATAAACGACTTGCTTGCCTCCCTAAGGAGTGGTCAAGACGAAATTTTAAAGTATCGCCGTAGTGAAATATTAGGAAAATCCTAATTATAGGATTTAGGCCCGACTATATACAAGTTAAAGTGAAAATTCGTAAGATATAGTCAGAGCAGGCCGCGAACATCGGACTTAAAGGCGATAGGTCGTTAAATGTACGAACGAATAGATCATAACGTACGGAAGTATCGTACCAGACAGATAAACTGTTATTTAAATTAAAGAAACCTAAAAGGGAAGAACAGAATAATAAAACAGTTCAAATAAAGACGATAGGAGACTATAAACATTATCTCCAGAAAGCAGGCGAACAATTCTAATAGGACTAGAATCGAGAAGTGCTAGCTGCTATAAACTGAATCTATAGGTCTTAGAGGAGACCTCGATCCGTATAGACTTTCGTTAGGATCGATAGACAGATCTACAAAGAAGCCGTTCAAGATAGATAAATAGCCAGTTATCCAGGATAGAAGTAGCAGAATTGGACTCCAGGGAACAGTAGATGTTTCGGGACTTTCGCATTCTGCAGGATAGGAAGCCGACATCGAATAAATTTCACCCTTGGAAACGGGAATTTAAGAAGATCACGTGTGATAGGCTCAGAAATACGGCCTAGTGATCGAGAATTGTGAAGTGTAAAATAATCAAGATTGTGTGTTAAATTAATATTTTTAGTGTTTATTAGGTGTTCAAAAGGGACACATCAGTATATAAAAATGTCGTCAATATTAAGTGTTTTAAATGTATATCAAAAAGTGTTTTTAAGTAAGATGAATTCCTTTAATATGGAGTAAAAAGGTCAAAGTGGGCCCAAAAATGAAGCGTCGCACCAGATTATAGATCATGGGATGATCTGGAAACATGTGAGTACTAAATTCATTCTATTTTGGTGTCAGAAATTGATTGTGTACAAACCCACCGGAGTTTTTGAGTAAAAGGGATGTGTTTTAATAATAAATACTGAATAATCAAGAACACGGTCTGAACAATAATAAAATAAATTGAGAAATTATAAATAATTATGTAAAGAATAAATCCCGTAGAGGAAATATGTGAATAAAGGGTTAATGTATTTAACAAATGTCATAAGAGCAAGCGAAATATCATTAATTATCATGAAAGATATTGAAATAAAGTGAAGTTGAGATATGAAAGAAATAGTTGTTGAGCTTGTATAAAGAATAAAGATAATAACAATAATTAAATATGGAAATGTTAAATAAAAATCAAATAAATTGATATGAACATAAGAACGTTAAGCCTTAACGTATGTGTAAGAGATGAGGTTCAATGGAATATTTAAAACAGGGAGCGATTTATCGACAACGGAAAGATTAATATGTGAATTAAAATAATATGAATTGTTACTAAAGAGATTTATCAGTTCTTGGGAAGACATTTTCGGCTTAAAATAATGCATAGCGCATAATGAGCGCAAATATAATATTAAAGTGTCACGCTAGGAACGCGTAGTGGTTAAAATACTTGGTACATTACTTATGGAGGGTAGTTGATTGCAGTGAATTGATAATTGTATAAGTCCTCTATTAGTGACATAGTATCACGAGGCATTGTGTATGTATTTAAAAAGGGAGCTAATATATGGTATTATTGAGCGTATGTCATATGGGCCACGGCCGACTCTAAATCGCATTTTGTATAAGTCCTCTGTAAGGGATTGGTTCCCGAGGCACACGAAGAGATTCGAATGCAGGATCTTCTTATGATAAAAGCCCCTTAAATTCTCCGTCGTCGTATGTGTATTAATCTTCCCAATCAATGAGGACCCTCTCATAATTAATAAATGCCAAGGATACGAAAATGGTCTTTGAACCAAAGAATAGTTGTTTGAATGTTACGGTACAATAAAGCCCGGTCTCCCCAGAACTGGATATAATGGGAAGGTTTGTTTTGAAAGCCTTGGAAATAGCTACTAACGTTGGGTCAGACAGGGAGTCGCCGTCACCCTAACGTGTCATAAATCGCACCCCAAGTAGTAGAGTCTAGCTTTCTTAAAGCGAGAAGGAACAGAGACAGTCTCGTAAGCTGTTGTAAAAGAGAAATGAATACACCAGGAGTGTTTAAAGTTGTTAACGACCCGGGCGTTGAACCGAGGTCCTTAAAGATGGATATTTCGTTTGCCGGTTCAGATCGTAGTTTCTTATATGATAATGGTCTATTAAGACATAAGAGATAAATAACAATCCCTATTGTAATAATGTAAGGACGTGGGATTCCACGAGTTGATTGAAGGCAACTGAGTTCGGGAGTAACTATAGTTTTTTGACTGTGTCAAGTACCTTCACGCTCTGGAGTACACAATTGATTTTCTGATTACCTTAATATATTTGTGAAATAAAGAGAGATGATAACAACTGAATGTGTGGACATGCCCAAAATATTGAGTTAGATAATTAACATAGATTTTAAATATAATTATATATTTGGTTTGTTTTTTTGAGATATAAGAAAATATAAAGGATAGTGGGAGGTGTACAAGAATGACACCTTAATAATGTAAATGCATGGAGCCAAAGAGCTCGGAGTTATGTAAATTTAATGTTAGTGCTTTATGGAAGTGAGACTAAGTAAGAATTGTTGGTTTATGTGGAAACCACAGGTTTTGAATACAATATTTGTTTATATTTGTGATCCCTTGTTCATTTGGAACAAGCAGTTGATATTTGGGTCAGTAATTAAATTGTTAAAATGTTTGTAGCGCCATTAATTTTATTAATTAAATGTGTTTAAATAGGAGTTGATTTTGTTGTTATTTTTGCAAGTGTATCCTCTAATTAATCCAAAATATGTGAGTCACAGAGTGGGGGAACTTACCACTGCCCCGAAATCCCGAATTGAGCTACGCTGGTATACTGTGATTGGCATATTTCTTGCTAAATGGGCACACTCACTCGTTGTGGAAACTTTTTCTAGTTCTATTAATAACCATGCGCCAGCTTCTTATCGATGCGTCAAGCGTGATCTCATGTCCGCGTGACTAGTGGTCACCCGTTCTTGCACCACATTATAACAGCCCACTTCTTAAAATCTTTCCAATACATTCTAAAGACTGCATTATTTCCTCTCTTCTTTTGCATCTAAAATGTGGATTCGACACTTGAACCAATTGCACATGGGTTCAGTAAACAATTGAACTAAATTAGATACCAGTGCAGTACAATGTGTATAAACATTTCCTATACCAGATTTCATTGCGTTTGGAACATTAAATCGCGAGAAAGGTCTATTAAAAATTTTCCAATTCGCTTGGCCGCCATGTTTGTTTTGTAGTTAACCGGTTTTTGAAAGTCTTATAGATGAACATCCAGTAGTGCCCTTTATCTCCGTACAAAATTTCAGGGTGATACCGCTAATTGTTTCAGAGATATAGAATGCCGGTGAAATATTTCGCACGGCCGCCATCTTGTGGTTATGTAAACAATTGAACGAAGTTAGATATCGGTGCATTACAATGTGTATAGACATATACTTTACCAAGTTTTATTGCGTTTGGTTGGTTAAATCGCGAGAAACGTCTATTTAAAAGTCGCAAATTCGCGTGGCCGCCAGGTTGGTTTCGTAGTTACCAGTTTTTCAAAGGTCACATAGGTGAACTTCCAGTAGTTCCCTTTATCGCCGTAATAAATTCCAGGGTGATATCGGGAATAGGTTCAGAGATATTGAATGCTGGTGAAATATTTCGCATAGCCGCCATGTTGGATTGGTGAGACGTAACAAAATTTGAATGGCACGGTCGGGGTCGCCCGGAATAGTGCTATGAACATACCGACATTCATTGAAATCGCTCCATCCGTTTAGAAGTTATTAGGGACACACACACACCTCACACACACACGCACACAGACACACGGACAAAAGGTGATCTCATAAGCCTATTTTTTCAAAATTGAAAATAGGCTAAAAATCAACTTGGTCCACAATAACTATTTGAGTCATTCATGGTTTCAATCCCTCCAAAAAATTGTCCTTCGAAATAGTCCCCTCATGTAACTATGCAATGCTGAGATCGGCGATTCATCTCCTCGAAACTTTGCAAGAAGGCGTACATTGGGAAGGTGTTCAAAAGGCTCGTCACGTGAACGAAAAGTTCGGTGAATGGGTCTATATTACGAACGGATTGTTGGCTTACCTGAAACAGCAGTTACTGTCCTTCCAAGTAATCCTGTCGATGGTTATGCACTTCAGAGAATGTCAGTACAAGTCCTGGAAACTCTTTAGGGATCGCCTTCAGTTGGGCCGTCACATTACTTTGGATATCCGAAATGTTCGACACTTCTGGCCCTTCAGGGATTTTCGGTGACCCTGGACCCCGCCACTCCATACTTTGACGCTTGACTTCGGGGCGTACCTCAGACACCAGGTCTCGTCGTCCGTGACGATGGTTTTCAGATAAGCAATTCCATTCCACAGAACATTCATCCTTCTCACTGCCACCCGCCAAATAGTTGTGCACGGTAGGTTGCGTAAATTCATCCTTCTCACTGCAAACCACCGAACAGGTGTGCATGGTAGGTTGCATAAATTCTTGCTACTAAACACGCCCTGTGTCAAACAGATCTTAAACGTTGCGTTGTGTGTCTGGCACAAAAGGTGATCTCATAAGTCTTTTTATTTTTCATAAAATGAAAATAGGCTAAAAATAAACAAAACATAGGAACGTGTATTGCGTATTGGGATAGCGTCTATGGACAACCTTACGTCAAAATATTTCCTAGCACGAATCAATATCTGTCCATCAACAGTACCTTATACATAAAGTTGGACATTGAAAAGCAAAATACGAAGAGTTGAATTTCTGTACGTAACCACTCGCGCGATTCATTCACATTCAGTTATAAGCTTATTAAAACACCTTTGATGAAGAAATGATTCTGAACAGATATAAAACATGTCAGTCCACCTCTGTTTTTGGTGCTGGTCTCGGGAGGACAGAGCCTTGTCAGCTGTCAGGATGCGGAGATTATGACAGGGAACGGTTGACACGAGAGAGACAGACTCTCGTCGTGAGGCTTAAGGGACAGAAGAGACTGTTTGAGAATACACTCTGGGATCAAGTTCATCATGCAATCCAGAGGTTCGGTGAGCAACACCTCAGTATTCTAACTAATAATAATAATAATAATAATAATAATAATAACTTAGACACTACAATACAGTCGTACTACCAAATCATTATATCCGTCAGAAACGATAACAATTGGAGCATCAGGCATCATAGAAACTGAAAAAATTGAACGAAAACTTCTCATAAAAATACTTGGAGCAATACACAGAGATGGCATATGGATGGAAAGTCCTACCAAAGTAGGAGTACGAGTACACAGACAGAATCACCGATGTAATCAGTAAACGCAGACTAACGTTTTGCGGGCACATGCAGAGAATGAACAACAACAGACTTACAAAGAAGATATTTTATGTAGCAAACAGCTCAAGCAGGAAAACTAATTGGTATCATGAAATAGAGGAAGACTTAAGGCAGAGGGGATCGACAGGAAAATGATTGGACACAGAGGAAAATTCAAAAATAAAATTAAGAATACAAAATTTAAAGTTTCTTTTTCTTTTTTTTTGTCGTGTAGCCTCCTGAGATGCCGAGTGCAGGTCTTTCTAGTCGACGCCCGGGGGCGACCTGCGCGTCGGGATGAGAGATGGAATGGATGAAGATGAATGAAACTGGGCAAGGGTGTGGAAGGAAGTGGCCGTGGCCTGTCAGAAGGTACTGTCCCAGCATTTGCCTGGTGTTGAAAATGGGAAACCACGGAAAACCATTTCAAGGACAGCCGACGGTGGGGCTCGAACCCACGCGTCTACCGAGTCAGCAGAGAGCTTAGCCCCTTGACCTAACGCAGCGCTTTTAGCCCGCGTAGCCACTACTGTCGGTAAATTTAAAGTAAATGAAAAGAGGAAGACGGGAACATTGTGGTCAGAACAACGGAAACAGGTGCACAGTCAAAGGATGAAGATATTTTGGGAAGAGCAGAGGAAGAAAGGAGGGAAGTGAAAATTGTGTCATCATGAGATATTTAAGTTCAAACACTGTCCATAAGGTCAAATATGATATAATAATGTTAATAATATTTTTACCTTATACTGGGATTGTACTGTATTGATAGACCAGTTAGCCGTGCACAACAGACCTGTTCTGGTTCCTGTTGACAAATGCATGAAGCACACCACATTCATAGATGTGGCAATCCCAAATAGCGGCAACATGGTAACAGAACATGTTGAAAAGCTGTCAAAGTATACAGAGCTTTCAGAGCTGATCAGGAAGCAATGGCACATGGCACAAGTCAGGACAGTTCCTTATCTTTTAGACGATTCATTTTTCAGAAATAGTTTTGAGAATAACTTTCTTTTATGGTAAACTTTTTCATGTACTGTAAGTCTTGCTTTTCTATTCATATTATTATTTGCGCTCAGTAAGGCCACAATGTGGCCGAAACCAGTACTGTACAATACAAAGTACAAATTCTTATTGACTTGAGGTTTTTATCTTCAGAACTTTGGCCTATTATACTTTGTCAATAACATGGTAATTGTCATGTCACATTTTATACAAGATTGTTATCTCACTTGCTACTACAATAGGAGAACTGCCCTTTTGTGGCAATAACTAACTAACTAACTAACTAACTAACTAACTAAATAAATAAATAAATAAATAAATAAATAAAATCTGGGTGTCACACTTCTGTCCCTGCCGTTGTCAGTTCGACACGAGCGGGTAAAACGCCGCGTTTCGCCCGCCTCCTACTGCGCAATCGGACAGAACCTACACTAATGAATTGGGTCTGTCTGCACAAGCGTTTTGCCGTTCGCGAGAGGAGGTGTTCGAGACGCGTCGGGAGGGAAGCACGCCTCTGGAGGCGCCCTGCTCACTAGCGGGAGACCCACGAACTAAACTACACGTGGCGTTTTGCAAGCAGTTTACACGCGTCAGTAACCTGCTGTTGTTTACTGTGAATTCACGTTTGTAGCGCTGCACTATGTTTGATACGGAGAAGTTTATTATTTTGAGATCGAGAATCGACCGCCACAAACGATTCGCTAATGTGGGATGGATCCACCAGCGCCTCTTTTTCCCATTAAGTTCATTATTAAACATATCTTTAACAATAAGATTCCTGCAATGCAACTGACTTGCAGTGTATCCATGTCCATCGCTGCACTCAATAGATGCGGGCAGACTACTTGTCTCAGTAGAAAGAATAGAACAGTAGGCGCTTCTGTTTACAAGCCGCGTTTTGACCGCCACGTGTAGATTGAAACATTTTGGCGCGGTAGGAGGCGGACGAAACGCGGCGTTTTACCCTCTCGTGTAGAATGGCCCTAATAGTCTAACATACTTCACATAGACGTTTGAGGGGTTAATGACAACAATATCCGTAGCAGTAGCCACTTCAACTATATAATACAGCCTTGTGACAGAAGGTAGGCTATGTATGGGCTCTGTAGTGAGGTAATCAGCTCATTAGAATACATGTGCTTAACTGCAATGATCCAGCAGGCTGTGCAGAGTTTGTGGCAGTTGAGTGAATTGGTCGTTCGATATAGTGGAATGGATTGTTTCTGAGTCTCAAGGATTATACTAAAAGCAAAGCAAAGCCAACTCCGTACTGGCCATGGAGGCCCTGGGAGTAGTGGAAGGTAGAGGCTTCCACTCTTTGTGATATCGGCACTAGATGGGATGGAGTTGTCAGCTCCATGCCCGGCCGTCTTTGCTCCCAGGAATTACCCTGGTAATAATTTCTGGTGTAGGCTGAGGGAACCCCAGGGCTATTTGCGTTTCCGAAAGTGGTGATTTTGTTTCTAAAATCCACTACCTGGGTGGGGATCGAGCCCACTCCCTTTCAGTTAGAAGCTCAGTGCCTCAACAGGCCCCTCAGAGATTATACTACAAAACCATAAGCTCCAGTATTTGAACAGTTTTCTAACAAATAAATGGGAAATAGGTCTTTATACAAGATATTCTAACTAAACCGTCTATTCCCGCTATTGGCCTTGAAATTTAACAGGTCAACTGTCAGTGAGTTATGTCGAATCGACCATTTGATTCTCTTCCATGTACAGTAGACTATTGGTTAATTGAAGCATGCATGCGAGATTTTAGCTGAGATTGTTCTCGAGAAGGTTGGTTTGTTAGTACCTCAGTTTAGGGGCTACGACAACGTGGTCATGTAGCCCCGAGTACTTTGGGTGTGTGTAGAATTTGTCTGATAACCAGTGTTAATTGTGATGACTGTATTAGTGTGTGTTATCTGTGATTCAGGTAAGGACTTCAGACGATCAATTTTCAAGTAGTTTCTATTTTTGCTACCAAATGCTACCGTCCATGACACCTAGCTGCGAACTTGGCTACTAGATGCCATCGCAACCCCCCCCCCCCATGGTGGCGAACGTTGGAACTACAGTAATATAGCGTTATCAAATCTAACCTACAAATTCTAGCTTCACACAAAGGTAGCTACTGGAAGGTTTTTTTACATGCCATAAATCTATGACACGGGGCCGCCGGCTACTTCGTCTCCAACGGAAGGCATACCAAGGAATTTTTAACGCTCTTAAAATATCCGACGACTTCGGCCGGATTTGACCCCACGATCTTGGGCATAGACGCTCAGCATGGTTCTCGAAAAGTACTTAGCATTTAAGAAAATTGATATCATTATGTCGCCTCCGTAGCGTAGTGGTCAGCAAGGTTATCTGCCGCCCCGGAGGTCCTGGGTTCGATTCCCGGCTCTGCCTCGAAATTTGAAAAGTGGTACGAGGACTGGACCTGGGTCTACTCAGCCTCGGGTGGCCCAAATGAGTAGAGGGGGTTCGATTCCCCCTCAGGCATCCTCGAAGTGGTTTTCCGTGGTTTCCCACTTCGTCTTGGGGCAAATGCCGGGATGGTACCTTCTTCAAGGCCACGGCCGCCTCCTTCCCTCTTCCTTGCCTATCCATCCTGACCATCCCTTACCTTCCCTCATGAGGCCCCTGTTCGCTTTGCCGGTGAGGCCGCCTGGACGAGGTGCCAATCCCACCTCACCAGTTGTATCCCTTCCGATTCGATGTTCCCAGCTCTAGGACACTGCCCGTAGAGGCGGTAGTGGTGAGTTCCCTCGCTGAGTCCGTGGGTTCCACCAACCCGGAGGGTAAACGACTAAAAAAAAAAAAAAGATATCATTATACTGTGTTTGTGGTGTGAATAACATGGACACTGAATGGGGCAGTCTGTTGAAATTGAATGTCGGTCACATCGCTGGACGCGTCGAGTCCTGTATATTGACGTGATCAAGAAGCCTATGGGTACATTGTAGAATTACGTGTTCAGTCATGCCTTTAAGGATAACATATACGATTATTTCTGGGGAAATAGAATATGGTGTAGTATAAGCGGAGTGATTGCAGGGCTGCCCGCAAGGGGTGCATAGAGTTGTGCTAACTTCAGTGCTGTGTATAGCCTACACGGGCTGACTTATCGGTTACATGCTGCAGCGCGGTTTATTTATTGTTCGTTTATGTATTTATTTAATTAATTAATTAATTAATTAATTAGTTCTTAACTGCTTATGACAGGCAACAGGTGTATATCAGGTGCAAGAAGTAAGGTGCGCTCCTCAGCCATTTCCGAGAAATTAATTAATTGCAATTACAGTGCGGGGTCTATGTGCGTTGTACGCTAGCAAGATTCCAACGAGCACGTGCTGCAGCGTTTAGAGCCCTGCTTCGTAAGCGCGGGATCGCTGGATCGTATCCCAACGATGAGCTTTTGCAGTGTGTTGTGTTTTTTTAACATTGGCAATTCGTACAACTGTAGGTGCCGTGAATAATGTTTATTTTACAGTAAATTGCAATAACGTGTTATGTGAGCGGCAAAAGAGGATCTGAAATCATAGTATGGGAGTGAACGTTTGTGACATTAAATAATGTACAGTATCGGCATTGCAAATACACTGGTATTATACATGGTCAGGTGTATCCTATTATATGTACCGGTGTATATGTATACACTGAAGGCCCGGTCTGTTCCGTTCATTGCACGTCTGTGAACAATCAGCCCACCCGGTACCCCTCAAGCAGTGACTCATGGTATGCGTATTTGTTGGAAATTGTGAATGTATAAAGTAATAATTTAAAAAAACACAACACACTGCAAAAGCCCACCGGAGGGGTTCGATCGAGCGATCCCGCGCTTACGAAGCAGGGCTCTTACCGCTGCAGCACGTGCTTGTTGGCTTCTTGCTGGCGTACAACTCACATAGACCTCGCACTGTAATTGCAATTAATTTTTTTCTCGGAAACGGCTGAAAAGCGCACCTTACTACTTGCACCTGATATACGCCTAGTCATGCCCTACACGTGTACTAAAGATGGTTCGAATCGGTGATCCATGCATCGTATCCTCCCCTTGTAAGTGCAGCAAGTCTTGTCTTTCTAGGGCTACGGCATGACTAATGATCTCGGAGCTCTTTGGCTATCCCTGTCCGGCAGAGCCGATGACGTGAACTGGCCGTGTTTTCCTATCCGGGTAGCCAGGGGCACTGTCTCGACTAGGCGAATAGACTTCAGATCACTACCTGACCGCGTGAACTCTCCACTCAACTTGCCCCCGTCGGCTTGCTGATGTCATTGATTCACGAATCGGTATTTGCAAAGACTGCTATTATACAAATGTTCGCAAAGGGAGGTTCAACGACCTAAATTACCAACAAAATCGCACGCAAAGCTACGAAGTTAACTTCAGTGACTCATTTTCTCGCTTGTTCTCGAGTTCTTAATCTGTTTCTCTAACAGGTTAAGAGGCTAATTATTTTGCTTGTCATATACACGTAGAGAACAGCTGCAGCGTTATCTTGGAGAATTATTCAAGACACGCTTGGGAACAGGAAGGATGGTATACTTTAGGGATATTCACCGGAAAGACGATGATGAAAATCATTATTCATGACGGCTTATCGCCCGGCCAAGTTGCTACTTTGCACGCGAGGAAGTGGGAAGGGGGTTGTCCCTAAATTTAGCACATTCATTATTGTCACTGCTGGAGTTCGTACATGAGAATGATGAGGACATTATGCAGTGTTTCCCACATTGTACCCTGTGAATTGAGAATGGTGGCAGACTGAGGCAGCACAAAGCAGAGTTCCCTCAGGACTTGCCTTCATATGCGCAGGCGCAAGACACACACGAGGAACTCCCGTTTATAACCTCATAAGATAATTATCAGTCGGTCAACACGATTGTACTTAATTATTTTATTATTATTATATATAATACTAGCAACCCGACCAGACTTCGCCCGGGAACAGTTATGAATGCATTATGTGATAAGTGCTTTTTCTCCAATGTCAATGAACAACGACCAATATCCGTTTTACGTCTCGGCATGATGGGTTAAAATCGCTGACTGGACTATTCATTATATTCTCATGGAGATGCATGTGCAACAAATTCTTGTCAGACGTAATTTAAGAATGGCGAGGTGCATTAAACACAAATCCCCCTTCCGTCCAATCTTAACTTGACTGTGAATTTTTCGGAACGAAAAGTTTACAGGCGAAATTAATGAAAGCCGAGTTGCACTTCCAGGGAAACTCCAAACACAACCACTCTTCTCTAAAGTGTTTAACTCAACACGACTCGACAGTTTGCTGCTGGCTGTATCTGGGGCAATAAGCTCGTCCGCTAGCTACTGTAAGTTGTAACTGGGGTGATAGACTCGCCCCTAGCTAGCTCGTAAACTGTCGCCTCAGTAGTTGAATGGACATGGTTGGAAGATATTAAAACGTATAAGCACTTATAGTGAGCGATATATTAAAGATAGAGATATGCTCTCGCGGACTTTTTGTAGAACTTTTCATGCTGAACAATTCTT
The DNA here is from genome assembly GCA_946902985.2 of Meconema thalassinum. NCBI lineage: Eukaryota > Metazoa > Arthropoda > Insecta > Orthoptera > Tettigoniidae > Meconema > Meconema thalassinum. The sequence goes on along the minus strand of OX336388.2, from coordinate 2,054,261,476 downwards.
ACACTCATAGTATTTAGATATTTTTAGTTTGCCCAGCGTAAGCTTACAAAGCGCTCGGAGGCCAGTTTTTTTCGACTTTTCCACTGAAAGCTATTATTTTCTTCAGAAATCATTCTCGAGATATCTTTTACAGAATGGTGAAATCCGCACCAAAATCCATCGAGTGGTTCTCGAGTTTACCCGTAAAATCCAAGAATCGGCGACTTTATTTTATACTAAGTAGAGATTTGCAAATGGGGGTAATTCTCCGGTGGCAAATTGTCAAATACAGAAAATTACCAACAATATCATCAAACACAATATACACAATTCGCAATTTATTGAACTATAAAAATTATATCGTAGTATTTACACTAAATTGCAATCTTCTCTTAAACACCTCAATATGATTGGAGAAAGGCTCTAAGGCTGAGGCAGGTAATGAGTTCCAATTATCAATACCACGATTAATGAAATAATATTTCCCATAATTTGTACGCCGTGGTTGGCCTTTAACATTAGGTGGATGATCTGCCCTGCTCAGGTAGGTGGGATTTCCCAGACGTTTGCTTAGTTCTCTCCATGCTGGCCGATTAGTGTAAGTATTAAACATAGCGTAGAGTCTCGATTTGGTCCTTCTATCTTCCAGAGATTCCCACCCTAATTTTTCTATCATTCGGGTTACACTACTTCCAGGATTACAATCGTTAAGCACAAACCTAGCCTTCCTTTGTACCATCTCCAGGTCATTGATGAGCCCTACCTGATATGGGTCCCAAACCACTGAGCCAAATTCCAAGATTGGCCTCACCAGGGTCAAATATCCTAATTCTTTTGCGGTAGAGCTAGTACTTTTTAATTCCCGCATTACAAAATGAAGTGATAGGTACGCTTCGACGACACAACCCTCATGAGTACTCCATTTCATATCATTTCCTACATGGATGCCCAAGTATTTGCACGAGTATTCTTCTATTAGTATTTCCGAGCCAATATTATATTGAAAATCATGCCTTCGCCTTCTCCCTATTCTTATGAGACTACATTTACTCGTATTTATCTTCATTTTGCTGTCAACCGCCCATTTGTGAACCAGGTTGAGGTCAGTTTGCAACTGAGCGTTGTTAGTAGACTCAGTCATGGTTCCGTATTGATTTACAATCGAGTATAATAAAATTTGGGAGATCCGCCTGTTGTAGTTGTTTGAGTCCTCAGTCTTTTGACTGGTTTTATGCAGCCCTCCATGCTCCCTGTCATGAGCTAATCGTTTCATCTCTACATAGTTACCACACCCTACATCCGAGGCAATCTGTGTAACATATTCTAACCTGGGTCTACACCTACAGTCCTTGTCCTCAACCCTTCCTTCCATAACTAAGCTTGCTATTCCTGGGTGTCTTAGTATGTGTCCTACCAACCTATCTCTTCTCTTCATTAGCAGTCACCAGAAACATCTCCCTTCTCCCACTAGTCTCAATACCTCTTCGTTCGTAACCCTATCTACCCATGTGATCTTCATCATTCTCCTGTAACACCACATTTCAAACGCTTAAATTCTCCTCTTTTCTGGTGCACAAATAGTCCAAGTTTCACTTCCATACAGTGCCACGCTCCAGACAAAGGCCTTCAAAAATGACTTCCTAATACCTAAATCTATATTCGATGTCAACAGATTCCTTTTCTGTAGAAATGCTTTCCTTGCCTGAGCTAACCTACTTTTAATATCCTCTTTGCTTCTTCCATCACTGGTTATTTTGCTTCCTAAGTAACAGAATTCTCCTACTTCCTTTAGCTTTTCACTGCCAATTTGATGTCCATAGAGGTTTCTGATTTATTTCGGCTGCATTCCAATATTTTTGTTTTACATTTATTAATTTTCATCATGAACTGTTTCCTCAAGACGGAGTCCATACCATTCAATAGACAATATTTACATATATAGGGCTATATTAAACCCATTTGGTACATGTTAGATTTACCTTTTGTAATGTATTCTGTGATTATATTGATGAACTGTATTGTTACGTGCCACCCCCCTAGTGGCACTTTTGTTAACTGGATTGCGGTGGGTAGGAAGCACAACACCAATTACTGCTTAAAGAAATAATCAACTTTATTGCGGCCAGAAAATTACACTACTCATCAGCAATTACAGACAATAGGAACCTTACTCCAGTTTCCTCAAGTCTCTTGCTTGCGGAGAGCTCTTGCCCTTTCACTTGTCAACAAACCCCAGAAGTTAATCCTGCCGCTAATGAGCCTAGTGGCCTTGACAGAACTACATGCAACTTCTTCCTAATGTGCGCCTACTACAGTACTTACGAGCATTTGCTGCACGCTGTTCACAAGCTGGGAGAAACAATGTCACTGGATTTCGACACCACAATATCTCAGACACTCAGTGAAAGCACACTCACTCAGAACACAGGCAGTCCCCTGTATGTTTCTCACTTCGCCGCTACACTAGGGGTTTCGCAAGTCACCACACTTCTGTCGCTCAGAATAAACGCTCACACTAGCTCGTAAAACACAACAACACAACTGCTAGACAGGTCGCACTTATATAGCAGGCCGGTGACTCAATAAATGCTTCTAGATCCATCCAGGGTTCACGGCTTCTCGAGGTTTCCATCGCTGGTCCAGTCACGAATATTCTGGACTACCCCTTTGTCCTAGTAGCCCTGTTGCATAAGGCACACGCAATACAGGAGGCAGGCCACAGCCCAGCCCTGGGGCAGTTGTGACTCATGCGGCGAGTGATGACACAAACTCACAGCCGTAACAGTATGTTTTTGGCTGATGAAGGGGCCATCATAATAGGCCCCGAAACATGTACCAAATGGGTTTAATACAGCCCTATATCCACTAACTTATTTTTTGATCTGCCCTCGTAAAATATATCCACTTATTCACTTACAGCAGTTATTATAGAATTACGAAACTTGTCAAGATTTGTTAGTTGTATGTGAGTTTTGTTAAGATATTGTTAGTGGATATTGACCGTCAAGTTTGCTTGCTTTGAGTGATATCTGTGGTTGTTATTAAATGGTCAGGTTGGAATGGATTATGAACTTCGCTTAATGTTTGAGTGATGAGAGATCCGTTCTTTTGCAACTTCTATCACTTCCACTGTCCAACAATCACAGATATCACACTAAGCTAGCAAACTTGAAAGTGAATAGCAACTAACAATATTTTAATAAAAATCACATATAACTAACACATTTTAACAAGATGCGCAAGATTATAATAACTGATGTAACTAAGTAATAATAATAATGTTATTGGTTTTACGTCCCTTTTAACTACACTGGCTTTTAGAGACGCCGGGGTGCCGGAATTTTGCCCTAAAGGGGACCTTTAACGTGCCAGTAAATCTACAGACACGGCTCCCTCACATTTGCGCACCCTCAAATGCCAGCTGACTGCGCCAGGATACGAACCTGCAACCTAGGGCCCAGCAAGCGAGAACGTTACCCCTGAGCCACGCAGCCAGCCTGATGTACATGTTGTAAATACCATCACCCACATACTTGTAGACATAGATTTAACGACCTAAGTTTAAAGGATCTGATGATGATCTCTTAAAGATCGAAACTAGTTATCATGGTGAATTTATTTTGTAAATTGTTTCCAGGTTTAGTAAAACACCCATTACAAATGGATACAATCGTCTTGACCGACTGAAAAGCATTAAATTACGATTGCTATGGCAACACTGAAAAATGGCTTCCATCACGATAATGAATATCTATACTTAATATATAATACTCTCGTAATGCAAAACTGCGCCATTACAACACAGTTCTTTTGTCTGAAGCCTTGTATGCGGCAGAGAACTGACGAGAATTCATGATATTGAGAAACAGGAACGAAAAATTCTTAGGAAAATCCATGGCGCTGTTTTCCGTGATGGAATTTGGGTCAGGAGACCAACAAAGAAACTTTTTAAAAATGCAGACACCATTATAGATACTGTTACGTGCCACCCCCTGGTGGCACTTTTGTTAACTGGATTACGGTGGGTAGGAAGCACAACACCATTTACTGCTTAAAGAAATAATTAACTTTATTGTGGCCAGAAAATTATACTAATCAGCAAATACAAGCAATTAGGAGCCTTCTCCAGTTTCCTCAAGTCTCTTCCTTATGCGCTCTTGGCCCCTTTCACTTGCAACAGACCACAGAAGTTAATCCGTCCTAATGAGTCCGGTGGCCTTGGCAGAAGCTACCTGCCCCTCTTCCTCAGGTACAACAAATACAGTTACTTACGAGCACTTGATGTACGCTGTTCACAAGCTGGGAGAAACAATGTCACAGGATTTCGTAACTCGCACAGCACTTCGTCACCACACTTCTGTCGCTCACGATAATCGCTCACACTAGCTCGTAAAACACAACAACAACCACTGCTTGACGGGTCACTCTTATATAGCCGGCCGGTGACTCAATAAATGCTTCTAGATCCATCCAGAGTCCACGGCTTCTCGAGGTTTCCAGCGCTGGTCCAGTCACGAATGTTCTGGACTACCCTAGTAGCCCTGTTGCATAAGGCGCGCGCAATACAGGAGGCAGGGCACAGCCCAGCCCTGGGGCAGTTGTGACTCACGCGGCGACTGATGACACAAACTCACAGCCGTAACACCACCCCCTTCCTAAAAAGGCTGATCGTCCCGATCAATCATTGGTCCGTCTGTGTCCCTCCGTAGGCTGCCAGGCGATCTCGATGCACGATCTTCATCTTCGCCCTCGGGCTCTGCTGGATCCTGTAGACGACATCGTTGATCCGTTTCACGACTCGGTACGGGCCCTCCCAGGACTTCTGCAGTTTGGATGACAGGCCTTTCTTCCGTAATGGCTTGAAGAGCCAGACCAGGTCGTCCTCGTGGAATCCGCCGGCATCCGTCTGCTGGTCGTATCGGGTCTTCATTCGGTCGGTCTCGATCCGCAGTTTCCTCCTCGCGAACGCGTGTACGTCCTCCAGTTGGTCGACCAGTTCATGACAATACTGGCTTACCGGGATCGGATCATTCCCAGGTCGGCCGAAGGCAAGATCGACAGGTTGACGGAGCTCCCTCCCAAACATGGCCCGGGCTGGTGTGCACCCGGTGGCTTCATGCACGGCGGTGCGGTAGGCCAGGAGAAATAGTGGAAGATGCTTGTCCCAATCCCTCTGGTGCTCGCTGACGACTATTCGGAGATGGTTCTCGACGGTGCGATTGAATCGCTCTACCATCCCGTCGGACTGAGGGTGTAGCGGCGGTGTCCTTGTCTTCCGGATCCCCAGCAGCTGGCATAGGTTCTGGAACACCTGCGACTCGAAGTTCCTCCCTTGGTCGGAGTGCAGCTCCAGGGGTACTCCGTACCGGCTGACGAATTCCTTCACCAGGGTCTCTGCGATCGTCGCGGCTTCTTGGTTAGGGAGCGCATACGCCTCCGGCCATTTGGTAAAGTAGTCGCTGACGACTAATATGTAGCGGTTCCCTGCCTCGATTAACGGGAATGGCCCAGCAACATCGATGGCCACTCTCTCCATGGGGCCGCCCACGTTGTAGGTCTTCAGTGGACCCCGTCGTCTTCGTCCTGCGCCCTTGCTGGCTGCGCAATCGTGGCACCTCGCGCAGTGGTTCTCCACGTCTGTTCGGCATCCGATCCAGTAGAACCGCTCTCTCAGCTTCTCCAGGGTCTTCTTTATCCCTAGGTGTCCACCAGATGATCCTCCATGAATTTCCTTCAGGACATCCTCCGTCATAGCCTTTGGAACGACGACTTGTTCCCTAGATGTCTTCCCGTCGGTGCTCTCCCAGGTACGGCAGATGAGGCCATCCCTTACAATCAGCGAGTCCCACTACGCCCAGTAGGACTTAAACTTTGGGCTGCAGTCACTCACAATGTTCCACCCGGGTCTGGGGACACAGGCCCTCTTCCATTCGGCTATCAGTCCCAGGTCATCATCTTCCGCTTGCGCCCGCGCGAAAGATTCGCGGCTCCAGCTCCCTTGAAGTTCCACGGTAGTCCTTCGGCACTGTATCCCGGTGTTCTCCTCCCTTCGGGCACAGAAGGTGCAGTCTTCGGGGCACGGTCTTCGTGACAGGGCGTCGGCGTTAGAATGCAGTTGGCCTTTCCTGTGCTGAATCTCAAAGTTATACTGTTGAAGCCTCTCTAACCACCGCGCGAGTTGACCCTCGGGCTGCTTGAAGTTCAGGAGCCACCGCAGGGATGCATGGTCGGTCCTGATGAGAAATTCTTGCCCGTACAGGTACTTGTGGAAGTGTTCAATGGTCTTCACGATGGCGAGCAGCTCCTTCCTGGTGACGCAGTAGTTCCTTTCTGGCTTTGACAAGGCCTTGCTGAAGTAGGCCACTACTCTCTCCTCGCCGTCCACTACCTGCGACAGGATTCCCCCTATGCCAAAGTCGCTGGCATCGGTATCGACGATGAACCTTGTTCCAGGTCTGGGGTAGGCCAGAATAGGCGCGGTGCACAGAGCCTGCTTGAGTTGTTCGAAGGCACTGTGGCATTCTGCTGTCCACGTGAAGAGTTGGTCCTCCTCAGTCAGGCGATGTAAAGGTTTGGCGATGTCGGCGAATCCCCTCACGAAGCGACGGTAATAAGTGCAGAGTCCCAGGAAGCTTCGTAGTTGGGACTTGTCCTTCGGAACTGGCCACCCCCTCACAGCTGCGGTCTTCTCTGGGTCGGTGCGCACCCCTTCCTCGGAGACGATATGCCCAAGGTACTGGACCCGCTTCTGGAAGAGCTGACACTTCTTGGGGCTCAACTTCAGCTGGGCAGCCCGTAGCTTCAACAAGATCTCCTTCAGGTTGCTGTAGTGCTCCTCGAAGCTTCTCCCCAGAACGATGACGTCGTCTAGGTAGACCAGGCAGGTCTTCCAGTGTAGTCCCCTCAGAATGGACTCCATTAGCCTTTCGAAGGTCGCAGGGGCGTTGCACAGACTGAATGGCATGACGGTGAACTGCCAGAGCCCGCTGCCCACAGAGAACGCCGTTTTCTCTCGGTCCTTAGGGTGGACCTCCACCTTCCAGTAACCACTCTTCAAATCCAAGGTGGAGAACCATCTTGACCCTGATATGGTGTCCAGCGTGTCGTCGATCCGGGGTAGAGGGTAGCTGTCCTTCTTCGTGACGTCGTTCACCCGCCTGTAGTCCACGCAGAACCTGGTGGAACCGTCCTTCTTCTTCACAAGCACGACCGGAGAACTCCAAGGACTATGTGATGGCTCGATCACCCCTTGCTCCTTCATCTCTTCTACCATCCGGTCGACTTCGGCTTGCTTGGCGAGCGGGACACGTCGGAATGGGGCCCTAATCGGTGCGCTGTCCCCAACGTCGATTCTGTGCTGGACCAAGCTTGTCCTGCCGAAGTCTTTGCTCCCCACGGAGAAGACATCCTGGAATTCGCGTAGCAGGTCCTGAAGTTGGCGTGCTTGTTCCTCGTCTAAATGGTCCTGGGATCCTTGGTACAGCTTCTGTAGTTCTTCTGGCAGTGTGCGTCTTCTTCGGTTGTCCGTCTGCAGGTGTCCGTCCGTCGTGTCGGTGATGCGGGCAATCCAGGGAACGGGCTCGCAGACTCCTAGGTTGGTGTCCCGGTGAACCGTAATGTCGTAGTCGTTCAGGTTGGACAAGCGGACGTACGGCCGAGACGTCGTGTTGATGAGGGTCTTGGCAACTAGCAATCCTTTTGTCAGGATGTCCTCATATTTTGGCTCGATGACAGCCGCCACTCCCTCAGCAGTTCCGTCGACAATTACGGCAGCGCTGACCTCCGTCCTGGCGGGAACGATGACGTCTTCTCTCAGCCTTACTCGTCGTGCGGTGATGGACTCGTGCGCAGGTTGCAAAGCAAGTTCCTCACCTCCGAAGTGCAGAGTGTTGGTACTCAGATCCAAGATGATGTTGTTCTGGTCCAGGAAGTCCAGTCCGATGATCACTTCATTTGATACGTCAGCCACAAGCACTGGATGCTTTATCGCCCGTCGACCAATGACGAACTCCAGTGATGCTTCGCCATGTACCGGTGCGGTCTCTCCGGTCGCGGTTATTAGCTGGAGGTTCCTTTGTGTGGGTTGAACTCTCCACTTCGGGATCACGGTGGGACTGACGATGGTCCTCGATGCTCCCGTGTCGATTAGCATGGGCCAGCTCTCTCCGTTGACGACTCCGTCGACCATCAGGCTGCTATTATCCCTCCGTAACTGCGTCACACGAACTTGGACTGCCGGGGCTTGACGACTGTCACAAGCCAACCTTTGCCCCCCTAGGCTGGCTGATACTTGCTTTCCTGGGCCGCGCGGTTTCTCTAAGACTGACTGTCCCGACGGAAACCCTTGGCGGCGGCGATCACCGCAGTCCTTGTTCAGGTGGCCTCTCATACGGCAGGTCCAGCAGGTCGGTAGTCCTCTTCCAGACCGCCTCTCCGGATGTCCTTCGGCTACGTTTTTGTTGGTGGTACTGCGATTCTTGAAGAAACGGCTTAGCGCCTCCATCAACTCGTCGGCCAGGGGCTTGGTCTCGTTGGTTTTTACTGGTTCGTCGACGTCCACTTGACGCACCCGCACGCGCATTCTAGATACCTGCTTTGCCGTCTCGAACTCAAGTGCGTGGCTCAGCGCATCTGCCAGGGTCTTATTGCGCGCGAGTCGCAGCGCCTGTTGAGTGTCCGAGTCCCGTAGCCCGTCGGTGAAAGTCTGCGTCGCTATCTGCTCCAGAAAGTCGGCCGGCGCTGTTGGGTAGGCGAGCCTTACGAGGCGTGCGATGTCCATCTCGAACTCCTGCAGGGTTTCCGCGTTCTTCTGTACCCGGGTCCGGAGCTGCATCTGGTAGGCCTGCTGAAGATGGCTATCTCCATATCGGGACTCCATATGGGCGATCAGTGAAGCGTAGTCCTGGGATCCAGTCGGGATGGCCTGAAGGACGTTAAGGGCGTCACCTCTCAGCGCTACAATGAGAGCTGTAGCCTTTTCTGTGTTGTTCCAGTTATTTATGGAACAGGCCGCCTCGAACTGACGTAAGTAGGTGCTCCACGGGACCTTTCCGTCGAAGGTTGGGGGCGTCACTCTGCTATGTCCCGTTCCTGATATTCGCGGTGTAACGGTGGGCGGGCGTTGGCGCAGCTCGGCAACTTCCTCTTGTAGGGCTTTGACTCTCTCATCCACCCCGGTCGGCGGGCGTCGGTGCAGCTCGGCGACTTCCTCTTGTAGGGCTTTGAATCTATCTTCCATCCCTGTCGGCGGGAGTCGGCGGGAGTCGGCGCAGCTCAGCAAATTCCTTTTGTAGAGCGTTGAATCTCTCTTCCACCCCCATCAGCGGTCGTTGGCACAGCTCGGCAACTTCCACTTGCAAGGCGTTGAATTTCTCCTCCACCCCCATCAGCGGGCGTTGGCGCAGCTCGGCAACTTCCACTTGCAAGGTGTTGAACTTCTCCTCCACTGCCGCGACTTCCTCACGTAGGCCCTGTTCTAATTTCCTTTGGCTCTCCTCTAATTTCGTCAGCAGACACTCTTCCAGATTTTTCTGGCCATCCAGAAATTTGGCGGTTAGGTCCTCTGCTAACTTATTCTGGCTGTCTTCCATCTGCTTCAGGTCCTCCGCTAACTTATTTTGGCCTTCTTCTAACTTGGAAGTTAGGTCCTCTGCTAACTTATTTTGGCTGTCCGTCAGGTCCTCTGCTAACTTCTTCTGGCCATCCTCCATCTTCTTCTGGCCGTCTTCCATTTTGGCAGTTAGGTCCTTGGTTAAATTCTTCTGGCCGTCCTCCATCTTGGTTTCCATGCCATTTAACGTTTCTAGCAGTGCTGCCAATTTCTCCTCCATTTTAGTTGTTTGTCTTGTAAAGGGCATGCACTCACAGGAAAATTAGAGAAAATGACCTGCTCGGGTTTTGAAACCAGGACCGTCAGGTGTTGTGCTTGAGTTCGTAATCCCACTTCTGACACCAGTTGTTACGTGCCACCCCCTAGTGGCACTTTTGTTAACTGGATTACGGTGGGTAGGAAGCACAACACCATTTACTGCTTAAAGAAATAATTAACTTTATTGTGGCCAGAAAATTACACTAATCAGCAAATACAAGCAATTAGGAGCCTTCTCCAGTTTCCTCAAGTCTCTTCCTTATGCGCTCTTGGCCCCTTTCACTTGCAACAGACCACAGAAGTTAATCCGTCCTAATGAGTCCAGTGGCCTTGGCAGAAGCTACCTGCCCCTCTTCCTCAGGTACAACAAATACAGTTACTTACGAGCACTTGATGTACGCTGTTCACAAGCTGGGAGAAACAATGTCACAGGATTTCGTAACTCGCACAGTACTACGTCACCACACTTCTGTCGCTCACGATAATCGCTCACACTAGCTCGTAAAACACAACAACAACCACTGCTTGACGGGTCACTCTTATATAGCCGGCCGGTGACTCAATAAATGCTTCTAGATCCATCCAGAGTCCACGGCTTCTCGAGGTTTCCAGCGCTGGTCCAGTCACGAATGTTCTGGACTACCCTAGTAGCCCTGTTGCATAAGGCGCGCGCAATACAGGAGGCAGGGCACAGCCCAGCCCTGGGGCAGTTGTGACTCACGCGGCGACTGGTGACACAAACTGACAGCCGTAACAATACATTTAGGAAGAGACGTCTGCAGTTCTATTGACACGCAAAGGATGGATGAGAACAGACTCACTAAGAAGATTTTCAATATCGTGAATGCAAGTAAATTAAAGACCAGTTGGATAAAAGAAGTACATGAAGACATGGTAATACTTAAAATCTCTGAAGACGACATTACGAACAGAGAACAATTTAGAAAGAAAATCAGAAACACGAAAATTGTACAAGTCTCAAGGAAGGGCACACCAGGAATGAAATGGACAGAGGAAAGGAAGAAAAAGCACAGTGAACTAATGAAGAGGTTCTGGGAAGAAAAGAAGAGAGGAAAAGAAAGTGACGCTGTGATTTTCTCAAGCTCAGACGCTCTACTGAAGGGGAATAATCGGGAATAATAATAATACTTTGTCCTAACAATGTGCACAGTTTGAAAATAGTTCCATGCATAATTTCATATTGCATGTAAATGCGTTACTATCAAGTGGATTTAAACAAAAATTTGTACGCGCAATGTATACTTTAATAGTACATTATGCAACGAGCCTATAATGGCAATTACCATTATAGGCGAGTTGCATACGACTGTTTAAGTTCAACGATAATTATAACTTTATTAGGCTATATGTTCTAACATAAATATTCGTCGAGATTCTGTCGGTTGACTTCTTTTTCTCCTTGGGAATTGTGTGGGCTCAGCATTTCCTCTCTACCCAATAACGAATTCTAAAGCTTTGAAACATTGTTTATCCTGAAGTAGCACCAACAGATAGCGCACGGGTACTATGTGGGGTCATTTTGTTATTTTGGTTAATTAACACAAAATAGGCTGTTACGGACGCTTTCAAATTAAAATGTATCGTATTATCAACTAGTTATTCTTCAAATTCAATGCGTATAGAATGCCAATGGGAGGCAAATCAATTGAGTCCCAAATAGAATAGTTATGACATCTGGCGGAAAAGTTTCGCATAAGAAATCACTTTACTGAACAGAAAGCCGGGTTATAATTTCCGTGGATCAAATGTCATATGCTTGGTGTGTCCATGACGTTCTAGTGTGTTTATATCAACAGCAGCAATTACTAAAACTGTCGGCGAAATCATATGAACGCAATGCCCTGTTTAGAAAGTGGAGTTGCGGATATTAAGGTACAGTGGTATTTATTTTGCAATATTCCGCAGTTTGTTTATGCAAACATTACGGACGGTGCACACTTTCCATGTCGGTAATTTATATAGACTAGGGTAGAAGGACGGTGTGTTGCAAACTTCTGGACGTAGTTTCCTAAATTTCTTGCATATTTCATAGTATTTTCTTGTTACCGTGACGGTTCGTGCTGATTTTGACTTTGTGTTTGGGATTGTAACTACAGTACAATGGTTGATCCGATATGCTTTACATTATCGGCTTTCAAATCATGTTGCATTTTGAGCGCATGTGCGGAGCTATTCTTACCTAATTGGTCAATTAATGAAAATCTTGAGCTCTGATTGGTTGGAGAAACTGTATCATAATGAAAAGTAGTACTTTAATGACTCTCATTATGATATAGTTTTCTGACATATAAGAATTTACATTTCGACTTCGTCGAACATAAAATATATATAACTATGCTGTTGTTATTTCATTTGAGGGGTTTAGACATCGTGGTCATTTAGCCCCATGCACTTAGGTTTGTATAGAATTTGTCTGATAACTTGTGTAATTGTGGTGTGAGTATTTGAAATTAAGGCGAGGATTGGGAAGGAGACGGCCTTGGCCGTAAGTTAGGAACAATCCAGGCATTTGTCTGGAGTGATAGTGGAAAACATTGAAAATCACATCCAGGATGGCTGAGATGGGTATCGAACCCACCTCTTCTCAGGTTTGCCTCACTATGCTGAACACACCCCGTTCCAGCCCTCAGACCAGAATTAAATTTCTTGACAAAGCCGGGAATCGAACCCGGGTAACAGTCAAGAAGGCTAGTCACTACGCAATGTGGCTGATAAATATAATTATGCATATTTTCAGTAACATCAGGGCTGCCAACTGTCTACTAATGCTCTCAAGACGTTTCAACTTTAGATTAGGTATATCTGTGAATGAATGATATCGGGCAACCTCTATAATTGTGTTTTATTTCTCCCAGCAATAGTTAATTGTTCTCTTCGTTTTCGTCTGGATGAATTCAACTCTCCTTCAGAGAGTCTCCGCATTTCCAGTCTCATTCCCTTTGTTAAGTGAAGCGATTTTGTTTTACCCAATAAGAATCTGTCTCACACATGAATGGCTCCTTGTATTCTGGGTCTATTGGTGCGTAGTGCTGGAAGAGGAAAGGAAGCACAGCCTATTGCTAGAATAACGAAGACAAGTGATTTCATCTCAACAGTATGGCATGGCTTGAAAATTGGACCAACGCGACGTCCAGACTCGGAAGGAAATCTCCGGCATTCCGGGCAAGAGTTGCTCAATTTCTACAACGATGGTTTACACCCCACTTCGGCTCAATTTCAATTAATGTAACATAGTAGAGTAATGCAAAGGATATATTTAGGATATCCCAGCGAAAAATACCCTAGAAAACGTATTGAAGAGGATCAAATCAATTAAAGTTTAAATAATGAAACTACTTAATACAGAAAAACATTTCCCTCTGTGCACAGTTAAAAATAATGATTCTTTTCCCACTGGTCTGCTATAAGTGAATAAAGTGAATTAATAATCCATATGTCCACCTCGTTGAGTATCATCCGCATACTGCGCTCCGGCATCAGATGGCCTTGCCTTATAATTAAAATATTTGGGAAGACATTTCATCTTTTACTAAGACTGAAATATAAATGTGCTACGACGATATATTTCTTCTTTTATTGTTTGTTTTCTTTGACCTATATGTATTTCCATAGATTGAAGATTGAATGAGCATTGGCGTTGCCATGGTAACGGCTGACCGTTTTTAGCCTACTTTCGATTTTTGCAAAAAATGAAAGTAGACTTATGAGATCAACACAGGGCGAAAAATTGTGTGTCTGTCTGTGTGTATGTGTGTGTGTGAGTCTGTGTGTGTGTGTGTGTGTGTGTGTGTGTGAGTGAGTGAGTGAGTGAGTGTACTCTGAATGTCTGTCCCCCCTATCAATTCGAACACGGTGAAACCGAATTGAACGAAATTTGGTACAGAGGTAGCTCTAGCATAGGGCACCTCAGTGCCATACTTTATATCGCCGCCATCTTTACCAAAACTGAATGGCGGCCACTCAAACGTTCAAAACGTAAACTCAAATTACGGCTAAACTAATCATCCGATCTCTACCAAATTTGGTGTCAACATACCTTTATATAGGACGCGTCTTTCACCCAAACTTCAAGGTCATCGGCCTCGCCATTTCAGGATGGTGGCCGTGTGAATTATGCAACCATTATAATCAATAGCTTAAGACCCACCAATTCAGATTATCAAGCCTAGGGTGGTTTAAGCTATCCTGAAGGTCGTGATCCGTTATTTATTATAATTTAATATTATAATATTATTCTGTATGACTGGCTTAAAAGAGCTGAGCTGTATCTGCCACACGACAAGATGGCAGCTGTCCTCATGAGCCTGTCTTATATTTCAGTAGTTTTAGTATGTTGTATGCGATATACCCTACTGATACAATAATATAAACTTTGTATGAAATTATCTATAATGAAGATGTACTGCAGTGAAGAAATAGTTTATTTCAAGTCATTATTTGCCAACAGGTTGAATCTAATATATCAGTTAAGATCGCCATGATGTTACGGATATGTTTAGCTCTGGGCTAGCGTGTAAGCCTGTCACGCAGTTCACTGGGGATCGAATATTGCTACAGTTAACTTTTTTTTTTCTTGAATTCTTTTACAAATGATGTGCACAAGCTCTTTTCACAGATACTGAATAAAATGTCATTTAGCTCAAAGGGGAGGCTAATGTATACACTCGTTTATTAATAAAATCACAGTCCCAGCATTGCACATAAACAGAAGACATTACGAAAAGGAGAATAGAAGAATTAGATACACGTTGTTATCAACCACAGCCTTCTTAATGTCTCTGTACGGTGCTGTCCTCTTGTGGGTTATGTGGGTAGTATTGTTCCAAATACACCGCTGTGTCAATACCTGGCCTCCTAAAGTATGGCAATTTTGTAATACTGGTAGTTCGACTATTAGCCACGATCGCGCTCCGATTACCTTTAATGATAGAACGTACAAGGCACTGCCGGCAGGAAGTTAGGTCCTCATTTGAGTACGTAATTCAATTGCTTATATGAGGACGAAGCGTCCTGCTGGCAGGACCGTTCTTTTTTTCCATTATATAGAGGGAAATGTAACGAATCAGCGCATGCAAGTCTGAAGTTGGTAGCTCTGACCGTTCAGTAATGGCGGCGATTATACGTAATGGTGACTGTGTTTATGTTTTTGCTACCTATTTCGATGCTCCAAACAGCGGAGATGCATGGAGTCGCTCGTTATTTGCTAGTAATTATGATATCAGTAAATGTCATGGTACTGTAGTTTAAATTACGTGTAGTTGTGCAACTGTGCAGTGGGATATTGACAAAAACACAACTAGGCTTTTTTTAATTTATTTATTTATTCTCGAGTGATGGACGCGCCGTCGCTCATACATTTATTTAGTCTCTGTACTATAAGAAAACACGTTTATACTTTATACGTTTATATATTTTAGAGTCAATATGTTGTTAAGAGACAGTTATTGTATTAGTCAATATGAGTCATATTGAATATTTTAGAATATTTACAGACTTTTATTGTTTGCCCAGTACCAGAACTGCAATATTATTACGCTCTGATAACCCAAAGTACTGCCGGAAGGACGCGTCTTGCTGGAAGGCCAGTTCAAACATTTGCCATAAGGGTCCAAAGTCCTGCTGGAAGGACGCACCGCTGTGTACAAAAGTACTTCCGGAAGGTCCTTCTAGCAGGACGAGTGACTGTACGCTCTATCATTAAACACTGCCAGTTGGATCGCCTCCCTCCTGGCTACTTTAAACTGCCTACTGGTTGAACACCCAGAGGCGTACTAGATAAATATGAATTCACTGCTAGGTCGCAGCACCAACCTACTGTGACTGGCGCGGATTTTTTAAGGGGAAGGTACCCAAAACGATAGATCCTTAAGTTTGCAGGCTGGCTTAATATAGAGATTAACGGACGTGAATGCATTACAATAAGTTAGTAGTTTTGTTATTCAATCATCATAAAGTATATAATATTGATTTTGACACTTACTGGCTAATTATCAATATAAAAGAAAACAAACACTACATGGTGGTAGAGGTGGTTTTAGGGATGAGGACAAAGAGTTATAAATATACCCATACATTTAGGAGAAAGTAGGCTATATGTTCCTTGCTGAACATCTTGTTTTGGTGTGTAACATCTTTCCACCCTGTATCTGTATATATTTTGCGGGGGTGATTTTGAAAAATGAAACGGAAATGGATGGGACGGAAACAATGATACGGAAATGGATGGACGGAAACAATGAGCACGCGCGGTGGCGGAGATTGATACCACGACGTACTGATGGCCATGTGGCTTTGTGGAATGTATATCGCATACGGTTTAATTCAAGATTTGGAGGCCCCATTAAAGATATTCCTACAATAAATCATCTTCAAGTTGTCGTTCTTTGGTGTGAAAATATTCATTTATCATATTTGCTGAAAACAATTATGATTTATTGAATTTTCATACTTTTGCTGTATTCTTATTTAATGTAAGCACTCGACGTACTGTCGGCCATATGGCTATGTGGAATCTATATCACATACGGTTTAATTCAAGGTTTGTAGACCCCATTAAAGATATTCTTCGTACAATAAATCATCTTCAAGTTGTCGTTGTTTGGTGTGAAAATATTGATTATATCATATTTGATGAAAACCAGTCAGGATTTGGCACTGAAGTTTTACAAGTAGTTATTTCAATGACCAGAGCCTCCGTGGCTTAGGCGGCAGCACGCCGGCCTCTCACCGCTGGGTCCGTGGTTCAAATCCCGGTCACTCCATGTGAGATCTGTGCTGGACAAAACGGAGGCAGACAGGTTTTTCTCCGGGTACTCCGGTTTTCCCTGTCAAAATTTCATTCCAGCAACACTCTCCACTATCATTTCATTTCATCTGTCATTCATTTAATCATTGCCCAAGAGGAGTGCATCAGGCCTCGGCAGCCGGCTCAGTTCATATCCTCGCCGCTAGATGGGGGCTTCATTCATTCCATTCCTGACCCGGTCGGAGACTGGAAGCAGGCTGTGGATTTTCTTTATTTCAATGACCAACAGAGTTCACTGTTAACATGTCACAGGTTACACATCATATGCGACTACTGTAAGGCTCGTAAGTTGTTCTTTTATTTATTTTTATTTTTATTTTTTGCTAAAATTTATTGATAAACAATAATTTGTTACATTTGATTACTTCTCCTGCCTTTCAAGTTCATTTTTGGGTTAAATTCCTAATAGAATGATATTGGTATATTGGCTTTCACGGCCAGTGAATTAAAACTCAGCATTTTTTCCAGATTTATGCCGTGTTTTGTGTGTGGTTTCCCCTAGGATCACCAAGCTGATTCATCAGCGGGCTCTTGGTGTCCGGACCCTGACAGGAGTAGCTGAATGTGAAATACCCCCCTTCTTATGAAGGGCACGTGTGCTTCTTTACTGCGAGAGCTAAAAGCTCAAGCAGCATTTCATCTCCCTATAAAGGCTTCCGAATAGATGGTATATTGTCCGGGCACGGACACCAAGAGCCCTCTGATGAGCCAGCTTGGTGATCCTAGATGAAACCCCACACAAGACATGGAATAAACCTATAAAAAATGCTGAGTTTTAGAATGATATTACTTAATAACTAACATATAACTGACGTTTGTTGGCTTGAGACACTCTGCACGTTATGCATTGAGCTTCAACTTACTTGATTCTGCCATACGTGTATTAAAATAATCACTTTTGTGACCAAGCTGTGTGCCCGTCGTAGTGTGGGGAGGAGTCTATCAAATGTTCTGTAACACGCATGCGCCCTGGAATCCGAATGGTCTGCCTCGCTGCAACAATCAAGCGCTTGTTTCGGCAGTAGAGTCTGTGTGTGGCGTCCAAACGATTTTTTTATTTATTTATTTATTTATTTTATAATTATTAGATACAGCCATGAAAGGTCATTTTACACTAATATTTTAACAATTTAAAATAATATTAACAAAAACAACAACGATAACAGGTAACAATTGGCAGTGATGGCAGCAAGGGACAAATCTCGGGAAATCCGCAGGGAATAATTGGGGTAGTGGGTGATTAGGAGGGTGAGGGGATAGGAATTGAGGATGAAAGGGATCTTCTAATGTTATGTTTGAATGTTCTATAAGGAGAGAATATGTCAATATTTGGAAGGGAGTTGCTAAGGGAAGGTAGACGGTGGAAAATAGAGCGCTTCTGTACTTCAAGACGTGGGCGAGGTATGTGGTGTAAATGGTTCTGACGTGTTGAGCGGGAGGGAACATGGATTGGGAAGTAGCTTAAGAGCATGTTACATTTTGTGTAACCATTCATAATTTTATGTAAGAAACAGAGGTCAGTAAATTGTAGACGGCTTCTCAGGTCGAGTACATTGAGCTGATTTAAAATATCGGATTTGGCAAAGTGCCTTAGTGAAGGATTGCGAGCTTTGACTATTGATATGAAGAAATTAAAGACACTGTTCAATTTAGAAATATTGGTTATAGCTGAAGTAGACCAAATTGGAGAACAGAAATCTAGGATACGGGGAACATATGTGGTGAAGTATAATTTAAGTGCAGTGAGGTCTTTAATTTCTGTGAATCTGTATAGAATGCCGAGACTGCGCATTGGGCGAGATTTGATATGCTCAATGTGGGGAGAGAATGTCAGTTTACCATCGTGAATAATACCTAAATCTCTTACCTGAGAAATCGTATCCAATTTATTTCCACATTTTTTATAGTCCGCTTGATTTCCAGATTTCAGTAGTGAGAAAGACACATTGAAGCACTTTTTGGGAAATGGAGATAACCTCCATTTGTTGAACCAATCAGTACATGTATTCACTGCTTCCTGGAGCTCAGCGTGGTCGTCAGAACTGGAAATTTTTCTGAATATATTGAGGTGATCAGCGTACAGAAGAAGGGAACACGGAGAATTTTGCACGCATGTGTTTATATCGTCCATATACAGCACGAAGAGAAGGGGTCCCAGGATACCGCCCTGAGTTACTCCTGATAAGACTGGGAGCCAGGACGGTACAGACCCTGGAAGCACTACCCGTTGTTGCCTATTGGACAGGAAGCTTTGTATAAGGGATAGGAAGGATCCATGTACGTTGTATCGTGAAGTAAGCTTGTGGAGGAGAAGGAAGTGGTTCACGGAATCAAATGCTTTGGCCAGGTCAACGTAGATTATATCTAGCTGAGATTTTTGATCTATTGCAGAAATTATGTGATGGTTCAGAACAGTCAGATTTGTTAAACATGATTTTCCAGGGACGAAGCCATGTTGTTCTTCTGAGAGGTGTGGTTTGGTGAAAGTGAGGAGATGGCAATGTATTATTCTATCGAAGACTGAAGAGAGTATAGGGACGATAGATATAGGTCTGTATGAGGAAATTTCATGCTTCCTGCCCGATTTAAAGACAGGTGTGACATCAGCTCTTTTACATGAGTCAGAAAAACTGCCGGAAGTCATGCACCAGTTGAGTATTACGGACAAGGGGATGCTGAGAGATGCAGAGGTGTTTTTCAGGAATATAGGGCTTATGTCTGATGGTTCGGTAGATCGGTTTGCGGGCAGACTTTTTAAAATATTTTGTATTTCATCGGGGGTCGTTGAAATTTGATTCATATGATGAGTCGGAAGGCGAACCACAATTAAAGATGCTACAAAAATGCAAGGCGATGGTAATTGTCTGTTCAGGTCATTAGCATTAAGGCAAGTGAACAGCAAATGTTGTATGGAAAGAAGTGCTATAGGATTGTTGAAATGATTGCTGCGGAGAAGCACGGGTATTCTAATCTGTACCATTTTATAATTTTAATTACAGAAGTATATTGTGACCTTGTGCAACTTGTCAGCTTTTGTTAGATTTGTGTGGTTTGTGTTATACTATTCTTGGTGGCTTCAAGTTTACTTCTGTAGTATGGTAATCTGTAATTGTTAGTAAATAGTCTCCTTGGTGCTATTGTAATTTGGAAGTGGATTAATGAACTTAGCTGGATATTTGCGTGATGTCACTTCACTCATTTCATTCACTTATTCTCTTCTATACCTCTCTCATTTATCTCTCTTTTCTTATCTATGTCAACTCTTCCTGTTGTCCTGATTGTGTAGTTTTAGGACTGGGAGAGTACACCACACGTAATTATTTTAATTTACAGTAGTTAAGATTCTTTAAATTACAAGAGGGGTTACCTAATTTTTATGCCACCTGGAACCCCTCGCTTAGTTTTAGTTGATTATTACCCACTGGTTAACCTATTTTAATTCAATTAAGTGCGAATTCCCTACTTGTGTAGTGTTAAGCACCTTCCCCCCTTTTTAATACTTCTATGTTGGGCATCCTAATTTCTTATACAATATGGTTGTCCTTCACTCAGGGAGAGGGAATTCGAACAATTTATCGATTGCCAAGTTTAATATTCGCAAATGTTATACAGTATCAGATGATACTTAAAAAATATTATTCTAAGCTGATACAATTTATAAATATCATGAATATTTGAATGAAAAATGAAATCCCTTCTCGAGCCAGCTTCTGTCGTTGTTCACTTGCGCTGTCCGCAGTGGACTGAATGGAATTTCTCTTGTTCGGGCTTTCGTCCCCCCCACCCCTTGATCTGCCCTCGCATGTGTGCCCCGTCCCTATTCGACCCTGCCTGTAACATGTTGTCGTTCTCGAGAAAACAATGGTTAAAACCATTTTGACCGACTGAAAAGCATGTCAAATTTCGTTTACTAAGGCAACACATCGCTTCGAACATAAGAATGTTCTCTTGCATTGAAAATAATTTCACTAAATTCTATATGCAAGCGTATTCAAGCTCACTGAAGGCTAAGTTGCTAGTTTCACAGGAGGCTGACGAACGTCCTTCTGAAGTCCTACGACGTGTTGGTCTAAGAGCTCCCTGGATTCGTCCCCTACAGAACATATTTGAGATGAGCTTGTACTAAGTCTTCTCTGACGTCAATCCTCAGCTCAAACACTGAAGGTGCATTGCTGCATGAATATGTATTTGTATGCTTCACAGCTTCAGAGTAGATGGTGGAATGTGTGTCGATATACTGGCTGGTGCCTCAATGATCGGATATATCGTCCATGACCTATATGGAAACCTATTTAACAGAATGACAATATTTCTGCGTGGCTATGTATACCGAGGAAGGATCTCAAAATACCTATATTCGGTAACGGTTTCATAGATGTTGAAATAAGAGTTTAGTGCTTTTCAGTCGGTCAACACGAATGTACCCAAAAGAGATCGGTTATGCCCTAATCCTGAAATAAATTACATAAGATTAATAAAACATTCGTGTTGACCGACTGAAAAGCACTAAACTCTTGTTTACTAAGGCAACACTGAAAATATGGCTTCAAACACCACAAAGATGTTGAAATCCTGACATAGTTTGCGTCAATTGATTTGTTAGATTATGAACAAGGATATCAGCTCAGCAAAACCTCGTACCAATCTTTCGAAAGCAATGTACAGAGACCCAAATAGTAGTATAATCCCACATTTCAAAACACATTTTAAAAAGATCTCACAAGAGGCCAGCGAAATACCTTCTTAGCCTATTTTTAGCATACTTTCGATTTTTGCAAAAAAATAAAGTAGACCTATGAGATCTACACAGGGCCAAAATTGTATGCCTGTCTGTGTGTGTGTGTGTGTGTGTGTGTGTGTGTGAGTGTGTGTACTCTGAATGTCTGCCCCCCCCCCCCCCCTATCAATTCGAACACGGTGAAAAAGAATTAAACGAAATTTGGTACAGAGGAAGAACTATCAAAGGGCACCTCTGTGTCTTGTTTTATATCGCCGCCATCTTGGCGGAAACATAATGGCGGTCACCCAAATGTTCAAAGCTTAAATCAAATAACGACTAACCTAACCATCCGATCTCTACCAAATTTTGCAACAACATATATTCATATGGCGAACGTCTTTTGACTAAACTACAAGATCATCAGCCCAATACTTTGCAGATGGCGGCCTTGTGTGTGTGCAAATGGATTCCCCCTACCAATTCAAAAAAGTCCTCTCGGCACGCCGGAAGGCGGAGGTAGATTTCACCGGACAAACTTGGAGATAGGCGAAATTAGGCAGAATATGCAGGTTTCCGTAGAAGGATCAGACGTCATTTATCGCGTGAAAGTATTTTATAATTGGAGATTAATTAACTTTGTTTTTCTTCATTTTAAACATATTTTAAACATTTTATTGTCTTACGGGGACGGTAACCTTCTTATCATTTGGAGTCCATTTTTAGCCTATTTTCAATTTTGAAAAAATAGGCTTATGAGATCACCTTTTGTCCGTGTGTGTGTGTGTGTGTGTGTGTGTGAGGTGTGTGTGTGTCCCCCCCTAATAAAATCTAAACGGCTGGAGCGATTTCAGTGAAACTCGGTAAGTTCATAGCACTATTCCCGGCGACGTCGACCGTGCCCATCGAATTTTGTTACGTCTCACCAATCCAACATGGCGGCTGTGCGAAATATTTCACTAGCATTCAGTATCTCCGAAACTATAACGGATATCGCCCTGAAATTGTGTACGGTGATAAAGGGTACTACTAGAAGTTCACCTATGAAACTTTCAAAAACCTGGTTACTACATAACCAACATGGCGGCCAAGCGAAGTGGAGACTTTTAAATAGACTTTTCTCGCGATTTAACTATCCAAACGTAATGAAACTTGGTACAACAAATATTTATACACATTGCAATGCACTGGAGTCTAATTTAGTTCAATTGTTTACATAACCTCAAAATGGCGGCTGTGCGAAATATTTCACTGACTTTCTATATCCCCGAAACTATTACAGATATCACCCTGCAATTTTGTACGGTGATAAAGGGTACTGATACAAGTTTACCTATGTATAATTCATAAACCTGTAAAGTACAAAACGAACATGGCGACCAAGCGAATTTGAAATATTTTAATAGACTTTTCTCGTGAGTTAACTCTCTGAGCGCAGTGAAATGTGGTACAGTAAATGATTTTGCAGATTGTAATGTACTGCCATCTAATTTAGTTCAATTGTTTACATAACCTCAAAATGGCGGCTGTGCGAAATTTTAAAATTAAGATTTTATTTCTTGTGTCGTAACCATGCGATCGAAGAGAAAGTTTGAATAATGAACCTAGGCAATAAGTGACCTTGAATGGTACATAACTCTATGGCCTATACATATAACAATCCTAAATGGCAAGCTTCCGTAATATTTAGACGGTTCTCAATATATATGAATCTTTTACAGCAACCAAACTGAAATTTTTATGTTCATAGAGACTATGAACATATGTTCACCTATAGGACTTTCAGTAACCTGGTGAGCATGAATCCAACATGGCGGCGACGCGAAGTATAAATATTTAAATGGACGTTTCTCGCGAATTAACTATCCGAGTGCCGTGAAACGTTGCACGTTTTAAATGCTTACACAAATGTTGATCCACTGGCATCTAATTTATTTCAATTGTTTGCATAATCACAAGATGGCTGCTGTGCGTAATTTTAAAATCTCGTTTTTACTTCTTGTTGTCTAATCATGCGATTGAAGTTTGAATACCACACTTACACAATAATCTTAATATAATAGTACAAAAATAAAAATCCAACCTGGCGATCATCTGAAATATTTAGACGGTTCTCAATATCTACGAATCTGATACAGCAATTAAACTGAAATTTTGTATGTTGATAGA
Organism: Meconema thalassinum; assembly: GCA_946902985.2. Taxonomy (NCBI): domain Eukaryota; kingdom Metazoa; phylum Arthropoda; class Insecta; order Orthoptera; family Tettigoniidae; genus Meconema; species Meconema thalassinum. Next base: position 2,054,237,917 of record OX336388.2, on the reverse strand, counting down.
GACAATTAACATGAGCAGGATATATGAAAATAGGCTGTACAGTTCTTCACGGAACTACTTGTTATACTTGTGGTCACACTGTCCTTATGCAAGGTTTCGACACTGATGTGTAACTATGTAACGGTCCGTTACTTCTTCACGCAAAATTATATCCCCCGCAGAGATGTTGGTTGGTTCCTCAGTTTAGGGGCTGCGACAACGCGGTCATATAACCCCGTGTACTTTGGGTGAGTGTAGAATCTGTCTGATAAACGGTGTGAATTGTGATGGCGGTATTAGTCTGTAATTCAGGTAAGGAATGCAGACGCTAAATTTCAAGCAGTAATTCCTAATGTTGCTACCAGATACTAACGTCAACGCCACCCAGCTGTGAACTTGGCTACTAGATGCCACCTCAATCAGCAACTCGCAACGAACGTTGGAACTTCCCCTCCAAAGGAAAGCTTACTGAGGGATTTTTAGCGCTCTTAGAAAATCCGACGACTTTGGCCGGCTTTGAACCCGCGACCTTGGGCACAGAAGTTCAGCATGCTACCAGTTACGTCACCGAAGCCGCTTCACACTTAGTCAGATGGAAATCTGAATCTGATCTCGCGCAAGTGCGTTGTCATGGCAACGTCTGATGGCTCATCCCTCATCAATTTAGTAGTGTTGCCATGTCAACCACTGATAGCTCTTGGCATTTTCTTATAATTCCGAAATCATTTTTCTCATCCCTTGGCGCAATGGTGGCTCATATCAAAAATTCTTTCAGACAAACGTTTTAGGTAATTATTAGGGGAATATTGTCCATTTTGTACGGTTTTGATATTGTGCCTATTAACAGAGATATGATTAATGTTTCCCGAAAAAACCACTTTTTCCCACCCCTTTGGTCAATGGTTGGTGCTATCAAAAAAACGTTTCAAACATAAATTTCTGAGCTTTATCCGACACATAGTATGAACTTTGAACGGATTCGATATTTCACATATTAAGAGAGTTATAGCAATATTTCATTTTTTCGAAAAAAAAAGTCCCCCATTTTCATCCCCTTCGACCGATTTAGCCCAGTAACGAACTCGTCCGAGATTTTATGGGTATACATATTCGGTAAAAAATTCAAAGTGATTGGTGCAAAATTACGGCAGTTATCGTGTCCACAAGAAACTGATATACATATATATATACATATATTACATAAATTATATATAAACTTTTGAACTGACGGTGGTTTTGGGGTCTGGGGGATGTGAAACGCGAAGATATGTCGAAATTTTCCGGAAATCGATACATGGTACCCATTGCAATAGTTAGCTTTCTAATGAAATCTACCTAAAATACTGCCGTCAACGACACCTAGCTGTGAACTTGGCTACTAGATGCCACCTCAATCAGCAACTCGCAACGAACGTTGGAACTTCCCCTCCGAAGGAAAGCAAACTCAGGTTTTTTAGCGCTCTTAGTAAATCCGACGACTTCAGCCGGGTTTGAACCCGCGACCTTGGGCATAGAAGTTCAGCATGCTACCAGTTCCGATACCGAAGTCGCTTCCCACATACATATGAAAACTGAATGTGATCTCGTGCAGTGGCGTTGTCATAGCAACTGCTGATGGCTCATCCCTTATCAATTAAAAGTAAAGTTGTCATGGCAACCTCTCTTGGCACTTGGCATTTATAATTTAAATAATTTTGTTCACCCCGTGGCGTAATGGTGGGTCATATCAAAAATTCTTTCAGACAAAAGTTTTAGGTAATTATTGGAGGAATATTGTCCATTTTGTGCGGTTTTGATATTGTGCCTATTAACAGAGATATGATTAATGTTTCCCGAAAAACCCACTTTTTCCCACCCCTTTGGTCAATGGTTGGTGCTATCAAAAAACTTATTTGACATAAATTTTTGGCACTTATCCGACACATATTATGAACTTTGAAGGGATTCGATATTTCATGTATTAAGAGAGTTATAGCGATATTTCACTTTTTCGAAAAAAAGCCCCCCATTTTTACCCCCTTTGATCGATTTTGCCCATTAACGAACTCGACCGAGATTTTATAGGGATACATATTATGTAAAAAATTCAAAGTGATTGGTGCAAAATTACGGCAGTTATCGCGTCCACAAGAAACTGATATATATATATATATATATATATATATATATATATATATATACATACATATATACATAAATTATATATAAACTTTTGAACTGACGGTGGTTTTGGGGTCTGGGGGATGTGAAACGCGAAGATATGTCGAAATTTTCCGGAAGTCGAAACATGGGACCCATTGCAATAGTTAGCTTTCTAAAGAAATCTACCTAAAACGGTGAAACCGATTTGAACGAAATTTGGTACAGAGGTAGCACTAGCAAATGACACCTCAGTGTCATGTTTTATATTACCGCCATCTTGACGAAAACGTAATGGCGCCCACCCAAATGTTAAAAGCTTAAATCAAATTACGACCAACCTAATCATCTGATCTCTACCAAATTTTGCAACATTATACCTTTATGTTTGATAAATCTTTTGACCAAACTAAGGTCATCAGTCAAATACTTTGCGGATGCCGGCCATATATGTGTGCAAATCGATTCCCCCTATCTATTCATACACGGTGAAACCAAATTGAACGAAATTTGGTACAGAGGTAGCACTAGCAAACGGCACCTAAGTGTTATGTTTTATATTGCCACCATCTTGACGCAAACGTAATGGCGGCCACCCAAATGTTAAAAGCTTAATTCAAATTATGGCCAATCTAATAATCTGATCTCTACCAAATTTTGAAACAACATACCTTTCTGTGGGAAGCATATTTTGACTAATCTACAAGGTCATCAGCCAAATAGTTTGCAGATGGCGGCCATGTATGTGTGCAAATCGATTCCCCTATGAATTCAAACATGGTGAAACCGAATTGAACGAAATTTGAAACAGATTGATCACTAGCAAAGGACACTACAGATTCATGTTTTATATCGCCGCCATCTGGACGAAACCGTAATGGCAGCCACCCAAATGTTAAAAGCTTGAATCAAATTACGACCAACCATATCATCTGATCTCTACCAAATTTTGCAACAATATACTTTTATATATAAAGAATCTTTCGACGAAACTACAATGTCATCAGCCAAATAATTTGCGAATGGCGGCCATGTATGTGAACAAATCGATTCCCCTTATCTTCTCAAACAAGGTGAAACCTAATTGAACGAAATTTGGTACAAAGGTAGCACTAGCGAAGGGCACCTCAGTGCCATGTTTTATATCGCCGCCATTTTGACGAAAACGTATTGGTGGCCACCCAAATGTAAAAAGTTTAAATCAAATTATGACCAACCTAATCACATGATCTCTATCAAATTTTGCAACAACATACCTTTATGTGAGAAGCGTTCTTTGACAAAGCTACAAGGTAATCAGTCCAATAGTTTACGGATGGCGGCCATGTACTGTATGTGTGCAAATCGTTTCCCCCTATCAATCCAAACACGGTATAACCGAATTGAACGAAATTTGGTACAGAGGTAGCACTAGCAAAGGGCACCTCAGTGTCATGTTTTATATCGCCTTCTTGATGGAAACGGAATGGCGGCCACCCAAATGTTAAAAGCTTAAACCAAATTACGTCAAACCTAATCATTTGATCTCTACCAAATTTGTGGGAAGCATTTTTTGACTGAACTACAAGATCATCAGCCCACTAGTTTGCAGATAGCGGCCATGTATGTGTGCAAATCGATTCCCCATTTCAATTCAAACACGGTGAAACCGAATTGAATGAAATGTTTTACAGAGGTAGCACTAGCAAAGGGCACCTCATATTCATGTTTAATATCCCTATAGCACGTTGTATTTCAACAAGCTACTACAACCAACATTCAATTATACTCCTTGAGCAGGACAAAGAGTTATAACAATACCCATGCATTTAAGAGACAGTAGTCTACATGTTCTTTACTGAACATCTTGTTCATCCTAAGAAAGAATAGGCTTATGAGATAGAAGCGATTTGAATGAAACTCGATAAGGACATAGAAAGGAAAGAAGGAAGAAAAGAAGAAAGGAAGAAAGGAAGAAAGGAAGAAAGGAAGAAAGGTAGAAAAAAGGGAAGAAAAGAAACAAGGAAGGAGGAGGAATGAAGAAAGATAGGAAGGAAGAAAGGGAGAAAAGAATGAAAGAAGGGAGAAAGGAAGAAAAGAATAAAAGAAAAAGGAAGGAAGAAAGGAAGAAAGGAAGAAAAGAAGGAAGAAAGGAAGGAAAAGGGAAGAAAACAAAGAAGGAAGGAGGAAGGAAAGAAAAGAAGGAAGAAAAGGATGAAAGAACGAAGGAAGAAAGGACGGAAAGAAGGAAGGAAGAAAAGAAGAAAAGAATGAAAAAAGAAAGGAAGAATGGAAGAAAGAAAGTAGGAAGTAAGGAAGGAAGGAAAAAAGGAAGAAAAGAAAGAAGGAAGAAAAGAAAGAAGGATGTAAAGAAGAAAAGAAAGAAGGAAGTAAGGAAGAAATGAAGAAAGGAAGAAAAGAAAGAAGGAAGAAAGAAAGGAAGGAAGCAAAGGAGGAATGAAGAAAGTAAGAAAGAAAAAGAAAGAAAGAAAGAAAGAAGAGAAGGAAGGTACAAGGAAATAAAAGAAGGACAGGAAAAAGGAAGAAAGGAAGGAAAGAAGGAAAGAAGGAAGGAGGAAAGGAAGAAAAGATGGAAGGATGAAAGAAAAACAAGAATCTTACAAGACCTCTTTTGTACGTGGACCCCGGAAAACCGGATGTGATATTTCACCTCGAAACCGCACATGAATTGACCTGGAATCAAACCCGGTTCACCTTAGAGGGAGCCAAGCAGCTTGACCTCTGTCGAACTTGTATTTTACCGATAGTATTTCAAATATCCAGCTAGCGAAGTGCGTTGAGGAGCAAGGGCATGTGGCAAGCTATCTCCGTATCCGATGTCGAACCCCACCGTCCGTCGTCCTTGAAATGGTCTTCCTTGGTTTCCCATCGTTAACTCCAACCTTCTAATGAGCCATGGCCGCTCTCTTCCACCTCCTTGGCAAGTTTCATTCTTAATGACTCGTTCTTCTGATGAAGTCGATGTCAGGATGAACATCCAGCCGCATAGAAAACTCTCCTTACCTGATCCCTAACCTCTTAGAAACTGGAATAGTAATAAGAAACTTGCTGTTTATCGACACTAATACAAAGTGTTCTCTTTGTTTCATGTTGCCTCGTTTTCGGCTGCTGTAGGTGAGTACCAATTCATTCTAGTTTACAATCCTTAATCCACGCCTTGGCTAATGTAGAGTTTCCAGGGTTAGTTTCTTTGTAAGAAAATGTACTTTGCCATTATCTGCGTATTCTACTACCCTTCAGCGTAGTTTCAACAACAAGATATACTCCAGAAACCGTAAAGCCATGTTTCATTTTCAAAGATATTCCATCAGCAAGCACTGCACAACGATACGAGAAAAGGTAAGGAAAATTGTAGTTTTACGTGACCGTGAATCTTATGATTATGAGCTACATGACCTCCTTTCTACGTGGAATCCGAACCACAGGACATGGCATTTCACTTCGAAAATCTCACATGCATTGACCGGGAATTGAACCCAGTCCATCTTGGTGAGAGGCCAACAGCTAGACCGCTGAACTGAACATGCACCTGGTATATTCGAACTGTCACAGATAAATTACTTATGCTATTTTACAGAAATCCGATTTTAGATTGGTTGGTTGCTCAGTTTAGGAGCTGAGAGAAGACGGTCATGTAGCCCCGTGTACTTTGGATGTGTACTTTGGCGTTTTCCCTCTTTTCCTCACTAAATCTCTTCATCCTCTCGGATTGCTCCTTCTTCCGCTCAGCTGTCAATTTTTTGCAGGTTCTCGTGAAGTTCTTTGCTCCAACTTAACATTTAAGATTTTATTCCGACACTCGTTGTAGACCTAGATATTTTCTATGTTGATCTGTTGTACTGTAGGTCCCTCTAAACCTCCTTCAGCCATTCCGTGCCGCATTAATTAATTGAATAATTAATTAATATTAAATAAATATCACTTAGAGCAGATATAATAAAAATTACGAGCCTTACAGTAGTCGCAAATGATGTGTAACATCTGACATGTTATTCGAATAATTCCACATTACTTACTCGCATTTTTTAAAGTATGAACTCATAGTGCTACCTTGTGGCAACAAACATGAAAGGATTCTCCAATGCATCTGCAGTAGTGGCATTTACCTGCAACTGTATGCGGGAGCAATACACTACCTACTTGATGCGAGCTGCGCTTTATACCGGCCAGTTAGTGAACCCATGCCAGCGGTGTTATTGAAAATGGCCTCTTATTGCCGATATAGCGCACTGCCAAGTATAGGCGCGATTATAAATTAGGTGTGCAGTAGGTATATTAAAGGCGTTTCTCCCAGTGATACGTTTAGACCAACCAAATAGCTTAATATGATAATAGTGGAAACTCTCACGAGAAAATGGCGACACCGATTATGCGTGCCATCTAGCGGTTCGCGCAGACAACTACGAACTCGATTTCAGTCAGCTGGCAAGTTTATCTGAACATGTTAGAAGTGTAACTTTTGGGCTATGTATGGGTGTTTTCATTACAAAATACAAAGTGATTAAGTGATTAAGCTGTTTGGACCAACGAAGTTTCAATTATTGTTAGCAGTCGGTGTTAATATACTGAATTCCTACGTTGTTTGGAGTGTTTGTTGATGCGATATAGCACTCGAGGTATCGAGTGCTCACATTAAATAAGAATACAGCAAAAGTATGAAGATTTAATAAATCGTAATTGTTTTCAGCAAGTATGATATAATGAATATTTTCACACCAAAGAACGACAATTTAAAGATGATTTATTGTAGCAATTTCTTTAATGGGGCCTCCAAATCTTGAACTAAACTGTATGCGATTTACATTCCACATAGTCACATGGCTTACAGTTCGTCGTTGTACCGATCTCCGCCACCGCGCGCGCTCATTGTTTCCGTCCCATGCACTTCCGTCCCATCCACTTCCGTCTCTTTTTCAAAATCACTCCCCCAAAAATTTCCAGCTACCGAGTGCCACAAAAATATCCAGATACCGAGTGGAAAGATCTTACACATCAAAAACAATATCTCGGAAAGCAAAACTTAGACATTATAATACAGTAATCAAACCTGAAGCGTTATATGCATCGGAAACCTTAATCATTGGTGGCGGATCTTTAACCAAAGACATAGGGAAACAAGAAAGGAACATTTTACGAAATATGTTAGGCCCAGTTTGTTTAGAGGGAATATGGAGGAAAAAATGATCCTAGGAAATCTATTGTCAGTCTGGAAAAATCTCTCACATTTTTCGGAAAAGACGATTGAAATTTTTTGGACACATTATTAAAATGAATAATAACAGACTAACTAATGCAAAATTAGGACACTACAAGACAGTTGTATTGCCGGAAGCTTTATATGCCTCAGAAACCGTATGCCCAGGTGGCCACTCTAAAATTGGCGACATTGAAAAACATGAACGGAAAATTCTCTGGATAATTTATGGTCCCACGAGAGAAAATTGAATGTGGATTAAGAGGAGAACAGCGGACCTTCACTGACAGGTTCACTGATGCCATACGGAAGCGACTCCTGAATTTCTATGGCCATATCTACAGAATGAACAGCGACAGACTAACTAAGAGATTATTCAGAGCAATCAACTCAAAGCAGGTCAAGATAAAATGGCTAGAAGAAACTAAGGTGGACCTCCAAGAAATGAATATCACAGACGACATCATAGACAAATCGTAGAGCTTTTAGGACAAACTTAGCCAACCATAAATTTAGAGAGAACCCCATAAAGAAAACTGGCAGGAAGTGGTCGACAGAACGCAAGATGCAACACAGTGCATTCATGAAGAGATTTCGGAAGGATCAGAAGGCGAAAACCACCAGACCAACTAACAAGTTCAAACGCGCTCTTTGAATGGGCATAACGACGAAAGAGGAAGAAAGAAAGAAAGAAGGATAAACAGACTAACTAAAGGAATTCTCAACCTGGACCTTTCATTAATAAACAAGAACAGCTGGCTTCGTGAAATTGAAACAGATCTCCAGGAAATCAACATCTCAGAAGACATTGTACGGGACAGATGTAAATTCAGAACCAATAATCGACAATCACCAATTTGGAGACAAACCCATCACCAGAGCCACTATAACTTGGACAGAAGAACGAAGGAAAAGGTTAGCGAGAGGATGAAGAGATTTTGGGAGGAAAAGGAGGCCAACACATTAGCTAAGCAGCTTAAATCATGCTCCTGAGTACGGCATAACGATGTAAAAAAATATATAAATGAATAAATGGATAAATAAATGAATGATTAAAGCGTCTAACCGTGCCATGCTGAACAAAATACTCTGAACTTAATTATAGGGTTCACGGATGTATTTGACCAAAAAGGGGTTTTAAATATTTGATTGGTTGTGAGCCCTCTAAGACAGCGAGGTAGGAATGTTCTCCGTTTAATATGGTAGAATGCAATATACATAACATAATAACAAGGTGTGAGGCCGTGTGCAACACAATTACGTTCAATAGCGCGTTTCCTTTGTGTAACTCCGATTGTAGCACTGGTTTATTACATCGACCCTTAACTCCCATACTGTGCCTAGTTATATTGCAAACACCACATGCTGGTGTTATGGAAATGCCAAGGTTTATGTTTCAAAGACAAATGTAATGCAATGATTTCAAGTTGACCTTTAATATTTCATAACATTTTAGCAGCATATTCATATCCATATCATTGTTTTTCTCCATGAGAGGCAACCATGAGAATACGCATATACAGTGAAACCTCTCTTTACGGACACTTCCCTGATGAGGACACTCCTTAGATAGGGACAGAATATGATGTCCCGAATTAAACTATATCTAACAATACAGTGAGTCCGGGAATGTTCTCCGCAGAGCCTACATGCGTCTGCGAGAGCTAGCTACAGCAGTTACGTTGGTAGCACGGCTGTCGCTTGCATCATAACAAATAAACAGTAAACTTTGTACTCACCACAGCCATTCATAACAGATGCTGGAACCATTCACAGTACATCACTCTTTTTCCGTAATCAGTTTGTTTTAATTAATGGACCACGGTAACTTTATAAGGGAACAACTGAAGCTTGTCTCTTACAGCTTTATGTGCTGTCGACTTAGAGATTCCTGTTTGTTGAGCTAATTTTCGTGTTGATGTACTTGGACTACGCAGCATTTTATCGGAGATTTCATCAAGTTTTTCGCCTGTTAAAAGCGTAGGCCTGCCTGTTTCCGGTACATCGTGAACTGAGCCAGTCACACGAAATTTACTTACCGAATCCCGAACGGTATCACGGTTTGGTCACTTTGAATTAGGAAACCGCGCCTGAAATTTTCATTTTACATTTTCTGTAAACCGATCGCCTTCGCGAAAAACGTATTCCACCAAAAACACCTCTCTCTTCAGTAGTAAACATTATCGCCTGTATACTGTTGCACTCTTCCAATAATCTATCTGAACGCTCGCTTACTGTATTACACACTGAAGACATACAGGCTCGCTCGCTTATCGCAATTCACACTGACAGCCCACACGGGAGAGTCCCGCTTTGAAGGACACAGTGCAGTGCAGCCAGCTAAACTCATGACTCAACCACTCACAGCTGCACGTACCCACTGCGGAGAAAATTCTCGGGCGCCCTGTACAATGAACTCTCTTTTACGGACACACTCAGCTACGGTCACAGACAACGCTTTAAGGCAAGAAAGTCAGCTTAACCTTCGTTATTCGGGCAAATTAATTCGGGTTTCAAACATAAATAACATTGCGAAGGGCATGAAAGAACAAAAACAGCGACTGATCAAGAAAGTGACTGTAGTGAGTGAGGGTGAAGGACAAGAAGAAATAGATAATAGTAATATCGTATAGCCTCGTGTGTCGGGTGCAGGCTTTGTTATTTGACACCCAGAGGTTAGCTTGCATATCGAATTTCGTTGTTGCTTGAAGCACTATGAAAGTCAAGGAGGTTATATATCTAAGCTCCTTGAACACTATAGTGCTTTCTAGTAGAGAAATGAGGAACTTTGTGTTGGCGGAAACTCCTGAGATTAATTTTGCCATTATGAACACGTCCTACTGCATTCAAATGGGTTCTTTGACATGTCAACATTGTATGACTTGCGTGTCGTAATTTTTGCCGCCTTAAAAAAAAATCACTTACCACGGCCAGGAGCGAACCTGCAAGCTTGGGGGGTTAGTAGACCGACACGTTAACCACTCACCCACCGTGGCAAGCGAAGAAATAGATGAAAATCCTATAAAGAATGCGAACACATTTGCCATTTACCCAAATGTTATAAATATCCGTATTGATAGTTGAATTAAAAGTTTAAAATTATACGCCAATCATTGCTCTTAGTGGCAGCGATACTGATGCGCTGTCATTAATACAACAGTTACATGGTGAATTTGAACAGGGACTTACTCATGCAAAGTTCACTCGACAAGCCAACCTGCCTGATATTTTTATGAAATCAGCATACTGCTTATATATATTTACAGTAATTGGAGTTGTGTATAACCTAACATTCTTTATATCTTTCTTTCATTCTTTCTTTCTTTCTTTCTTTCTTTCTTTCATTCTTTATCGATTAGGTCTACTTAGAACCACAAGGCTCGTATCTACTCTTCGGTAAAGTTGTTGCTTTCTTCTTCTTCTTCTTCTTCTTCTTCTTCTTCTTCTTCCAATAGTCCCTCATTTTCTGATTCTGATTCACTCTTCTTTCTTATGTCCAATTAGCCCCTGTAGCCTTACTTGTGAGGGACGTTGCGAAAAGTTTGCAACAATATACTTTTATATATAAATAATCTTTTGACCAAACTACAAGGTCATCAGCCAAATAATTTGCGGATGGAGGCCATGTATGTGTGCAAATCGATTTTCCCTATCAATCCAAACACGGTAAAACCGAATAGAACAAAATTTGGTACAGAGGTAGCACTAGCAAAGGGCACCTAACTGTCATGTTTTATATCGCCGCCATCTTGACGGAAACGTAATGGTGGCAACCCAAATGTAACAAGCTTAAATGAAATTACGACCAACCTTTCATTTGATCTCTACCAAATTTTGCAACAACATACCTTTTTGTGGGAAGCATCTTTTGACTGAACTACAAGGTCATTAGCCAAATAGTTTGCAGATAGCGGCCATGCATGTGTGCAAATCGATTCCCCATGTCAATTCAAACACGGTGAAACCGAATTGAATGTCTTTTTTACAGAGGTAGCACTACAAAGAGCACCTCATATTCCGTAGGCCCTATAGCACGTTGTATTTCAACAAAAAACTATAACCAACATTAAATTATACTCCTTGAAAAGGACAAAGCGTTATAACAGTACCCATGCATTTAGAAGAAAGTAGGCTATATGTTCTTTACTGAACATCTTGTTTTTTAATATGGCCTCTCCCATTAAAGGACACCTGAGCAGATACGGACAAATTGTTTCGTCCGATTGGTGTCCGCAATTGAGAGGTTTCACTGTAATACAGAATACGGACGTAAAAGATAATCTCATCTGAAGTATACACGTAAATGAGTGTTGTATAGTTGATGGTTGATGATTGATATTGGGGCTTTGTGACATCCTGAGCATGTGGACTCCATGTATTTTGGTGTGTGTAATTTGTCTGATAACCTGTGTACGTGGTGGCCGTATTAGTGTGTGTATTTGTAATCCAGACGAGGATTGGGAAGAAGGCGGCCATTGCCTTAAGTTAGGAGCCATCTCAGCAATTTCTTAACGTAGAGGTGGGAAACCACGGAAAACCACTTCCAAAATGGATGAGATGGGAATCAAACCCACTTCTTCTCAGTTTTAGTTCACCAGGCTGAATGTACCCTACTGCAGCTCTTAGACCAGAATTAAATTTCTTGGCAGAGCCAAGAATCAAGCCCGGATCTCCAGCGCGACAGCGAAGATTACTAGCCTCTACGCAATGAGGTTGTTGAGTAAATGTAAATGCTATATTGTGAACATCCCAAGCTAGAGTTATGGAAATGGGAGCGTTCATGATTTTATTTTTATGTTCAAATTACACATTACATATTAAGAATCGGTTGTCATTGGGAGAAGATATCAGTATTTTTCTGGTAGAATTGTCATATTCTTAAAGAAACGTGTCTGAAAGCCAGAGACAGGAAATTTGAACGAATGAAGAAGATTGAGAGACTGAGTGTCATATTTAAGTATCAAGTCTGCCAGCTCACAATTTTCCGTTTATCAGCGACTCCGGAAATAACGTGACAGTATCATCTGGCGTGTGGGCTACAGTAGGCCTACCTATCTAGCAGCTTGATAACTGAGAATGGTCAACAAGAGAGCATGTACAAATGTCTTCTGCTTACGGCCCTAGTTCATTTGTTATCAAGCAGCGCATCTCACTTGAATTATGTGCCAGAGAAAGAGTAGTTGTATATACATGACAGTGTTGCCAAATGATTCTAAGCCTGCTGATAGGTCCAATTTGTAAATACATGTAACTTCTATACTATCAATTGGATTTCAAACAAATTTCATATGTGCTATGTGTACCATAACAGATATGACTATGCGTATTCTTAAGAGCAGCCAGGGATGCCAATTGTTAATAAATGCTGTCTCTAGTTTTTTACCCTAATATCAATATATCAGAAAGTATGCAAGCTAACAGCTCTAAACTTTGCTCACGTATAGTACCTGATATTCTAGATTAATTTGGAGTAACTAATATACGTCAGTGCTACCAGCATGATTCTAAGCCTGCAGATAGGACCAATTTTTAAATACACACATCAAAAAAAGTTTTGCATCACCTCGGTTCCCAGATCTCCGGCATATAGACGTTGACTGTGTATATTGTATCAAAGATACAGTCCCTTTGACTGTTCATAGATGTCACTAAAACTGCTCAAAGATGTAAACAACCATGCATGAGCAGGGCCTATTAGACGGAGGGGGTACGACAGCCGATCAGTTCCAGTCATTCCACCAGGACGAAGGTACGCTGCTCATGTTGTCTGTAGTTCTACCATGCCTAGAAGGTCAATACCGCAGTTCGATCGCGTCCGCATTGTTACTTTGTGTCAAGAAGGGCTCTCAACAAGGGAAGTTTCCAGGCGTCTCAGAGTGAACCAAAGCGATGTTGTTCGGACATGGAGGAGGTACAGAGATACAGGAACTGTCGATGACAGGCCTCGCTCAGGCCGCCCAAGGGCTACTACTGTAGTGGATGACCGCTACTTACGGATTGCCGCTCGGAGGAACCCTGACAGCAATGCCACCATGTTGAATAATGCGTTTCGTTCAGCCACAGGACGTCGTGTTTCAACTCAAACTGTGCGCAATAGGCTGCATGATGCGCAACTTCACTCCCGACGTCCATGGCGAGGTCCAGCTTTGCAACCCCGACACCATGCAGCGCGGTACAGATGGGCCCAACAACATGCTGAATGGACCCCACAGAATTGGCATCACGTTCTCTTCACCGATGAGTGTCGCATATGCCTTCAACCAGACAATCGTCGGAGACGTGTTTGGAGGCACCCTGGTCAGGCTGAACGTCTTAGACACACTGTCCAGCGAGTGCAGCAAGGTGGTGGTTCCCTAATGTTTTGGGGTGGCATTATGTGGGGCCGACGTACGCCACTGGTGGTCATGGAAGGCTCCGAAACGGCTTTACGATACCTGAATGACATCCTCCGACCCATAGTGCACCCATATCGGCAGAATATTGGAGAGGCATTTGTCTTCATGGACGACAATTCTCGACCTCATCGTGCACATCTTGTGAATGCGTTCCTTCAAGATAACGACATCGCTCGACTACAGTGGCCAGCATGTTCGCCAGACATGAACCCTATCGCACATGCCTGGGATATGTTGAAAAGGGCTGTTTATGGACGTCTTGACCCACCAACCACTCTGAGAGATTTACGCCGAATTGTCGTTGAGGAGTGGGACAATTTGGACCAACAGTGTCTTGATGAACTTGTGGATAGTATGCCACGACGAATACAGGCATGCATCAATGCAAGAGGACGTGCTACTGGGTATTAGAGGTAGTGGCGTGTACTGCAATCTGGACCACAAATGCTGAAAGTCTAGCTGTATGATGGTACAACATGCAATGTGTGGGTCTCATGAGCAATAAAACGAGCTGAAATGTTGTTTGTGTTGATCTCTATTCCCTTTGTATTTAAAGGTTCCGGAACTCTTGGAACCGAGGTGATGCAAAACTTTTTTTGATGTGTGTACATGTAACTTCTATACTTTGCCTGTGTTCAACGTCTGTCGGTCATTGCTTCAGTAACATAAAAATATAAAGATACAGTTTGTCTTGCCACTTTAGGAGTCTCAGTTAAAGCACCTTCTCCATTTGTGGGGTTGGTGGCAGATGAATTTGGATCTTCAATATAAAATGGTTCCTTTGATAGTTCATGAACTAACCTAGATTGGGACGTTCTTGCCACGCCTAGATATTACACTAGATATTGATGTTTGACAAAATGAAGAAATATTGCCTAGGGTGAATCTGTGTACGGCGAATAGTTCTCTCAAGAACCCATGTTACTGCACTATCTTTGTGGGAAAACGTTTGACGTATCTTAAGTGATGACAGTAACATGGATGTTTAGGAGAACTACTCGTCGTACGCCGATCCACCCTGGGTTGCATATTTTCTCCGTTTTGTTCAGCTACACAACCTGGTGCAAACACAAAGTCTATAGAACAGACGATTAGCCTGCTAGACATAATTACTGCGACGAACATACACCATCTGTCTGAAAAAGTTCGGTTAATGGGTCTATATTACGAACGGATTGTTTGCTTACCTGAAACAGCCGTTACTGTCCTTCGAAGTAACTTCTGAGAACGACTGAACAAGTCCTGGAAAGTCCTGGCATAGTCGTCATTAGGAATAGCCTTCAGTTTGAGTCGTCAAAATTCTAAATTGAAAGCAAGTGAGAAGCTTGAATGTATGCAACCTGTCTTGCACTGCTGATAGACGGGCGGCAGTGAGTAGGGTGAGTTTATGCAACCTAACGTGCACACCTGTTCGACGGGTGGCAGTGAGAAGGGTGAATGTTCCGTGGAATGGATTGGTCCTGAAAACCATCGTCATGGGTGACGAAACCTAGTGCCTGAGGTACGACCACGAAAGCAAGCGTCAAAGTATGGAGTATTGGGGTCGAGGGTCGCCGAAAAGAAGTGCCAGAGGTTTTCGAACATTGCGGACATCCAACGTACTGTGACGACCCAACTGAAGGCTATCCCTCAGGAAGACTATGTCAGGTCTTGTACAGCCGTTCTAAGAAGTGCATAACCTTCCACGGGGATTACTTCGAAGGACGAACAATCCGTTCGTAATATAGACCCATTCACCGAACTTTTCAGACAGAGGGTGTATTTCCCCCTTGTGAACCTTAAACATTCTACCATACGGTTTTCATGACTTTACGCGTCTCCTTACCTGGGGAATTGTATGTTCCCAGATGCTTATCATGTAGACCTGCGTGCACTTCCGGTTCAGCCCCTGGAACTCCTAAACAGAGTCTCTGCTCATCATAGTTGGAATGATTCATGTGATCAGTAGCTCGAGTGCGATCTGCATTACAAATGACCGGAATATATCACCCATTAGGTGTTACCCGAGCTGCAACACCACCGGCAGCAACAGAAATTATAGCAGGTGAAAATTATTATGCAAATGCGTATTTGTATTGACGCAGTATATGTTATTGAAAGTTTCTGCTTCATTGATAATAAGCATTACTAACAGTGTTGCCAAATGATGCGGAATTCCACTCTATAGCTGTGTGTGATTTCACTGCATGCGTGTAGTTTAGTGTGTCAACTTACATTTTTGTGGCACAATCAAATCTACTCCCACACATTGGCTACCGGTGCTAAGTCATATTCCCCCTCCAGATCTCAGACGTAAAGATGTTCTCCTAAGAGAATTCAATAAAATAATGAACAATCCAGGACTGCCGATACATGATGACATCAGCGATGCAAATACTGGTCGCCTGCGTTCCAGAAAACCATCAACAAGAGATGCCATGAACTTGAGGAACAGCAACTACCAAATTTTCGTTGAGTGGCAGAAGAGACTCAACAACAAATGTTGTCCAGCAATGCCTCCTGTGAAAAAGACGCCGCCACCTGGGTTCAACCTCCCTCGTAGACTATGGTTCACATTTAACAGAATACGAACCAAGCATGGGAACTGTGCAGCCTTCCGCTACAAGTGGAACAGAATTTCCACGCCAGAGTGTGACTGTGGTGGTACAGAACAGACGATCCTGCACATCATCACCGAGTGCAGCAAAAGAAAGTGCAGTGGCAGTGATAGTGACTTTGCTCTCGTGACTCCAGAGACTATTGACTATATTCAGAATTTGGATATACGTGTATAAATTCTACTGTGTCTCTAGCCATAAGCTAAATAAATAAATAAATAAATTTGTGGATCTTCAAGGATTATTAACTTTTAAGGTAATTGATGTTGTATTTCCTAGTCATCAGTCATGTACAACCAATTTATACTTTTCAGTCAGTCAACAATCGTGTTTACCGACTGAAAACTAAAGATTGATAGTTTGTACAGGCAAAACGTAAATCATCATCATCATCTTCCTAGCGCTTGTCCCGCTTTGGAGCAGGGTCCGCTACTTTACATGCCAATCTCCATTTCTGTCGGTCAAGGGCATCATGCGGACACAGATTAACTTGCCGCATATCTTCTCTAAGGAAATCAAGCCACCTCTTCTTAGGTCACCCACGAGGTCGTTTACCATCCGGGTTGAGGCACAAGGCAGTTTTAGCCACTGCTTGTTCGTGACTACGTATGACGTGGCCGTACCAGCCTAGACGAGCCTCCCGCATTTTATCCTGTATGGACGCAACTCCCATCCTCCCTCGGACATCGCAATTCTTGATATGGTCAAGTCGCGTCAGACCAAGCACCGAATGAAGCATGCGCATCTCCGTAACATGCAGGGTTTGCTCGTGTTTAACAGAGGCCGGCCAGCATTCAGAATCGTCTTATAAATCTCGGCCTTAAGATAGGTGGGTATCCTGCGGTCAAAGAGGACTCCAGTAACCTCCCTCCATTTGAACCAACTAGCACTCACACGAGCTCGGGCATCAGGGAGGGTGTCACCATCTGAACGAGTCAAGGAGCCAAGATACCTGGATTGGTCGACTCTTGGAAGATCTTGATTACCTACAAGAATGGTGCCAGGCAAAACGTAAATAAAGGCTTCAAAACTTCACACATCAGCCATGTTTCATGGCAGCGGGAGGCTGTAAGGTTTCTACAAAACCAAACCATTACGAAGCAAATGTTGTTGTTGTTTCATTTGCGGGGTCATTAATTCCCGTGTACTTAGGTAAGTGTGGAATTTTTGTTTGAAAACCTTTGTTATTGTGATGATTGCATTAGTGTGTGTATTTGCAATTCAGGTAATAATAATAATAATATAATAATATCGTATGGCCTCGGATGCCGGGTGCAAGCTTTGTAATTTGACAACCAGAGAGCAGCTTGCATGTCGAATTTCGTTGTTCCTTGAATCACTATGAAAGTCATGGAGGTTAGATATCTAAGCTCCTTGAACACTATAGCGCTTTCTAGTAGAGAAATGAGGAACTTTGTGTTGGCGGTAACTCCCGAGATTAATTTTGCCATTATGATCACAGCCTACTGAATTCAAATGGGTTCTTTGACATGCCAACATCGTATGACATGCGTGTCGTATTTTTGCCGTCTTTCAAAAATCACTTACCATGGCCAGGAGCGAACCTGCAATCTTGGGGTTGGTAGACCGACACGCTATCAACTCACCCACCGTGGCAAGCTGTAATTAAGGTGAGGATTGGGAAGGAGACGGCGGTGAGCTTAAGATAGAAACCTTCCCGGCATTTGTCTCGAGTAGAAGTGGGGAAACCACAGAAAACAACGAGGGCTGTTTTCTTTTTCAAGTTCCAATGGACTGTATAACAAATTGACATAACAAACTGATTTTACTACTAAATGTTTGCTTGTTTTATTCCTATGTTTCAACATAATCACCAAAAAATTGAAACATTTCTCGTATCGTTAGAGACCAGCTTACCAATGCCCTCGGCAAAATATTCTGCCGCCACTGAGGTGGGTTCGTCTGGACAGTCTCCTGAAGTGTTTACTTTTTGACGAGGCGTTGCCGCCCAACCATACCTTCAATTCTTAAAAAAGGTGAAAATCATTCAGTGCTGGTTTGGACTAAACGGCAGATGAACCAAAACTTCACACTTGAATTCATTGAAAAAGTCTATCGTAACGTTGGCACAGTGTGGTCGTGAATGATTTTCACCTCATTCGAGAATTAAAGGTATGGTTGGGCGGCATTGCCTCGCCAAAAAGGAAAAACTTCAGGAGACTCTCCAGACGTACCCTCCTCAGTGGCGGCAGAATATTTTGCCGAGGGCATTGGAAAGCTGGTGTAACGATACGACAAATGTTTCATTCGTTTTAGCGATTATGTTGAGACATAAGAATAAAACAAGCAAACATTTAGGAGTCAAATCAGTTTGGTCCGTCAATCTGTTATTCTTATACAGTCCATCGGAACTTGAAAGAAAAACAGCCCTCGAGTCATGTCCATTGCCCAGTAAACCCCTTACTAGCCATGACCAAGAAACCTCCCTTACAAATTTTGATTTTTAAATGATAATAATAATTATTATTATCATTCCTGTTGTTCACAAGAAACACAGTATATTTTCTCTCGAGGAAGTCAGAATGTTACACCAGCTCTCTCCAAGCCCACGGGCAGACCATGTATAAACTAAAAGCATACCTTTGTGAAAAGTGAACATATTTCCGTTAGATATTTCTTAGAAGACTTAAACTGGGAGTTGGTCACAGCGAACATTCCTAACTTTCCAGACTGTCTCCGCAATTTCACAAGGGACACATATTTCTGTTCCTTTCTCATAATAATTCTTAGTATTGAAGTTTCCACAACAATTGTAAGGTCAGGCTAACCAAGCCCCAACGCTTATGATCTGATTGGTTACCACCCCCTCCTACCACTAGAGATACACGCCATTGGTGAATCTCTACACGTGACAGCTTCTCTCCCTCCAGAGGAAGTTATAGTTTATATACTGATGCAGAGCTCAGAATCGCCCTCTTCACAACAAGTAACAACTTCATTACTTTCAACCAGACCAGGTGGTCGCTGCTAGGTGAGCTGTCTATATTAGACAGACTCCTCATAATTTTAGGCTTCATGTAAAAGTATTATAATTACTTAGGTGCTGGTAACCAATAAATTAGCATCTTCTCAACGTCTTCTATTCTATGGAAGTATAACAATATACAGCGCGGTAGAACTTGAGCGGACCTAAATAGTAGATCCTCAAGCAATATTCAAATTAAGTGAGTGTCGATAAGTTCACTCTTCTCCAACTAGACAATTGGCCGGAGATCTACGAAAAACTCATCTCTCGTACTTCCAGGATGACTGAGTGTGAAGGACCAAGGGTAGCTGAATACGACATCTCTCATCGGAACTTGTAACTGGCATGTGGAATGCACCTGTAGATATGTTTTTTTCTCTTTGTTAATATGATTGAGTAAGATTCGACGTAGTTGTTTGTACGTAATTTATACCTCAACACTGAGATGGAAATCGAACCCATTTCTTCTCAGCTTGCCAAACGAGGCTGAGTGTACCCCGTTTCAGCCCTCAGTCCAGAATTAAATTCCTTGGCTTTCATTAGCTTAAGGTTCTCCTCTGTCAGTCCAAGCATCACTAATACCTCAGTCACATAAGATTTTTTATCCTATTTTCATTTGTAAAAATGAGTTTATGAGATCACCTTTTGTCCATGTGTGTGTGTATGTATGTGTGTGCGTGTGTGTGTGCATCTGTGTGTGTGTCCCTAATGAAATTTAAACGGCTAACGTAAAGCGATTTCAATGAAACTCGGTAAGGTCATAGTACTATTTTGTCTAGTCCTCGGATTTTTAAGAGCATTAAAAATCCCACAGTATACTTTCCTTCGGTGGGGAAGTAAAGCCGGCTGTCCCATGTCATATACAGTATTTATGGCATGAAAAAGAACCTTCCACTAATTACACTTGTGTGAAACCAAAATTTGTAGGTTAGGTTTGATTAATGCCCTTAAGTTCCAGCGTTCGTCACCGGGTTATGGTTGCGATGGCATCTAGTAGTAGCCAAGTTCACAGCTAGGTGTCATGGACGGTAGCATTTGGTGGCGAGAGTAGGAACTACGTGAAATTATCGTCTGCAGTACTTACTTGCCACGGTGCGTGAGTGTTTAACGTGTCGGTCCACTAACCCCCATGCTTGCAGGTTCGCTCCTGGCCGTGGTAGCTGTTTTTTTTAAGGCGGCAAAAATTACGACCTGCATATCATACGATGTTGGCATGTTAAAGAACCCATTTGAATACAGTAGGTCGTGTTCATAATGGCAAAATTAATCTCGGGAGTTTCCGCCAGCACAAAGTTGCTCATTTCTCTGCTAGAAAGCGCTATAGTGTTCAAGGAGCTTAGATATCTAACCTCCTTGGCTTTCACAGTACTTCAAGGAACAACGAAATTCGACATGCAAGCTACCCTCTGGGTGTCAAATAACAAAGCTTGCACCCAGAACCCAAGGCCATACTATATTATTATTATTATTATTATTACTTAAATTAAAAACAGATAACACACACTAATACAGTCATCACAATTAACACCGGTTATCAGACATATTCTACACACACCCAAAGTACACGGGGGTACATGACCACGTTGTCGCAGTCCCTAAACTAAGGAACCAACCAACTATTTTGTCTGACACCGACCTTGCCCTTCAAATTGTATTACGTCTCGCCAATCCAACATGGCGGCTGTGGAAAATATTTTACCGGCATTCCGAAACTATTACTGATATCACCCTGATATCTTGTACGGTGATAAAGGGCACTTTGGAGTAATGATTTAAAGAGGAGAGTGCTGTTAGTAATTCGTTATTCATTCAGTGCTTGGCTCTTTATCCGTCAAAACAACACAGCTAATTATCATAAAGCCAAATGCACTGTAAAATATGAAACTTAAACATGAAATACTCTCTGTTTTATGTGGATGAGCTTTATGATAAACGCTTACACAATTACATTACTCCATTAGGGTAACAGCTCCGTTCACAGGGGTTAAAGTGTTTCGAGAAAGTAACATACCGCTCTGACTCACAAGTACAATTGTATCTATTGCTGCACATCAAAGGCTTTATATCGCTCGCCACATTTGAGCTTTTAAAATAAAAACTGGAATATTGCCGGCAAATTAACTCGTTCAGCGCTTTACAGCCAGACAGTGAGAGCTTAAAATTTCTGCTATGAATACAATTGAATTAATGTCTGACATTAGGAGCGAATACATACAAACTGTCCAATAGAATCGCTCATTATTAAAAGGTACTAAGGGAGAAAGATCACGTGCTTACCGACTAGTATCACTATTAGTGAATTAACAGCTAAATTGCTAAAGGAATTAGGAGAATTCCGCTACCTGGAAGCAAAATAAACAAAAATAGATAAACAAAGCAAAGATAATATAACAAGTAGTTCCGTGAAGAACTCTACAGCCTATTTCCATATATCCTACTCATGTTAATTGCCTCTATCAACATACAACATTTCAGTTTGAAGGTTGTGATAGATTCGTAGTATTGAGAACCGTCTAAATATTTCACATCGCCACGTTGATTTTTATTTTTGTACTATTGCATTAAGATTATTGTGTACGTGTGGTATTCAAACTTCAATCGCATGATTAGAACACAAGAAGTAAAAAGGAGATTTTAAAATTTCGCACAGCTGCCATCTAGTGATTATGCAAACAATTGAAATAAATTAGATGCCAGTGGATTAACATTTGTATAAGCATTTAACGTGTAACGTTTCACTATACTCGGATAGTTAATTCGCGAGAAACGTCCATTTAAATATTTATAATTCGCGTCGCCGCCATGTTGGATTTGTGCTCACCAGGTTACTGAAAGTCCTATAGGTGACCATATGTTCATAGCCTCTATGAACATTAAAACATTCAGTTTGATTGCTGTAAAAGATTCATAGATACTGAGAACCATCTAAATATTTCGGATGCTCGCCATTTTGGATTGTTATATGTTTAGACCATAGAGTTATTTACCATTCAAGGACAATTATTGCCTAGGTTCATTATTCAAACCTTCACTTCGATCGCATGATTACGACACAAGAAATAAAAACTTACTTTTAAAATTTCGCACAGCCGCCATCTTGAGGTTATGTAAACAATTGAAATAAATTAGACTACAGTATATTAAAATGTGTATAAACATTTGCTGTACCAAGTTTCATTTTTTGGATGTTTAAATCGAGTGAAAAGTCAATTTAAAAGTCTCAAATTCGCTTGTCCGCCATGTTGGTTTTGTAGTCACCAGGTTTTTGAAAGTCTCATAGGTGAACTTCTAGTAGTGTCCTTTATCACCGTACACAATTTCAGGGCGATATCGGTAATAGTTTCGGAGATATGGTTGGTGTAGTTTTTCATAGTTTCGGAGATACTGAATGCTGGTGAAATATTTCGCACAGCCGCCATGTTGGATTGGTTAGACACAATAAAATTTGAAGGGCGCGATCGGGGTCGGCCAGAATAGTGCTATAATATTACCGAGTTCCATTGTAATCGCTCAAGCCGTTTAGAAGTTATTAGGGGCACACACACACTCACGCACACACGCACGGACAAAAGGTGATCTCATAAGCCTATTTTTTTTTTCATAAAATGAAAATAGGCTAAAAATGAGGTTAGCACAGACAAAGAATGCTTTTCTACAGAAAATGAACCACTCGATATGAATCATAGCAAGTCACTTTGAAAGGCTATGTCTGGGAGTAGCGATATGTGGAAGTAAAATTACGAATGCTATTGCAACAGAAAACAGAGGCTTTTGAAATATGGTGTTACAGGAGAATGATGGATAGAAACAAATTAAGAAGTAAAAACACAGCAAGTTTTCTTGGTTTATGTCGTGTCTTGTGAGGGGTTTTGCCTAGGAACACCAAGTTGGCTTTTGGTGTCCGTGGCCGGTCCCCCACAGCAGTAGCGAATTGTGCACTACCTACCTTCTTATTTATTTGGATTTATTGTGCTTCTAACAGGCATATGCCTATTAAAAAGAAACACATGTACATTTGGTTACTCAATTCTATCAAATTATAATATAATTGACAGACATAATGCTGAGATTGTAATGCAAATTAATTCTACAACTAAATACGAAAATATAATAATTCTGTGCAGGTAATTGGTAGGTGGAATGTACGAGTTCATGTGATCGCACAGCAGGAAGAAACAAAGGAACTATGTGTGTAACTGAATAAGTCGAGGTTGTTTGCTATTGAATGTTCATTGTATAATTGAATAGCACTTATTATTGGGGAATGTTTATGCTGTTCAGTTCTAGTTCTTGGGCAGTAAAATGTAATAAACTTAGGTCGAGTTGAGGGAGGTGGGACACGTAAATTAAACTGTGATATTAAATACGGACTATACAAAAGTTTATTGAATACTTTGAAAACAAAAACAAGAATTGCAATTTTTCGTCTGTTAGCCAGAGATGTATAATTCAGGTAACTTAGAAGATTTCCATAGCTATCATATTTCAGATTAATAAATACCCGTCATTTTATACTGCAGATATCTTAGGAATTTATTCTGAACCATTTCAATTTCACTAATGTGGTTCAAGTACCAGGGATTCCAGATGCTGGATGAATATTCTAATCTGCTTCTAACAAAATAATTGAACAATTATTTTATACTTTTTGGGTTGACGAAATCTTTATAATTTCTTCTTATTAAGCCTAGCATTTTATAAGCACTAGCTACCGTTTCGTGAGTGTGCAATGAAAATGTTACCTTTGAATCAAAATGGACTCCTAGGTCTTTGATAGAATTGTTAATAGTGAGATACGCATCCAATATCCGGTACCGAAACATCACCTGGAATTTGTTTCTAGTAAACTTCATAACTGAGCACTTCTTTATGTTAAGGTTCAAGCGATTTAATTTACTCCAGGATGCCACATTATTGAGATCTTCTTGTAGTAATCGACAGTCCTGCTCTGTCTGAATATTTCTAAAAATTTTGACATCGTCTGCGAATAACAAAACGTTTGAATATTTAATACACCTTGTAAGATCATTGATAAGCAGTAATAATAATAGAGGGCCTAGGTTTGAACCTTTGGTACGCCTGATCGGGCATAGTATGAATAGGATTCACATCCATTGCAAGCAACAAACTGTTTTCGTTCACTGAGACATGAGGTGAACAACTTCAGCAAATTGTAGGAGAAACCAAAATATGCTAACTTATTTAAGAGGATATCATGATCTACATTATCGAATGCCTTCGCATAATCTGTATAAATTACATCAACTTGACTTCCTTTGTCCATTGCTGCTGATACTTTGTGAGTAAACTCTATTAGATTAGTTACTGTTGATCTTTTTAGGCATGAACCCATGTTGAAAGTCACTTATAATGTACTGGACGTGCTGAAATATATGCTGATATAACAATTGTTCAAAGAGCTTTGCAATGGCTGACAGTATTGCCACGGGTTTGTAATTATCAAAATCAGACTTATGTACAGACTTATGTATGGGACTTACCCTGGTAATTTTCCAACGACTGGGAAAAGTACCAGTTTGATTGGCTACATTGAATAATATAGTTAAAGGATAGGCCAGCACCTCTGCACAGCCTTTGATTATGTAAGGAGGAATTAGGTCTGGGCCAGCGGCTTTATTTTGATTTATTTTTAGTATCGCATTCTTAACATCAGAAATACTAATCTGTATAGAATCCAGCAATGGGTGTATGTCCTGGTCACTTGCACCTAAATTGTCATACTTGGCGCATTCCTTGGAATAAACTGACGAGAAATAATCAGCAAAACCGTTGACTATCTGCTTATCATTTTCTAATATTTCCCCATTAATTTTCATTACGGGTATTGCCGGGGATCGTTTCATGTGTCGAATAAATGCCCAGAGGCGATTCGTGTCCTCTCCGATTGCATTTTTGACATTACGTACGTATTGCCGGTAAGCGGATTGAATATCACGTTTTAGAATTTTCCTGAGCTCTTTAAACTTTTCGCAATGAAAGTCCTTGTTGGCCTGTTCCCTACGCATTTTCTTTCGATGGTAAGATTTTCTTCGGATGTTTTTTATTATATCAAAATTAAACCAGCATGGATACAGTTTGGTCCTCTTACTAGTGCTTACAGGTACACTAGAATCCAGAGCCTGATAGAAACGGGAATAAAAATTATCTACCGCCTTGTCTACATGGGAAAATTGCGAGAGAACACTCCAATCCACTTCTTGTAATTTTTTATAAAGTTGTTCGAAATTAGCCTTTTTAAAATTGTATGTATGAGTTTGGTGAACATTGTGTCTGTAACTTCTCTCTGCCAGTATCGTACATTAATGTTTAAGGGGGGATGATTATTGTCTTCCGGTACAAGGGGTTGTTCCTCTCTATTGACAGCAATAGAGGAGATGGTGGACAGTACTAGATCAAGTGTTCTATTATTCACATTCACGATATTATTAAAACTTTTCAAGTTCATCATATTTATAAAATTATTTAAGGAGGTAGAAAGCCGAGATCCTGTTTTTAAATCAAATGTTGGGGTTATTTCTGGAATGTTAAAGTCTCTCAAAATAAGAACAGGATTGTTGCTTATGAGTGAGTTCGATTCTATACTTGTGAAAAATTCCTCGTATTTCTCTGCCTTCGACTCCGGCGGAAAGTACACTGAACAGATAACTATGGTAAAATAGTTGTCTATGAAGAGTTTCACACAAAGGACTTCCGTTTCCAGACCCCGGCCAATCTCCACAGCTTTATACTTGTTATGGACAGCGAGGACTACGGGGAGCGTGATGGCGCAGTGGCTTAGCTGCTCGTCTTTCACCCGGACGGCCGGGGTTCGAATCCCGGTGACAGCGGGGTGGAATTTTCACCTGAAAAATCACGTGGCGTCAGGAAGGGCATCCGGCCTTAAATCCCCGGCCAAAACCAAATTGAGCCTGGTTGGCTCCGGCAACCCCAATTAATTGGGAAAAGCCGAAGAAAGTATGGACAGCGAGGACTACACCCCCTCCTAGCCTCTCGCCGGTTATATTTTCGTCACGGTCATTTCTAAATACAGCATACCTCTCATCAAAGAGCTCAGACGAATAGATTGACGAAATAAGCCAAGATTCTGTTAAAACCACTATACCGTAGCTCTCGCTGGTCATATTTGTATAAAAATGAGTTGTTTTAGTTCTCAAACCCCTACAATTTTGATAATATTGCTGCGAGAGCTTAAAACTCAATCAGCCTTTCATATCCCTATAAAGGCTTCCAAAAAGATGGTATACTGGCTTTCACGGCCAGCTTGGTGTACCTAGGTGAAACCCCACACAAGACACGGCATAAATCTAGAAAAGTTGCTGAGTTTTAATTCCTTGGCGTGAAAGCCAATATACCATCTAAATGAATTAGTATTAATAGTCTATGAGTGAATGGGAGAGATATTTCTGGTAAGTGATAATGAAAAGAAGAGAGAGTAGAGGTTCGTTGGTTCCTCAGTTTAGTGGCTGTGACAACGTGGTCATGTAGCCCCGTGCACTTTGGGTGTGTGTAGAATCTGTCTGATAACCGGTGTTGATTGTGATGGCTGTATTAGTGTGTGTTATCTGTAATTGAGGTAAGGACTGCAGACAATCAATTTCAAGTAGTTCCTACTTTTGCTACCAAGTGCTAACGTCAACGACACCTAGCTGTGAACTTGTCTGCTAGATGTCACCGCAACCGGCACATGGCGCCAAATGTTGGATGATCATAGAGCGTTAATCATAGCGTAATCATGGCGCACTTGGTAGCATGCTGAACGTCTATGTCCCAGATTGAGAGTTCAAACCCGGCCGAAGTCATCGGATTTTTAAAAATTGTTATAAATCACTCAGTATGCCTTCCTTCGGAGGGGAAGTAGGGTAACCAAGGGTTAATAGGGTCAAAAGATTATAAAACCTTAATTCCGTTCTCAACTTCAAAATATATTACATTCAGAACATACCATTATTTACAGCCATATTTAAGTAACACTTTCCTTAGAATGTTCATATTTTATTCTCAACTAACTCTCTGTATATAAGCTAAAACATTTCAACTGCGCTGACCCGTTTTATCCTTCCATGTCAGGATAAATCGGGTCAGTGTTTAGGGCAAATGGGGTCATATTCTTTCCTGTATATTCCTTCACAATACATTGGTATCAACACTGAATAAGTTCAATTTAACACTTTACACCTTCCACAAACAAACTTTTTTTTTCTTTGCATATTAATTTGCATATTAAGGCTTTCACGGCCCGGATTATTATATAAACAATTCATGCTTTTGGGCTAATGCCGTGTGTATTTTTAATTTAAACCATACGTTTCGGAGAAACCTTGCCTCCTTTTTCAATGGAAATAAACAATGTGGCCAAAGAAAGTATATCAATGAGATTACAAAAAAATATAGATAAATTCCTCTGTTCGTCACCAGAGAGCAGCTGCCAGAAATTACTGTATGGACCATGGTGGAACGGCGGACAAAGTAGTAAGTAACTAGAAGGTAAAGGGGTCGGTGTGAAAATATAGAAACTCCTCGAAGAATGAGGAGGGGGGGGGGGGGAGATGGGGGGGGGGGGGGGTAGATGGATATAAGGAAACATAAACAAAAGGGAAGTGTATCTGAACAATACCTAACGTCATACAGTCAACGGCGAAAAAACAGATGGAAACTCCTCCAGTGACGAACAAAGGAGATCAAATCCAGGCTCTGAGCCCTAGAGGGAAAATGTACAATTTTAAATATGTGAAGAACAGAGAGACTGAGAGGAACTATCTCCCTAGATCCTTAATAACTGGTAGCCAAGTGTCACTTAGCTGATATCCAGTGTCTCTGTTAAAATTATTGGGATTTTTACGAATTTCAACTGCCTCCCTTATAATTCTAGACCAGTTGTGCTTAACAAGGGCAAGCGCATGAGCATCCTTGAAACATACATCGTGCCCTGAAGACAGGGCATGTTCAGCTATAGATGATTTGTCAGGTTGGTTTAGACGGATGTTCCTTTGATGCTCTTTGATGCGAGTTGCAATGGAACGTTTTGTTTGTCCAATGTAGACTTTTCCGCAAGTACAAGGGACTTCATACACCCCAGGTTGTAGTAATGGAGACAATTTATCTTTGTTTAATGCTAAACGTTGACCAATTTTCGTCATAGTGCCGAAAACTGTTTTTATCTTGTGCTTGCGGAGAATCTTAGCAACGCGGTCAGTGGTGTTGTGAATATAAGGAAGGTAAGCAGTTCCTCTCACGTCGGAGCTCTGAGAAGGTTGTCTATCCCTCCTTCTGGGATGTAGGGACCTATATATAGTGGATTCATTATAGCCATTACCCTTAAACATGGTTTGTAAGGCATGTAACTCTTCCTGAAGAGTTGATGCCTCACAAATACGTTCCGCTCTTTTGGCTAGAGTTGTTATAATTCCTTGTTTTTGTGCTGGGTGGTGGTGGGAGTCCGCATGTAAATAACGGTTAGTGTGAGTTGGCTTACGGTAGACGCTGTGCCCCATGGAGCCATCCGCTTTCCTCCTCACAAGAACATCCAAAAAAGGTAAGCATCCACCTGACTCTAGCTCCATTGTGAAGTGGATTGAAGGATGCAGCTGATTTAGGTGGTTCAGAAAGTGGTTCAGTTTCTCAGAACCCTCCTCCCACACCACGAACGTATCATCCACATACCTCCACCAAATCACAGGTTTGAAAGACGCCGAAGATATAGCCTCCCCCTCAAAATGTTCCATGAAAAAATTTGCCACGACAGGCGAGAGTGGACTTCCCATGGCCACACCATCAGTCTGCTCGTAATATTTACCATCCCACAAGAAATAACTGGAACACAAGCAGTGGTGGAATAATCGGGCAATGTCCTCAGGAAACAAATCCTTGATGAGTGACATGACCGAGTCCACCGGCACTCTGGTAAACAAGGACTCTACATCAAAACTCACCAAAATAGCATTTGGTTGAACGGCGATGGTTGACAATTTTTCGACGAAATGGGTTGAATCCCTAATGTAGGACTGTGTGCGCCCCAAATGCGGCTGAAGCAACTTGCTGAGATATTGCGCAAGAGCATAAGTTGGAGAACCTATTGTGCTAACAATTGGTCGAAGAGGGACGTCTTGCTTATGGATTTTTGGAAGACCATACAATCTCGGAGGAACAGCATCTCTCGGAATAAGACATCTTCCCTCTTCTTTTGGAATAGATGACAGTTTAACAAGCTTAGCAGTGGCATTGGATACACGAGTGGTTGGATCACGAGTGCACAGTGTGTAGACAGGATCAGATAACAGAATCGAGATTTTACTTTTATATTCAACGGTATCCATCACCACTGTCGCATTTCCCTTGTCAGCATGAAGAATAGAAATGGTGTCATTATTTCTTAGTTCCTTCAATGCCTTTCTTTCACCCCGAGTTAAATTGGGTGCGGGTACTTTCGAGGATCTTAATATCCTCACACTTTCTGCTCCAACACATTTTTCATGATACCATTCTTTTGACTTCCCTTGGCACTGAATCCAGTCACCCAATTTTCCTGAGCGAGAATCATTTGGATAGTAGGCTATATGTTTAAACTAAAAATCCTAAAACGTCATATGTTAACTCCTACACCTATCTCTATCCCACTCTCAGTCCAAAAATAGTGTATTTTTTATTTATTTTTTTCAAAAAATTTGGAAAGTAGGCTATATTTCCAAAATTAGGAATTTTACAAAAAAAAAGTTTGTTTGACAAAGTATTTTCTTGCTCTGGAGTAAAGCTTTATTTTTCAAAGGTTTGTCCTGACCACTTTGAAGACGTCGTTGAAGACACGAATGGGGAACTCCAAACAATTCAGCAGCATGACGTTTGCTTCTTCCCTCCAGAAATGCTTTAATCGCCTTCTGCATGTCGTCCTTAGTCCATGAACTTGATGTATTTCTCGTATATTTACCCATCTGCGATAAACAAATAAATATTAACACGTAATTATAAGTACACATAGATGAAATTCAATGACCTTATTTGCCCAATTTTACTGACCCTATTAACCCACCTTTAGTACTATTTTATATCAGAGGTTGGTAGTGCTGAATATCGCTTCAATGGAAGCGGTACAAATGCTAACTTCTTCTGAAAAGGTGACACTTCATGTTGAAACTCAATCTCGCATATTCACTGCAATAGTGGTTGTAAAATAATAACAAAACATTAACGCTTAATTTAAATAATATAAAACACTTTCCTCTTACCTTTCACATCTCTTTATCCTTCCATTTGCTGCACAAAGAATACACACGCTAGCACGCATCAACAGCACTCAACATGTGGGCTAATTTCCCTAGTTGACCGGTAGGTAGCAGCAGTTCCGTACACGTGCACATGCTCGTCAGAGGAAGCCATTGTTTGAAATTGACCTGATTTATCCTTTGACCCGATTTACACTTGGGTGCCCTAAAGCCGGCGGTCCCATGTCATAGATTTATGGCATGAAAAAGAACCTTCAACTACACTCGTAGAAGCTAAACTTTGTAGGTTAGTTTGATAACGCTAAATTAGTTCCAACGTTCGCCGCCAGATGCTGACTGCGATGGCATTTAGTACCCACGTACGCTGCTAGGTGTCGTGAACGGTACCATTTGGTGGAAAAAGTAGGAACTACTAGAAAATATTAATCGTCCGCTGTCCTTCTACCTGAATCACAGATAACACACACTAATACAGTCACCACAATTAACACCGGTTATCAGACAAATTCTACACACACCCAATGTACACAGGACTACATTACCGCGTTGTCGCAGCCCCTAAACTAAGGAAAGAACCAACCAACCCCTTCTTTACATTGTGATCGCTCTTCAACACAAACAAATATCATTGGGCGCCACTCGTATACACAATGAGAATGAAATAAGGAACACGAAATCTCTCCTCCCGGGCAGAAGGACAATAGGACTTGCTTATGGACAACCCCCCCCCCCCCCTCTTGTAGAAATAATAAATTGAAAGAATAAATATGGAAATCACAAAATAACAACTGCGGAGTAAAATGATAGAAAGAGAAGTTATTATATTCAATGAATCAATATATACATAACCATACGGAAAGTGCCGTGCATTACATGTTCCATTGGCTACCTAGGCTTACTTGTGACTGGGGTATTATGTATATTCTGATGTACTTTATGTTCCGCAAACTTGCAACATATCTGCTTTATCTCTCAAAGCATTAATTCATGGACACATCTCCATTATTTAGATATACACTTCTTCTCTTTTAAAGAATTACAGTCACCAGGACATGTGAAATATCGTCAAATTTTTTACAAAGAATCCCTTCTCTACGAAACAATTATATAACAAAAGAACTTTTACCAACGTTTGTATATAGTCAGTCACCGCCACCGTCGATTTCTAATCAATGCATTAGTTCGACGTTATACCGTGTCGCTCCTTAATGACCTATACATCGTAGTAGGATTTGCTTCGTATTGAGCACATGGCCATCAGACAACAGCCTGGTTACATATTTCTATTCCTTAACTGGGCACTTACCGATTAATTTACATAAGATACAACTATACAATCATGACAATAATTGATGAGTGGTGTCTGTGCAGATCCTAGATCTGTCACAACATCTTTATTATTTCAATTGTGTTTGTTCCATTAATGTCGTTATGAACCGCACACACATGCCAATGTGAGCTCAGAAGATAGACTGCCGCCCTTGCTGTGAAGCCTCCAGGCCACATTCCCCAGACGAATCGCAATTCCCTCGGTGAAGAGACGCACCTCTCCAGGCGACTTCACCCCCGTCTCCCTAAATATGAATACGTGGTTTTACACCCCGAAAGGGCGTAAACCAATGCATTGCTGAACACACCGGCTTTAGTCAATACTGCTTTTAATGATACATTTAGGGGCTATGTAGCCCCGTGTACTTGTGTGAGTGTGGATATTGTCTGATAACCTGTGTTATTGTAATAGCTGTATTAGTGGGTGTAGTTGTAATTCAGATGAGTATTGGGAAGGAGGCGGCCGTGGCCTTAATGTAGGAACGGTCTAGGTATTCACCTGGAATAGAAGTGGGAAATTACGGCAAACCACTTCCAGGTTAGCTGAGGTTGAAATCGAACCCGCCTCTTCTCAGTTTAGCCATACAACGGCTGAGTGAATCCCGTTCCAGCCCTCAGACCAGAATTGTAATTCTTGGCAGTGCTGGGAATCGAACCCGGGTCTCCGCGGTGACAGCCAAGAGTTCTAGCACTACGCACACATTTCGTAAATACAAATGGGTACTGAGGCACCTACTGATTCGATAATATCGACATATGGACGGGCACTACAGTGCTCTCTCGGTATTCCGGCAGATATCGGACCAGAGCATTGCCGGATTACCGAAAACGCCGGATTACTGGAAAATATCGAGAAAAACGCAGATATCATTTGATAATCAGTTTTAATTACATTGTACTATACAAAGTAAAAAAGTATGAAAATACATCATATGACTCACGTTATTCCTTCGAAGTAGAAGGCTGGAAATATGCAGCGATTGTCTTTTGCTTACCACGCTCTTGTAAAAACCAAGCATGGAAGCTATCGTCAACTTTAGGAATTTCACCAGTTTTCAATGTCTGTTGTTTACTTTTTAAATTTTCATTTGTCTTAAAAACGACTTTATTTTATCGCTGTTTTTAGCCTATTTTCAATTTTGAAAAAATAGGCTTATGAGATAACCTTTTGTCCGTGTGTGTGTGCGTGTGTGTGTGTGTGAGGTGTGTGTGTGTGTGAGGTGTGTGTGTGAGAGGTGTGTGTGTGAGGTGTGTGTGTGTGTGTGTCCCTAATAAAATCTAAACGGCTGGAGCGATTTCAATGAAACTCGGTAAGTCCATAGCACTATTCCCGGCGACCTCGACCGTGCCCGTGAAATTTTGTTACGTCTCACCAATCCAACATGGCGGCTCTGCGAAATATTTCACTAGAATTCAATATCTCCGAAACTGTTACCGATATCGCCCTGAAATTGTATACGGTGATAAAGGGCACTACTAGAAGTTCACCTATGAGACTTTCAAAAACCTGGTGACTACAAAACCAACATGGCGGCCAAGCGAAATTGAGACTTTTAAATAGACTTTTCTCGCGATTTAACTATCCAAACCTAATGAAACTTGGTACAGCAAATGTTTATACACATTTTAATGCACTGGAGTCTAATTTAGTTCAATTGTTTACATAACCTCAAAATGGCGGCTGTGCGAAATATTTCACGGACATTCTATATCTCCGAAACTATTACAGATATCACCCTGCAATTTTGTACGGTGATAAAGGGTACTGATACAAGTTTACCTATGTATATTTTATAAACCTGTAAAGTACAAAACGAACATGGCGACCAAGCGAATTTGAATCATTTTAATATACTTTTCTCGTGATTTTACTCTCTGAGCGCAGTGAAATGTGGTACAGTAAATGATTTTGCAGATTGTAATGCACTGCCATCTAATTTAATTCAATTGTTTACATAACCTCAAGATGGCGGCTGTGCGAAATTTTAAAATTAAGTTTTTATTTCTTGTGTCGTAATCCTGCGATCGAAGTGAATGTTTGAATACTGAACCTAGGCAATAATTGTCCTTGAATGGTACATAACTCTATGGCCTATACATATAACAATCCTAAATGGCGAGCTTCTGAAATATTTAGACGGTTCTCAATATCTATGAATCTTTTACAGCAACCAAACTGATTTTTTTATGTTCATAGAGACTATGAACATATTTTCACCTATAGGACTTTCAGTAACCTGGTGAGCACAAATCCAACATGGCGGTGACGCGAAGTATAAATATTTAAATGGACGTTTCTCGCGAATTAACTATCCGAGTGCCGTGAAACGTAGCACGTTAAATGCTTAAACAAATGTTGATCCACTGGCATCTAATTTATTTCAATTGTTTGAATAATCACAAGATGGCTGCTCTGCGTAATTTTAAAATCTCGTTTTTACTTCTTGTGTTCTAATCATGCGATTGAAGTTTGAATACCACACGTACACAATAATCTTAATGTAATAGTACATAAATAAAAATCCAACCTGGCGACCATCTGAAATATTTAGACGGTTCTCAATATCTACGAATCTGTTACAGCAATTAAACTGAAATTTTGTATGTTGATAGTGGCAATTAACAAGAGCAGGATATATGAAAATAGGCTGTATAGTTCTTCTCGGAACTACTTGTTTCTTATGTCATGAACTGTAGCTCGACCAACACCGTATTCGTTAGCAACACTAGTTAACGTTTCGACCTTTTCAAGCCGCTTTATGATTTCATGTTTATCTAACAGATAGAGTTTTATGTTTACGTTTTTTCTGCACGGATGCCATCTTCAACACAACACTACTACAGTACAACTGTCCTACACTAAGCACCTGAGGGGGGCGTGCGTGAGTCATCGCTAATTGTTTACTCAGACACTAGTCTTGTCGCTGCGTGGGAAACATTGTACAGTATTGGGGACGCATTATCAAATCAAGTGTTGAGCTCGT
The DNA here is from genome assembly GCA_946902985.2 of Meconema thalassinum. Taxonomy (NCBI): domain Eukaryota; kingdom Metazoa; phylum Arthropoda; class Insecta; order Orthoptera; family Tettigoniidae; genus Meconema; species Meconema thalassinum. The sequence goes on along the minus strand of OX336388.2, from coordinate 2,054,203,077 downwards.
ACTCGAATACAAAACGCTGGATTACTGGGAGTGCCGGAGAGCTGAGATGTCGGATTACAGAGGGAGTACTGTATTTATTATTAGTGATGAACCAGCTTGGTGTCCTAGGCGAAACCCCACTCAAGACACGGCACAAACCTAGAAAAATTGCCGAGTTTTAATTCACTGGCCGTGAAAGCCAATGGGTACTATCATTTTCAATGTGGAAAGTCGCTACCCATGAACTTCCGTACGATTCGGGTTGTTGAGAGAATTACTGCCTTCTGCATTATTTTGTACAGTTGAGTATCTAGATCTAATTCTTTAAGGCCATGGAGCAATGTACTTGGGGCTTCGGTGGCGTAGTTGGTAGCATGCTGAACTGCTGTGCCCAAGATAGCGGGTTCAAACCCGACCGAAGCCGTCGGATCTTTTAAGAGTGTTAAAATCCTTCAGTATGCCTTCCTTTGGTGGGGAAATGAAGCCGGCGGTCCTAAGTCATAGATTTATGGCATGTAAAAGATCCTTCCACAGACTAAACTTGTGTGCAGCTAAATTGTTAGGTTAGATTTCGTCGTAACGCTTTATCAAAGTTCCAACGTTCACCACTAGGTATCATTGATATCTGGTAGCGAAAGTTGGAACTACTTGAAATTGAACGGAACTCTTAGCTCACCCTAAGGGTGTCCACTGGAAGCAGCTATATACTCGGGCGAGCCGACAATGTCCTCGGACACTCCCGGACCTAAAAGCCATACGATAAATAAATAAATAAATAAATAAATAAATAAATAAATAAATAAATTCTATGTGGTACTTGTCGGTAATTTAAAATTAAAACTGACGGAATGGAGAAGGGGAACCTGCAGTACCAGTCTTAATGTGCACTTGTGTTACTGTTGTGTTTTAGTGCCGATCACCATGTTAGCAGGGATATTGTTGTTGTTGTTGTTGTTTGCGTCTTCAGTTTTTGACTGGTTTGATGCAGCCCTCCAAACCTCCCTGTCCTGTGCTAATCGTTTCATCTCTACATAGCTACCACACCCTACATCCGAGGCAATCTGCTTAACTTATTCTAGCCTTGGTCTACCCCTACAGTTCTTGTCCTCAACCCTTCCTTCCATCACTAAGCTTGCTATTCCTGGGTGTTTTAGTATGTGTCCTACCAACCAATATCTTCTCTTCATTAGCAGTCGCCAGAAACATGTCTCCTCTCCCACTCGTCTTAATACCTCTTCGTTTGTAACCCTATCTACCCATCTGATCTTCATCATTCTCCTGTAACACCACATTTCAAATGCTTCAATTCTCCTCTTTTCTGCTGCACCAATAGTCCAGGTTTCACTTCCATAGAGCACCACGCTCCAGACATAGGTTTTCAAAAATGACTTTCTAATACCTAAATCTATATTCGATGTCAACAGATTCCTTTTTTGTAGAAATGCTTTCCTTGCCTGAGCCAACCTACTTTTTATATCCTCTTTGCTTCGTCCATCACTGGTTATTTTGCTTCCTAAGTAAAAGAAGTCTCCTACTTCCTTCAGTTCTTCACATGCCAATTTGATGTCCATAGAGGTTTCTGATTTATTTCGGCTGCATTCCAGTATTTTTGTTTTACATTTATTAATGTAATGTAACCATACGCGGCTCCTCTAATTTCTCCCAAAATATCTGTTCCCCAATATATTACGTGCCTATACCAGTAAAATCTTCTCTTAAACCTCTCAACTTCCCGATCGTATCCATTAATATAATATCAACTCAGAGCTCTTCTCGCTCCATTACGGCTCGCTATTATCTGTGCGGGTGCTCACTTTTGTCTTGATCCCTTCTCCCATTCTTGACAATTTTGTCGTCTTCCTTCCATTTTAATAGTGATTTTCTTTCTGCCATTATCATCGTGCATTAGAGTGACATCTTAGCGTATGTTAATCTACAATTTTGTTTGAATGGTACAACAGTCAATACAAATTTTATTTTGGTATTACGTTTTCGCATGCGTACATGTTTTTTAACTGATTTAAGATAACTCAACTTCAAGAGTGAAATAGTTCACTAAATAAACTATACAAATAAAGAACTTGAAGTTACCAATTGAATTTTGGTTCAAAATATGTGGTCTATAATATATTTCAAAATTTATAATTAGTAAGGCCCATGTGTTTAAATATTTCCTATTTATTACATAAGTTATTTTTGCTGTTTTTAGGCTACTTTCGATTTTTGCAAGAATGAAAAATGAAAGTAGACTTAAGAGATCCACACAGGGCCAAAAAATGTATGTTTGTCTGTGTGTGTTTGTGTGGGTGTGTGTGTGTCGATGTGTGAGTGTGTGTCCTCTGAATGTCTGCCCCCCCCCCCCCCCTATCAATTCGAACACGGTGAAACCGAATTGAACGAAATTTGGTACAGAGGTAACACTAGTATAGGGCGCCTCGGTGTCAAGTTTTATATCGCCGCCATCTAGACGGAAACGTAATGGCGGCCACCCAAATGTTCAAAACCTTAAATCAAATTACGACTAACCTAATCATCCGATCTCCACCAAATTTTGCCACAAAATATATTTATATAGTGTGCGTCTTCCTGCTAAACTACAAGGTCATCAGCCCAATAGTTTGCAGATAGCGGCCATGTATGTGAGCAAATCAATTCGCCCTATCAATTCAAACACGGTGAAACTGAATTGAACGAAATTTTGGTACAGAGGTAGCCCTAGCAAAGAGCACCTCATTGTCATGTTTTATATCGCCGCCATCTTGACGAAAACGTAATGGCGTCCCTCCAAATGTTAAAAGATTAAATCAACTTACGACCAACCTAATCATCTGATCTCTACCAAATTTTGCAACATTATACATTTATGAACGAAGAATATTTTGACCGAACTACAAGGTCATCAGCCCAATAATTTTCGGATGGCCGCCATGTATATGTGCAAATAGATTCCCCCTATATATTCAAACACGGTGAAAACGAATTGAACGAAATTTGGTACAGATGTAGCACTAGCAATGGGCACCTCAGTGTCAAGTTTTATGTCGCCACCATCTTGACGGAAACGGAATGGCAGCCACTCAAATGTTAAAAGCTTAAATAAAAATTACGACCAACCTAATTATTTGATCTCCACCAAATTTTGCGAAGACATACCTTTTTGTGGGAAGCATCTTTTGACTGAAGTACAAGGTCATCCGTTGAATAGTTTGCAGAAAGCGGCCATGTATGTGTGCAAATCGATTCACCGTATCAATTCAAACACGGTGAAACCGAATTGATTGAAATTTTTTTCAGAGGTAGCACTAGCAAAGGGCACCTCATATTCATGTTTAATATCCGTAAAACATGTTGTATTTCAACATGCTACTACAACCAACATTCAATTATACTCCTTGAAAAGGACAAAGAGTTATAAAAAATACCCATGCATTTAGGATAAAGTAGGCTATATGTTCTTTACTGAACATCTTGTTATAAATAAATACATATTCTGGAGTATTTTTTCATAAGTTACATATTTCCCTATATTTGGTGGTATGTTGTACTCCTTAGATGACTGTTGCCCACATTTTTGACCGTTGGCGATTCCAATTATTTGCTTCTCTGTTATTTTTCGTGAGTGCACCCTTGTCTCTGTATTATAGTGTTCAAGACAGGAATTTCCCGGTCATTAAGTACAGCAGGGGGCTGGAGTCAAGTCTCATTACGCCTCCAATAGTCCGTACCTTGACAGGAATTTGTACTTGAAATTACAGCAGTGGTCTGCGAAACTTGTGAGTATTGACAAGAGTGCTATGAAAGTTTTTGAATTGACCTTTTCTTTTGCTCTTTAGAATGAAATTCTAAAACAGCGCATACATTATTATTTTCGTATCGCGCGTCTGCAGTAAGTATTGTACCGGGTGAGTTAGCCGTGGTCTTCACGGCATGGCTGCTGGCAGTCGCTCACTTCCGGGAGGCGAGGAAGTCGAATCACCCCGTCGGCAACATTGAAGATGGTCTTCTGTGGTTTCCCATCTTCCTTCCAGGCAAATGCCGGGGTTGGTCCCTAACTAAGGCCACAGCCGCTACCTTCCAACTCCTCGTCCTTACATTCACACTTTCCTCCCCAGACAACACTCCACATGCGACGGTACGTGTTGCTCACCCATTGGGTGTCCGCCTAGAAGCAGCTACAAACTGGCGAGCCGAACATGTCCTCGGACACTCACGGCACTAAAGTATTATAGGGGGGCAAGCCCCGGCCTATTAGCGGGAATATTTGTACTGTAGAGAGACAGGATTATGGATTATTCAAGCAGCTGGACGTTTCAATTATATTTCGAGTAACTGGGGGACATAAATATAATACAAATTTAAGAACATATTTTGGAAACTTAATCACATATTTTTTCACTTTTAAGTACATAAATAAATACATATTAGGGTTACAGACGAAGAGGTATTAAGACGAGTGGGAGAGGAGAGATGTTTCTGGCGACTGCTAATGAAGAGAAGGGATAGGCTAGTAGGACACATACTGAGAAACCCAGGAATAGCAAGCTTAGTTCTGGAAGGAAGGGTTGAGGACAAGAACTGTAGGAGTAGACCAAGGTTAGAATATGTTAAACAGATTGCCTCGGATGTAGGGTGTGGTAGCTATGTAGAAATGAAACGATTAGCACAGGACAGGCAGGCATGGAGGGCTGCATCAAACCAGTCAAAAGACTGAAGACTCAAACACAAAAAAATACATATTTCTGAAAATTTCAGGCACATAATTATCTGGGCCTTGATAATAAGTGTTGCTACCACACGTTAAACTTCATACGGCTATCATTGTAGCCCGACCACAGCCTGATTTTCTAAACAATCGGCAGTTTGGCAGCAGTGAACTAATTTTTCTACTAGCGCTTAGAGACAGCCCAGCGGGGCAGACAGCTGTTCCTCGTTGAGACAGACCAGCGCAGCGGGGCAATAAGAACGTACCCGAAATGTAAATACATATTCTTTCCCTTTGCTTCTACATAACTAAAAATGATAAATGCCAATGAATTAGAACCTTAGCTACCATATAATTACATTTTATTGTTATATACCGTATCTGATCATAATTACGTTTGTTTTACATATTTTAAATTTCTAATGTAAAATTACATATTCTGTGTTTTTATTTTACATATTTGATCAAAATTACATTCTTTAAACATATTTTTACTTTATATATTTAAAATTACATAAGTTACGGTATTCTGTCTCTTTTTGTAAAAGAGTATTTATTCGCAAGTGAAATATACGGTAATTCTAAACAGTCGGTAAATATTTGTTCACTAGAAACTGTTACATGAAACGATTTTTCCAAGCAATTCGTAAGCTGTTGAGAAAGGACAAGGGAAGAAATATATTAGTGGAGATAAGGGCATGAAATTTCACGTAGCAGCCTGTCAGAAACTCAGTGGCTGGACTTGATTCAGTTGTCCAGTGAGTGCCTGAGACTCTACTTTTCAACCTGTTAAACCTCCCACCCCGGAAACAAAAAGTGCTCCAAACAATACTTATTCTTGAGTTCGTACACATTTTCTCAGACATAATGAAATTTGTTTATGTTTGCTATAATATATATATTTACATAAAAATCCTAGCCCTAATGATCGGTATAGGTTGAGAAGTTTCGGGTAACTTACGTTCTTATTGCCCCGCTGCGCTGGTCTGCCTCAACGAGGAACAGCTGACTGGGGATGGATGATTGGCATCAGTCGTGGGTATTCGGGTCGCTTCGTCAGCCCCGCTGGGCTGTCTCTAAGCGCTAGTATATTTCTGCTCCCCTTTCCTTTCCCCTTCCACCTGCTCGCTGTGCCGCATGTGGAGCTGGCGCTCAGTGGCCATCCTCCATGTAGGACGTGAGGATCATCCTATAGTCAGCTCGCAGCTGTAACTGTGGCTTCCGTGGCGTAGTTGGTAGCATGCTGAGCTTCTATGCCCAAGATCGCGGGTTCAAACCCGGCCGAAGTCGTCGGATTTTATAAGAGCGTTAAAAAATGCCTTCCTTCGGAGGAGAAGTAAAGCCGGCGGTCCCATGTCATAGATTTATGGCATGTTAAAGAACCTTCCACTAATTACACCTGTGTGAAGCTAAATTAGGTTAAAAATTTGAACAACGCTCAGGTTCCTACGTTCGTCGCCATGAGCCGACTGTGGTGGCGTCAAATAGCCAAGTTCTGAACTAGTAGTTGTTGACGGTGGCGTTTGGCAGCAAAAGTAGGAACTACTTGAAAAATTCAAAGTCTGCAGTCCTTACATGAGTTAAGGAACAGATATCACACACTAATACAGTCATCACAATTCCACCGGTTATCAGACAGATTCTACGCACACCCAAAGTACACGGGGCTACATGACCACGTTGTCGCAGCCCCTAAACTGAAGAGCCAACCAACCATCAGCTGTAACTGTTTAACAAATAAAATTGATTGTTTTGTAAAATAGTCTTTGGGCTGCCTTGCGCGCCCTCTCTATAAGCTCTGTCTCACTGTCACTGTCAGTACTTGTAAATAATTCTACATTTCATTCCTAGATGGGTGAAGTGTGAACTTAACCACCTGGAGTGGAAAGATGTGTAAGGAAGCCTTGCATCCTCAAACCACGTGTTTATAGCTTTAGAAATGTATGGGAGCCCATGAGAGGGAAGGGGCAGGTTTGGTCTGTTTAATGGCGTTTTGAGAATGTCTACTGAGATCCTCAAGTCTCGCTGTTGATTGAATTGAAACCAACACTACGGGCTTATTGGTTACGATTTTGCGCGGTCAGAATGGATAGTCTGTTTTCAGCGTGTGCACATATTCGATTATATTGTGCAAGGTGTCCGTAATAGTGCTGTGCGACTGAATAACGAATATTCGACTGAGAATTCAGAAAGGTGTAAAGGAAGCGGAAGGAAGCTTGTAGTTTAACGTGACCGTCAATCGCGAGATCATGAGCCACGGGACCTCCTTTTTACGTGGAATCCGAACCACAGGACATGGCATTTCACTTCGAAACAGAAAGGTGTAAGGCAAGGTTGCAAATTATCACCCATACTTTTCAATCTTTACATTGAACAAGCAATGAAGGAAATTGGAGACAAATGTAAAGTGGGAGTGAAGATTCAAGGGAAAATAATTTAAACTCTGAGATTTGCCGATGACATAGGCCTAGTCATCTTGGCCGACACGCCTCAGGATTTGAATGAGTTTTTGAATGGTATGGACTCCGTCTTGAGGAAACAATTCATGATGAAAATTAATAAATGTAAAACAAAACTATTGGAATGCAGCCGAAATAAATCAGCAACCTCTATGGACATCAAATTGACAAGTGAAATGCTAAAGGAAGTAGGAGAATTCTGTTACTTAGGAAGCAAAATAACCAGTGATGGACGAAGCAAAGAGGATATAAAAAGTAGGTTAGCTCAGGCAAGGGAAGCATCTGTTGGAATCTGTTGACATCGAATATAGATTTAGGTATTAGGAAGTCATTTTTGAAGGCCTTTGTGTGGAGCGTGGCGCTCTATGGAAGTGAAACTTGGACTATTGGTGTAGCAGAAAAGAGGAAAATTGAAGCGTTTGAAATGTGGTGTTACAGGAGAATGATGAAGATCAGAAGGGTAGATAGAGTTACAAACGAAGAGGTGTTGAGGCTAGTGGGAGAGGAGAGATGTTTCTGGCGACCGCTAATGAAGAGAAGAGATAGGTTGGTAGGACACATACTAAGACACCCAGGAATAGCAAGCTTAGTGATGGAAGGAAGGGTTGAGGACAAGAACTGTAGGGGTAGACCAAGGTTTGAATATGTTAATCAGATTGCCTCGGATGTAGGGTGTGGTAGCTATGTAGAGATGAAACGATTAGCTCAGGACAGGGAGACATGGAGAGCTGCATAAAACCAGTCAAAAGACTGAAGACTCAAACAACAACTAATATCTCAATATAGCCCAGGTATAATAATACTGTAATATTAAGTTAAGCCTGTCATAATACGTCCTACACATTACAAAGATCAGCAGTCGCCTCTGACACAAACAGCTCAGGGTAGTAGTTCGAGTAGCCGCTCTATAAGGGATGTTTCTTGTGTACAATTATCACCGATTAGTACTGTCAAACCAATACCAAATGTCAGAGTTGTAGCCTATTATCATCCAAAATGTCATGCGTGTTCACATTAATGAAAGAATTAATGGTATGACACATGGTGAAGCCACTTCCAATTACCTGAGGCCATGGCTACCTCTACAATCGCCGTGAGTAAGCCTCTTTGTGTGAACGTTCCTTCAAAGTCAATATGATAACGAGTATGCAGTGACGTAAAGCCACAAGTACTTACCAGCTACTTACATATTCCCTTTCATCTGTTAACATTTCCACCAACAAAGAATCTCCTGTTTCTTTCATATACTGCCTCTTCAACTCTGGCCTAAACGAGTCTCCTGACGATGATTGATGGTTCTTGTTACATAATGGACTGATAACCGGCTTTTAACGTATGCCAGAGGTTAATGAGCAACTTGTGAATATCTAACTGTATAGACAAGTCGGCCAAATATAAGTGCTGAGAATGTGACACAATATATGACATAGTGTGCGCATCTTTGAAAATTCTGACAAACAAACAATTAAAATGACCCTTACACGAGATTAAGACCAGGAAACAAAGACTAATACAGTATAAACAAGTATGTATTTAAAACGCGCGCTGCATCTAATGCATCTAATGGCAAGGCTGAGACGCCCATGTGTACTGTGTTGACAAGCTTTTCAAGTGGCATTACCGATCGAGAGTCCCGCCGACTGATTAATCATCGTAGAAAAGAGAGAAGACTCCCCTGTAAGATATGCTGCCATTTGGCCACCACTGTCAGACAAATTGTGTATGTGCTCAGGAGAATTCCTAAATAAGTTGACGGCGACGTGAGCCTCGATCGGCGATGCCATTTCAAAAGCTGGTCAACACACGTACACATGGGCGACTGTTGCCATAATGGCTTCTCAGCCTTGCCAAAAACTGATGCAGGTACACAGCGCGCCTGCACGGAATGTGCTGCAACGGCGTAATATCACAACAGTACTTAGTTAAGAAACGCACCTAGTATATATACAGGGTGATTCTTATTAACGTTTAAAACTATCTGTAGCGACGTAGATGGCATTGAGACGAGTGATTTGATATAGGAGACTTAGGGACGGGTTCACCATGGTTCGTCAAAATGTTAACAAACCAATTAAGGCCGTTGACGGACGATTACCGGAATGTCATGTTTCACCAAACTATAACAATCCATTATTTATTTATTTATTTATTGAGCAATGTGAAGGAACACAGGCACCAGCCCAAATACATTCCTTCTTGACATTATCTGATTAAACAACAACATGTATCAGTGAAAAATAGAGAAAACAGATTACACAAATTACACAAATTACACAAATGAAGAACAGAAGATAAATACTACAAAGGAGATCATGAAAATATAGACCATAAAATGAAAACAAAACTGTACAAAGTAGAAAAAAAAGAATATTCAAAAATAAAGGAGAAAAAAGGACCCAGTATTCAAGGAACAGGTGCTTTTACTTGTTTATTGAATAAGTTAGCGCCAGCGAATCAATCAACTTGAACATCAATTGAATTATCAAATGATAATATTTTAACTAAAGGCGAATTAGAATGGTGAACACTTTTACATCTTGGGATGTGAAAGAATGCTTGCTGTCGAGATCTTACTTGTGGTACATGAAAAGTGATGAATTGAAATAATTCATGGCAGTCAATTTTTCCAGTTAAAATTTTCCTCAGCAGTTGCAAAAAACTTAACGACCTTCTACTTTTCAAAGACATGAAATTGAACAAATTTCGTAAAAACTGAGTCGAAGTGTCAAATGGACAAAATACATTGAACGTCTTATAATACATGTATCTTAGAAATTTATTTTGCACAATCTCAATGTGATGAATTTGATCTTTATAAAAGGGATCCCTAACAAGCCGTCAAAACTAATTGCTCCGTCAACATGGAATTAACGACTTGACGGTCGATTTACGTAGCATTCAGATCCAAAATGGCGTGCGGCCAAAGCCAGAATAGTCGTGCATTTTACTTAATTCTGAACGATGACGATGTTTTTATAGACATGCTAGATTTTCTTCGACCACTAACTTATAACTAACGAAGGAATTACTTGAATAATTGCGATGTCACAGAATTTATCATGAGATTTCGGTTGTCAAAACCTTTTGAGTTGAATGTTCTACACATGACAGAACCTAACCTGGAATTCCCATCTGATACGTAAGATAGCCTAGGCCTATGTCTTCCCCTTCGGCTTTTCCCAATTAATTGGGGTCGCCGGAGCCAACCAGGCTCATTTTGGTTTTGGCCGAGGATTTAAGGCCGGATGCCCTTCCTGACGCCACGTGATTTTCCAGGTGAAAATTCCACCCCGCTGTCACCGGGATTCGAACCCCGACCGTCCGGGTGAAAGGCGAGAGGCTAAGCCACTGCGCCATCACGCTCCCCTAGCCTAGGCCTATGTACTGCCCCCGTATATTGAATTATGGAAAGACCACGGTGGCTATTTTGAAATTTTGCAGAGAATTATGGCTGTCATAGTTATGACGTGTGTTGGTCATGACGTCAGCATTGATGACGCAGCTGTTATGTGAACAGGCCACTTGAGCGGAGATTCTCAATGACGTCAACATTTTATTCGAGAATGTTCCGAGATTAACGACGCAGTCGCAGGAAAAGTGGAATTATGTCGAGGAAGAGATGATGCTATTGGAGGGGAGTCTCGAACCAATGGACGAGAGTTGAAGAAGACGGAGATTGCGGAAACTATGGTATTTGCGATACTTTTGGATTGCAGAATTGTGGAAACCCATGTGCAATAGAAGCATTGTTTTGGAATTTTTATGAAATTTATTTTCAGTCTTGGAATTTTGAAAATCCGTCATGTATTAAGGAAGTTGGAACATATAGCGATGACGCAGTAATCCGCTATGGAAGGGATGGTTACGCCCCTTCTGGAGTTTATAAAAGACCCTGCGCAGAAGAGAACGGTCTCAGATTTCTCATATTAGCTCACATATCTCACATCTCATAGTCTCAGATTGTTTAGAGCCCATAGTGCTCATAATTCATATCTTCACATTGTCAAGGCTGGAAGTTAATATCAAGTTGTGATTGTGAACTCTTATAAAGTCGTTTTATAACGAGTGGTGAAACCACTACGGTGAAGTGTATTAAAGCAGTGCAGGCTTACAGCGAATCTAGGTGAAGTTGAAATGAACATTGTAAGGCTTATACAAGGTTAGCCATGAACTATTAGCGATTGCTTATAACATTATTACATTCTACAGTGCTACATTAAGGAGTCCAGAAAGTTTGAACAGTTTCGTGAAATTACTTTGGAAGATATAAGCACTTTTTGGAGATTGACAAAAGTGATTTTCTCGCCACTTGAGAAACACGTTCTATAGTCCGATTCTACGATACGGCACATTGCTAGTGCAGCAGCAGCGAGACTTGACTTGGAATTGTAACACAACGCTGCAGTATTATGGAACAGTTTAATATGGCAACTGATTCTTATATGATTATTACTGAAGGAAGAATGGAAGGCTAAAGGACTTAATGCGAATGGGATATACATCATTGGAGGAAGGCTGCAACATGGAACTTCGCTGATTGCTATTCCATACCAGCGGACATGTGGTCATTACCATCTATACCCATGTTCCGTAAATTCAACGCTGATCACTATCTAGCAGCAATGGAGATAATTCATTCACTTTGAACATGAATATTTCTATGGAATATAATACTACAACTTTACGGCGATTTTCGACGGGAACTTCAGAGATTTTTTCAAGAGAGGTCAGGGTAGTCCCGACTCACAAAGAAGAATTTGCCGGAAGGAAGGATGTCTTTCGTCTTCACGGAGGAGCGGTTCGATTCCTGTTTGGAGGTAGCAGTTCGATTCTTCGAAGGTGCTGTTTCCTGGTTGGAGATTGGAGCTCAGCTGTAGGATGGAGATCTGGATCATCAGCAGTCTTCTCTGGAGAATTTTTCTCTGGATCTTCAGACGTCTGACAAGGTAGTCGTGAACGTTTATTATTATAGTAGAGTTTTATAGCGATATTTGAGCAACATTTTTCCTATATTTTGTCCTCATGTGTATTTTACCCTATATTCTTGTTGAGATTCCTATTCTCAGTATTTTGTTGAGATATGCCATTTTTCGACGATTTCTTAAGACATGGTGATGTCAAGGCATAGTTAACGATTTTGGATCAGTTGAGACTGACATTTCGAATTTTCAGCATTTTGCTTATTTTTAGTAGTCACGAGCTGACTCTGTAAATTAATGATTTTCATGACAGAATTAAATTCAGACCTTATGTCAAGTTAATAAAGTAATTCTACCCCAGTTTAATTACCTTTGAACAATTTCTGTCATCATCAAGAAAGAAGAACATATAAATGATTTTAGAGCGTTAAAATCTTGCATTGACGACGATCTTTGAAATACTAGTCGTTATTTGGAAATGATTGCAACACTGACATGCATAGTCAGTAATGAACGAACATTGAATCAAAGACAGTTTTGTGAATAATGAACATTGATAATGAATTTTGAATGCATTATAATTAAGAAACGTTGTTAGGAGATTTTTCTCTGTTAGAGATTTAAATAAATGATTGCATTCCCCAATCTAAGTGAATTCTAATCGACTTTTTTGACATTTTTAGTCGCATTTCGTTTGATGTAGTATTTTGACTACAGTTCTTTGAAGGAGTTACTATTAAAAATTTGATAGATCAGACAGGCGTAGACAAGCGTATTGAGTATTAAATTTTGTTTGTGATTGGCAAATTTTTGTTTCATTTCGATTCATGAATGAAATCCACGAAGGTTTAAGATAACAGTTTTGAAACAATAATTGATGATAATAATTTTTGGAGTGGAACCATATAATGTATAATCGCTAGTACAGCGGACATGTTGAAATTCGCTGAGATTTATAATGCCCTTGAGTTAATGAAGGAGGTTCCCACAGTAATTGGTGATGTTAGGAATTTATTAGTGGAAGAGTTTTGTGAATTCTGTGGAAGATTATTATACCATATAGTGTGTTATATGATGATTTTGGGCCTATTTGAATGCAGTTTTGTGCATTATTTTGTAAGCGAGGTATTTTCCGCTAGAGTGTATTGTTCCTTTGAAGATTAGTCAAGTGAATTAACTGTTAAAATTTCACAAGAGTTTGAAAGAGTTTAAGATGAGATTTAGAATGAAGATTACCGTCACAAATGATAGAAATTATTATTAAAAATTTATTAAACCCAAATATGACATAAAATGTATAACTAACCTTAACTGGTCGTTTATATGGACACGATTAAGAAAATATCTACCGGATTTGTATGTGGTTCAATGTATTTCTCAAATTGTTAATTTAAACAATTTAACTGTAAATATTATAAATAATAATGTAAATTTCTTTAATGGGATATGGAAAAGAAGATAATGCTAAAGGCATATTTAAATATTTTCAATTGTCTTCGACAATATTCTTAACTATTCTTAATTGTTGTAAATAATTTATTTTGAGATTTGTTATAAACATTTCAGAGTCTGTGGTATACTCTGATTATTAGACATGTGGATAACGAGTTAACAAGTTCAGGGATTGTAAGTTTAAGCCAGCGCTATATGAGTACAGCACTTGTAAGATTTACGTAACACTTTTTGTGTGTTGTCTGGCAGTTGTTTAAAGTTAGGAAGAGAGAGCCAGATTCTTACGTAACAGAGCTAGACATGTGCATCCATTTGACGAGGTGATTGTCATGTTGTGCGTGGACTGCAGATGGTCCGATAACAGGTTTTGAGCAGGCAAGGTCGTCTACTTTGTGTCCTTGCACCTATAAATACTGTCTTGTTTATTAAAGGAAACACATGCTCTGCATATGTCATGTCCTGAATCCCTTTATCCCAGTCCATATGAGTGTCTAATATTTCGTTATTTTAAGCTCGAGGGAGCTGAATTATATTGTGATGAATTACAAGTCCTATAGGAGGACAGTGTCAGGTTGACTTAGGCTACTGATAGCCTCATTGATTTTGTTGTGTGCTAAATTTTCATACCCTTTATTTGCAATAAATCTTGTGTACAGTTCAAAGTTCTTTCCTGCGTTCTGGTTCATTTTTGAAATGTCATGATAGAGATTATTGTGGGATTATACTTTGTAATCCTGTTGTCAACCCAATCCCCGAGATATTTATAAGAGGTAAGTGCAGGTAAGTGTATACCCCCGTCGTTTTTGGTGTATTCCACAATAATTTCTCGTTAACTTCTGTGCTCATACTTCGGTAGTATCTGTCAGTGCCATTTTCTTGGTGTGGCTGAGCCGGTGCAGTGGAGTAGTGGCAATCCGATTGAGGGGGCGGATATCTGACAGCCTACTATCCGGGTAAACGGGGACAGAAGGATTGGCTACCCTATTACGTGGGGCTTGTTCAACAGAATTGTGTCACTAAGTTGAATGCCAGTAGGATTGGTACAACTAATACGCGAGGTCCGATTCAGTAGGATTGGTAACCTTAAACGTATGGGGCATGATTCAATAAAAATTGGATTACCAAGTTGAACGCCAGAAGTATTGGCAAACCTAAAACGTGTGGATCGATAGACTCAAATAAAGAGGTTGATTCTTTGTTAGATGTCTTAGCCAATTGTAGCATTTAAGAGTGTGATTATATAGGAAGTAAATGTTGTTTTGTAGTAGAAGAATTACACTCAAAAAGATCAGATCTTATACAACTTGAGGAAGGTTAAATGGGCTGGATACTTAGAAAAATCGCCTATGATCTGTAATCGTATTTTATTTGACCGGCTTATGATATTTTAGTCATATTAAAGATAAATTTAAATTATTTTGATTGTAAATGTAAAATTATTGGTGTTAGGATATTCTAAAAATGGACCGGGGAAATTTGAACACGTGCTCGAGTTTATTGCAACATGAAGTCTCTTCGAAGGTTAATTATAAGATAGTAATAAGTTAGTATTAAGACAGAAAATTGATCAAAGTCATATATAGTGAAAAGTGTTGCTCAGATGTTGTTGTTTTACTCTTTTGATGTATGTCCCTACAGCAGTTTATATATATATTGAATAATTTTGTAATGGCAGATGAGAGTTTAAGGAGGATGCTAGAAGAGATGTCTGCTAATTTAAAGGCTAGCATGAATGAGAGTATGAAGGAGAATTTGAAAGCTCTCCAAACCAGTTCTGCTCAGTTAGAAGATAATATGTCGCGATTACAGATTAATACCCAAGGGATAGAAAATGCTGTAACTGATATGCGCACAGATGTGTCCAATGTCCAGAAAGATTTGTCTAGTGTCCATAAGGATGTGTCCAATGTCCAAATAGATGTGTCTAATATCCATAAAGATGTTACCGATGTTAAAATAGATGTATCGAATGTACACAGAGATCTTACCATGTTGAATTTAGATGTAGCCAATGTCCGTAGTGATATATCTTGTGCTAGGGCTGAGGTAGTTGTTGTCAAAAATGATGTTGCGGCTGTCCAAGATAAAGTTGAGGAAATTCAAAAAGAGATCCAAAATGTTAGGAATGATGTATCTAATGTTCAGATTGATGTTAACAACATTCATTCAGACATAAATGAAATGCAAAGTGACATTAATAAAATTCAGGTTGAAATCAACACAGTTTTCATTGACATTGCTAAGGTCCAAACTGATGTGAATAAAGTCAGGGAAGAGATAGAAAGCTCAAAAATCATGTGTACACGCAATATAAGTGCATTAACAACTAGATTAGTTGATGAATCAGTTAGAACGACAGCGTCCTTAGAAAGTTTAAAATTCGATGTCGAGGTTATGAGAACACAGGTATTAGACCACAATAGGTTATTGAAAGAAGATATCGAGGTAGACATAGCAGAAATGTTAACCGCAAACGTAGCTGTCTGGAAAGACGAATGGAATAAGTCAAGTGGGGAACACGTAATCCAAATTCAGGAGCGTATCGAAAAGAAACTTGCCAGTACTCAAATAGAGATTAATCATGAAGTAGTACAGATCAGGAAAGACTTAAACGTAAGGATGGATTCGCTATCCGAGAAACAAATCGAAGATAGAACACAGTTAGATCAGGAAATGCAAACATTCAAATCTACATTAGAGGGTCAGATGAATAAAATTGTCTCTGATGTAAATGAAACAGCGAGTAAACTGCAAAACTTGAAGTTAGGAGACGCAAGTTTAATGGAGACATATAAGGAGGAATTAATCAAGAAAGTATTAACGGAGATTACTGATAAGGATGCAGAAGGCATGACTTATGAAACAAATAGGAATTGTACTAGAAGAGTTAACCTAGCTCCAGAAGAAAGAGACGCGACTCTTGAAGAACGCATATCTAGATTCAGGGAAGAGGATGATGAAAGAAATATGGAACCTGAGTGGAACTATAGAGACAGTGGTAAAAACTACCCGGAGGCTTATCCGAGGAACGTAACAGTCATCAGGAATTTCGAAGATAAACCACCAAAATTCAGTAATACTGATAGTTTGACGCCCATAGAATATGTCAGGAACCTCAAAGATTATTTCATCGAAGCTCACATTCCTAGGAAACCACTTATTTTGCATACGTCCCCCTTAAATTGCATTTTGTGACAATTTTGAATCTAAATTACATTTTGTAAGTATTTTCTATCTAAATTGCATTTTGTAAATATTGTCAATTCAAATAAAAGTACAGTAAGTATGTAGTTAGTTTTAGTTGTAAGTAGGTAGTTAGTTTGTCTATTAGATATATGTCATTGTTCTATTAGACTGTGGTGTGTGAGTGTGTCTGGTAGCAGTTGCATTGTTTATTAGTTATAGTTCATTGTTTCAGTAGACTGTGATGTGTGAGGGTGCATGTGAGTGTGCCTGTTGACAGACTGTTTTAGTGGTAGTATTTGTTGTTGGTGGAACTTAAGTTTTTTGTTAGTAGAGTTTTGATATTTAATTGTTAGTACGGTAGAAGGTTAGTATTTTTGTTAGTAGAATTGCTCTTTACTTATTCTGAAAGGGAGTAGCAGCCTTTCAGAATAAATCAATTCTTTACTAGTCTTATAGACGGTAAAGATATTGATAATATAAGCCAATAATGGCTACACTGCGTCCTGCTGCACGGCTGAAAGCAACGGGAAACTACAGCCGTATGCTATTCCCGAGGATATGCACCTCTCTATGCATAATTACATGTGATGATGGCCTCCTCCCTTGTAAAATTTCAATCCGGAGGTAAACTAGTCCCCCGTTCGGATCTCCGGGTGGGGACTACTCGAGAGGGGGTTAACATCACAGAAGTGACAAAGAGGAAATCTGACATTCTACGGATTGGAGCGTGGAATGTTAGAAGTCTGCTAAGAAGTGGAAGGTTAGAAAACTTAGAAAGGGAAATGGATAGGTTGAGGTTGGATTTGGTTGGGATTAGTGAAATGCGCTGGCAGGAAGAACAGGACTTTTGGTCAGGAGACTATAGGGTCATTAGCACTAAATCAAACAATGGCCAAGCTGGGGTTGGCCTCATATTGAGTAGGAAACTTGGACAGCAGGTGGAATATTATGAGCAATATAGTGAACGGATTATTGTAGCAAAAATCAATACAAAACCTACCTGCACTACAGTGGTACAAGTCTATATGCCTACCAGTCAAGCTGATGATGAGGATGTTGAAAAGGTCTACGAAGAAATAGACGAAATTCTGAGGTATATCAAGGGTGATGAAAATGTTATAGTAATGGGAGATTGGAATGCTGTGGTAGGAAAAGGGAGAGAAGGGAAGATAGTAGGAGATTTCGGATTAGGTGAAAGGAATGATCGAGGAAGCAGGCTGGTAGAATTCTGCACCGAGCATGAATTGGTCATAGCTAACACCTTATTCAATAACCACAATAGAAGAATATACACATGGATGAGACCAGGAGATACAGGGCGTTACCAAATCGACTTCATTATGGTCAAGCAGAGGTTTCGGAACCAGATTTTGGATTGTAAAACATATCCTGGTGCTGACATAAACTCTGATCACAATCTGGTTGTAATGAAATGCAGATTAAAGTTGAAGAAACTGAAGAAAAGTCAAAAGCCAAAAAGGTGGGCAATAGACAGATTGAAAGAGAAGGATGTAAACGAAAGATTCAAGAAGAGTATAAAGGAAGGACTAATGAAAAACCCTAAACAAACTTCAATTGCAGACGAATGGGCACTTTTGAAGAATGAAATAACAAAATCCGCAGAAGAAAACATTGGTAGGAAAGAAAGAATAGGTAGAAAACCGTGGATCACTCAGGATATACTAGAATTGATGGATGAAAGGCGGAAACACAAGAATCTAAGAGATGAAAAGGGGAAAGCAGAATACAGACGTCTGAGAAATGAGGTTAACAAGAAGTGCAAGGAAGCGAAAGAAGAATGGTTGAAAGAGAAATGTGCAGGTATAGAAAATTGTCTGAAATTAGGAAAAGTAGACACAGCTTATCGAAGGATTAAGAATACTTTTGGGGAAAAGAAGACTAAGTGCTGTAATATTAAGGACACAAATGGAAAGCCTCTAACAGATAGGGATGAAAAGGTTGAGAGATGGAAAGCTTACATAGAGAGTTTGTATAAGGGAAAGGAGATTGAGAATCATGTAATGGAAAGGGAGGAGGAAATTGATGAGGATGCGAAAGGAGATTTAATATTGAGATCAGAATTTGATAGAGCTTTGGAAGACTTAAGCAGGAACAAAGCACCAGGCATAGATGATATACCGATTGAGTTGCTAGGCTGCATAGGAGATGAAGGTCTGATCAGGTTATTTCACTTGGTGTGTAGGATTTATGAGACAGGTGAGGTACCCCCTGATTTCAAGAAGAATGTAATCATCCCTATACCAAAGAAAGTGGGAGCTGACAGATGTGAAGATTACCGTACAATCAGCTTGATTACTCATGCTTCAAAGATCCTGTCTAGAATAATTTACAAGAGGATTGAAAGCCAGATAGAAACCGGAGTTGGGTGAAGACCAGTTTGGTTTCAGGAGAAATGTAGGAACAAGGGAAGCTGTACTAAGTCTTAGGCTGATTTTAGAAGGTAGAATAAGGAAAGATAAGAGAACGTTCATGGCTTTTGTGGACTTGGAAAAGGCTTTTGATAACGTTGATTGGACTAAATTGTTTGACATTTTGAAATCAATTGGAATAAAGTACAGGGATAGGAGGGTGATATACAATCTGTACAGAAACCAGACAGCAGTCATTCGAGTTGAAGGACATGAGAGAGAAGCTGGTATTCAGAAAGGTGGAAGGCAAGGCTGCAACTTATCACCCATACTTTTCAATCTTTACATTGAACAAGCAATGAAGGAAATTAGAGAAAAATTTAAAGTGGGAGTGAAGATTCAAGGAGAAATAATTTCAACTCTGAGATTTGCTGATGACATCGTCATCTTGGCCGACAAGCCTGAGGATTTGAATGAGTTTTTGAATGGTATGGACTCCGTCTTACGGATAGAATTCATGATGAAAATAAATAAATGTAAAACAAAAATACTGGAATGCAGCCGAAATATATCAGAAACCTCTATGGAGATCAAATTGGCAGGTGAAAAGCTGAAGGAAGTAGGAGACTTCTGTTACTTAGGAAGCAGAATAACCAGTGATGGACGAAGCAAAGAGGATATTAAAAGTAGGTTGGCTCAGGCAAAGAAAGCATTTCTACAAAAAATGAATCTGCTGACATCGAATATAGATTTAGGTATTAGGAAGTCATTTTTGAAAGCCTTTGTCTGGAGCGTGGCGCTCTATGGAAGTGAAACTTGGACTATTGGTGCAGCAGAAAAGAGGAGAATTGAAGCATTTGAAATGTGGTGTTACAGGAGAATGATGAAGATCAGATGGGTAGATAGGGTTACAAACAAAGAGGTATTAAGACGAGTGGGAGAGGAGAGATGTTTCTGGCGACTGCTAATGAAGAGAAGAGATAGGTTGGTAGGAGACATACTAAGACACCCAGGAATAGCAAGCTTAGTTATGGAAGGAAGGGTCGAGGACAAAAACTGTAGGGGTAGACCAAGGTTAGAATATGTTAAACAGATTGCCTCCGATGTAGGGTGTCGGAGCTATGTAGAGATGAAACGATTAGCTCAGGACAGGGAGGCATGGAGAGCTGCATCAAACCAGTCAAAAGACTGAAGACTCAAACAACAACACATTCCTAGAGAGAGAGAAATGAAGATAGTAGAGAGATTCTTGATTGGAGGACCGCTTGAATGGTTTAGAGCATTCAGATATACATTTAGCAACTTTGACGAGTTTGCAGAGGCATTAATCAAGAGATTTTGGTCGATTGAAGCCCAGAATTCATTGAGAGCGGAGGTATATTCGAGAAAGTACTCAGGAACACTTCCAACGCGTTACGCGGACTTCTTTACGAGTCAACTGTCCCGCCTAAGATTTTTGCAACCCCCATTATCAATGGAGCAACTTATTGATGCGATTTCTCGTATGCTACCAGTGGAGGTGAGGAGGCTCATAATCTCGTCAAACATAAAAGATTTAACCAGCATGGATGAACTGCTGAGGAGATTAGATTACACAAGTCCAATGCCCAACGTAGTACAGAAAAGTCAGAGGCATGAATTTAAAGAGATAAATACTGTGTACATGGATCAAGTCCAACAGACTGATAAGCCAGAGGAGGAGAAAACTAACAATGTAGGCCCTCATAGAAATAATCAATTCAGAAACGATAGATCACAAGGTTATCGTCCATATCAGAATAGAAGAGGATGGAACAATAATAGAGGCAATTGTAACAATGGAAGAGGCCGGTATTACAACAATGGTTATAACAGAAATTATAACAGAAATAATCAAAATCAAAACAGAAATCAAAATACTCAAGGTCAGGTGATGACGCCCGAGCAATATCAAGAAAGAGAAAAGGAAAGCCAGCAATACTTAAAAGAACTGCGGGAAAAAGAAGCAGAGAATCAAAAGAAAAGGCAGGATATTGTAATTGATCCTGGACCTTCTACGAGCCAGCAGAATTTTGAGGTCGGGAATATAAAAAAAAAAACGCCGATTTCTCAACGTCAGTAAGAACCTGGAAATACATTGCCACACCACACCTGATTACGATAAATGAGATATATGAAGTGACTGATGAAGACTTACTAGAAGAAAGAGGCATTGTTAGAGAGGAAAAACCATGTGCCTTACCAATTATTCCAGTATTGATAGATGGTCAACAGTATAAAGCTCTGATGGACACTGGTGCTATTATTTCCATCATTTCAGAGGATTGTTATCAAAGTCTGAGAGGAAAGAACATGACAGTTCTACCTGTTTCCACAATTAAAGTAAGAGGGATATTTCAAGATAAAGCAGTGAAGTGCAAGATTCAAGTGCTATTGAACTTGGAGATCAACGGAAGGAACTATGAACAGATCTTCATTGTTGTAAGCAAGATCAACTTTGATGTCGTGCTTGGAATCGATTTCATATCGAAGGTCGGAGCTGTGATCGACATGAAGAATCGAAGTATTAGCTTAAATGATGGGTACATAATCACAGAAGAGATAGAAGAACAGGACGTGAAAAACAGTCTGGAAATAGACCTTAGGGAAGAAATTTTGAATACCATAATTAATGAAGCAGAGAATTTAGCAGAAATACCCAGTAGAAAAACTGAAGGATTTGAAGGAATTCAGGGGAAATTTGAGGATCTGATTAAAGAATTTGAGGATATTTTTGATGAAAAGCCTGGATTGATTAAGGATTACAAGTACAAGATAAGGCTAACAGATGAAACCCCTTACCAGAAGAGAATATACCCCATTCCTGAGAAATACTATCAAGAAGTACGAGGATTAATCAGAAAAATGGAGGTAGACGGGATTATTAAAAAACAGGCGTCGTCTTATATAAACCCCATCACAGTTGTAAAGAAGAGTAATGGTCAGTTACGTCTTTGTCTCGATGCCAGGACCATTAACTTGAAGATTCTACCAGAAAACGACAGACCACCCAAGATTCGAGATCTACTTAGGAAATTCAAAGGAAGAGCATGTTTCAGCGTTCTTGACTTGACGTCTTCTTTTTATCAAGTTCAGCTAGAAGAAGAGAGTATGCAGTACACGGGATTCTTGTTTGATCAGACGTCATGGGTCTTTGTCAGAATGCCTTTTGGTATGGTTAACAGTGGACCAGCACTTATTAGAGCACTTGACAGTAAGCTCACTGAGGAAGTGAAAGAAAATGTAATTTGCTACATTGACGATTTAATCGTATCTTCACCTAGCGCCGAAGAACACTTAGTGCACCTGAGAAAGTTGTTCGAGAATTTAAGGGAGGCCAACATAAAGGTGAATTATGGAAAATGTCAGTTCCTCAAGAAGGAGATAAATTATTTGGGGCACACCATAGATAAAGATGGATATCATCCCAACATGAAAAAAGTAGAAGCAATTACGAGATTTCCAAAGCCAACCAAGGTAAAGCAAGTTAGAGAATTTGTAGGCGCATGCCAGTTTATTAGCAGCCACTGCCCAGGATATTCAGAGATTATGGCTCCTCTGTATGATCTACTTAAGAAAAATAACAGATGGAAATGGAGTACAGCTGCAGACGAAGCTTTCGAGAAGGCAAAGGAGATGCTCAGGAATAATGTAAAACTGGAGTACCCAGATTTTGAAAAAGTATTTTATATCGAGTCTGATGCATCAAGAGTAGGCATTAGTGCAGTCTTATACCAGAAAGACGAGGCAGGCAACAAGCACTACATTGCATTCACGAGTCGGAAGTTGAAGAAACACGAGGAAAACTACTTCACGACAGAGCTTGAAGCGTTAGCGTTTGTGACAGCTTTGCAAGCCTGGAAGAAAATCCTGCTTGGTCATAAAGTAATGATTATTACTGACCATAAAGCTCTACAGTTTATGTTGCAAACTGATATGTCAAGTGACAGATTGACACGTTGGGCTTTGTTCACCCAACAATTTAACGCTACTATTGTCCACCAGCCTGGGAAAGATAACTTACTGGCTGATGCTTTATCTCGTAACCCCATTAAGAATGTGCAGATACACCATGTACAATTGGAGCAAGAAGATCAAGAAACCGTTAGGAGATTAGCCCGAATCGGTGTGTCACAGAAGAGACACGCTCCAATAAGGAAAATGTACAGGTACCTCAAAGGTTACATGGACAATACGGATGTTGATTATGCAGCTACAAGGAGAAATTCACGACACTTTGTCTTGAGTGGAGACATCGTATGCAAGTATGTTGACTCTGCGCATACACAACTTCGAATAGTCGTGCCACCTAAACTTGTTGTTAATTTAGTGTGGGTAGCTCATCATGCAACTGGACATGCTGGTTTAGATAAGACTCTTAACACACTCAAGGAGAGATTTGTATGGACTAACATGCGTTCCAGCATTGCCAAGGTCATTAGATCATGTGACAAATGTCAACGAGCAAAGTATGCTTCAGCATTATTAAAGGGAAAACCGAAGGCGATGATTCCTTCGAAGCCAAACGAACTTATGGCGACAGACATATTTGGTCCCTGTCCGAAAGGATATCAAGGTAACCAGTACTTGTTGGTGACCGTGGATGTTTTTTCAAAATTTGTTACAATGAGTCCCATGCAGAAAGCGAACACCAGGAATGTAGTAAGCAGATTGGAAAATGCTGTTTTTCCTAAAGCTGGGAAACCCAAATACTTATTATCAGACCATGGAACACAGTTTACGTCAGTAGAATTTGCAGCGGACATGGAAAGGCTTGGCATTAAGCACTTGTTTTCAAGCGTGCGATACCCAGAATCAAATTCCTCTGAGAGATATATGGCTGAATTTTCGAAATTCTGTCGAATTTTCTGTCCTAATGATCATTCTGGTTGGGTGAGATTTGTACCCCTTATAGAGGAATGTTTGAACTCTACAGTGCAGGAGAGCACAGGAGAAGTGCCGATGCGATTGCATCTAGGAAGAAACCCAGAAAGGCCGTGGGATAATCTTTTTAACCACATTCCTAGAGATCCCGACATAGGAAGGCAACAGAGGATTGAGAAGGGGAGCAACTCCAGAAAGCAGCAGAGAAAAGACTGAAGAGAGTTGCTGGTAAACGTTTTGGTGCACCCTTACAAGTTGGAAATCTTGTACTGTTACGCAGACCTGTCAAGGCTGACATGAGCAAGAAGATCTACCCCAAATTTGGAAATGTATTCATGGGTCCGTTTAGGATTACTAATGCCTATGGAAATAATTGTTACGAGCTCTATGATGATGAGAATAATGTCATCTATGGAAAATTCAACGCTGGAAATTTAAAAAGATATTATCCTAGAGTGAACCAGTGATAATTCAATTACGTGTTCAAGAGAGTTGTGATACTTGTAACACTGAGTTTAAAAACAATTTGCAACTGTTTTTAAAACGTGGTGAGAGGAGAATGCCCCCGTATATTGAATTATGGAAAGACCACGGTGGCTATTTTGAAATTTTGCAGAGAATTATGGCTGTCATAGTTATGACGTGTGTTGGTCATGACGTCAGCATTGATGACGCAGCTGTTATGTGAACAGGCCACTTGAGCGGAGATTCTCAATGACGTCAACATTTTATTCGAGAATGTTCCGAGATTAACGACGCAGTCGCAGGAAAAGTGGAATTATGTCGAGGAAGAGATGATGCTATTGGAGGGGAGACTCGAACCAATGGACGAGAGTTGAAGAAGACGGAGATTGCGGAAACTATGGTATTTGCGATACTTTTGGATTGCAGAATTGTGGAAACCCATGTGCAATAGAAGCATTGTTTTGGAATTTTTATGAAATTTATTTTCAGTCTTGGAATTTTGAAAATCCGTCATGTATTAAGGAAGTTGGAACATATAGCGATGACGCAGTAACCCGCTATGGAAGGGATGGTTACGCCCCTTCTGGAGTTTATAAAAGACCCTGCGCAGAAGAGAACGGTCTCAGATTTCTCATATTAGCTCACATATCTCACATCTCATAGTCTCAGATTGTTTAGAGCCCATAGTGCTCATAATTCATATCTTCACATTGTTAAGGCTGGAAGTTAATATCAAGTTGTGATTGTGAACTCTTATAAAGTCGTTTTATAACGAGTGGTGAAACCACTACGGTGAAGTGTATTAAAGCAGTGCAAGCTTACAGCGAATCTAGGTGAAGTTGAAATGAACATTGTAAGGCTTATACAAGGTTAGCCATGAACTATTAGCGATTGCTTATAACATTATTACATTCTACAGTGCTACATTAAGGAGTCCAGAAAGTATGAACAGTTTCGTGAAATTACTTTGGAAGATATAAGCACTTTTTGGAGATTGACAAAAGTGATTTTCTCGCCACTTGAGAAACACGTTCTATAGTCCGATTCTACGATACGGCACATTGCTAGTGCAGCAGCAGCGAGACTTGACTTGGAATTGTAACACAACTCTGCAGTATTATGGAACAGTTTAATATGGCAACTGATTCTTATATGATTATTACTGAAGGAAGAATGGAAGGCTAAAGGACTTAATGCGAATGGGATATACATCATTGGAGGAAGGCTGCAACATGGAACTTCGCTGATTGCTATTCCATACCAGCGGACATGTGGTCATTACCATCTATACCCATGTTCCGTAAATTCAACGCTGATCACTATCTAGCAGCAATGGAGATAATTCATTCACTTTGAACATGAATATTTCTATGGAATATAATACTACAACTTTACGGCGATTTTCGACGGGAACTTCAGAGATTTTTTCAAGAGAGGTCAGGGTAGTCCCGACTCACAAAGAAGAATTTGCCGGAAGGAAGGATGTCTTTCGTCTTCACGGAGGAGCGGTTCGATTCCTGTTTGGAGGTAGCAGTTCGATTCTTCGAAGGTGCTGTTTCCTGGTTGGAGATTGGAGCTCAGCTGTAGGATGGAGATCTGGATCATCAGCAGTCTTCTCTGGAGAATTTTTCTCTGGATCTTCAGACGTCTGACAAGGTAGTCGTGAACGTTTATTATTATAGTAGAGTTTTATAGCGATATTTGAGCAACATTTTTCCTATATTTTGTCCTCATGTGTATTTTACCCTATATTCTTGTTGAGATTCCTATTCTCAGTATTTTGTTGAGATATGCCATTTTTCGACGATTTCTTAAGACATGGTGATGCCAAGGCATAGTTAACGATTTTGGATCAGTTGAGACTGACATTTCGAATTTTCAGCATTTTGCTTATTTTTAGTAGTCACGAGCTGACTCTGTAAATTAATGATTTTCATGACAGAATTAAATTCAGACCTTATGTCAAGTTAATAAAGTAATTCTACCCCAGTTTAATTACCTTTGAACAATTTCTGTCATCATCAAGAAAGAAGAACATATAAATGATTTTAGAGCGTTAAAATCTTGCATTGACGACGATCTTTGAAATACTAGTCGTTATTTGGAAATGATTGCAACACTGACATGCATAGTCAGTAATGAACGAACATTGAATCAAAGACAGTTTTGTGAATAATGAACATTGATAATGAATTTTGAATGCATTATAATTAAGAAACGTTGTTAGGAGATTTTTCTCTGTTAGAGATTTAAATAAATGATTGCATTCCCCAATCTAAGTGAATTCTAATCGACTTTTTGACATTTTTAGTCGCATTTCGTTTGATGTAGTATTTTGACTACAGTTCTTTGAAGGAGTTACTATTAAAAATTTGATAGATCAGACAGGCGTAGACAAGCGTATTGAGTATTAAATTTTGTTTGTGATTGGCAAATTTTTGTTTCATTTCGATTCATGAATGAAATCCACGAAGGTTTAAGATAACAGTTTTGAAACAATAATTGATGATAATAATTTTTGGAGTGGAACCATATAATGTATAATCGCTAGTACAGCGGACATGTTGAAATTCGCTGAGATTTATAATGCCCTTGAGTTAATGAAGGAGGTTCCCACAGTAATTGGTGATGTTAGGAATTTATTAGTGGAAGAGTTTTGTGAATTCTGTGGAAGATTATTATACCATATAGTGTGTTATATGATGATTTTGGGCCTATTTGAATGCAGTTTTGTGCATTATTTTGTAAGCGAGGTATTTTCCGCTAGAGTGTATTGTTCCTTTGAAGATTAGTCAAGTGAATTAACTGTTAAAATTTCACAAGAGTTTGAAAGAGTTTAAGATGAGATTTAGAATGAAGATTACCGTCACAAATGATAGAAATTATTATTAAAAATTTATTAAATCCAAATATGACATAAAATGTATAACTAACCTTAACTGGTCGTTTATATGGACACGATTAAGAAAATATCTACCGGATTTGTATGTGGTTCAATGTATTTCTCAAATTGTTAATTTAAACAATTTAACTGTAAATATTATAAATAATAATGTAAATTTCTTTAATGGGATATGGAAAAGAAGATAATGCTAAAGGCATATTTAAATATTTTCAATTGTCTTCGACAATATTCTTAACTATTCTTAATTGTTGTAAATAATTTATTTTGAGATTTGTTATAAACATTTCAGAGTCTGTGGTATACTCTGATTATTAGACATGTGGATAACGAGTTAACAAGTTCAGGGATTGTAAGTTTAAGCCAGCGCTATATGAGTACAGCACTTGTAAGATTTACGTAACACTTTTTGTGTGTTGTCTGGCAGTTGTTTAAAGTTAGGAAGAGAGAGCCAGATTCTTACGTAACAGAGCTAGACATGTGCATCCATTTGACGAGGTGATTGTCATGTTGTGCGTGGACTGCAGATGGTCCGATAACAGGTTTTGAGCAGGCAAGGTCGTCTACTTTGTGTCCTTGCACCTATAAATACTGTCTTGTTTATTAAAGGAAACACATGCTCTGCATATGTCATGTCCTGAATCCCTTTATCCCAGTCCATATGAGTGTCTAATATTTCGTTATTTTAAGCTCGAGGGAGCTGAATTATATTGTGATGAATTACAAGTCCTATAGGAGGACAGTGTCAGGTTGACTTAGGCTACTGATAGCCTCATTGATTTTGTTGTGTGCTAAATTTTCATACCCTTTATTTGCAATAAATCTTGTGTACAGTTCAAAGTTCTTTCCTGCGTTCTGGTTCATTTTTGAAATGTCATGATAGAGATTATTGTGGGATTATACTTTGTAATCCTGTTGTCAACCCAATCCCCGAGATATTTATAAGAGGTAAGTGCAGGTAAGTGTATACCCCCGTCGTTTTTGGTGTATTCCACAATAATTTCTCGTTAACTTCTGTGCTCATACTTCGGTAGTATCTGTCAGTGCCATTTTCTTGGTGTGGCTGAGCCGGTGCAGTGGAGTAGTGGCAATCCGATTGAGGGGGCGGATATCTGACAGCCTACTATCCGGGTAAACGGGGACAGTACCATTCCTTATTTATGTGTAATATCGTGTAATGCATTACGGTGTAGAACATGAGTTTAGTGCTTTTCAGTCGGTCAACACGAATGTACCCAAAAGAGATGGGTTATGCCCTAATCCTGAAATAAATTACATGAGATTAATAAAACACTTGGATTACCAGTTTCGATCGAACATGTAGAACATGTAGTTAATTTAATAAAAGACTACCTATACGTCACAACATCAGTCCTCTTATTTCTTTTTATGTGTAATATCGTGTGATGCATTACGGTGTAGAACATGTAGTTAATTTAATAAAAGACTACCTATACGTCACAACATCAGTCCTCTTATTTCTTTTTACGTGTAATATCGCGTGATGCATTACGTTATAAAACAGCCTAGTTAATTTAATTTAATAAAAGACTACCCAAACGTTACAGCATCAGTCCTCTTATTTTCAACGATTTCACGATACTCATCCACCGAGTAGATAAGGTTGGATAATTATGTTTCTTTTATTCAACGAACATTTCACAGTCCCCGGCTCTTCTTGCTCTCTTGCTCATAAGCCATGTTTGTTTTTAACCAAGGAACTTGTAACTTTTAAGCTTTTTCAGTTAACGGCCTGCTTGATTACACAAAAGAATAAACAAATACCGCCACGATCATCATCTTTCAATGAGGTTTGTACAGCCCTTAAACGTAACACTTCGTTTGCTAATGCCAATCAGCGAATGTGCTGGTGAAACGCCCACGAGCTTAATGCTGATGTTAAAGTTAACAACGCATTTAGTGACGGCCTGTTAACGCTGCGTTGGTGAACCCGGCCCTTAGGATCGCAAGTGTTCGGAAATACCTTAAAAGTGAACCACAACTGTTAAACATAAGACGTCATCAGGTGACGGCTACGCTCGAGCGGCCAGGCCCGTGCTCTCTTACGCACACCAAAGCATCCAAAACAAACGTTGAATGTCATATCACTCTGGCTCCAAATCTGCGTGTGTGATCCGGCCGCGTGGAGTTCGAGGTTCAAATCCGGGGCCAATCCGCCAGCTTTCTTTGTTCTCTCTCTTCTCCTTTCAAGTGGAAGCACATTGTTTGTTGACATTAAGACACGGAACCAGAGTGATATGATATTCGACGTTTGCTTTGGTGTGCGTAAGAGTGCACGGGCCTGACCGCTCGAGCTGAGCCGTCACCTGATGACGTCATATGTTTAACATATGTGGTTCACTTTTAAGGTATTTCCGGACACTTGCGACCCTAAGTGTCCTATATCAAATTACTTGTCTCAATGCCATCTACGTCGCTATAGAGAGTTTTAAACGTTAATAAGAATCACCCTGTATATGATGATGATAATCTGATAACAGTTTTTATATGGGTTATTTTGACAATATTTCCTAAGCTTGTCCAAAAATTTTCCCCACTGGCCATATGAGAAGACTGTGTTACGCTCCTGCGTTCAGAACTTGAAGGTTTGTTAAGTTTTCTCCATCAGCATGACATCGGCTTTAAAGGTTTAGGATCAGATAACACGAAGTGTTTTAGGACAAGATTTCTAATTAATATGTTAAAACTGAGTCTGTGGATAAGATGAGTTTTATGTTCCGTTCAAAGCTCTACACTTCTACCGCAATGTGAAATGGTGCCAGTGCGGTAAGCAGGCCGGATATTGCAGTCTGGGCGCTGTTTGGAGATGACATCACATCAAGCTCCTGTGAATAGTGTCTTCTTGTGGGTCACCCATCTTACGAGGATCCTCGACATTATTGGATTGGCTCTGTGAGCGACAGATATATAAATACAGTTTCTTTCCATAAAGTTTATACCAAAGATTTCATGAAACTCACGTATGAGATCATTGGCTATTTAATTTTGAACTTCATTTTGTTACATTGAATATACTGTACATGTTTTCTGAACACATATTAGTTCAAAATTAACCTGGTGAGTTAGCCGTGGTCGTTGCGGCATGACTGATGGCAGTCGCTCAAATCCGGGAGGCGAGGAGGTTCAAATCCCCCCGCCGACTACCTTGAAGATGGTCTTCTGTGGTTTCCCATCTTCTTTTCAGGCAAATGCCGGGGTTGGTCCCTAACTATAGGCCACAGCCGCTACCTTGCAACTCCTCGTCCTTCCATTCCAACTTTCCTTCCCAACGGTACTTGTAGCTCACCCATTGGGTGTCTGTCTCGAAGCAGCTACAAAACTGGCGAGACGAACATGTCCTCGGACACTCCCGGCACTAAAAGCCATACGTCCCCCCAAAAAAGTTCAAAATTATCACCATAAAATTAGATTTATCACGACCACAAAAGTGTTGTGGTTTAAAATAGATTTCTTGTGTTCAATTTTTTTCTTAAGTATTCAATCCACGTATTGGTCTGCGGCAGTTCTCCAATCGGCTCTATTTATAGCTTTCCTCTTCATCTCTTCATAGTTTCTGCATCCTACATCAGACATTATTTGCTGTACATATTGTAGGCATGGTCTTCCTCGACATCTTTTGCCTTCAACCATTCCCTCCAATACCGTTTTCAGCAGGCTATCGTGTCCCAAAATATGTCCTATCAGTCTAGTCCTCCTCCTCTTTATGCTTTTCCATAAGGTATCATTTTCCTCCACCTTTTTAAATACTTCAGCATTCGTCATTTTTTCTGTCCAGCTAATTTTTAGCATTATTCTATACCACCATTGTCCAAAAGAATTTAACCTCCTTTTTTCTTCTTTGCCTATTGTCCACGTTTCGCAACCATAAAGGGCAATATTCAAAACATAAGCTTTTAATAATCGTTTTCTGGTTTTAAGATTAATGGAATTTGTAGTGAATAAACGTTTCTTTTTCTGAAATGCTAATTTGGCTTGTAAAATTCTACATTTGATTTCTTTCTTGCTTCTTCCATCTTTGGTGATTTTGCTTCCGAGATATTTAAATTCTTGAACATTTTGTAGTGTTTTGTTGCCCAACATTATTTTCATACTTGTGTCTGCCTTTTTTTCGCAGACCATACCTTTCGTCTTTGACTTATTTATTTTCATCTGGTATTCATTACCCATGATTTCCTCCATTTTTTACCATTATTTGTTTGAGATGTTGTTCACTAAATGCAACTATGGCAATGTGATCTGCAAATCTAATCATATTGTTACGTGCCACCCCCCTAGTGGCACTTTTGTTAACTGGATTACGGTGGGTTGAAGCACAACACAGATTGTTCCTTTAATGAAATAATTAACTTTATTGCGGCCAGAAAGATACACCACTCAACAGCAAATACAAGAAATGTGAACCTTACTCCAGTTTCCTCAAGTCTCTCCCCTGAGCGCTCTTGCCCCTTTCACTTAGTCATGCAGCTAATTCTCCACTAATGAGACCCGTGGAATACCTGCACCGCTTCCTTATGTACACAAACTACAGTTACTTACGATAACCTGCTACACGCTGCTTTGCTGTTCAGAAACTGGGAAACAATGTCACTGGATTTCGTAACTCGCACGGCACTTCCCCACAATACCTCTGTCGCTCAGTGAAATCACACTCTCTCAAAACACAGACAGTCCCCTGTATGCTTCTCACTCCCTCGCTGTCAAGAGAATCAGCTTCACTAGGGGTTTTGCAAGTTACGTCACCACACTTCTGTCGCTCAGGATAAACGCTCGCACTAGCTCGAAAAACACACAACACTCACTGCTTGACAGGTCGCTCTTATATAGCTGGCCGGTGACTCAATAAATGCTTCTAGACCCATCCAGGGTTCACGGCTTCTCGAAGCTTCCATCGCTGGCTGGGTCACGAATATTCTGGACCATCCTTTTGTCCTAGTAGACCTGTTGCATAAGGCGCACGCAATACACTGAGGCAGAGCACAGCCCAGCCCAGGGGCAGTTGTGACTCATGCGGCGAGCGATGAAACAAACTCACAGCCGTAACACCACCCCCTTCCTGAAAAGCTGATCGTCCCGATCAATCATTGGTCCGTCTGTGTCCCTCCGTAGGCTGCCAGGTGATCTCGATGCACGATCTTCATCTTCGCCCTCGGGCTCCGCTGGATCCTGTAGACGACATCGTTGATCCGTTTCACGACTCGGTACGGGCCCTCCCAGGACTTCTGCTGTTTGGGTGACAGGCCTTCCTTCCGTAATGGGTTGAAGAGCCAGACCAGGTCGTCCTCGTGGAATCCGCCGGCATCCGTCTGTTGGTCGTATCGGGTCTTCATTCGGTCGGTCTCGATCCGCAGTTTCCTCCTCGCGAACGCGTGCACGTCCTCCAGTTGGTCGACCAGTTCTTGACAATACTGGCTTACCGGGACCGGATCATTCCCAGGTCGGCCGAAGGAGCTCCCTCCCAAACATGGCCCGGGCTGGTGTGCACCCGGTGGCTTCATGCACGGCGGCGTGGTAGGCCAGGAGAAATAGTGGAAGATGTTTGTCTCAATCGCTCTGGTGCTCGCTGACGACTATTCGGAGATGGTTCTCGATGGTGCGATTGAATCGCTCTACCATCCCGTCGGACTGAGGGTGTAGCGGCGTTGTCCTTGTCTTCCGGATTCCCAGCAGCTGGCATAGGTTCTGGAACACCTGCGACTCGAAGTTCCTCCCTTGGTCGGAGTGCAGCTCCAGGGGTACTCCGTACCGGCTGACGAATTCCTTCACCAGGGTCTCAGCGATCGTCGCGGCTTCTTGGTTAGGGAGCGCATACGCCTCCGGCCATTTGGTAAAGTAGTCGCTGACGACCAATATGTAGCGGTTCCCTGCCTCGCTTAACGGGAATGGCCCAGCAACATCGATGGCCACTCTCTCCATGCAGCCGCCCACGTTGTAGGTCTTCAGTGGACCCCGTCATCTTCGTCCTGGGCCCTTGCTGGCTACGCAATCGTGGCACCTCGCGCAGTGGTTCTCCACGTCAGTTCGGCATCCGATCCAGTAGAACCGCTCTCTCAGCTTCTCCAGAGTCTTCTTTATCCCTAGGTGTCCACCAGATGATCCTCCATGGATTTCCTTCAGGACTTCCTCCGTCATAGCCTTTGGTACGACGACTTGTTCCCGAGATGTCTTCCCTTTGGTGCTCTCCCAGGTCCGGCAGATGAGGCCATCCCTTACAATCAGCGAGTCCCACTGCGCCCAGTAGGACTTAAACTATGGACTGCAGTCGCTCACAACGTTCCGCCCGGGTCTGGGAACACAGGCCCTCTTCCATTCGGCTATCAGTCCCAGGTCATCATCTTCTACTTGTGCCCGCGTGAAAGATTCGCGGTTCCAGCTCCCATGAAGTTCCATGGTAGTCCTTCGGCACTGTATCCCGGTGTTCTCCTCTCTTCTGGTACAGAAGGTGCAGTCTTTGGGGCACGGTCTTCGTGACAAGGCGTCGGCGTTAGAATGCAGTTGGCCTTTCCTGTGCTGGATCTCAAAGTTGTACTGTTGAAGCCTCTCTATCCACCACGCGAGTTGACCCTCGGGCTGCTTGAAGTTCAGGAGCCACCGCAGGGATGCATGGTCAGTCCTGATGAGAAATTCTTGCCCGTACAGGTACTTGTGGAAGTGTTCGATGGTCTTCACGATGGCGAGCAGTTCCTTCCTGGTGACGCAGTAGTTCCTCTCTGGCTTTGACAAGACTTTGCTGAAGTAGGCCACTACTCTCTCCTCGCCGTCCACTATTTGCGACAGGATTCCCCCTATACCAAAGTCGCTGGCATCGGTATCGACGATGAACCATATTCCAGGTCTGGGGTAGGCCAGAATAGGCGCGGTGCACAGAGCCTGCTTGAGTTGTCCGAAGGCACTGTGGCATTCTGCTGTCCACGTGAAGAGTTGGTCCTTCTCAGTCAGTCGATGCAGTGGTTTGGCGATGTCGGCGAATCCTCTCACGAAGCGACGGTAATAAGTGCAGAGTCCCAGGAAGCTTCGTAGTTGGGACTTGTCCTTCGGAACTGGCCACTCCCTCACAGCTGCGGTCTTCTCTGGATCGGTGCGCACCCCTTCCTCGGAGACGATATGCCCAAGGTACTGGACATGTTTCTGGAAGAGCTGGCACTTCTTGGGGCTCAACTTCAGCTGGGCGGCCCGTAGCTTCATCAAGATCTCTTTCAGGTTGCTGTAGTGCTCCTCGAAACTTCTTCCCAGAACGATGACGTCGTCTAGGTAGACCAGGCAGGTCTTTCAGTGTAGTCCCCTCAGAATGGACTCCATTAGCCTTTCGAAGGTCGCAGGGGCGTTGCACAGACCGAATGGCATGACGGTGAACTGCCAGAGCCCGCTGCCCACAGAGAACGCAGTTTTCTCGCGGTCCTTAGGGTGGACCTCCAACTGCCAGTAGCCATTCTTCAAATCCAAGGTGGAGAACCATATTGACCCTGATATGGTGTCCAGGGTGTCGTCGATCCGGGGTAGAGGGTAGCTGTCCTTCTTCGTGACGTCATTCACCCGCCTGTAATCCACGCAGAACCTGGTGGAACCGTCCTTCACTATCACGACCGGAGGACTCCAAGGACTATGTGATGGCTCGATTCCCCCTTGCTCCTTCATCTCTTCTACCATCCGGTCGACTTCGGCTTGCTTGGCGAGCGGGACACGTCGGAATGGGGCCCTAATCGGTGCGCTGTCCCCAACGTCGTTTCTGTGCTGGACCAAGCTTGTCCTGCCGAAGTCTTTGCTCCCCACGGAGAAGACGTCCTGGAATTCGCGTAGCAAATTCTGAAGTTGGCGTGATTGTTCCTCGTCTAAATGGTCCTAGGATCCTTGGTACAGCTTCTGTAGTTCTTCTGGCAGTGCGCGTCTTCTTCGGTTGTCCGTCTGCAGGAGTCCGTCCGTCGTATCTGTGATGCGGGCAATCCAGGTAACGGGCTCGCAGACTCCTAGGTTGGTGTCCCGGTGAACCGTAATGTCGTAGTCGTTCAGGTTGGACAGGCGGACGTAGGGCCGAGACGTCGTTTTGATGAGGGTCTTGGCAACTAGCAATCCTTTTGTCTGGATGTCCTCATATTTTGGCTCGATAACAGCCGCCACTCCCTCAGCATTTCCGTCGACAATTACGGCAGCACTGACCTCCGTCCTGGCGGGAACGATGACGTCTTCTCTCTGCCTTACTCGTCGTGCGGTGATGGACTCGTGCGCTGGTTGCAAAGCAAGTTCCTCA
Source organism: Meconema thalassinum (assembly GCA_946902985.2). Lineage (NCBI taxonomy): Eukaryota > Metazoa > Arthropoda > Insecta > Orthoptera > Tettigoniidae > Meconema > Meconema thalassinum. The sequence continues at coordinate 2,054,167,479 of OX336388.2, read as the reverse complement.
CCTCCGAAGTGCAGAGTGTTGGTACTCAGGTCCAAGATGATGTCGTTCTGGTCCAGAAAGTCCAGTCCGATGATCACTTCGTTTGATACGTCAGCCACAAGCACTGGATGCTTCACCGCACGTCGACCAATGACGAACTCCAGTGATGCTTCGCCATGTACCGGTGCAGTCTCTCCAGTCGCCATTATTAGTTGGAGGTTCCTTTGTGTGGGTTGCACTCTCCACCTCGGGATCACGGTGGGATTGACGATGGTCCTTGACGCTCCCGTGTCGATCAGCATGGGCCAGCTCACTCCGTTGACGACTCCGTCGACCATCAGGCTGCTATTGTCCTACCGTAACTTCGTCACACGAACTTGGACTGCCGGGGCTTGACGACTGTCACAAGCCAACCTTTGCCCCCAAGGCTGGCTAATACTCGTTTCCCTGGGCCGCATGGTTTTCAGACGACTGATTTCCCGTCGGATACCCTCGGCGGCGGCGATCACCGCAGTACTTGCTCAGGTGGCCTTTCTTACCGCAGGCCCAGCAGGTCGGCAATCCTCTTCCGGGCCGCCTCTCCGGTTGTCTTCCAGCGGTGTCGTCGCTGGTCTCGCCGCGACTACCGAAGAAACGGCTTAGCGTCTCCATCAATTCGTCGGCCAGGGGCTTGGTGTCGTTGGTTTTTACTGGTTCGTCGACGTCCACTTGACGCACCCCCGCGTGCATTCTAGATGCCTGTTTTGCCGTCTCGAACTCAAGTGCGTGGCTCAGCGCATCTGCCAGGGTCCTATTGCGCGCGAGTCGCGGCGCCTGCTGAGTGTCCGAGTCCCGTAGCCCGTCGGTGAAGGTCTGCGTCGCTATCTGCTCCAGAAAGTCGGCCGGCGCTGTTGGATAGGCGAGCCTTACGAGGCGTGCGATGTCCATCTCGAACTCCTGCATGGTTTCCGCGTTCTTTTGTACCCGGGTCCGGAGCTGCATCTGATAGGCTTGCTGAAGATGGCTTTCTCCATATCGGGACTCCATATGGGCGATTAGTGAAGCGTAGTCCTGGGATCCAGTCGGGATGGCCTGAAGGACGTTAAGAGCGTCCCCTCTCTGCGCTATAATGAGAGCTGTGGCCTTTTCCGTGTTGTTCCAGTTGTTTATGGAACAGGCTGCCTCGAACTGACGTAAATAGGCGCTCCACGGGACCTTTCCGTCGAAGGTTGGGGGCGTCACTCTGCTCTGTCCCGTTCCTGATATTCCCGGTGTACCTGTGGGCGGGCGTCGGCGCAGCTCGGCAACTTCCTCTTGAAGAGCGTTAAATCTCGCTTCCATCCCCGTTGGCGGGCGTTGGTTCAGTTCAGCAATTTCCTTTTGTAAAGCGTTGAATTTCTCTTCTACCCCCGTCAGTGGGCGTTGGCGCAGTTCGGCAACTTCCTCTTGTAGAGCGTTGAATCTCGCTTCCATCCCCGTCGGCGGGTGTTGGCTCAGCTCAGCAATTTCCTTTTTTAAAGCGTTGAATTTCTCTTCATCCCCGTCAGTGGGCGTTGGCGCAGTTCGGCAACTTCCTCTTGTAAGGCGTCGAACTTCTTTTCCACTGCTGCGACTTCCTCACGTAGGCCCTGTTCTAATTTCCTTTGGCTCTCCTCTAGTTTCGTCAGCAGACCCTCTTCCAGATTTTTCTGGCCATCCAGAAATTTGGCTGTTAGGTCCTCTGCTAACTTATTCTGGCCGTCCTTCAGGTCCTCTGCTAACTTATTCTGGCCATCCTTCAGGTCCTCTGCTAACTTCTTCTGGCCGTCTTCCATCTTGGTTTCCATGCCGCTTAACTTTTCTAGCAATGCTGCCAATTGCGCTTCCATTTTAGATGCTTGTCTTGTAAAGGGCATGCACTCACAGGAAAATATTAAAAAAATGACCTGCTCGGGTTTTGAAACCAGGACCGTCAGGTGTTGTGCTTGTGTTTGAGTTCGTAATCCGGCTTCTGACACCAGTTTTTACGTGCCACCCCCCTAGTGGCACTCTTGTTAACTGGATTACGGTGGGTTGAAGCACAACACAGATTGTTCCTTTAATGAAATAATTAACTTTATTGCGGCCAGAAAGATACACCACTCAACAGCAAATACAAGCAATTTGAACCTTACTCCAGTTTCCTCAAGTCTCTCCCTTGAGCGCTCTTGCCCCTTTCACTTAGTCATGCAGCTAATTCTCCACTAATGAGACCCGTGGAATACCTGCACCGCTTCCTTATGTACACAAACTACAGTTACTTACGATAACCTGCTACACGCTGCTTTGCTGTTCAGAAACTGGGAAACAATGTCACTGGATTTCGTAACTCGCACGGCACTTCCCCACAATACCTCTGTCGCTCAGTGAAATCACACTCGCTCAAAACACAGGCAGTCCCCTGTATGCTTCTCACTCCCTCGCTGTCAAGAGAATCAGCTTCACTAGGGGTTTCGCAAGTTACGTCACCACACTTCTGTCGCTCAGGATAAAAGCTCGCACTAGCTCGAAAAACACACAACACTCACTGCTTGACAGGTCGCTCTTATATAGCAGGCCGGTGACTCAATAAATGCTTCTAGACCCATCCAGGGTTCACGGCTTCTCGAGGCTTCCATCGCTGGCTGGGTCACGAATATTCTGGACCATCCCTTTGTCCTAGTAGACCTGTTGCATAAGGCGCACGCAATACACTGAGGCAGAGCACAGCCCAGCCCTGGGGCAGTTGTGATTCATGAGGCAAGCGATGAAACAAACTCACAGCCGTAACAAAATTTATTTGTTCACCTTGTATCCCTATTCCTAAATTCAAATGCTCTCGAACCTTATTCAATGCATTCTGGATGTAGGCATTAAAAAGCATGGGAGACAAAGCACAGCATTGTCTAACTCCATTCCCTATTTTTCATCCTCTTGTTCATTGCCAATTTTTAGCCTATTTTCAATTTTGAAAAAATAGGCTTATGAAATCACCTTTTTTCCGTGTGTGTGTGTGTGTGTGTGTGTTTGTCCCTAATAAATTCAAAACGGCTAGAGCGATTTCAATGAAATTCGCTAAGTTTATAGCACTATTCCGGACGACCCCGACCGTGCCCATGAAATTTTGTTACATCTCACCAATCCAACATGGTGGCTGTGCGAAATATTTCACCAGCGTTGAAATAGGAATCTCTGTTTCGCGGGCTTATAGGTCGTGTTCCAAGGACATTTTGTCGTTGGAACACGACCTATAAGCCCGCGAAACAGAGATTCCTATTTCACCAGCCTTCAATATCTCCGAAACTATTATCGATATCACCCTGGAATTTTCTACGGTGATGAAGGGAACTACTAGAAGTTCACCTATGTGACCTTTGAAAAACTTGTAACTACTAAACCAACATGGCAGCCAAGCGAATTTGCGACTCTTTAATAGACGTTTCTCGCGATTTAACCAACCAAACGCAATAAAACTTGGTACAGTATATGTTTATACACATTGTAATGCACCGACATCTAATTTCGTTCAATTGTTTACATAACCACAAGATGGCGGATGTGCTAAATATTTCACCGGCATTCTATATCTCTGAAACTATTAGCGGTATCACCCTGAAATTTTGTACGAAGATAAAGGGTACTACTGGAAGTTCATCTATACGCCTTTCAAAAACCGGTTTTCTACAAAACGAACATGGCGGCCAAGCGAATTTGAAAACTTTAAATAGAACTTTCTCGCGATTTAAGGTTCCAAACGCAATGAAATCTGGTACAGGAAATGTTTATACACATTGTAATGCACTGGTATCTAATTTAGTTCAATTGTTTACATAACCTCAAGATGGCGGCTGTGCGAATTTTAAAATTAAGTTTTTATTTCTTGTGTCGTAATCATCCGATCGAAGTGAAAGTTTCAATAATGAACCTACGCAATAATTTTCCTTTAATGGTACATGACTCTATGGCCTATACATTTAACAATCCAACATGGCGACCATCCGAACTATTTAGACGGCTCTGAATATCTAAGAATCAATTATAGCAATCAAACTGAATATTTTTATGTTCATAGGGACTATGGACTTAAGTTCACTCTAGGATTTTAAATAACCTGGTGATCACAAATCCAACATAGCGGCTACGCGAAGTATAAATATTCACATGGACGTTTCTCGCAATCCGAGTGCAGTGACACTTGGTACAGTAAATCCTTATACTAATGTTAATCCACTGGCATCTAATTTATTTCAATTCTTTCCATAACCACAAGATGGCAGCTGTGCGAAATTTTAAAATCTCCTTGTTACATCTTGTGTCCTAATCATGGGATTGAAGTTTGAATTCTACACGTACACAATAATCTTCATGTAACAGTACATAACACTAGGACCTACATATATAAAATCCAACATGGCTCCCATCCGAAATATTTAGTCGGTTCTCAATATCAATTACATCAATCAAACTGACATTTTGTATGTAGATAGAGGCAATTAACATAAGTAGGATATATGAAAATAGGCTGTATAGTTCTTCACGGAACTACTTGTTAGTATTAGCTTGCACTCGATGTACCCAACACGACTTAATAGCTGAAAGCCTTCTTGGACATCAATGCGGTCGTCAAAATTCAATTCCTCGAACCCCTTCATTACTGCAATCCCTGTACTAGCTTACTAATGCCAGCTAATCACCGCACAAGCGGCTCAACTACAATACGTTTGCTTGCTTACGTATTGAGCCCAGCAAACAGAAAGTCCTGATCGTGTCATAGTGGTTGGTTGGTTGGTTCCTCAGTTTAGGGGCTGCGACAACGCGGTCATGTAGCTCCGTGTACTTTGGGTGTGTGTAGAATCCGTCTGATAACCGGTGTTAATTGAGATGGCTGTATTAGTGTGTTGTCTGTTTTATCAAATAAGGACTGCAACACGATAATTTCAAGTAGCTCCTACTTTTGCTACCAAATGCTACCGTCCACGATACCTAGCTTGTGGACTTGGCTACTAGATGGCATCGTAGTCAGCACCTGGTGGTGAACGTTGGAACTAAAAGAGTGTTATCAATTCTAACCTACAAATTTTGACTTCACACAAGTGTAGTTAGTAGAAGGTTCTTTTTCATGCCATAAATCTATGACATGGGACCGCCGGCTTTACTTCCCCTCAGAAGGAAGGCATACTGAGGGTTTTTTGACGCTCTTAAAAAATTCGACGATTTCAGCCAGGTTTTTGTGTGAAACTAAATTGGATAGGTTAAGAATGTAAACAACGCTCTTAGGTTGCTACGTTCGTTGCCAAGAGCCGACTGCGGTGGCGTCTAGTAGCTAGTTCTGAACTAGGCCTAGTAGTCGTTGACGGTGGCGTTTGGCGGCAAAAGTAGGAACTATTTGAAAATTCAAAGTTGCAGTCTCTACTTGAATTAAAAAACAGATACACACACTAATACAGTCATCACAATTAACACCGGTTATCAGACAGATTCTACACACACCCAAAGTACACGGGGCTACATGACCGCGTTGTCGCAGCCCCTAAACTAAGGAACCAACCAACCAACCATCAGCCAGGTTTGAACTGCCAGAGAAAGAATGCATAGATTTTGGGAGGCAGAAGAAGGATTCCAATAATGTGTAATTGTTCCCTAACGTGGTCTTTAATGGCCTTAAACTAATATAAATAAGATCTAACGTGCTCCTTAGTTGGACATGATGAATCGAAGTGATTAAGTGATTAAGTGACCCACCCTTTCCCAGCCTGGAGGGCCCAAGACCTGGGGAGGGGGGTAATTTATTCATAATAAACAGTATACATACATAGAGTACATGCAAATGAAAAATAAATTTACAAATAAATTTTACAATAATGTTACAAATAAATTTACAATTTTACAATATGTACAATATCAATAGTATCGTGGCCCCACAAAGCCATCAGATGTGGAACAAAATGTTATATTACTTGATTATACACACTGCTGACAGAAGACTTACTTACATTTGCAGTTGATATATTAATTGTGTACTATCAAAACCAAGATTAGCTGACTTAGCTCACTGATAGTTTTCCTGTGATGTTTTTCAATTTCTTTCTTTGCTACGTTTAATGGAAGGTTTCTTCATGTTGCTGGTAAGAATTTAATATATTTGGTATTGTTTTCCACATGAGTTAATATAAAGTGGAACAATGTACAGACCATCCTGTTTTAGTATGGTTTCTTTTGAGTGCTGTGGCACTATTCTATATCTATTATCTTTATAATGTGTTAGAAGTGTTGTGGTTTTATATAGATCTTCAATGGATAAATATTTCTTCTTACAGTTTTCTCTGTCTACAGTAAGCTTTAGAAATCTTTTTTGCTTACTACTTAACATTTTAATTAGTCCTCCTGTTGTCCCTCCCCATGCTACAATGCCGTATCGAAGTACTGATTCGACAAGTGCTGAATAAGCCATTGTGTACACATTTGGAGGGGCACAATAGGCAAGTGTATGAAAGAAGAATAATGACTTTCTCAGGTTTCTTAACAGTTCCATAATGTGATTGTCCCATTTAAAATGAACATCTACCATGACTCCTAGATATTTATAATTATCCACAGATTGAATGTATTGGTCACAGTTACAGTTGGAAATTTGTTCTTTGCCGGTATTTAAGTGCAGGCAGTTAAAATTATGAAATTTCAATTTAATTTCTTCCTCGATTTTACCTGGCATCCATATATTAATAATTCTCGATTTTTTGAATTGAGGGTGAGATTATTGTCATGACTCCATCTTAGAATATTGTCGAAGTCCTTTTGCATCGTATTGAGAGCCCCTTGAACATTTTTATGTACATATACGAGAATTATGTCATCTGCATACATAAATGTTTTAAAGTTTAGTACTGTTTTCGAAATGTCATTCACAAATATATTATAGATATTTGGTCCTAATACTGACCCCTGCGGTATGCCGCTCTGCACCTCAATAGGATCACTTACAACATTATTTAATTTGACTACCATTTCTATGCTTGTTAAATAGCTTCTAAACATTTCTAATGGCCTACCTCTAATACCTATTGATTCCAGTTTTAATAATATTCGATCAAACTGTAATGTGTCAAACGCTTTGGAATATTCGAGGAATAATATTAGTGCATGTTTGTTCTGTTTCGATGCTCCATGCACAATATTAGCGAATTGTGAAAGCAATAGCTGTGTGATTTCCCCTTTCCTGAATCCATATTGACAATCATGAATAATTTTAAATTTATCTAAATAGTTGTTTAGTCTAGATTCAATGCATTTTTCCAAGCTTTTAAGGATTATTGATAGAATAGATACTGGTCTATAGTTATCTAAGATTATGTGATCGCCACCTTTGTATATAGGTCTGACAATTGCAATTTTGAGTGTTTCTGGAATTATTCCTGATTCAAAAATTAAATTAATTAAGTGTGCTAGTACTGTGATGGCCAACGGCCTAGCCGTGTTGAAACACCGGATCCCATGAGAACTCCGAAGTTAAGCAACATTGGGCGCATTCAGAACTTGGATGGTATGCCGGTTCTAGGTACTGCGCGCTGTTGGCCAACATAAGGAGGAGCGGAAAGGCCCTGGCCACCCTACCGCACGTAAACTCCGGCTGGGGGAAGCCTCTTCGGAGGCTCGGACCTGCCTTCGGGCAGAATACCGATTACATTTTTACTGTGATGATAATAATTATAACAATAATAATACTGCTAAAATCTCGCCATGAACAAGAAAGCCATGTCTGTGAAAATGGTGAGCAAGAATAGGAAGACTTCGAGAAAAAACCTTAGGTCCAGTCAAAGGAATTGGCGAGGTTAGAAGAAGGCACAGTCAGTTGTACACACATGTGGAGAAAATTACTGACGTGATCCGGAAAAGAAGGGTGCATTTTACAGGCACGTGACCCAAATGAACTGAACAGGAATAGACAACCGTATTTTCACAATCATCCAGGAGAAGAAAGACAAACAAAGCTTGGTTCTGTGAGGTACAGAAAGATCTGTAGAGTTTGTGATCTCATGTGAAGATATCCAGGAGCGTGACCAACTTAACAAAATACTCCCAGAACAGCAGACTTTACAACCAAAGTCGACACTGAAAATTGGAAAAGCGTGGACGTAAGACAGAAAAGAACAACGCCGTCTACGAATGAAGGAACACTAAACCAACATTAAAGTACAAAGGAAAAATTGAACATTCTTAGTTGGCCGAAACTGAACATGAAGAAGAATACTGGTAAAATATATAAATTATATTTTAAGACATAAATACTTTGATGGTTTTATGAGATTTATCTTGATTCGTTTCCCGATAAATCCATGGTGAGGGGAGAGCATGGGCAACCAAAATGAACATGTACACTTTTCTGGGGTCGCTTGAAGAAACAGTGTACAGATGTGTCTAAGCTGATTGTTCTAGGTCAACAGGGTGGCGCACGAAATGTGTCACCATTTTGTTTCCGAATAAAACTTACTGTCAAGAAAAACTCAAAGGAACATATACGACCATGGAGAACATTCTGTGGAGATTTCTTTAACGCAGCATATGCTCAATATGTCAACCATTTTGATTCCTAATTTCCTTCAAATGAACACTCAAGTTAGCCATAACCCTACGGCACATGTCTTCCGTGATTTCACTGCAATCTTGAAGAATAAGGCATCTGAGCTCCATTGAATCATGTGGACGTTTCAGGAAATTTGTTTCCTTAAGTTACCCCCAAAGACAAAAGTCACATGGGTGGAGGTCTGGACTATTGGGGGGCCAAAATTGTCCGTCATCGAGATGATTCGGAAATCTGAGTAAAATGACACGCATGTCGAAACGCTCGTGCAAGAAATCCAACACAATGTTAGCAGTACGTGGCCTTGCTTAATCTTGCATGAACCACTGCGTGTTGAAGGGCAACGCAGCAGCAAGAAGCTGTGGAACGAAGTAATTGCTGATCATGCTCAAATAACGCTCACTGTTGAAAGTTTCTTCAAAGAGCAAAGGTCCAATAAGTCCGTGGCTGGAAATTGCGGCCCACATTGTAATACTCGGAGCATGATGTTGTCGTTCATGAAGCACTTGCGAATGTTCAGTAGCCCAAAAGCGTACATTTTGTTTGTTTGCAGAACGCTTCCATTGGTTTTGTTTCCAATGCTTGTTCATTAGTGCTTTGGGTGCAAGGAAATGAAGTGCCGGTGTAACGAGCCAACACAGTCCACGAGACAAGGCGAGATCCAGCAATTGATTAAGAAACACGTCAGGTTTTATGCCGTCATTAAAACGAGACACAAACTCACTCCAGTGACGAAGCAATCTCCGTTGCGAAATGAATCCTTAACTGAGACTGAAAACAAGAAGCGCCAAGATAACGACCTGCCATGACAATGCTGTGTTCTGCAGTGCCACAGATATGTACCTGCTATCACAACGATGACGTTACAGACAGCCAGGGCAATTTAAATGTTTTTCATTTGGTCAACATATTTTCATTCACTAAGTTAACACTCAACAAGTAGTTCCGTGACGAACTAAAGAGCCTACTTTTCTTAAAATTTAAAATTAATGCCAATCTATATAGACCTATCTAGAATAATGAGGAAATTAATTTGGTAATATCGAAATTTCTAATTAGTTCGAAATATACCTGGTATAATGTAGCCTAACAGAGCACTACAGTTCACAGCCCTGGATACAGAATATATTGTTAGTTCCATCTCTCAGGGTACAGAATACAAAATTTGGTTGAAGTCCAATGGAAAGCATGGACGTTACATGCAGTTAGACACTGGATCTATCAGCGCGCGTAAAATCATGTTGGCAACAATGTCATGCATGTGTTGGTCAGAAATATTCTGAAATACTATATCTTGCTGTGCCAATTTAGTTAATATAGAAGTTACATGTATTTTAAAATTGGAGCTATCAGCAGGCATAGAATGAAGTTGGCAGTACTGACTTTCATTAGTTTCTCCAAATTAATCTAGAATGCCAGGTACTATACGTGTGGAACTTTAAAGGCTGTTGGCTTACATACTTTCTGATCTATTAATATTAGGGTAAAAATATATAGACAGCATTTATTAACAGTGGCAGCCCTGATTGCTCTTGAGAATACTTATAGTCATATCGGTTATGGTACACATAGCACATGCGAAATTTGGTTGAAATGCAACTGATAGTCTAGAAGTTACATGTATTTAAAAATTGGTCCTAACAGCAGGCTTAGAATCATGTTGGTAGAAATGACGTATATAAGTTACTCCTAATTAATCTAAAATGCCAGGTACTATACGTGTGCATAGTTTAAAGCTGTTGGCTTGCATACTTTCTGATATATTGGTATTCGGATAAAAAATAGGGAGAGTATTTATTAACAGTTGGCAGCCCTGGTGGCTCTTAAGAATACGCTCAGTCATATCTGTTTACGTACACATAATACATACAAAATTTGGTTGAAATCCACTTGATAGTGTAGAAGTTTCATGCATTTAAAAATTGGACCTATCAGAAGGCTTAAAATTATTTTGGCAACACTGACATGTATGGACTCCTTGAAATTAAACTGAAATAGTGTTATCTACATGAGTGCAAATTTTGGAATAGCTCCCATGCATACCTTCCAAGATATCCAACATGGAGCTCAAATTTCTAGTGCGTTTTTCAGCAGTTGCTAGCACTGACATCATTTTCAAATATGGGCTTGAGATATTCCGGTATGCATCTTTACTCATACTAAATTTGGGTCGATTGCTGCAGCCGTTTAGGAGTTGATAGGGGGACACACACACACAGCCAGACAGACAGACAGACAGACAGAAGGATAGGCATGGTTAGATTATTAGCTTGGGAATAACCTAACCCCCAAGGGAAGATGATAAAGAAAAGGAAGTGGGTTTCGGACTGGAGAAAAAGGATGGAAAAATAGGAAGAGAGTCCAAAAGAAGTTATAATTTTAACTTTAAGACAAACAGACAGACAGACAGACAGACACACGTTTTCCGGGATCGATCTCATAAGTCTACCTTTTCCTCATTTTTGCAAAATGTGAAAAGTAGGCTAAAAATGGCTGCCAACATCATAATTAGGGCCAGTGTTGACAATCGGCATGCAATTTTACGAAATGCGTGTAATATAGGGCTCTCGAATAATTCTGCGAGGACTGGCTGCGTGGCTCAGCGGTAACATACTCGCCTGCTGTGCCCAAAGTTGCGGTATCGAATCCTAGTGCAGTCAGTTGGCAATTGAGGGTGCGCAAATGCGAGGATTCATGCCAGTAAATTTACCGGCTTGTTAAGATCCCCTTCGGGGCAACATTCCGGCACCCTGGCGTCTCTGGTAGCCGAAGTAGTTAAAAGGGATGTAAAGCCAATAGCATTATTATTGTAATTTTGCGTGTAGGCTAATCATTTTTGTTTGCGTGCATTTGTGGATGTTCAAATATTAATTTAGATAATTTAATTTTGATTTTAAAAATGTATCTTATTCATTTTTTGTTCATTTCAATGTATTTTATTTTATTAATTTTACTTCTTCTTGCTGTTGTTTTGGCCATCTACGGACCACGCTCTTTCAACTGCCCTTTTCCATGTTTTTGTGCCTGGGCCTTAACTTTCGCCCAGTATTCCCGCATTCGTTGGATTTTTAAGGGCTTTTATCTTCATAATATATTTTTGTACCGTGACTTTATATGTTCCTTCCTCGCTTTAGTCCATGTCTTGGCAGTTTTTAATTTAGGCTTTTCTTGGAATCCATGATGTTCTTGGAGTTTCGACTTGAGTGGAACACGTTTCTGGATATCCTCCAGGGTTATTCCCACTTCACGCAGGTCTTTTTCTACCTCGGTGAACCACGCCGTCTTGGTTTTCTGGTTAAGAAGAAAACTGAAGATCCTATTGCTCAACCTTTTAGAACTCATACGGTCAATGTGGCCATAGAAATCTATCCTTCTCTTACGAATGGTGTCCGTGATCTTTTCTACATGAAAGTAGAGTTCATGATTGTGTCGTCTTCTGAACTCACCATTTTCTTTGATTGAACCTAGGATTTTTCTCAAGATCTGCCTTTCTCTTATTTCTAGCTTCTCGATCATTCCCTTTCTACTCATAGCAAGGCATTTGGCACCATATAAAGCCTCCGGCAGTATTACTGTGCAGTAATGTCGTATCTTGGCGTTAATGGATATTGATTTCTTCTTGTAGACATTTTTAGCCTACTTTTCACATTTTGCAAAAATGAGGAAAAAGTAGACTTATGAGATCGATCCGGGGAAATGTGTGTCTGTCTGTCTGTCTGTCTGGCTGGCTGGCTGGCTGTGTGTGTGTGCCCCCCTATCAACTCCTAAAAGGCTGCAGCAATCAAAACCAAATGTAGTATGAGTAAAGATGTGCACCGGAATATCTCACGTCCATATTTGAAAATGATGTCAGTGCTACCAACTGCTGAAAAAACGCACTAGAAATTTGAGCTCCATGTTGGATATCTTGCAAGGTATGCATGGGAGCTATTCCAAAATTGGCACACATGTAGATAAGACTATTTCAGTTTAATTTACAGGAGGCCAGCTATGACAGTGTTGCCAAAATAATTTTAAGCCTTCTGATAGGTCCAATGTTTAAATGCATATAACTTCTACACTATCAATTGGATTTCAACCAAATTTTGTATGTAATATCTGTACATAAACAGATATGACTGAGCGTATTCTTAAGAGCCACCAGGGCTGCCAACTGTTAATAATTGCTCTCTCTATTTTTTTTTTATCCAAATACCAATATATCAGAAAGTATGCAAGCCAATAGCTTTAAACTATGCACACGTATATTCTGACATTTTAGATTAATTTGGAGTAACTTATATACGTCAGTTCTACCAACATGAAAATAAGCCTGCTGATAGAACCAATTTTTAAATACATGTAACTTCTATACTATCAGTTGGATTTCAACCAAATTTCGTATGTGCTATGTGTACCATAACAGATATGACTATAAGTATTGTTAAGAGCAATCAGGACTGCCAACTGTTAATCAATGCTGTCTATATTTTTAGCCTACTTTAGATTTTTGCAAAAAATGAAAGTAGACTTATGAGATCACTACAGGGCGAAAAGAAGTGTGTCTGTCTGTGTGTGTGTATGTGTGTGTGTGAGTCTGTGTGTGTGTGTGTGTGTGTGAGAGTGTGTACTCTGAATGTCTGTCCCCCCCCCCTATCAATTCGAACACGGTGAGCGCTAATTGAAGGAAATTTGGTACAAAGGTAGCACTAGCAAAGGGCACCTCAGTGTCATGTCTTATATCGCCGCCATCTTGACGGAAACGTAATGGCGGCCACACAAATGTTCAAAGCTTAAATCAAATTACGACTAACCTAATCATGCGATCTCTACCAAATTTTGCAACAACATACCTTTATGGGGTCAGCATCCTTTGACCAAAGTAATAGGTCATCAGCCTGATAGTTTGCGGATGGCGGCCATTTTTGTGTGAAAATCGATCGCCCCTATTAATTTGAACACGGTGAAACCGAATGGAACGAAATTTGGCACAGAGGTAGTACTAGGAAAGCGCACCCCAGTGTCATGTTTTATATCGCCGCCATCTTGACGGAATCGTAATGGCGGCCACACAAATGTTCAAAGCTTAAATCAAATTACGACTAACCTAATCATCCGATCTCTACCAAATTTTGTAACAACATACCTTTATCGAGGAAGCATCCATTGACAAATCTAGTAGTTCATTAGCCTAATAGTTTGCGGATGGCGGCCATCTTTGTGTCAAAATCGATTACCCCTATTAATTCAAACACGGTGAAACCGAATGGAATGAAATTTGGTACAGAGGTAGCACTAGCAAAGGGCACCCCAGTGTCATGGTTTATATCGCCGCCATCTTGACGGAAACCTAATGGCGGCCACCCAAATGTTCAAAGCTTAAATCAAATTACGACTAACCTAATCATCCGATCTCTACCAACTTTTGCAACAACATACCTTTATGAAGGGAGCATCCTTTGACAAATCTAATAGGTCATTAGCCTAATAGTTTGCGGATGGCGGCCATCTTTGTGTCAAAATCGATTACCCCTATTGATTCGAACACGGTGAAATCGAATGGAATGAAATTTGGTACAGAGGTAGCACTAGCACAGGGCCCCTCAGTGTCATGTTTTATATCACCGCCATCTTGACGGAAACGTAATGGCGGCCACACAAATGTTCAAAGCTTAAATCAAATTACGACTAACCTAATCATCCGATCTCTACCAAATTTTTCAACAACATACCTTTATGGAGGAAGCATCCTTTGACAAATCTAATAGGTCATTAGCCTGATAGTTTGCGGATGGCGGCCATCTTTGTGTCAAAATCGATTACCCCTATTAATTCGAACACGGTGAAACCGAATGGAATGAAATTTGGTACAGAGGTAGCACTAGGAAAGGGCACCTCAGTGTCATGTTTTATATCGCCGCCATCTTGACGGAAACGTAATGGCGGCCACACAAATATTCAAAGCTTAAATCAAATTACGATTAACCTAATCATCCGATCTCTACCAAATTTTGCATCAACATACCATTATGGAGGGAGCATCCTTTGACCAAACTAATAGGTCATTAGCCTTATATTTTGCGGATGGCGGCCATCTTTGTGTCAAAATCGATTCCCCCTATTAATTCGAACACGCTGAAACCGAATGGAACGAAATTTGGTACAGAGGTAGCACTAGAAAAGGCCACCTCAGTGTCATGTTTTATATCGCCGCCATCTTGACGGAAACGGAATGACGGCCTCCCAAATGTTAAAAGCTTAAATCAAATTTCGACCATCCTAATAATTTGATCTCTACCGGATTTTGCAACAACATGCCTTTTTGTGGAAAGCATCTTATGACTGACTACAAGGTCATCAGCCCAATAGTTTGCAAATAGCGGCCATGTATGTGTGCAAATCCATTCCCCAGATCAATTCAAACACGGTGAAACCGAATTGAATGATTTTTTTTTACAGAGGTAGTACTAGCAAAGTGCACCTCATATACATGTTTAATATCCCTATAGCACGTTGTATTTCAACAAGCTACTACAACCAACATTCAATTATACTCCTGACAATCATCTCTGTCAATATTGAAGGTCTTTCATCCACCAAGGAAGAGTTATTAAGCCAGATATGCCATGATCAGAAATGTGATTTACTATGTATTCAGGAAACCCACCGAGACTTGACTCTCCACCGTCCAAAAATCAAGGGTATGGGCCTAATACTTGAACATCCTCATCGACATTATGGCAGCATTATCTTTGCCAAACCTAATATTCAGATCGTCTCCACAGGAATTTCCATTGTAGATGACACCGAAATTCTTACAGTAGAGCTTAGCAACTGTTCTGTAACATCAGTTTATAAGCCCCCAGGTACTGTATTTAAATTTGTAGAACCCAGCAACTTCCAGCATCAATCTGTGAAGTTTGTTGTTGGTGATTTCAACAGCCGTAACACAATATGGGGTTACTCAACTACCGATGAAAGTGGTGAGGCCGTGGCTGAATGGGCAGACTCATATGATCTCAACTTATTGCATGATAACAAACTTCCAGCATCTTTCAACAGTGCAAGATGGAGGCGTGGATATAATCCCGATATGATATTTGTGAGTGAAAACATATCTCATTTATCAATAAAATCAGTGGGTCAAGCTATTCCTCACACGCAACACCGACCTATTATATGCCAGATTTATGCTGCCATTCGACCACAGTCAGTTCCTTTCCGACGTAGATACAATTTTAAGAAGGCTGATTGGGAGAAATTTACCATTTCTCTAGAAGAGAATATTCTAAATATTGAGCCAGTTCCTGAATTATATGACGACTTTGTAAATATCGTGAAGTATTGTTCCCGTGTTTCAATTCCCCGAGGCTGCAGAGCACAATATATAAAAGGTCTGACTTCGGAAACTGAGGAACTTTTGAAAAACTATCTTGACCTCTTTGATAATGACCCATTTGGTAACGATACCCTTCAAGCTGGGGAAGATCTTTTAACAGCGATTTCCAAGAACAGGAACGATGCATGGTGCCAATTGATGGAGGAGACGGATCTAAGTAAGAGTAGTCAGAAAGCCTGGAGACTCCTTAAGTACCTGAGTTGTGATCCAACAACAAAAGAGGGACACAAAAATATAACAGCTAATCAGATTGCTCGTCAGCTCGTGGAAAATGGTAAATCTGACCATCCATTACGCAGGTCAGATCATAAAATTGCTCGGTCAGAAGAACTCGAGACTAGTCAACTTATGCAACCTTTTTGCATGGCAGAACTGACGGCAGCCATTGATAGGTGTAAGATCGGCAAGGCAGCAGGAGTAGATGATATCAGATTAGAGCAGATCAAACACTTTGGGGAACGAGCAAGAGAATGGGTCCTAGCTTTCTTCAACAACTGTTTGAAATCCTGCAATTTCCCAAAAACCTGGAGGAAATCACGAGTCATACCGATTCTGAAACCTGGAAAAATGTCAACTGAACCTCAAAACTACAGGCCAATATCCTTGTTGTGTCACCTGCTTAAAATCTTTGAACGAATGTTACTGAACCGCCTAGTTCATGTCGTAGAGCCTGCTCTCATACAACAACAAGCAGGCTTCAGACCAGGGAAAAGTTGTACATCCCAGATCCTTAACCTCACTCAATTCATTGAGGATGGCTTTGAAACACGGAATATCACGGGAGTAGCTTTTATCGATTTGACCGCTGCCTATGACACTGTCAATCATCGTGCTTTGTTACAGAAGATTTATGGAATCACGAAGGATTACAGTTTCACAAAACTTATTGAAAGTTTCCTTCAAAACAGGAGATTTTATGTGGAATTCCAAGGACAGCGCAGTCGATGGAGACGTCAAAGAAATGGCTTACCTCAAGGTAGTGTTCTATCACCAATGTTGTTTAACGTCTACACTAACGACCAACCACTTCCAAGGAACACTAGAAGTTTTCTTTATGCCGACGATCTAGCATTAGCTTGTCAGGGGAAATCCTTCGAAGATGTTGAAGCTCATTTAACACAAGCATTGACTGAGTTGGATGTCTATTACTATGATAATCAACTTCGTCCAAATCCATCAAAAACTCAGTTGTGTGCATTTCATCTGAAGCACAAGCAGGCTCGTCGTGAACTTAACGTCTCTTGGCAAGGAACACGCTTAGTTAACACTCCTCATCCAAAATATCTGGGAGTTACCCTCGATCGTACTCTGACCTACAAACAGCATTGCCGGAATACCAGACTAAAGGTGGAAGCTAGAAATAACATCCTACGTAAGATCACTGGTAGCACCTGGGGCTCTCAACCATCAACCTTGAGAACGACAGCGCTTGCAACATGTTACAGTGTTGCAGAATATGCATGTCCAGTGTGGTACAAATCCACCCATGCAAATAATGTTAACAAGGCGCTTAATGAAACATGTAGGCTTATTACAGGTTGTTTGAAGCCTACACCTCTTGCAAAACTTTACCAGCTTGCAGGGATAGCACCACCGGATATACGTCGTGAGGTAGCAGCCAATGAAGAGAGAGCTAAACAGGTTAATCAGTTTTCCCATCCGTTGTACGGTTATGTACCAGCCACCCGTAGGTTGAAGTCCAGGAGAAGTTTCCTCAACACCACTGCAGTCTTGCTAACTACACCAGCTACAGCTAGAAAACAATTGTGGACTTCTCGGCTTGGGAATAACTCTCTATGGGATCACCCTTCGGAAAGCCTCCCACCTGGACATGATCAGAAATGGATCGTGTGGAGGGCACTTAATCGTCTCCGTTCTGCTGTTGGAAGATCTAAGGATAACTTGCAGAAATGGCACTTCCCCGTCGACTCCACCAACTGCGACTGCGGTATGCCCCATACCATGGAGCATCTACTGAATTGTCCGCTGTGCCCTGCCACTTGTACAGCAGAAGATCTTTTACTAGCAACTTCCAATGCTATACAGGTTGCACATTTTTGGTTGACCGTGGTTTGAAAAGACATTGTGTGTTGTATGGTTTACTTTGTAAATATGTATGTAATTTTAGTGTAATCCAGTATTTTGTTTGCTTCTGACACGAATAAATAAAAATACTCCTTGAAAAGGACAAAGAGTTATAACAATACCCATGCATTTAGGAGAAAGTAGGCTATATGTTCTTTACTGAACATCTTGTTTTTACCCTAATATCAATATATCAGAAAGTATGCAAGCCAACAGCTCTATACTTTGCACACGTATAGCACCTGACATTCTAGATTAATTTGGAGTAATTAATACAAGGCAGTGCTGCCAACATGATTCTATGCCTGCTGATATGTCCAATTTTAAAATACATGTAACTTCTATACTAAAAAATGGATTTCATCCAAAATTGGCACAACAAGATATCATAATATTTCAGATTATTTCTGACCAGCACACGCATGACATTGTTGGCAACATGCTTTTACGCGTGCTGATAGATCCAGTGTCTAACTGCATGTAACGTCCATTGGACTTCAACCAAATTTTGTATTCTGCACCTTAAGAGATGGAACTAAGAATATATTCAGTCACTCTATTATGCTACATGATACCAGGTATATTTTGAACTAATTAGATATTTCGATATTACCAAGTTAATTTCGTCCTTATTCTAGATAGGTTCATATTCTGTAGAATAATCATTGGCATGAAAAGTAGGCTGTATAGTTCTTCACGGAACTTGTTGTTAGTTAGTTGATATGCCGTTTCCACCGTGAAAAAGGCTTCTTTCTCCGAGCTGTTGCACTCTCCAAGATATTTAATTTTACTATTTTTAATTTTAATAAATTTATTTTGAACTATTACATTTTATTTTGTTTATTTTATTTTTTAAATTTAATTTAATTTAATTTAATTTTATATTTCTTAATTTTGCATTTTTATTTTGTTAATTTTAATTCTTTTTACTTAACGTTGTTAATTTTATTTTGTTATATTACTTGTTATATTTAGAAAATCCAAGAAGGAAAGCCATGTTCAAACCTAATGCGAATAGCTCACCACAGTGCGAAGTAAGAGCTACCCTCTATGTAGGAGGCATGTGCAATTCTAGGGACATTCAGTCTATTATATATATATAATTCGTTGAGGCCATCTAGAACCACGTTAAGTCTTGCTACACTGTGCAATTTGTTTCGCCTTCCTCTCAGCCCAGAATTCCCTTATTCTCTGTGAGTGGGCCATCTTGCGCTCCGCTGTCCAGGTGGTACCTTGTCTTCTTTTCGGGTTCGATGTCTCGTCTAGGGTTAGCCCATTAGTCAGTATCTTTTTGCGGAAGAGATCTCTATTGAAGGCGTCGTCGGGTTTTAGATGCAGCATTTTGAGGTCGTCTTTGGTATTCATAAACCAGGGCATTGTGATTTTGGGTTTGGAGACAAAGAAATGAAAAATCTGTTTAGTCAGCCCGTTTCGGTCCATTCGTTTCAGATGACCGTAATACCGTACCCGCCCTTTACGGATCGTTTCTGAAATTTTCTCTATTTCACTGTAGACTTCTTTGTTGGATTTTTTATAGTGGATGCCATTCTTATAATTTGATCCTATTATACCTCTGACGATTTTGCGCTCTTTTTTCTCCAGTTCTTCCAGGAGTCCTTTATTAGCATTTAGGGATAGGGTTTCGGCTGCATAGATAACTACTGGTTTCAGAACAGTTTCATAATGACGTAGTTTAGTATTTTTGGACAGGCATGTTTTGTTGTATATTGAGCGCGATGTTTGATAGGCTATTTCGAGTTTGCGTACTCGTTCCTTGAGTGCTTCTTTGTCCAGTCCACTTTTCATGATGATCTCTCCCAAGTACTTAAATTTTTCTACTCTGTTGATCCCGTATTTTGTTTGCAGTTTTGCTGGGGCTTCTTTGATGTTAGTCATTACTTCTGTTTTTTCGAATGATATCTGCAAGCCAGTTTGTTCAGCGATTTCTTTTAAAAGGTCGATTTGCATCCTAGCAGTTTCTACATCATTCGACAGAATGGCGATATCATCAGCGAATGCTAGGCAGTCGACTATGATCCCCTTGGATTTTGCTCCCATTCTCAGAGGACTATACTCAGTTTCTAGTAATTTTGTTCGCCAGGTCCGAATGACTTGATTTTATTTTAATTTGTTTTGCTCTTCTACTCTATTTTATTATTATTTGACAAGCTTATAAAACCTTAAACATAGTACTGTGGTGACAGCCAAGACACTAACTAACATTTGCTTCACATGGTATAGTGCAGACATGGGCAAACGTTTTAAGGGCAGGGGCAGATGTAATACAAAATAATCTAGGTGGGCCGAAAAAAAGAACAACACATGTTTATAGATCGATTATAATTTTTGTATTTATGAATTTTAAATCAAACAAAACTTATGGGCTACAAATCGTAGAAAACTTATAAAAAAGAACACACCTTCATTATTTGTTTGAAGGGGAAGGATTATGTCACAAGTGAAACTGTGACTGTGCTTCTAAGGCCCATTCTTACAATCTCCAGTAAAGTGACAGTAAACTATAACTGACAGTTGGCTTTATGGTCGGTGTAAAGTCCCGGTAAACATTCGATCCTTCTTACCATGTTCCGGTTAATGTTTACGGTATGTTAGCAGATCTGCGCATAATTTTCTACAGTTTGTAGATATTTCTGGTTCGATTTGCAGATTTCTTCATACCTCTCAATAGTTGGCGTGAGTGGATCTGCGTCAGGGAGTAAATAATAAATATATATTTTATATTCCTTGATCTTGATCTGTGTTCTGCGATCTGTTTGTTACGTTACGATTATAAAGAGAAATATTAGGAATGGAAGGACATTATCTCCAAATGAGACAAATAAAGGCCTCAAGAGGAAAAGTTTCGTCAAACGGAATCGTCTAAATAAGTCTTGATCAGCTTACTCCTCGTAATAATCACTTCGATTCTTATATGCTTTTCGTCTCCTTCTTTGAACAGCATCAGCATTTACGAAACCCATGAAATTACGGATAATTCTAGGCATATTGACGATGTATGTAATCAGCTGGCGTTGAAATTATAATAGAAAATCTGGCAGTAAAGCAGTTTACGGGAGGAGAATCCTCCGGTCAAGTTCACTGCCGGTTAAGGCTTATTTTACAGTCAGATTGTCGCTAACCGGGTATTGTAAGAATCAAGTTTTAGAAAACTTGCCATAAAGGTGCCAGTAAATATTTAACCGCATATTGTAAGAACGGGCCTAAATGTTTTTCTTAATCTGGTTGAAACTGGGATGAGCTGATTCATAGTAACGCAGCTAAATGGTGGTCTTTAATCTATTTCTGGCGCTATTTTTATGAAGCTTCATTGTAGAAAACACCTGTTCACAGATATAGTAAAATGCGAACATGGCAGTTATCTTTTGTGCATGAGATTTCAAGTTTGGGAAGCTTGATTTTGGTAGGGTCTTGTAGAGCTCAATTTTCGAAACGTTGAGGAATAGTTGCTTTAATTCGTTGTTTCGTTGTAACTCAATCAGTTCTAGCTGCAACTCTGGTTTTACTGTTTCACAGTCAACATTAAATGGAATGATGAAAACGTCCAAGTTCTGTTCAATAACTTTGAAGTACTGAATTCTTCATTCAAATTCGTCGTGGAGATTTTTCGCACATTACACGAGCACATAAACACAATGAGATTGAAATGGTTTATCACTTCTAGGTACACAGAACAGGAAATATGACCTATGTGTATTTGTAGGTAGTATAATTTGAGACCATGTCGCAAGCCAGATTAGACTAGCTCAAGGGCCGCACTTGTCCCCGGGCTGTACTTTGCCCATCACTGGTATATAGGGTGGTTACAAATTCTGGGGCCTCTATTTACCAAGTCAATTACGGAGTTGACAATTCATGGGCGTGAGTGACAATGGCGTGCTCCTGAGAATTCTGATTGTTTGGCGTTTGTAATTAACAACAGTATTACACACCATTACACGTGAGGGGTGATTATGACGTCAGATTCGCGGAGCGGTGTTGTGGGCAGATCGCATTGCTGACAGCTAATAGCAGGTGAATTGCGGCTAAAGTTGTTCTCCAGTGGGAATCTCATGTCCAGACTTGCATGATTACACTGGGTCTGTGATCAGGTTGCATTGGTCAGGAATCGATCAGAACTCACTGCGCGAATATCCACCGGGCTGTGTAGCCAATAGCTTTAGCTGTGGAACAACGCTAACTGACCGACAGTTGTCTTCTTTCGGACAGCCAAGTACTAGTCAGCTAGGAAGAGCCCTGCAAGCACTATGCCACTGCTGTTTATGCTGTTTAAGGGACGCAATGACAAGGCCACTCCCCTTCAGTAAACATAATATAAGAGTTTTATTTGCGCTTTTTTTTCAGATGTCTGGGTTGCCTCAATAACGGAGTGTACCACTTACAACTGATGTTTGATGAAGGGTCAAAATAACAATAATAATAATAATAATAATAATAATAATAATAATAATAATAATAATAATAATTTACTTGTTTAGTGAGATAAACTATAATCGTTAGTAAAACATCAGGTTGGTATTTTGGACTTAGATGTGGGATTAAAATACTTAGGCGATAATTTGGGCGATGTGGAGTTCTTTCCCGTCCAGCTACTGCCACACTTCATTATCCGATTTCAAATAATAACTATAATAATAATAGTCTATTAACAATTATAATGCAGTGAAACGTGGCTAATTCGAACTTCTATAATTCGAAATCTTCTTTAATTCGAATTTTTCTCTTAGTCCCTAGCATTTTATATACAATCAATTCTAAAAAATCGTGGTTAATTAGATTTTGGATAATTCGAAACTTTTACGTGTAAAAAGCCGATCGGAAGCCAAACAGTTGGGTCAGGAATTCTCGAAAAACGACAAACCACATCACAGAACTTAGGCGTTCTTTTTTGAAAGTAGAAATGACGGAAGTGAATCTGTTTTCCGTTCCATAAATTTGTTAGATTCTTTTGTGATGGCCGAGAGACTTAATTGTAGGAAACAGGTAAAATTCTCAAACTGTTTTGAAAAACTGTAGATTTCTCTAAGACTTAACTAGATTGCTGGGTTACTACTGTCGTTAAATAGGTGAATAGTACATTTTGGTTTTATATTATCATTTGAAACTTTTTAGGTTACATCACGATCAAGTCATTATCCAGTAGCGTTGTCTGTTAATCTGTAAACGTAATGCAATATATTTTCTCTACCCTTTTGAAAGAACTTTCTTAATTAGAATTTTTGGATAATTCGAATTTTTTTACTGGTCCCTTGAGTTTCGAATTATTCAAGATACACTGTAATACATTATCAAGCCTGTAGGAGTGAGGGAAACAAGTAATGCTACTGCAGAATGCAACCACCGAGAGATTGAAGAATTTGCCCCTTATGAAGTGTATCTGGGAATGAAAATGTTTTCTTTCCAGCAAACGTGTAAGCGCATGCGCAAAATAAATAATAATAATAGACTAATAATAATAATACCGTAATAATAATAATAATAATAATAATAATAATAATAATGAATTTACATTCCACTCGAGACCCAACCAAGAATTGTATGGGAGATTTGAAACTATGACTACCACAAAGACGAAAAGGAGATTGACTTTCTATGTATACATTAAATGGATGAGGCCAGAAATGTTCGCCAACAGGATTCTCACCTTCCAGTGAAACAGAAAGACACAAACTCCTTGGGTGAAAGAAGCCCATCGAGATTTAGAAAAGTGTGGGATTAAGACAGAAGAAATAGCCAACAGAGAAAAGGTGAGATGGAAAGCTGCGGGTTTGAAGGACCTGTCCAAGGAGAAAACGAGAAAGAATACAGTATTCCCGGTAGAAGAAAGGGCACATTCATGTCATAGGATGGATAAATACTGGAGAAAGATGAAAGAGAGAGAAAACACGGAAAGTTGTTGTTGACTCTTATTGGGACTTCGGGACGTGTACTTGGGTGTGTGCACAATCTTGTCTGATAACCTGTGGCAATGTGATTTCTGTACAAGTGTGTGTATTTGTAATTGAAGTAGGAGTTGGGTAGGAAGCGGCCGTGGCCTTAAGTTAGGTACCATCCCAGCATTTGCGTGGAGTAGAAGTGGGAAACCACGGAAAACCACTTCCAGGATGGAATCGACCCACCTCATCTCAGTTTTGCTTCACGAGGCTGACCCGTTACAGCCCTCAAACTATAATTAAATTTCTTGGAAGAGCCAGGAATCGAACCCGGGCCTCCGCGATGACAGCCAAGAATGCTAGCCACTGCTCAATAAGGTAGAACACCAAGTCTAAGGAGATATATTTCCAAATTTCTTTGAAGAGTCGTGAAATACGAAGTTCCATGCAGTACCACCGTCAAACCAACGACCAGTTGTACTTCTTTCGGTGTTGGAGTAGCATGCCTGCCTTGCACCCGAAGGCCACGGGTTCGATTCCATGCTCCGTCAAGGATTTTAGAAACTGAAGGCTGGAACGGGGAGCACTCAGCCCCGTGAGGACAATGGGTAGTGGTCTGACAGTGAGGCAGCGCCCCGGTCACGGAAACCAAGATTAACGGCCGAGGGGATCCGATGCACTGACCACACGTCATCCCACATCTGCAGGCCTAATTGCTGGGCAGCAGTCACTTGGTAGGCCTAGGCCCTTCATGGGGCTGTAGTGCCACGGGGTAGGTGTCCCTATATATATAAAATTGTACTCTTGTCCTTCTGTCTGTCTGTCTGTCTGTCTGTCTGTTCCTCCGTCAATTGAAAACGGATCAACAGATTTCGTTCAAAATTTGCAAATCGCTATAAGAACATCCCAAACTCACTTTAGGATATAAATTTCAACAAATCATGCAATGCGCTTAAGGGGACCAGGGGGTGCCCTATTATATTTACCTTTGATTTACTCGTGTGACATGTCGTACGAATGGTCTTTTATAGCTCTATACAGCAAGATTATTCTCATTACTTCCTGTAACGAAGAAGTATTTATTTTCCAATTAATTACAATTAATTTGCGAGCCCTACAAGGTTTATAATTAAATTTAAGGGCGTTATCACGGGAATGGGGACTTGCATTATCGGTGAGGCATCATTATTTTGCATGATGAGATGAAAAAAGAGTATTTTTCTTGGTTTTATCCACACTTTATCTGATTTTTCTATTTTGCGGAATGAATCAATACCATATTTTAGGGTATTTTCTTTTATACAGATAGTGGCACTGTTCGTACGAAAGTCTCGACACTGACGTCTATCTGTTTAAAAGTCTGTTATTCCTTCATACAAATATTATCTCTTACAGAGACAGAATGAAAGCAGAATGAGACCTCGTAAAAGGGCGTTGCCATGACAACGTTTATCAATTTCGCAGACCGCGGATAGTTTTCATGCAATATCTCGAAAACCGTTCGTTTAAGGGACTTAAAGCGCAGGGTTCGTGGTTGCCACCGAACATTGCTCCTTGCATTGCTACACGTGAACATGAACTGTATTATTTATAGAGGTGGATTGTGGGGTCTGAAACGAGGCGTGATTTAGAGTATATTTTTATAGCATCTGCATCGCTTA
This sequence comes from Meconema thalassinum, assembly GCA_946902985.2. Taxonomy (NCBI): domain Eukaryota; kingdom Metazoa; phylum Arthropoda; class Insecta; order Orthoptera; family Tettigoniidae; genus Meconema; species Meconema thalassinum. Next base: position 2,054,141,931 of record OX336388.2, on the reverse strand, counting down.
TTGTATGTGAGTATTTGGATCTTTACGACGTTTTACTAAGGTATGATTGTTTCTATTTTGTACGGTATACTTTCTTACTGTTTATAGATTTATTTTTTGTTAGTTGAATTCTTCCGTTTGCAAATATTTAACTGCTTTTTGTCTTGTTCTACCATTATGTGCAACCAAAATTCACAGACTACTGTGACGTATTCTACCGACTCCCCAATTAGTTTATTAAGTTTGCCTTATAAATCTCACTGGTCAATTGAGCTAACATATTTGAATAAAATTGGTATTTCTTCCTTCACGGCCATGGAAACCCCGCACAAGACACAGCGTAAACCTATAAATGAACCTGAATTTTAATTGCTTGGCCATGATTTCCAATATACAATCTTTTTGGATGCCTTTATAGAGAGGCGAAAGGCTGTTGAGCGTTTAACTCTCGCAGTTAAGTACCGCAGGTGCACTAGATAAGAATTTAGGTATCGCGCTATTCTCTACTCCTTTGAGGGTCCCCAAATTGACAACAACAGATCGCTGATTACCCATCTCGGTGTTGCTAGGCGAAACCCCTCACAAGACACGATATAAACTTGGAAATATTGATGTGTTTAAAATTGTTTTGTTATTATTACTTGAAATGATTACAGTTTGTTTTGTTACATTTACTCCTAATCATGGCATGATACGTAGTTTGCACAATATTACTCACTGCAGATATGACAATTGCTGACAAGTTTGATGTATTTTTAGCATACTATTTTTCATTTCTAAATGTTCAGTAGTATGAGGACGTTACACGATGGGTGTTTAATATTTAAGAAAGGTTAATTAAATTTTACTACATAGAAGCCTCCGTGGCTTAGGCGTCTGCACGCCGGCCTCTCACCGCTGGGTCTGTGGTTCAAATACCGGTCACTCCACGTGACATTCGTGCTGGAAAAAGCGGAGGTAGGCAGGTTTCTCTCCGGGTACTCCGATTTTCCCTGCCACAATTTCATTCTTGCAACATGCTCCACTATAATTTCATTTCATCTGTCATTCATTTAATCATTTCCCCAGGTGAGTGCGACAGCCTTCGGCATCCGGCACAGTTCATATCCTTGCCGCTAGATGGGGGCTTCATTCATTCCATTCCCTGACCTGGTCGGTCGACTGGAAACAGGCTGTGGATTTTCAAGTTCACTACATAGAAGCTGATGTTTATTTCCAGTATATAGACGCACATTCCTGCCTCTGATTAATAATTGGGTGAGTGAAGATGCTTGTAGTCTACACAACATAGTAGTGAAAATGGAAAGAAGCTTGTAGTTGACATGACCTTTACTAACGCGAAACTCTTCCATTCATTGCCTGGGAATTTAACTCCGTCTGCCTTGGTGAGTAGCAACAGCACTATCACGGCCCCTTCTTAGTAGTGTAATAATGATAACAATAATAATGTGAATATTATTTTCAATAAAAATCAAAATTGTAAGTCAAAAGTTATTTGCCAACCACATAATTTACTAAAAGACCAAAGAAAATGAAAAAAGCGATTTCACGTTAATCTAGCATTGTAAATGTGGGTTATGTATGAGTAGTTCTTATTTAAAGATGGACATATAGATTCTTAGATGATATTTAGTAAGTTTTTTATTTTTTGGTATTCTTTTCCTAATCAAATGCATATATTATTATGAAGCTGGGATTCTAAGCGTTTATCCTCGGACTACCATTATCCTCTTGAAATGTTGCTGTTCGACAAAACCCGCAAGCCTAATACAATTAAGAAAAAGAAATTCCTTGGCCCTTACAATTTATTAGTTAGGTTAATAATGGAATGTTTAAAGTAGGCTCCTTAAATATTCAGTTAAATTAGCGAAATTTCAGGCTTAATCTATAAGCTCAAGCTCCTAAACCAGATGGAATTAGAAGGTGTGGTCTGTACCAAAATCTTCCAAATCGTTTCAAAAGTACAGGAAAAATCTTGCATTTCCTGAAATGTCAAGGGAAATATATCTATTTGCTTCTAAAGTGAATTTAAACAAATAAACAACTGGTATCGCGTACAGCCCGCATAGCACTAGAGTCGGGATAGTCTGTACACATGGACGCACAAACCCATTATGCGAGAGTTCCTGCACGGGTTCGCTAGTTTTCATATATTCGTCGCTTTCTATGTGGACATCAGCAAAGCAGACAGCTGGGCCTGGTGTGTATCCTACTGAGCAACGTTCTTCAATGGCGAGCATGTCAAACCTACTACTGTTGCCCTCAATTGCCAAGTTCTTTGAAGACATGGAAGCCATTTCATCCCTGTTCATCAGCTATTTTGGACGGGATATGATGGCGTAAGGTCGGGCGTTCACCAGAACCTGCCCATGTGTACAGGCTCCCAGGAAATGTAAAGCAATTGATTTCAGGGAATTCAAGGATTAGATACACAGAAAAAAGTGCAGCCGAGAGGCGTTCATCGCAAATTACAAGACATCCAAGATGAGAACAAAATGTACGAGCTTTCAGTGTGGTTTCTCCGACCAGTCATAACTTCAGTTCTTCGGTGTTCACCATCCCAAATGCGCGTGCCCTCTTGTCCACGTGCTAACTTGCTTGCAATAAGTCGCTATAAGAGAAAAGTTCTTCCTGTAATCAAAACTACTACGGTACGATTCAATCTCTCATTAGTCCACGTCAATGCATGATAACTAGCATTCATAACTGTCTCCACTAAGGTCTGGGTTCCATTCTCAGTTATATCAAGAAAATTACTTTTATCTAAGGAACGGGGTTCACTCAGCCTCGTGAGACAGAACTCAGAAGAGGCGGGTTTGATTCCCACGGGCCTAAATGACTTCGATGTTGCAAAGCCCCTAAATGAATCAATAGCAACACATAGTGACAGAGAAATTTAAAAATAAAATCAGCAAAATGTCTAAAATACTAAGTCCGAATTATGAAGATGTATTAAGACGAGTGGGAGAGGACAGATATTTCTGGCGACTGCTAATGAAGAGGATAGATAGGTTGATAGGACACATGCTAAGGAATCTAGTAATAGCAAATTGAGTTATGGAAGAAAAAGCTGGAGACAAGAACCATAGGGGTAGACCAAGATTAGAATATAGGCTGTCTCGGATGTAAAGTGTAGTAGCTAGGTAGAGTTGAAACGATTCACTCAGGACAGGGAGGCATGGAGAGCTGAATCAAACCAGTCAAAAGACTGGAAGACTCAAACACAACAAACTATAGGTAGAACAGTGCACAAAAATAGTTTCATATCATTAAAAGTACCAATGTTTGCTCTCAGATTAAAATAACTGCCTAAGATGATCTCTCCTGTTAAAATTCCTTCAAATGATTTACCAGGCCGTACCAATTCATAGTAGATTTACACCTAATGACAATTAAATCACGTACGCAAGACAAAACGTCCAAATCTTTGATAAAAAGAACTGAAATCTCTATATTGCAAATCAAAAATATAAAAACTCCCAGTTCGTTGCTCACTAGCACCTGAATTCAAGCCACCTGTTCCCCTGCATCCACGACAGACGCCGCATGGCGCTCCATTGAGAGGAACGGATGCTCTATGTCTGTCCTGGCACAAGGCGCTATCGACTAGTACAATCGATGAACATTGTTCCGAACCGCAACTCAACTCCGTCCTAAGCGGCTGCCTAGCATCTGGGCATATTCCAGTCAGACACACATACACTTGGAGAGACCTCAAGAGAATATCTGTTCCAATGCTACAGTCTCATTCAGGTAAACCTCCAAAAATATATACTGTAGACAGGTGTGTTGTGAATGGCTGCACACTACTCACCTGGATAGGCTTACCATACGCGACCACCTCATGGTGTAGTGGCTAACACTCTTAGCTGACGGGCTGGAGATCCTGGTTCGATTCTTAGCTACGCCAAGATATTTAACTGAGTTGCAAGGGATTAAAGGGAAACATGTTATTGGAACAGGTTGTACGATGTATCTTTCTCTTCAATAAACCTAGGCCGGTATTAACGGCAGTATTAAAGGTGCCGGGTCATTCTCATTAGTCCGTTTGCGCTTAAATAGGGCTTGTTAGCTTATGCGTGGTGAGTTTGAAACCAGGTCTTTAATAGTTGAAGATTATTCTGAATACAGTAGCATACACCTCATTAGAGAGAGACTAGACTTGGCAACTTACTACATGTACATTTGCACAAGGAACACATAGCACTTAGGAATGCGATAGGGGGAATAGCCCTACGAGATAAGGGACCCTCACACACAGGAATTTCCCGTCAGTCGAGTGCAAACAGTGACCAAGTGAACTGCTATCAACAGGACCACGCAAGACTTAACCAGATAAGTAGCCTGTACAATACAATCTGAATTGATCATTTACAACAACCACTTATTCACTCCAAGCAAGCAAATTCCGGAGGTCAATCACCACTTCCAGTATCTCAACAAAACATCACATAGACCACAACTTAGAAATATTGACGTGTTGCATAATCTCAACTAATACTGCAACTAAATAAGTGTATATATTGTAAGTATTTTCACCTATACTTTCAGACTTAGATTTTATAGCCTAAGTGTAATGGATCTGATGATGATCGCTTGATGATCGAAACTGGTCATCCTAGTGTATTTATTAATCTCATGTGATTGTTTTCAGGATTAGGGAATAACCCATCTCATTTGGGTACATTCGTGTTGACCGACTGAAAAGCAACAAACTTTTGTTTACTAAGGCAACACTGAAAATGCCTTCAAACACCATAATGTTGGAACAGGAGTACACTCAACCTCGTGAGGCGAAACTGAGGACAGGTGGATTCAATTCTCACCTCAGTCATCTTAGAAGTGGTTTTCCGTTCTTACCTAATTTCTACTCCAAACAGATGTTGGATCGTTCCTAACATAAGGTCACGACCGCCTATTTCTCAAACCTTACCTCAGATACAAATACGTACATTAACTACAAATACCACAATGTCCAAGCCGTTAAATGAAACAACAGCTTATCATAAGGCCTTATGTATGTTGACATATCGGTATTTTGAGCCTAACATTAATTTTACAACTATACATTTTAAACATTCTCTGCGTTGTCGTCATTTTTAGCCCAAGAGCCTGAACTATTTCTGAGGCTTGAAGGTCAATATCATGCTACGATTTATTTATTTATCGTATGATGCTAGCACAATAAAGAAAACACAAACATGAATACGGTGTCACAAACAACCGAACAATATGACAACAAGACATATAACTATTAAAGTTGAAAATATCATAAATCAACATCCAGTCTATTTAACCAATCCACTGCTTCTGGAGTAGCACAATTTAAATCCTCTAGACTCCCCGGGAACGCTCGGCAGGGACAATCAAGCACTATGTGTTCCAATGTCTGAGGAATGACATCACAGTCAGAGTATTGCGAATCTTTCCAACCCCAAGTATGTAGTACAGAAGCACTTCTTCCCACACCACATCTAATACGATTGAGTCTACTCCAGGTTAAGTCTCGGCAAGTTGAAACCAGGGAGTTTTGTAGTTGGGTTCCCAACTTGTAGGATGCCTCGAGGAGGAGCTCTTGTCCACTCAGTCAGCCAGCTATTATTGGCTTTGAAATTGCTGTTTGTTAGTTCTAAGGCTGTTTTCCATGGAGGTTTGCAGGATTTCAGTCTAGAAAGGCCTAATTGTTAAACGTCTTGGATTGGAAGTGTCCGATTCTTCTGTATTCTGGACCAAAGTTGAACTAGATTTTTCTGTCTTCTGATATAAGGAGGTGCGATATTACTGAGCACTGGTAACCACTGGATCGAAGTTGGAAGTAGTGTTCCAGATATAATTCGCATACCACGATGAAGTTGAACATCCACTCGTTGAGTATGACAGCTGTTAAGCAATACTCAGCTGGTGCATAAACAAGCGTCAGAGCAGTTGTTCTCAGAGTGTTCCCCGCGATGTTCCAGCAAGGCGTTGCAGGATATTGTTGCGATTCTTCAATTTTGCAGCAGCTCTGTATAAATGTACGATTATTCTATGCGAGCCACCTAGAATTCCTCCCCTAGCCGAATGTGCCTTTCATGCACTTATTGAGACAGTCGGGGACTTAGAGCAGTCAGTGGTAATATCCTGTACGATTGCGTTCTCTCTTATTATGCGAATCCCAAATGGTATGTTTTCAATTTATTCCACCGTAAGTCGATAATTATATTCAATTAAGATTCCTACCCCAGCCATCCTGGAAGTGCTTTCCCACTTATACTCCAGACAAATAACGAAATGGTACCTAACTTAAGGCCACGGCCGCTTCCTACCCAAATCCTACCTTGATTACAAAGGCATGCACTAATACAGACATCACAGTTGCACAGGTTATCAGACAACTTCTACACACAATTAAGTACAGGAGGCTACATGATTACGATTTTGCAAAGCCCCTAATGAATCAGCAGCAACAACCAAATATATTAGATTGCAGTACGTACAAAAGCATTCAGTTCAGGGCGAACCTCGTTTCCATACTGCGCATATTTTGCACACAAAGAGCAATAAACACGTCATTTCTACAGGCCATAAAGATAACTCATAACCTCTGCGGGTTGGGTTATTTGTATCCAGGAGCAGAACGTGCTCCATTATCACTTATTCTTCTAGCAGAGCAGTTCAGGGCTCCATTCATGGATATACATATTAATTTCCTTCCAAAATTATTACTTTTTCCAGCAAGAATAATTATGAACGCCTCCCATTTAATAACCTTGCGTGTTCAACAGAAGTTGATTATTCTTTAACAAATCATTGAGTAATAAATAGGTTAAAAGTTCCGCCTAATCAATACTCTTTATTAAATAAAGATCCCTGTGTGGTCATTGGTGGGATATGTTTCAAGGCCTAATTGTTTTTGGCCCCTTCATCAGCGGATATGAATAAATAAATGTCAAAGACACAAAATGTATAGCGTAACACACGAAAAAGTCCCTTGTTAAACCTTATATGGTGCACCATAAAGAAGGATGGGAAATTTAATGCCCAAAACAATACATTATGATGTGGGAAAACGTGGCTAAAGTCTTTAAAACAAACACACGCTTCATTTTCATGATTTTCATACTTTATTTGTATTCCGGGATATTTAGATGCAAGTAAGATGCTGTGGAGCCACACACCCCCTAAGCATGTGCACACGAGTCCCCTTAAAGTAGTTTTTTAAACTACTTACAGGTGGAATATCGACATGAAATATATGTTAATTTGAAACATATAAGGTTTCAATTTGCAATGAAAGAACGAGAATTGAATTTCTGGTCAAAAATGCCGTTGCATACTTATATACATACCTTAAGTGCTCACCGAACAAGAAGTGAACAGTGCAAATGGCCGCAAAAATACAGGCTGTAACGCTGGATGAAAACCAAATTTTAGCTCTCAGCTAGTGTTTATTTGTGTATGTTAAACATTCATAACTGATTGAGGGTTCCCCCTTTCTTTCATAATTTGAGTGGACAGAAAATGTTCCATCATCGGTGCCTATGTTGCCACACATAATTGAACCTGTGTCACAATCGGTGGGTTACTCGATCCTCTCAAACTTTGCAGCATCGATATTCTATGCGCATGCGTGGGGTTGATAATAATATTGGAAAATTGACCGTACTTAAAAATAACATTCGTATTACTTAATTATTCAAACTGGGAGTCACAACTCTCTTGCTGGTTGTTAATGAAGAGCTCACGACTGCGAGTGAAAGAGATGATGATGATGATGATGATGGTAATTGTTGTTTTAAGGGGCCTAATATCTAGGTTATCGGCCCCTAATGGTTTGGGTGAACGTGAATATGAAATGCAAACTATAACTAAAAACTAACTACGAACTTACATACTAGAAGAAGAAATGGAAAACAAAAGGAGAATATGGAAAATAAGGGACAGGAGGAAAATAAATGCCCTCAACCCTCGAAGAATGTGGATTGAGGGACTTGGAAGGAAGGAGAGCCATGAAAGGCTGATAGGAAAGTGAAAGAGGAGAGGGTCCTTCCCACAGGTAAGTGACAAAAGAGGAAAACCGGACCCAGCTCAGGAATCCCTCGGGGTCACCAAGTCCCGAAGTCACTAGCCGTGAGCCCCTGAGGGTATAGCAATATCTAGGGTGCACCAGAAGTGGTGGGGCTACATACACCCTGCCTCCTTAAGGGCCTTAAGCAAAACGCAGGAGATAACAGGAAAAGAAAAAGAAGGCTGACCCCTCGCAGAAGGAGGGTATCAGAAAAGATGAGACAAGGGCCAATTAAGGCGGGAAAGGAAGAGACTCCCTAGGCCTCAGATACCCTAATACCGTCGGGTTCAGAAGAGAACAAGAGTTGACCAAGTGAGGTCGACAGGAAAGAAGACGGAGAGGAGCCCGGCACAAGTAGCCTAAGTGGAAGCAATGCCAGACTCAGCTGGGGCTTCCTGGTCGCCAACACACGTCCCACTAGATGTGAGCCCCTGGGGGGAGAGTGAAAGAGAGCTCAGGTAGATGGATGCTCGGTGTTAGAAGAAGTAAGATACAATCGCAGAGCGAAGATGGATGTGTCGAACGTGCGGCACTCGAGAGGAAGTGGCACTCTTCAGAACGAAGTCGCAAAGCGTGAAGAGTATGGTTATCTTATCACGGTATTAGGATTGTGGTGAGCGTCTTACAGCAGTTCGGGAACTGTATTGGACGATATTTGTGAAATTAAAAGGTAGGAATAAAAAGAGATAAAAGTGTGCTTCCCGAGTAGAAAACAAACTTACAAATCAATAAAAGAGCAGACGAGCAAGAAAATGGACGCCTTTTTAATCTATTTGGCAATTTATTCTTCTCTCCTCTTTTATGAACTTCCGAAGATTCATGGGCTAGTGTGTTTTATGTTCTTTATTACGGAGTAGAAGCATGGACTTTATCAACGTCACTCAATGAAAAATTAGAGGCCTGTGATATGTGGCTCTATCGACGGATGCTAAGAGTATCATGGACAGCTCATATCACAAATGCCGAGATCCTTCGAAGAATGGGAAAGGATATGGAAGTACTGGTCACTGTAAAAAAAAATACCTCGGTCACATTATGCGCAACAGAAGCAGATACCATCTAATGCAAGGAAAAATACTCAGAAAGAGAAGTATTGGCAGGAGACGAATCTCCTGGCTATAACACCTCAGAGACTGGACTCTTAAGGCCATCGGAAGAGTTATTCCAAACGGCTCAGAAGAGCCTAGATGGTTGCCGAAATCCGGAATGGATAGGGACTATATAGAAGAAGAAGAAGTAGCAGAAAAGAAGAAGAAAAAACAAAGAAAAAAAGTAATAGAAAATGTAGAAAAAAAGAAGAAGAAAACAAGAAGAAGAAGAAGAAAAGAAATAGGAAAAGAAAAGGAGATGTAGAAAATAAAAAGAAAAGAAAAAGAAGAAAAGAAAGGGGGGAAAAAGAAAAAAAGGAAAAAAAGAAAAAAAGAAGACGAAAAAGAAGACAAAGTAGAAGAAGGAGGAGGAGAAGAAGTAGAAGAAGAAGAAGAAGAAGAAGAAGTGAAAGTAGCTTTTTAAAGATGGAGATCATGTTCTGATTTCTTAAATCTGTATGGTTGTCATATATTTGCCAGATAATGTTCTGAGAATTGGGATTCTTCGGTTGAAATAAGATGCCGTATAGAGAAGGCTAGATCCATCTTTATAACAATGAAACAACCACTATGCTGTCGAGATCTCAGTATGACGCTTAAGAAAAGAATTGTGAAGTGTTAGCCTATGTTGTCTCCACCCTTCTTTATGGTGTTGAAGCTTGGACCTTGTCCGTAGCTACAGAAAAGAAGATTCGAGCTTTTGAAATGTGGATATACCGGCGGATTCTTAAAATCTCGTGGACAGAACATGCGAGTAATGCCGAGGTTCTTCAGCGTGTGAGCAGCCAACCTGAGCTGTTAAACACAATTAAGAAGAGGAAATTGGAATACTTGGGACGCATGATGAGGAATCCAAAATACCGTCTGCTCGAAGTTATACTTCAGGGTAAAATTGAAGGTCAGCGTGAACCGGGAAGGAGACGAATAACTTGGATGGATAATTTACGAACGTGGTTTGGGCTGTCTTCCACGGAACTCTTCAGGATTGCACAGGATAAGAAGGTGTTAGCCATGGTGGTAGCCAACGTCCGTATCAGATAAGGTAGAAGAAGAAGAAGAAGAATGTTCTGAGAGTGAAGTAATGATAACAATAATAATTATTACTTTGATTTTAGAGCACATCTTTGATCCACGAGTTTGTGTCCTGCGGAAGTCCAGCCTGTCGATCATTGGTTGTAGCAATAACTGTGACCGAACACACGTCATACAGCCCTTGGGACCCGGCAGAGTAAGAGTGCCAGGAGAGCTGTTTCTGACAGTTTATTGCTGTTTCTCCACCGCGTGCGCTGTGATGCCAAATATCCATCCCATTCCACTGCCTTGGGTGACATCTCCACAGGTTCAAGAGACAAAGGCGAGGCACTAGCAAATTTAAAGTTATTCCCAGAAAACTAATTTCATGTAATAAACTAACGAAGGAAAGCAAGACCATTTCCATGGTAACAGAATCTCGACAGGTGACAACCAAATTACTATCTATTTCTGTAAAAGGCAATGCCATTCCATTTATTACATTTCTGTGAAAGTTTGCAAATGGCTATAAGGTTATCACGGAATCAACTTAGGCTGAACAATTAATCAATACGCTTAAGGGGGTCAAGGGCTACCATAGAACCTTTTCACGCGATTTACACGTCTGATATATCGTACGGAAGGTCTTTTATATCTATAAGACACAATGCTCGGTAGTCTATATAAAGTGTCTCCGAAAGCCTTATGTTATTATTATATATGAATTTCATCCGAATGGCCATAGCAGGGCATTCAATTGAACGCCCGTGGGCTCCCAATTTTAAGGCCCTAAATTAACAGTGTCTGTGATATTCCCAGAAAACTAACTTCGCTGTGATAAACTGATGAAGGAATGACAAGCCTCCATCCATTGCAACAATAGATCAATTGATAACGTCTGGGTATTAATACTGAAGTCCGTTCAAAGACCGGGTACTTCTGCTAGTTTACATTATATACACTTATTTAGTGGCTTGCCACGGTGGGTGAGTGGATAGGGTGTAGGTCTACTAACCCCAAGATTGCAGGTTCGCTCCTGGCCGTGGTAATTGATTTTTGAAAGGCGGCAAAAATACGACACGCATGTCATACGATGTTGGCATGTCAAAGAACCCATTTGAACTCAGTAGGCCGTGTTCATAATGGCAAAATTAATCTCGGGAGTTTCCGCCAACGCAAAGTTCCTCGTTTCTCTACTAGAAAGCACTATAGTGTTCAAGGAGCTTAGATATCTAACCTCCTTGACTTTCATAGTGATTCAAGGAACAACGAAATTTGACATGCAAGCTACCCTCTGGGTGTCAAATTACAAAGCTTGCACCCGGCACCCGAGGCCATATGATATTATTATTATTATTATTATTATTATTATTATTACTTATTTAGTTGCAGTATTGATTAAGCTTGCACAACTAATCAAGATACAGCAACATGTTTCCCTATGTTAATCCCTTATCTAGCTTGGCGGCGACGTTATGTTGCTTCTCGTTTTCAACGGTGCGTGTTTTCTGTTAGTGTGAAGAGGGGCGAATTCTCCATAAAAGTGTGTTCGTTTAAATTACTAGTGTTGTTTATTTTAGCTAAGTGTATCTCGATTGCTTCCCTTATGTCAAGAGCTCTTCCTTTCGGTTCGTGATATATGATTTTTAATTCGGTTTCAATGTTGGTAAAGCTAAGTCCCGTCCAAACATGTGTCCACATACGGCCAAGTGTGTTTATCGCATTTCTGTGCTCGTTGTATCGCGTGTCCATTCTTCTACCGGTTTGGCCAACGTAATTTGCTTGACGTGTCTTGGCACGTTATAGAATGTACCCCGTGGCTTCGGTGGCGTAGTCGGTAGCATGCTGAGCTTCTATGCCCAAGATCGCGGGTTCAAATCCGGCCAAAGTCGTCGGATTTTTTAAGAGCGTTAAAAATCCCTCAGTATGCCTTCCTTCGGAGGGAAGTAAAGCCGGTGGTTCCATGTCATAGATTTATGGCATTTTAAAGAACCTTCCACTAATTACACCTGTGTGAAGCTAAATTGCATAGGTTAAGAATGCAAACAATGCTCTTAGGTTCCTACGTTCGTTGCCAAGAGCCGACTGCGGTGGCGTATGGTAGCTATGTTCTGAACTAGTAGTCGTTGACGGTGGCGTTTGGTGGCAAAAGTAGGAACTACTTGAAAAATTCAAAAGTGTTCAGTCCTTACTTGAATTTAAAAAAAAAGATAACACACACTAATACAGTCATCACAATAAACACCGGTTATCAGACAGATTCTACACACACCCAAAATACACGGGGCTACATGACCGCGTTGTCGCAGCCCCTAAACTTAAGATCCAACCAACCAAAATATACCCCTGACTTTGAGTACGGGTCTTGTTTATTTGAATTGCTGTTGTGCAGATTCTTTCCGGTTGTGGCACCTATGACAGTAGATGTATAAAGGGAGGAAAATTAAACTCCTTGGCCACACACTGCGCCATAACGAATTCCTCACAATTCTGACGGAGGGAAAAATTCTCGGGAAGAAACGTAGAGGTAGACCGATAAATAAATATCTGGATTCCGTGATTGACAGGCTGGATTTCAAGAAATATGTTGACCTGAAACGCTCAGCAGAGTAGAGACGGGTGTGGTTGCAATGACAAGGCCTTGCCTTTTGGATACGATGATGAGTCTTCATTTTACATTGCTCAGATGAGCAAAGACTAAGTTATGTGCATACAATATCAGTGAAGATGCAACAGAGAGTTTGTCTATATAATCTTGTTACCAGTCACACCGAGGGTAAAATTTGTAAATTTATTTAAGTTCAACTGCTTTGAATCTTTTGATGTCCAGTAGGACAGTCCCTCGCGTTTCATAATAGGTTGAATACTGAATAATCCTCGTACTCTTAACATGCAGCGTACTTTATCTGTGTTACCAGACGAATCTTTCTGCATGTCTAATTTACTAGATTATATAAACCGAGTTATTGACCCATGCATCTGTGAGAGTCTAAATCTTAGAAAATAATTTGTGTGATTTAGATTTGTATTCAAAATGTAATTAAGTGCTCAGTGTATTCACAGCGTAATTATCGTGCAAGAGCACAATGTATGAGCTGAGCCATTTGTACTCACTAACTGCAGAGGCGCACATGTCTATAGAACTGGACGGTATTGTGATCATGGAGTAGGTCGTAAATCTGGCCAGGTCATGCATAGTGCAGTGAGTGTGGGCACAGGCTCAGGTCACCGTGATGGTGAGGGATGGCGTCCCCAACAATTGAAGGCAGGCGTCTTTCACTAGCCTTGTGAAGCAGTCTTTGTCAGGAAGAAACGGTCAAGCCCTAAAAGAGATGGAGACAGAAAGGCTCAAAATGTTCAGAATTGTTACATATTGTGTGCGTGTACATAAAAACGTGCAAGTTGCCACACTCTAGTTAAGGAGATATTCCAAACGAAATTAAAACCAGACCAAATTTTCATTTTATTATTATTATTATTCATTCATTCAATTTCGCCAATCGGCCAACTAGGGGCCACCATAAGCCTCATTTTACATTCTGGCATTTGTTTGTTTTTCGCTTGATCCTCATTGTCTTCATGAGCTCAGTGTGTTTAGCACGATGTTCTTCTGTCCATTTCGCACCAGTTGTTCTTTTTTCGCACCAGAAAGTCCCAAAAGTCTTGATAGCTGCTCTATAAAGATTTCGGTCTTGTGCATCTTCTGCTCATATCCCCATTTCTTTCAGATCTTTCTGGACGTTAACGTACCATGGCATTGTCGTTTTTGGTTTTGAGTCAAAGATACTGAAGATACCTTTCGTCCATCGAGAGTCGATCATCCGTCATACAGTATATGACCGTAGGAGCAAACTGTGCGTTTATTATTATTATTATTATTATTATTATTATTATTCTCATGTTCTCCATGTCATTGGGTATAATATACCATTTCATTGGCAAATTTTGAAATATGGAGTGGGGTCCTTTATGTTGGTAGATTCAGGAACGAACGAACTATGGAGCAGGTCTCTAAAATGACTGCATTCAGTAAACTAATATGAGATTATGGTGGAACCCCAGTTTATCGAGGTTGGCCCTCAGCGAGTTCGGTGTGATTCCAATGGAAGAGATGATAGGCAATACAGTAACAAATTCCTTTCACTACATCTTTTGGTTCTCGTCAGTCAGGGGCTTGTGTTTGGTCACTTTCTCTGCACAGGTTTGTTGGATATTATGTGAGTTAGGAATTGCGACATCGATTAGAAGGGTTCTTTTTCTCTACTTTATCTATAAGAATAATGTATGACCTGTTTGCTGATATTTATTATTATTATTATTATTATTATTATTTTGATTTAGAGGCATTTAGATGATCTACTCTCCAATGTTGACGTCCCGATTAGCACTGCCATCTATTTGAGATACTGGAATGGTATTGGAAAACCTGTGGCTAAAATGTAATGAATTTTATCCTGGAATCACTAAATGTGATATCAGAGGTATTTTGCGAGACAACATCGTACCCATAAAGTGCCATTGGTTTAATCAGTCTTCAATGATCGGGCTTTATTGGACGAGAGTTGTACCAGTGATCATACGATAAGGCGGAGGACACTCTAAGTTACTACTAATCCAGTGATGGTATTACATTTTTCGACTCATTCATGTATTTTAGACCCGTTCAAGAAGTTAGTTATTAGTACATTATGCAAAGAGCTTATAATGGCAATAATTAAGAAAATAATTTCCATATGAGTGTCTTAATTACCATTATAGGCGAGTTGCATACGACTGTTTATGTTCGACGATAATTATAACTTTACTAGCAGTAGTGCCCGGCTTTGCCCGGTGGATTTATTTGTTTTATGGATGATAATGAATACTACTACAGAACTGGCACATGATACTTAATCTAACAGAAAACAATATTTTAAAAATATATATTTTTTGTGGTGGTGGTGGTGGTGGTGGTGGTGGTGGTGGGGGGGGGGGGGGGGGTGATAAGTAGTACAGTACAATGGACGTAACATTCAGGTCATTTCCCTTAATGATAATTATGAATAGGGAAACAGCTATTTACTAACTACAGCACTGACACATGTTATTTACAAACAAAATAACAAAAACAAAAAAAACAAACAAAAAAAAAGAGGAGTAAGTGAAATAAAAGACACTGCATAGGGCCTATATCTTATTGGCTGTTAGAAATGAAGAGACCAATAGTGTCGTCTTTTGTCGCATAGCGTCGTAGGAAAATAATCAGAACTCCTTGGAAAACTTCGGCTGTCCCGAGCTACTGAGGTAGCAATAGTATCATTTATCGCCACAAAGCGCTTAACGATAAATTTCGGAATAAATGAGGGTAAGTTTGAAAGCACCAACGCTTATTTCAGCTGATAACCTCAATGCACTATACCAACACCATTGCACTTATACAGAGGCATACTATTTTCATGATGATAACTGTTTAAAGGGGCCTAAGAAATCTTTTCGCACTAATTACCCCCCCGTGACTGCAATTTATAAACAGCGCAAGATGCAACTATTTTCGCAATTCTGCACCAGAACACTGGTAGGGGTGACGTGATGCAGCCTGAACTGCCCGTCAACAATAGACTTATTAAAATACTCTTACAGTTACACTACTACGGACATGAATGGTTCTACGGCCTTAATACGTGGTTTTCAAGTTCCTTTTGTCTGTTATTCTAAATGTAGTGAATGGAGAGCGTTGTCCAAAATATCAAGTGGTCAGTGTTACCAGCAAGGTTTCAAAGTGTAAGTATACAAAATGTGCTTCAGATCGGTGAAACAGTGTAGATTTGTGCCAAAGGACCTAAATGCAGGGAATGGAGTGGTCTGTCCGAAATTTCAATCAGACAGTGTTACTCGTCGGGTTCCAAAGGGTAAGTATGTAAAATTTGGTTCAGATCTGTGAAATTATTTAGTTCTCTTAACTGCATATGACAGCCAACAGTATACAGTGCACTACAACACTAAGTGAAGCAAGTCTTGTCCTTTCTAGGGCTACGGTATGACTAGTAATCTCGGAGCTTCTTGGGTACCCCTGTCCGGCAGAGCCGATGACGTGAACTGGGCGTATTCCCCTGTCTGGACAGTCAAGTGATCACGTGCAAATATTTACGCGCACTATTTCGACTCGGCGAACAGACTTTAGTGTGTGTGGAATCGTATCTCTGCCATTTATTCTGCCGCTTTCTGTGTGTCTTTGGGTACCTTTTGAGAATCCAGTCTCAAAGGTCCTGGTTTGGATTTCTGGGTTTCCTGAGGGATTTAATTCTGATCTGAGGGTAACGGAGTGCACTCAACCCTGTGAAGCAAAACTGAAAACATTTTGTTTCGATTTCCACCTCAGACATCCTAGAAATGGGTTTCGATGATTTCCTCCCACTTATTCTAGGCAAATGCTGGGATAGTTCGCTATTGAAGGCCACAACCGTCTCCGTCTTAATCCTAGCCTTAATTACAAACAAACGCTCTACTGCAGGCATCACAATAATACAGTACATAGGGCTGACGATGCTTCTATTGAAATCAAGGCTAGCCTGGATGCAGCAAATACGGCGTAGGCCTACTTTGCTTTGAGTAACTTATTCCTTTCAAGACTGCTCAGCCGCTGAACAATACTCACTACAGTAGACTCCCGTAAGTTCGGCCTACGTTAGTTCGGTATCCGCTTAGTCAGGTCGGCTACCCGAGCATGAGTCACGCACTCGGCGGCCGAAAGCCGGGAGAGAGCGGGCGGCATGTCTCTACGTACAGTACTTGTTTGTAGTTTCCTTTGTTTAGTTTACTACTCTGTCAAAACAGATCATTCAGTTCGTCTTGTGTATTCATACTGTGCAGTCGTGTGGTGCTAATCTTTATAGTAGGCCTACACAGTCAGTGATTTTGGTTTCATTTGCGTTTTTTACTGTTCTCTAATAACGGTTTCGCGTCGTGTTTTAAACGCCTTGTTTATAATGAGTGAAACGCGTAAGCGTAAGTACAAGTCGATGGAACAGAGACTACAAGCTCTGGAGAGACTAGACAAAGGAGAATCCGTGCAAAGAATCTGCAAGGATTTAAACATGGGCAAAAGTACAGTCAACGACTGGCGACGCAACAGAAAAACTATCGAGGGCTTTTGTACACAAATTGAAACCGAAAAAGTTCTAGAAAAGCGTTGCACAGTAAGGAAGGCCAAACACGAACTGGTGGAAGATGCTCTATGGTTGTGGTTCATTCAAGAACGAAGATGAGGAACGCCGTTAAGTGGACCAATCCTAAAAGAAAAGGCTATGATCTTACACTCAAAGCTTCAACCAGAAGAAGCGTTCGTGGCTAGTGAGGGATGGCTCTCTCGTTGGAAAAAGAGACATGGAGTTCATTTTATAGGAGTTTGTGGTGAGAAGCTATCAGCAAACCCAACAGTGGCCACCGATTTTTCTGCAAGATTTAAAAAAATCATCGATGATGAAAATTTGAGCCCAGAGCAAATATACAACATCGACGAAACTGGGTTAAATTTTAAACTTCTGCCCAGCAAAACCTTTGCCACAACCCAAGAAACATCTGCTCCAGGTTTTAAAATCAGCTAAGAGAGGATAACGGTCGCCTTGTGTTCAAATGCTTCGGGGACTCACAAGATACCCCTATTTGTCATTGGCAAAGCAGCAAAACCTAGAGCGTTTAAGAACATAAATATGGAAACTCTCGCAGTGTATTATCGGTCACAGAAATCAGCGTGGATGGACACATACTTGTTCAGAGAATGGTTCGTCTGTGAATTTGTTCCCAAAGTGAAAAAACATTTAGCAAAATCAAAACTCCCCACCAAAGCACTTCTATTTCTTGACAACGCACCTACTCACCAGGAAAATCTCAGTGTGACGATGAAAAAGAAATTAAACTGCTCTTCCTGCCACCCAATGTAACCAGTCTTCAACAGCCAATGGACCAAGGGGTCATTGAGTGCTTCAAGAGGAAGTATCGTCGTAAACTACTTTCGGAAGTTCTTTCCAAACTGGAGACTGATGACAGCTTAGACCTCATAAAAGCGCTTAAGTCCTTTAACATGAAGGATGTTGTGTACATGTCGGCCAAGGCATACGACGAAATACCACCATCGACGTTTGTAAAGTCTTGGAAAAAACTTTGGCCAAATATAGAAGACAAGATTGGCCAAGAAAACACAACAGCTGATGAACCAAACAACATTCTTATTAACGAATCTGATGACAATGCAGGTCTATTGCACGACCTTCAGCAACTACCAAACTGTGGATCCATTGTTGAAGAAGATGTGTTGGAGTGGATCAACTTTGAAAAGGAACTAGACAACGAGGCTTTGAATGATGACGAAATCGCCAAGTGCGTTATTCGCCAGGAAAATGAGAAGGCCAATGACGCAGATGAAGCTGAGATTGAAGATGAAGATGTAGAAAATAAAATGAGCCACTCTGAAGGCAAATCAGTTTTGCAACTGGCAGCTACCTACATCGAACAACAAAAAGAAGCAACTGCCGTCGATGTAATGTTTATTAAAAAGTGGCGTGACTTTGCACATAAAAAATCATTAGAAAAGAAAGTTCAGAAAAAAATTACAGATTTTTTTTAAGTGGTTAAGAATACAAACCACCAACGAACAGTAATACAGGTACTTTAAAATTGTATTAAGCCTACAGTTCTGTAACTCACAGTAGGCTATGCTTTTTGTAACCTTTTCTCTTTTTATGTGTGTTAAATATATGTCTGAGTGTTACCTCTGTGTTGTTCTCTATGTGCAGTAGTTTAGTAGTTATTTCTGTCTTGCTAGTGTCTGGAAACGTTGATTTAACATTCATTTAATTACTTTCGTTGGAAAATGATACTTACAAACAATAAATGGGCATTTTATAGATAGACATCGGTTAGTTCGGCCACTTTTAAGTTCGGCCTAGGGTCCGGTCCCGAGGTGGCCGAACTTACGGGAGTCGACTGTACTTGTATTATTATGTGAGCTAGCGGACCTGTGCGAGAACTCTCGCATAATGGGCTGTGTCGCCCCATGTGTGCAGATTACCCGGCCGGCGCTAGTGGTAGGCAGGCTGTACGCGTTGCAGTTTTTCCAGGGGCTATCGTCTTGTTTATTAGTAGAAACGCACTTTATACACAAATAAATATATTTCCGTTGGCTTATCAAGAAATGCAAGATTTTTCCTGTACTATTGAGGTTACTTGGAAGATTTTGGTACAAACCACAACTTCTAACTCCCTCTGGTTTAAGAGCTTGAGTTTTGCGAAACATACACTTTAGCGTATTATATACCGGTAATAATATTGCAGCCAATGGCCATAGCGGTGTATTTTAATTGAACTCCCGAAGGCTCCCAGCAAGTTCAATTTCAAGTCGTTCCTACCTTGGCTACCAGAGATGGCACTGTCACTGACACCTAGCAGCGAACGTTGCAACTTGATAGAGCGTTTCTAACCAAATAACCTACACATTTAGCTATACACTACCAATTGTAGTGGTAGGTTCTTTTACATGCCATCAATCTATGACGTGGGCTCTCCAGATTTACTTTTTCTCCGAAGGAGGACATAGACATACTGAAGGATTCTAACGCTCTTAAAAATCCGACGACTTCGGCTGGGTTTGAACCCATTTTCTCACATATCTCAGACACGTGTCCTTGACAAAAACAGACACAAAGTCTGCTTGATGGATTTGTTAGGAAAGTTCTGAGGAGAAAATTAGCCCCGTGTATGATAAAGAACGATGGAGGAAAAGGTACAATGATGAATTTTGTACGATTTATTCCGATGCTTCAGTAAGAAGAGTCATACGATCAGCACGGCTAAGATGTGGTGAGAATGGAGGAGGCTTAGGTGGCAAAGACGATTTACTTTGGAAATCCAATAGGACAAAGACGACGAGGAGGACTTTGAACTACATACTCGTAGATGACTGTACGGAGTGGATGAGGATCTACGGAAGCTGAGATATAGAAAGTGGAGGAGGATGGCATGTGACCACCATGATGGATGGCGGAAGCTCGTTGGAGAGGCCAAGGTTCACCCCGGACTGCAGCGCCACAAAAGGAGATTGGTTGGTTGGTTCCTTAGTTTAGGGGCTACGACAACGCGTCATGTTGCCCCGTGTACTTTGGGTGTGTTTAGAATCTGTGTGATAACCGAAGCTAATTTTATGGCTGGGTGTTATCTGTTTCAATTCTAGTAAGGACTGCAGACAATAATTTCAAGTAGTTCCTACTTTTGTTACCAAATGCTACCATCCACGACATCTAGCTTGCGAACTTGGCTACTAGATGGTATCGCAGTCAGAACTTGGCGGCGAACGTTGGAACTATTAGAGCGTTATCAATTCTAACCTTCAAATTTTAGCTTCCACAAGTTTATGACGTGGGACCGACGGCTTTACTTCCCTTCCGAAGGAAGGAATACTGAGAGGGACTTTTAACACTCTTAAAAAATCTGACGACTTCGGCCGGGTTTGAACCCACGACCTATGGCATAGAAGCTCAGCATGCTACCAACTACGCCACCGAAGCCGCCTCAAAAGGAGATTGTTGTTGTTTAATGTAGGGGCTTATCGACATCATGGTCATTTAACCCCATGTACTTGGGTGTGTGTGGATAATTATTCTGATAACATCTGTTATTGTGGTGTCTATAGTAGTTTGTGTGTTTGTAATGCAGGTGAGGATTGGGAAGGAGGCGGGCGTGGCCTTACATTAGGAACCTTCCCTGCATTTGCCTGGAATAGAAGTGGGAAACCACGGAAAAACCACTTCCAGGATGACTGAGATTGGAATCGATCACACTCCTTCTCAGTTTTGCCTCACGAAGCTGAGTGGACTCCGTTCCAGCCCTCAGAACAGATTTAATTATTTGTCAGAGCCGCGGTGACAGCCAAGAATGCTAGCCACTACGCAACGAGGTGGACAATAACACTAGAAGAACCAGGGCTGATGATCACGATATTCAAGCCCCTAAGTGTAACAACCACCTCGAGGTCCAATGAAGCACATAACTTTGAAAATATAGGTCCAGGCTATCAATCTCGAATAATATTTTTAATTTTAAAACGTTCAAAATAACGCCTCCACAGTGAAATTGAATACACAACAATCATCGGTGAATTATTATTGAACGCTTATTGTATGACTTGTGTTCAGTGGATTATCTGTATTTTTGCCGTCGTGACACGAGTCAGCCCCAGGCCCCGCATTAGCATAGAGATTGGGCGCGGTGCGCTCGACTGCCGTCACTTGTTTTATAACTTGTTGGCTCAATTTATAAATTAAGCAGTCAGTCCCGCGAAGAACCTCACTGTTGTTGTAGTGAAATTCTCTCATTCAGTGAGCTGCTGCCTAGGTCTTCTCCACGTGTGTCATAGTAACTGGTTCATTACTTCACTGGGTGGACAACAGCTATAGTCCGTGACATCTCAGTTACTTTCATAGATTGCTACAGATAAAAGCTTTGAAAAATGACATCCTAATACCTAAATCTATATTTAATAATATATTGTATGTATACATTTACAAATTCCTGACTTGACAAAAAATAGACATATTGACAAGTTAAACTCCCCTGGGGAAAATGGATCCAGTCGCTTCGTTGCAGTAAAGTAAACTAGGCCCTACGTGGACCAATTAAGCCAAATGCACTGTGTATAAAGTTAGAGTTTGTTGTAAAAGCTGTGTCTATTAAAAGAGCATCGTGGAAATATACTGAGGAATTCAAATAACAATAACTTGCAAGGAGAAATACTATTTTTATAGGCAGATATAGGGATACACAGTACAGTAATAGGGCAACAAGGTGCATTAATATTCAACATAGTCAGCGACCTTGCTCAAGCATTTTTCCAACGTTACATTGCGTCCAGCCCCTGGAGCCACGTTGAACAAGTAGTTCCGTGAAGAACTATACAGCCTATTTTCATATATCTTACTCATGTCAATTTCCTCTATCAACATACAAAATTTCAGTTTGATTGTTGTAATAGATTCGTAGATATTGATAACCGTCTAAATATTTCAGAAGGTCGCCATGTTGGATTTTTATTTATGTACTATTACATGAAGATTATTCGCATGATTAGGAAACATAAAGTAGAAACGAGATTTTAAAATTTCGCACAGCTGCCATCTTGTTGTTATGATAACAATTGAAATAAATTAGATGCCAGTGGATTAACATTTGTATAAGCATTTACTGTACAAAGTTCCACTGCACTCGGATGGTTAAATCGCGAGAAACATCCACTTAAATATTTATACTACGCGTCGCTGCCATGTTGGATTTGTGCTCACCAGGTTTTTGAAAGACCTATAGATGAACTTATGTTCATAGCCTCTATGAACATAAAAATCAGTTTGATTGCTGTAAATGATTCGTAGATACTGAGAACCGTCTAAATATTCCATATGGTCGCCATTTTGGATGTATAGGCCATGTAGTTATGTACCATAAAGAAAAATTATTGCGTAGTTTCATTATTCAAACTTTCACTTCAATCGCATGATTCCGACACAAGAAGCAAAAGCTTAATTTTAAAATTTCGCACAGCCGCCATCTTGAAGTTATGTAAATAATTGAACTAAATTAGACGCCAGTGCATTACAGTGTATATAAACATTCGCTGTAGCAAGTTTCATTGCGTTTGGATGATTACATCAGGAGAAAAATCTATTTAAAACTTTCAATTCGCTTGGCCGCCATGTTCGTTTTGTAGTTAACAGATTTTTGAAAGTCTCACAGATGAACTTTTAGTAGTGCCCTTTATCACCATACAAAATACCGGTAATAGTTTCAGAGATATAGAATGCCGGTGAAATATTTCGCACAGCCGCCATCTTGAGCTTATGTAAACAATTGAATGAAGTTAGATGTCGGTGCATTACAATGTGCATAAACATATACTGTACCAAGTTTCATTGCGTTTGGTTGGTTAACTCGCGAGAAACGTCTATTTAAAAATCGCAAATTCGTTTGGCCGCCATGTAGGTTTTGTAGTTACCAGGTTTACGAAAGTCTGCTAGGTGAACGTCTAATAGTTCCCTTTATCAACGTACAAAATTTCAGGGTGATATCCGTAATAGTTTCGGAGATATTTAATGCTGGTGAAATACTTCGCACAGCCGCCATGTTGTTTTGGTGAGACTTAATACAATTTGAAGGGCACAGTGGGGCTCGGGCAAAATGGTGCTACGACCTTACCGATTTTCATTGAAATCGCTCCAGCTGTTTAGAAGTTATTAGGGACACACAGACACACTTATCACACACGCACACACAGACAGATCCTCGGACAAAAGGTGATCTCATAAAATGACAACTAGTTCCGTGAAGAAATATACAGCCTATTTTTATATATCCTACTTATGTTAATTGCCTCTATCAACATACAGAATTTCAGTTTGATTGCTGTAATAGATTCGTAGATAGTGAGAACCGACTAAATATTGCGGATGGTCGACATGTTGGATTTTTATATATGTAGGTCTTAGAGTTGTGTACTGTTACATGAAGATTATTGTGTACGTGTAGTATTCAAACTTCAATCGCAAGATTAGGACACAAGAAGTAAAAACGAGAGCTTAAATTTTCGCACAGCTGCCATCTTGTGGTTATGGAAACAATTGAAAAAAAAATAGATGCCAGTGGATTAACAATTGTATAAGGATTTACTGTGCCAAGTGTCACTGCACTCGGATGGCTAAATTGCGAGAAACGACCGTGTGAATATTTATACTTCGCATCGCCGCCATGTTGGATTTATGATCACCAGGTTATTGAAAGTCCTATAGGTGAACTTGAGTTCACAGCCCCTATGAGCATTAAAAATCAGTTTGATTGCAGTAATAGATTCGTAGATATTGAGAAGCGTCTTAATATTTCGGATGGACGCCATGTTGGATTGTTATATGTAAAGGCCATAAAGTCATGTACCATTAAAGGACAATTCATGCGTAGGTTCATTATTCAAACTTTCACTTCGATCGCATGATTACGGCACAAGAAATAAGAACTTAATTTTAAAATTCGTACAGCCGCCATCATGAGATTCTGTAAACAATTGAACTAAATTAGATACCAGTACATTACAATGTGTATAAACATTTCCTGTACCAAGTTTCATTGCGTTTGGATCATTAAATCGCGAGAAAAATCTATTTAAATTTTTCTACTTCTCTTGGCCGCCATATTTGTTTTGTACTTAACCGAATTTTGGTATATTTTCAATTTTGAAAAAAATAGGCTTATGAGACCACCTTTTGTCCGTGTATGTGAGCGCGCGGGTGTGTGTGTGTGTGAGGAGTGTGTGTGTGTCCCCTAATAACTTCTAACGGCTGGAGCGATTTTAATGAAACACGGTAAGTTCATAGCACTATTCCGGACGACCCCGACCGTGCCCTTTAAATTTTGTTACGTCTCACCAATTCAACATGGCGGCTGTGCGAAATATTTCAACATCATTCAATATCTCCGAAACTATTCCCGATATCACCCTGGATTTGTTTACGGTGATATGGGAAACTACTAGAAGTTCACCTATGTGACTTTTGAAAAACTGGTAACTACAAAACCAACATGGCTGCCACGCGAATTTGCGACTTTTAAATAGACGTTTCTCGCGATTTAACCAACCAAACGCAATAAAACTTGGTACAGTATATGTTTATACACATTGTAATGCACCGTCATCTAACTTCCTTCAATTTTTACATAACCACAAGATGGCGGTTGTGCGAAATATTTCACCGGCATTCTATATCTCTGAAATTATTAGCGGTACCACCCTGAAATTTTGTACGGAGATAACGGGCACTATTGGATGTTCATCTATAAGACTTTCAAAAACTGGTTAACTACAAAACGAACATGGCGGCCAAGCGAATTTGAAAATTTTAAATAGAGCTTTCTCGCGATTTAATGTTCAAAACGCAATGAAATCTGGTACAGGAAATGTTTATACACATTGTAATACACTGGTACCTAATTTAATTCAATTGTCTACATAACCTAAAGATGGCGGATTTGCGAATTTTAAAATTAATTTTTTATTTCTTGTGTCGTAATCATGAGATCGATGTGAAAGTTTGAATAATGAACCTACGCAATAATTTTCCTTTAATGGTACATGACTCTATGGCCTATACATTTAACAATCCAAAATGGCGGCCATCCGATATATTTAGACGGCTCTGAATATCTTCGAATCTATTACAGCAATCAAACTGATTTTTTAATGTTCATTGGGGCTGTGAACTTAAGTTCACCTATAGGACTTTAAATAACCTGGTGATCACAAATCCAAAGTGGCGGCGACGCGAAGTATAAATATTCACATGGACGTTTCTCGCAATTTAACCATCCGAGTGCAGTGAAACTTGGTACAGTAAATCCTCATACGAATGTTAATCCACTAGCATCTAATTTATTCAATTGTTTCCATAACCACAAGATGGCAGCTGTGCGAAATTTTAAAATTTCCTTGTTACTTCTTGTGTCCTAATTATGCGATTGAAGTTTGAATGCTACACGTACACAATAATCTTCATGTAGTCTAACAGTACATAACTCTAGGACCTACATATATATAAAATCCAACATGGTGACCATCCGAAATATTTAGTCGGTTCTCAATATCTACGAATCTATTACAGCAATCAAACTGAAATTTTGTACGTGGATAGAGGCAATTAACATAACTAGGATATATGAAAATAGGCTGTATAGTTCTTCACGGAACTACTTGTTTTTTACTCTTGTAGATGAACCCACCAGTTGTGCCATTTATCTCCGTACAAAATTTCATGGTGATACCGCTAATAGTTTCCGAGATATAGAATGCCGGT